>CAKASE010000068.1:22500-1222500 GCA_916720795.1 Danaus chrysippus
ATAGAATTTAGATGAAAAGAAGTGGATTTTATAAAAAATAAAATCATATATAGACCATTCGAAATTCGCAATCACATGATAAGAAACGAGGTCAATACCATGATAAATTGAACAGGATAATTACAAGAGATACTAGTAACGACTTAAATTTCTAATGGTGTACAGTGAGAAAACTGACAATGATGCCGGAATAAGATCATGAGTAATGATTTGCAAAGGAATATAATATAGAAGCCGAATCTATATACTAAAAAATATAGCAAAGGCAGAGTACATGCAAGAATATGGAGACAATATGACACTACAGTACTACGATATACATGAAAGGAGTTGGTAGATTACAACAAAGGTGTGTGGAACAAATACGGAGGAGAACCTCAAGAACGGTGATACTAATTTAATATATACAAATTAATTTGGTAACGACTTATTTTTTGAGAATGATCTCGTTTTAGTGTGATTAGCTACGAAAAAAAAACCTTAATCACCAAACCACTATCGTGGAAATGAAAATAATGAAATTGTATGAATAAGTAACTGTAAAAAAAAAAAAGAAGAAAATCTTTGTATTTTTTTTAGATTATTTTAAGAGTGAATGTTTTGTTCATAGCTCTGTGCCTCTCCCCTTATTACATGTTTGAAAAGATATACGACGGAAGGAACGTTTCAAGATTTTCGTAAAATTTACACATAAAACTTTACACATTTGTTCAAATTATGTGTGCTACAATATTCGTTTTTATGAGTGTGTAAGGGCAACAGAAAGTAAGAATATAACCTTAACAGTTTTATTGTGAAAATATGACAACAACCGATCTTAATGTAAACGTTAGTAGAGACAAAGAGATCCTGCTCCCTCAGCACCATTATGAATAAATAAGCTGTTTAATAGGAATTAGATTACGATAATTAATATACAATAAAACAACTAGTGTCAACTGAAGATCGACAGAGGAAGGATTTATTGAACATAGATAAATACAATGACGCTTATTGACATGATTGCCACAATCTGATATTCACAACACTTCCCATCAAAATATGAACTATTTTAAACTATATAAATACTTAACATGAACTTAAAGTTAAAATATATTACACTCTAACCATTCCTAAAGCATTTACATGTTTATAATGTTTTACAACACTTAAGCTTTTGGTAAATAAATCTACAGGCATATCAGATATACACAAATAATTAATACTAACAATGTTTTTATTTATAATATCTCAGCAATAGTGATACCTGACATCCATATGTTTAGTTTTAATATGGAATACTGGGTTCAGTTATAATTTCTGAGCACTCATACTGTCATTATACAAAGTAATAGTATACATTCTACAAGGCACTTCATGTTGTAAGTTTCTCAGATACACTGCTTCTTTGCAGGCTCCTGATATTGACACATTTTCAGCTACAGTACTAGAAAGTGAAATACATTTTTGTTTACTACAAGTCCAGGATATAACTGATCCTGACAAAATATAACAAAACCCTGAATATGATTTACTGTCATTAACATCACTGCTCAGTCCTTATATATTATCATTATAACATATCCTTCAATATTATCATTTTTATTCTTACTATATTTCAAACCAAATTTTATGTTTTCTTGAAGTATATATAATATTCTTTTAGCATAAACCCAATGCTCTTCACTAATACAGTTATTGAATTGGATTAGGTATTAGGTAGGATCTGCAAACTGCCTATAAGTTGTTGATAAGGATTCTGATTATTTATTTATTTATTTATTTAGGCACACAAACAGAATACAATCCGGATTACATTTGAGTTACAGTCTAAAATTATTTTTAGCTAAGCATGTGTACACGGCATAATCATTATAAAACCAATATTTTGTCAGGTGCTACATTATTTAGGTACAATTTAAGACTAATGAATAAATAGGATCATATAAATTAAATTCAATTACTTAGTTGTTGATACAAAAAACATTAACAAACGTTAGAAATTAATTTAAATTACATTCACTGAGATAACAATAATACAAATAGGAGCAAAAGAGACAGATACATTCAATTAAGATTGTTTAACAAGTATAATTAAAAAATTAAATTAAATTAAAGAATTAAGTAAATTAAAAAAAATAATAATAATAAATAAATTGTCAAAATTAAAATATAATTCAATAACAACTACATGGCAATAAACATAAGAAAAAGTCATTGGAGAGTAAATCATTGAATCGTCAATATAATAAGCCTTACCCTATTTTTAAGCCTTGTAAAATTGGGATCAAATATATCTAATATGTCACTGTGTTTTGAAAGTAAATCATTGTATGTACGGCAGAATCTAATAACCGGATGAATGGACTATTTTTATTTTGTAATATAACCGTGTTACCTAAATCACAATAACATCGAAATCTATTATGAATCGATTATAAATATAAAAGCAACAAATGGGTCTCGAGAATAATTTATTGACAATAAAATCACAACATTCTAATGAAAAATTAACATATTTTTTTTACTTTGAATGAAATTAAGTAAAAAAATTAAATAAAACATGTTTTAAACCAAATTAAAATAACAAAAATGTTTTGTTCTTAAAATTAAATAAAATTTGGTAATGTTTAACATAAAAATATATTTTAAACAAAATAAAACAATAAAGATGTATTTTGTAGAAAATACTTTCTTACCTCTTTTCTGTTTAAATCTCAAACTTTATCTACACTACACACACATAATATCTAAAACTTGAACGACGAATTTCCAATTTGTACTTAAATAAATAAACAAAGATCGTTATTTGTAACTAAGTTTTAAAATTGTACGAATAAGTGCGCGCATGCGTAAAACATACGATCAGAAACGTTTCATTCAATACCAATATACGTGTCAGCGGTACTTGGATGTACTATACGAAAAATGCGAGTAACGAAATGCATTCATGTGTAACTTTTCGTTACTCGGTACTAGATGGCGCACCCGTTACTCAGTACCGAATACATACGGTTTGCAACAGCTCTAGTCTCATCTCAAGTCACATGACGTGATGGGTGCATACTTAAACATGCTTAATTCAGTAATTGTGTAAGCCATGTCTACAGCTCTCGAAACTTTCGCACAGTATTTGTTCATTTTTTTAGCATATTAAATCCTTTATTTTTATACAAAACATTAGTGGCGGGAACGGAAATTTTATACATTTTTGTGAATATATGGATGATTGTGACATTTTCTTGTAAAATATGGACTTAACTTTGAAATATGGTAAAATATGAAAATAAAAGTTGGTTTTTCACAGTCTAAATATGACAATCCATGTAAAAAACACATTCTAGACCGAAAATCACGTAAATTAAAAATATGTATTTACATATTGAACATAGACAAAGACAATGACGCTTATTGACATGAATCATGATTGCCACAAGATGGCGCTAGTTATATCCATATTTTGATATTTATAACAGAATCTAATGATTTAAGCCTCACCAACTCTATATGAACTCTTTCTCATAACAGTTATTTTTTATTTCATACGAACGTTCTTATCCATAATATACTATATTAAAAATAGATGCGCCACTGTGGGTTTCTGTTTAGAAAACTACTATGCACCGGGTACACTAGATGTCGCTGCATTTACTAGCTAGGGCGTGCTACCACTAGATGGCGCTTAACCCATTAGTTCCCAATGGTAAAAATAAATTCATATATAATGTTTTTAATGTTTTTACGTTTATAAATACTCAAAAGAAGAAAAACATATATATTTAAAAAATATTGATTAATTAGTTTACATTCCGCGAAATGTTGCGTTTAAGGAACGTTGGAATTACTGAACTTGAATTTCACTAGCAACTCTTTTATCGTAATAGTATTATGTATTACTGTGAGTTATGTATTTTAAAACGGTCAACATGAAGATGAACTTAAAATTTTTTACTCATATAAATTTTTGTACTACTTCTATATTGTCGACGTTTATTTACATGCTGAAAAAAAGAGCGTGGGAATTGAAACGTTGACGCGGGCTTTTTGAAAGGGCAATGTCCATTTTTGGCCTAGCGTGAACAAGCTGCTATCAAAAAACAAGTTTATGAAAAAAAATATTTTTTTTAGTTAGCCATTCTATTGTTGTTGGAGTGTACATTTGTATTTTATTGAAAAAATATTTTTAAAGTATGTTCATTGATTTGCTTTATTGATCCACGTTTTGTGTTACCTGCAAGATCTCGCAGTACTTAATACAACTATAAGTATTTAATAAAAAAAATAATATTTGTTTTTAATTAGTTTCGTCATTTAAAACGTTTTGTAAACTGAAATATGAAGAATGTTAAACATAATCATATTTGTTTTCGATCGATTTTTTAATGATTTTTTTCTATTGCAACACTAATAAAACGAAAAAATACATATTGACATTGATATGTCACAGACTGATTGTTTACATTCGCTTTGTTTACCTATATACATTGAGAGTGTTGATTTATTATGGATTTTCTTTCAACGATTGTTTATTCATTATGGGCTCCGACCTATCTTTTTCCAATGACCCCTGCACATCTACGGACCCCGAATTTCGCTCAAACGATGACCCTGGCTTTTGTATTATGGACTCTGATCAAGGCATAAACGATGAACAACACTCACGTAATATGGACCCCGAAACTAGCTCCATCGCTAACCACGGCTTTAATATGGACATTGAACAAAACCAAAGCGTGTCTCATGATAGTCTGCACACAGAAGAAGTGACTTCTTACCAATCCGTATCTCTGAGATGCATAAACTGTGGAAGTGATTTGATAGAGAGAAGGCGACATAGTCTAGATCTTAATTAGGTTCAATCTATTATAAGACAGTGGATAGCTCCTCGACGAGTAAGTGTCAATTTAATTAATTATTTAAATTACTCGTTTTTTAATAGATATGTATTGTATATGCTATTCCTATAATGCAAAATGAGGTTTTATTGTTTTATATAATTAAAATCCATAAGGATTAAGTATATAAATACTGTTGTATTATAATAAATGAAAAGATGTTTACTCCTAACACATTAGCTGACTTTGTTATCGAAAATAATTTAAATAGAAGACGGGCAGATTTTCAACCTATAAATGTAAACATGTATAGTTTCATATTTCCAAGAATAGAATATAATGATCTTATATTAATTGCATGTGGAACATACCAACTAAAACAAGCTTGTTTGTATTATGGGCAGCACATAAGAGGCGAAGGTTCCTATACTTTAGAAAAATGTAGAAATATAGCCAGCGACCTATTAGTTGACTACCTGATTCCTTTGGCCAACTGCAGATTATTGCATGGAAAAATACAAAGCAGGCATGTAAGTCAAAAAATATATTTTATATATACAGGGTGACTGGTGAATTACTATTGATATTTGAGGATGTGATATTTGACGATCATATATGACAAAATAAAAATTAATATAACATAAATATTAATAAACTTCTAAGTAAAGTCAACCAAAAGTTATGTAATTAATTATGCATCGTATGAACACCCTACAGATTAGGTATACACACACACACACGTGCGGCGGCGTGTTGTTGTATCAGCACGCCGCCGCACGCGTCCACACTTGGAACGTGTACACACTTTATTTATTTATACGGAAATTTGGTCAAAAATTAAGTACCTATTTTTTTTACATAATTCGAATGAGAATCATGTACCGAGTATGCTCCTTAAATATTGATAGTAATTCACCAGTCACCCTGTATATATTATATGAAAATAATCACAATGGTAAGGAAGCTATAAAAGAATATTATTGTAATTGTATGGTTGGTCGAAGGACAGTGGGTTGCTGCGCTCATATAATGACTATTTTATGGTTTTTAAGTTGGGCAAGGTATCAGGAACACATTTCACCACCTGTCCAATTTCTTGAACACATAATAATAACATATGATGTCTCAGAATAAAAATAAATCATAAAAAATGTTGTTTTATTGTGCTTTAACCTGTTTTTCCTCACATGACAAAAATCTCTTTTTAAACATTTTGATACAAAATTAAGTTCATATTCTCATTATTACTAGTTAGTGCTTTTAAACTAATTACAAAAAATATGATAAAATGTCTGTTCACGTCAGGCCAAAGTCCCCATACTAAGTGGACAATCTTCTTTTAATTATTTTAAATAGTTTTATACTATAATTTGCAAAGTTTTGTAAAAATTCACCACGATGCTCCATATGCACAGAGGGGTATTCTTTCAAAGAATGCAAGGTTAACATTGAAAAAGCTTAACATTAATTGTAATGGCAATCACATTGCCATCTCTAGCCAGTGCCCTATAAGGCAAAAGAAAATCGCAAACAGTAAACCCAAATCATATGCTGACACGTTAAAAGATTCATTAAATTTTCCCTCCCTTAATAAAAAATTAAATACCCAAGAAGTAATACAAGCAATACTATCAAATTCTGAAACTATGACTATTAACAGAATCTATAGTAAAAGTTATAACTTTAAATAAAACTCAAAATATAAGTATTAGTTCACATTTTATTAGCTCAGCTATTAAAGAAACCGTCCAAGACAAAAATAGCAAATCGTCACATTCTACCACTAAATCTTAAATATTGTACAGTGGAATGCTCAAAGTCTGTTAAGTAACAGACTTGAGTTTCAAAATTTTGTAAACCAAAATAATATACAGGTAGCTCTTATTTCAGAAACTTGGATCAAGCCTAGCATTCAATTTAATTTATGTGGTTATACCATGATTAGTAATGACTGCGGTAATGATCATAATGGCGTAGCAATATTAATTAAAAATGGTATACATTTCTCTAAACTAGATACTTTTTATGATGATTCGTTACAAAATGTAGTAATTGTTATTAAACTGAAACATAAATACATTTATTTGGTTAGTTTTTACAGTCCTGGTAACAGTTTTCCTGCTTGTGAAAAGGCGAAGTTCGATAGTTTATTGTACAGTATTCCAAAACCCTTGACAATTGCAGGTGATTTTAACGCCCATCACACTTTTTCGGGTTGCAGTCGCATAGATTCTCGGGGCAGGGCTATTATGGATTCCATGGATGACAATAACTTAATACTTTTAAATAATGGTCAACCAACAACTATAGGTTCTCATATTTGGAAACCTAACAGTCTAGATTTAACTATGGAGTCTTCTTCTTTATTTCTTTCTTGTGACTGGCAAGTTCATCAGGACCCTTTACGCAGTTATCATCCGCCAACTATCACAAAATTTACTCTCGTAAGAGATCAACATGAGCCCTCTATTTCCTTGAACAACATTCCTTTTCACAGCAATCTGAAATTAGTAAATTGGGATAGTTATGACCAAACTGTTAATAAAATGTTCATGAACTTTAAAGTTGACAATAGTGATTTCCATGACTCATATAGAAAGTTTTGTTCAATTATTCTATTGGCAATCAAATTCTCCGGGCCCAGCTTAAACCATAACATAACCGATAGTAATAATAACCGTCCTATAAAAAGGTGTCAAGTACCTTGGTGGAATGATAAATGTTCAAAAGTAGGTGAAGACTGCAAGAACGCCTACATTAATTTCAAAACTAGTCTTAATAGTAAAAATTACATTAATTTCAAACGCGCACAAGCCGTTAAAAAGCTTTCCGAGTTCTAACTTATTTTCTGACCTCAATTGGGTTCAAACATTTTTATATAAATACACACCGGATACTGTTCCACAACAGATAAGTATAGATAATGTTCTTGGAGTAAATAGTGATAATTCATACATGATCGGTTGTTTTACTATGCAAGAGTTTAGCTTTTAACCTGCTTTAGCCTCAAGAAAAGATTCTTCATGTGGCCTGGATTGGCTTTCCTACAGAATGTTTAAACTTTTAAATGTTCAATCTCTATCTATTTTTTTAAGTTTATTAAATAGTTTATGGACGTCTTCTATTATCCCAGAGGATTGGAAAACTGACTGTTTGGTACCAATATTAAAACCTGGCAAAGACTTTAATTTGGCTGATTCTTATCGTCCTGTAATAGGAGTTCATGTGTTGGAAAAACTTTCCAACAATTAATAAAACAGAGATTAATTTTTCACATAGAAAGTAATAATCTTACAATCAGTTTGGCTTTCATTGTGGCCGTTCTGCTTGTGAGAGTCTACATCATTTCTGTCTGGATATCCACGATACTCGTTCCGAGAATAAAGTACAAGTTGGTGTTTTTGTTGACATTGTAAGGGCTTTTAATAATGTAGATCTGAACGAATTATCCTCAATATTATTATTACTGCGGGTACCTGGAAAAGTTGTAAATTGAATTTTTAATTTGTTGAACTACAGAAAGGTGTTTGTTACGGTTAACAATCAGTTATTTGGTCCAAGATATTCTTGTAGGGGTGTATCACAGGGTGGTGTATTGAACCCATTGCTTTTGATCCTATTCATACATCAGCTAAATTTAACTCTGGGGTGTGAAGTTTCTAATCTGCAGTTTGCAGATGATTTACAAAGATGTACAAAGTGTACAATCAGTCCTCAATGTAGCTCTCCTAAGACTAAAGAACTATTTTGATAGCCTTCGGCTGGAGGTCAGCAATGAAAAAAGTTGTTGTCTTTTGAAAAAATGGAATTAGAAATAGGAATGTAAATATTTTGTTCAATAATAATGTAATGTCTGTAGAAAGCTCTGTAAAGTTTTTAGGTGTTATTTTTACAAACAATTGTAGATGGAATAAGTATGCTGAAACTCTAGAATCTCAAGCTTTAAATGCTTGTAACATTTTAAAATCTTTAACAAGCACATATTGGGGTGCTGATCCAAGGATTCTATTAACATTGTATAAATCATTAGTAAGGAGTCATTTTGAATATGCTTTTTTGTTTTGCAGGGGTAAGAACTATAGTAAACAAATTAGAAAAGATACAAAACAAATGTTTGCATATTATATTGGGTGCCATGGGAACTACTCCCATAGTGTCAATGCAGGTGGAATGTAATATACCTCCATTAGCACTTAGGTTTAAATACTTACAATCAAAATGTTTTGCAAGGTTGCTCTCCGTCAGTAATCATCCACTTCTTGTTAAACTGCGGGACACTATTAACAGGACTGCCAATATTAATTCATATTTGTTTCAAGGTTTTTCTGAAACAGAACACATTGTTAATAAAGACAATATTTTTTCTAGCATGGTATGGCCTTGTTACTTTGGGTTATATGAATCAAAATTTATGTAGATTAAAATTGTAGTCAAAAGTCTTGTAAAGTATAAGGAAGACATTTATAGGGAACTTGATATATACAGATGGGTCTAGGAACAATGAAGCAGTCTCTATAGCTGTCTATGATAGTCTGATCAAAAGTGGACTTGGTCATAGGCTGAATTCACTAACAAGCATATACTCCGCTGAATCCATAGATGTATATACAGCTATGGAGCACATTCAAACACAAACTCATCCTAAGTGGATTATAATAACGGATAGTTTAAGTTTATTAACGGCACTACAAAATCCACAATTAAATTCAAAAACTAACTATATTGTATATAAAATAAGAGAGTTGTATCACCTGCTGTCTCAAAACAAGCAAATAGTCCTATTCTGGACACCAGCCCACATTTGTATGCATGGTAATGAGAACGCAGACTATTTAGCTAAATTTATTACAAATCCGGCCCACAATCAATTAAGTCATAGCTTTTTAAATTTCCCAATTCCTTATTCAGACGCTCTATCCCTTTTCAAACTCACGTTACAGAAAGAATGTTACAACTTGTGGCATCAGGTGGTAAAGGTAAAAGGAAAATGGTTCGCTACAATAAAGAAAAAGGTCTCTTCCCAGGTTTACCTGGGGTAGTGACTATAGCCATAGAAAGTATTATACCACAATCTGTCGTTTGCGTCTGGGACATTGTAGTTTTGGTGCTCACCTTTTTAGAGTTGGTGTTTTTGACTCTTCAACTTGTAGATATTGCAACAATGCTGATGAAACCCTCGAACATATATTTTTTGATTGTCCACAGTTTAGTATTCAAAGGATGGTCCTTGTAGATCAACTTTTATTTTTTAAGTATTTTTAAAACTGCTGAAGATATCCCGAACTCCCTTCAGCAATTACTAAGCATTCAAGAATGCTTCTTGCCAGTTTATGGCTTTATTGTATCTACTATAAATGAAATCTAATTGTTATATGTATATACTAATAACTTTTTCGTTTTGTTTAAGATATTTGTTTTTCAGCTATTTTCAGAATTTGACCGTTTCATCGATTGTGACAAATGAATTGTACTAAAAATGACATTACAAGGACTTGACAAAAAGAAAACAGGCATAAAAAATATTTTAAATAAAGACATGGCTTAGGCCTTATAATTAAAAAATGATTCAAGAAGAAAATTAAAAATGTAATTAAAGATACAAAATACAAAAGACATGGCTGTAAAATTATTTACGTGCTCCTCTATGACAGGACCAATATTATCGAAGCAAATCAATATTCGAACCTTTCAATGAAGGTAATGCATTTTAGATAGTCTGCTGGCATTTTTAATGTTTCATTATTTTAAAAATGAGTGGTAATTTAGCAATTTTATCTTTTTTATCCAGGTCAGCATTATAACATAGATGAATATTTTCCTTTATAGAGTAAAAAGAGCAATGTCCATTTTTGGCCTAGTATGAACAAGCTGGTATAAAAAAATTAGTTTATGAAAAAAATAATATTATTTATAGCTAGCCATTCTGTTGTTCTTCGAGTGTAAAATTGTGTTTTATTGAAAAAATATTTTTAAAGTATCTTCATATATTTGCTTTATTGATCCACGTTTTGTGTTACCAGCAAGATCAATTAACGATTGCGTCAAATCGAATCATCTCGCAGAACTTAACACAACTATAAGTAATTAATGCAAAAAAAATATTAAAATTTATTTGTTGTAATTAGTTTCGTCATTTAAAACGTTTTATGAACTGAAATATGAAGAATGTTAAACATAATCATATCTGTTTTCGATCGATTTTTTAATGATTTTTTTCTATTGCAACACTAATAAAACAATTAATACAAATTGACATTGATATGTCACAGACTGATTGTTTACATTCGCTTTGTTTACCTATATACATTGAGAGTGTTGATTTATTGTGGATTTTCTTTCAACGATTGTTTATTCATTATGGACTCCGACCTATCATTTTCCAATGACTCCGGCACTTCTACGGACCCCGAATTTCGCTCAAACGATGACCCTGGCTTTTGTGTTATGGACTCCGAACATAGCATAAACGATGAACAACACTCACGTAATATGGACCCCGAAACTAACTCCATCGCTAACCTCGGCTTGAATATGGACATTGAACAAAACCAAAGCGTGTCTCATGATAGTCTGCACACAGAAGAAGTGACTTCTTACCAATCCGTATCTCTGAGATGCATAAACTGTGGAACTGATTTGATAGAGAGAAGGCGACATAGGCCACCCAGGAGTCCAGATCTATCCCCAGCTGACTTCTTTTTATGGGGTTATTTAAAGAGTCGTGTCTACATCAATAAACCAAATACACTACATCGACGATCGACGATCTCACGGTCTCTGTGCGGAAGAGTATTCGAAAATTTCGTTACTCGCTTAGAAGAGTGTAAAAATCGAAATGGTGGTCATTTAGATGATATGATTTTTAAAAAATAATTTCCAACTAATTAGCTTTCTTTTAATAAAACAATTTTTAAAATATGTCAAATACTTTTTTTTTAATGATTATTTCAAATGTTAACTAATTCATGGCCCACCCTGTATTAATATATATTTTTTGTATTAAGGGCCAAAGGCGTTAAGGTCATAACATTTCAGTGATCAGTAAAATAAGTTGTGATTTATAAGTCTTGATTGACTTTAATTTAAAAAAACTATTTGCTTTGTGTATTTTTTTTTTTTCTGTATACATCATACATATTACTAGTTTTTTAGACTTTTCGATTATAAACATGTTTGGTTTTTATCGCTATCTTGCAAGCAAAAGTTTTAACACAAATATATGCAAAATATAATTAAGAATAATTGTTGATTAATTATAAATTTCTCATTACTAAGCAATATATAATGTAATTAGCTTATCTTCGTTCACAAATTCATAAAGACAAATTAAATAATTATCATTTGTTTTATTTATATTGTAAATTTGAATAATACTCATCATATATATTGAATGTTGTTCCATCATTTGTCTTGTGGCAGAGTGTCTCGTTATATTAAAACAAATAATTTCTAAATACTGTTGAAGTGTTTTTTATTGTACGTAAATAGTTATTCCGGTAAACAAGGTAAGTTTTGAAAAATAAAGGAAAAGTTATTTTCTTCAATTTTACCACAAAATTTGATTATTCTTTAGTAATATCTATTACTTTATTGTATTTTAACCTCACAAATGATTTTTATTTAAACGAAGTTTCCGATATATATCATAGTATATATAGGTATAAATTACCAGGTATCCTTCCGATTTCTTATGTTTTTTATTCCAAATATTTTATTTTATTGGCAGCACAAGACGGCATAGAATGTTTGTTTTCCTGAGATGATTGTGGTCCTAGCACCGAAGATTATTTTCATATAAAAATTAGAAATGAATTTATATTTAATATTCACAACGTGACTAAAAAAATACCAAAAACGAGATTAATAGAATGAAAAAGTTGGATATTTTTTAAATGTAACTTCCTTTGAGTATCTTTGGATACTGTTTAAAAGCCTTTTTTGTTAAGACCTACACAGTTAACTGTTGATCGCACAGGAGACTGTTTGTGAGTTCAATAACCGTTACATACTATTATAACGGTGTTCCTGCTGCTATTTTATAACAAAGTAGATCGCTATAAAGGATGTTTTAATATATGTACAGGATGAGGGTGGTGTTAGTGTGTGTGTGTGTGTTGCTGGTGGCGACGTCAGCTCAGGGTCAATACGACTGGATCAACAGCACAAGGAATGGATACGAGTACATTAACTGTTTGTTCAACAGGACCTGTGGACCCTGGGGCAGGAGTACCGTGTGAGTACAACCAGCTCTTATGATAAAGTTATTTACTGAATACCCTAACCGTTACCTATGTTATTACATTTTCGTTTCTTATATTTTATAAACTCACTGTCTGAGGGTCTGTTATTTAAAATAATATTCATAGATATTATAACTTTAAAATATATATATATATATTTTTTTTGATAATGATTTTTTTATTATTGTAATGTGTAATTTTTTTAGAACTGACAACGGACCCGGAACAAGCCCAAGCGATGAATCCGGCTGAAATTTTGCATTGACTAAATAATTTATTTAATTGTTTTTTCTTTCTGGTTTTATGATGAAATATGGTATTTTAATTTTAAAAAAAATCTTATTTTACATTACTGTCAACAAAATTTATTAGTCGTAAAGGAAAAATATGTCTCTTGTTTCGGCAATACTATTAGTGTTACAAAAAAGTAAATAAATGTGAGAATTAAAAAATGGTTGTTTTTTTTAAATAGTAATGATTTATTGGTCTCAAAAAAAGTATATATATTTAGGATTCTAACAAAGTCCTTAAAAAATATAGTTTTCTTATAAAGCCAATACTTTTGAATAACAAATAAAACCTTAACTAGAGTCTAGAACAAACTAGTTATTATCCTAACCGAATACAGCTTAAATAAGTTAAATTCAATTTACAACAATATGTACGAGTCTTGTTCACAAAATACTTTCCCGCGTAAAAGTCGAACAAGCCAAGCGTTATCGCTTTAAAACTACTTCGGAAACGTTCTTGAATTTAAAGTTTTGGTTCAAATTATAAGTGTGTTTCCTAAGTATATATATTAAACATAAGAAAAACTCCATATTTTTTGAGCATTTGTAACATAGGAGGATATTTTTACAACAAATTTAGTAAAACACATAATACTTTATATGTAATTATAAATCTAGATTAAAAAAAATATATTATTCTGACAAAAGATTGACATCGTTCAATCAATTTACGCTTACTATTTCGATATATTAGTAATATTCTACATAACATAAGAGATATATAAATTTATTAACTATCATTATTACGTGCCTACTGAATCCCATTCCTACCGTCTCAGCACCAGCATATATAACCAGAAGGCGACTTCGTACTGCATTATCTACACTTACTTCTATTCTACTTTAGTGTTGTCGTTTCTTCATAGATACAATATTTCAATATTCCGTTTTCGCGATGGCCAACCTCCAGAAATGCTCGTCATTGGAGTAGAACATCCGATACTTTGAAACAAGATTTAAAACCATTGCGAAAACGGATGGAAATACAATTACGTACTAGCGTAACGATATGTGTGTCAAAATATATTATTAAAATATCCCCTAGATAATAAGATATCCCCTTTAAACATTTCACAGGTGTTGTTAATATAAAATATACTTTACCGCAATTAAAATTTGGACTAAGTTCCTATACATAATTGAATGAAAAGCATCAGTGTAAGCCATAAGGTTTACAAATTGATATTGTAAACATATAATTTTTGTAAAAATTTCCAGATATCCAAAATCTTGAGCCTTTATGCTTGACGACCATATCTTTTCACAAATACAATCCGATCCTTAAATGTTTTCATCTATATTAATAAAGAGGAAAGATTTGTTTGTTTGTTTATTTGTAATGAATAGGCTCCGAAACTACTGGACCGATTTCAAAAATTCTTTCACCTTTGGAAAGCTACATTATTCCCGAGTAATATAGGCTATATTATATTTAAAAAAAATTAGGGATCCTTACTAAAACTCCGATAATGTAACCCAAGGTGTAACAAACTGTCTGAGGTCCGGGCAGTTCCCGAGGGCCTGGAAGGAAGGCCGGCTTTGCCTTCTTCCAAAAGGCAACCGGCCTCCGGACTCGGCTTCGGCGTGGCGACCGGTGGTTGTGCTGAACGAGGCGGGGAAGGCCATGGAGAAAATAATGGCCACCCGTCTCGTTCGCCATCTAGAGGAAGGCTCGGGCCCGGGACTGTCAGAGTTCCAGTTCGGGTTCCGAGCCCATCGGTCGACCGTCGATGCTCTCAAACGCCTGAGGGCGGTGACGGAAGAGGCGGAACGCAGAGGAGAGGTAGTGGTTGCGGTGTCGTTGGACATCGCAAACGCGTTTAACAGCCTCCCACACAGCGCGATACAGGTGGCACTCGAGTATTTCGGAGTGCCCCTGTATCTGAGGAGGCTGATAAACAGCTACCTCTCCCAGAGGAGGGTGGCAGTCGAGAGCCGGAGGGGGTCCATAGAGTGGTGGACAGTCGAAAACGGCGTGCCACAGGGGTCGGTCCTTGGACCGGTCCTGTGGAATGTCGGATACGACTGGGTCCTGCGGAGTCGTCTCCTCCCCGGGATGGGTGTCATCTGCTACGCCGATGACACCCTCGTCTTATCCCGGGGACGAAACTACAGGGAGGCGGCGCGGCTGGCCGAGGTCGGAACTGACCTCGTGATCAGCCGCATAGAGAGGTTGGGGCTTCGGGTGAGAATAGACAAGACCGAAGCCCTCCTCTTCCGCGGGACTGGGCGGAAAGGACCCCCGCCGGGTGCCACCCTCCTCATAGGAGGAGGGAGGGTCAGGGTGAGTCCCACCATGAAATATCTGGGGCTCACTCTTGACGGAGGGTGGACCTTCGTGCCTCATTTCAAGGAACTGGGGCCGAAGGTCGTGAGGACGGCAGGTGCGCTGGGAAAATTCCTCCCGAACCTCGGAGGACCCAGCGCAGCTTGCAGGCGGCTATACTCTGGGGTCTGTCGAAGTATAGCCCTGTACGGTGCTCCCGTTTGGGCTGATCGCCCAATGAGCCGCAGGACCAAAGCCCTGCTGCGCTCTGCGCAAAGGGCTCCTGCGGTGAGGGTGATTAGGGGGTAC
Organism: Danaus chrysippus; assembly: GCA_916720795.1. NCBI lineage: Eukaryota > Metazoa > Arthropoda > Insecta > Lepidoptera > Nymphalidae > Danaus > Danaus chrysippus. The sequence continues at coordinate 38,420 of CAKASE010000068.1, forward strand.
TGTACGGTCTCCTGGGCCGCAGCGACTGCCCTTGCCGGCGATCCGCCTTGGGATCTCGTGGCGTCGGTTCGAGCCGAGTTGTTCTCCTATGTCTCGGGTAGGAGGACACTCGGCGAGAACCCTTCGTCGGAGGAGATCCGAGCGGTTCGCCGGCAGGGGGAGGAGCGCCTTATGCGGGAGTGGGGGGAGGACCTGGCGGAGCAGCCGTACGGTAGACGTACAACGGCAGCGCTTCGCCCGGTCCTAGAGCGTTGGATGAGGCGGAAACGCAAACCCCTCACTTTCCGTCTGACGCAGGTCTTAACCGGGCACGGGTGCTTTGGTTACTACCTGTGTCGGACGGCCAGGAGAGAGCCGGGAGAAGGCTGCCATGAGTGCGGCGCTGCGGTGGACTCGGCCCAGCACACCCTCGAGGTGTGCCCGAGATGGGCTGCGCAGCGCCAAGACCTTGTGGCGGCTCTCGGCGGAGTGGACCTGTCGCTTTCGAGTGTCGTGGAGAAGATGCTCGAGAGTGATGGGTCCTGGTTGGCGGTGTCCTCCTTCTGTGAGACGGTCATGTCCACGAAGGAGGCATCTCAGCGGGAAAGGGAGAGGGCGGCTGATGCTCCCTCCCCCCGCAGGCGTCGTACGGGGGTGCGACGGAGGCAATTCCTACGCCTCCAATAGCACCCCTGTGTTCCGGGCTGGGGTCGGCGTGGTAACCCGGCCCTTTTGAAAGCCCGGCGTCGTCGGGGTGGTCCTAATTGCCGGGATCGCCCCCATTCTCCGAGGGAGTAAGTCCGGTCTTTGCCAGGACCGGCCAGTCGCTGGTGTGCCCTGTCGCTGACAGATCCGGGGTACACCGACATAGCGGCCGATGGCTTTCGCAGTGGTTTTAGTGAGTAGGGGCCTGCCCAGGCAGAGCCTCACACATCCCTTCCGGCCCCACCAAGGCCGGTTGGACGGCTCGTAAAAAGAGTTTCCACTACGTCAACAAAAAAAAAAAAAAAGGTGTAACAAAATGATCTGAAAAATTCCTTACGTCGCGTGCGTATAAATTACTTTATATTCAAGACGGCTTCAATACCTTTTTATAACTCTTTGAATTATTCAATTCGGACATTTAATTCGGAAGATATCACAAGTTTAAAAATGCAAGTATTAGAAAAAAGTCGCGTGGTTGCCGCTCACCGCGCTCAGCTAACCAGCATGCGATGTATGTAGGCTCCATGTAAGCGTCACTGGGGTACGGGGGGAGTCAATCCCAACTAATATTATAAATGCAAAAGTAACTCTGTCTGTCTGTTATGCTTTCCCTCTTAAACCTCTCAACCGATATTAATGAAATTTGGCACAGACAAACTTTAGACCCTGAGAAAAAACATAGGCTACCTTTTATTGCGAAAAAGGGGATGAAGAGGTTGAAAGTTTGTATGGAATTTCTTAATTTTAAAAGATAAAAGCATCAAACTTTATATTTAGGAACTTGATGAGAAAAAACAATTTGTTCTAGCGTTTTCAAAATTTAAAATCGTTTGTTATTTTTACCACCGTGGGGGTGAAATTCTACACACGGAATTCCCGAAATTCGAACAGAACGGAACGGGAACTACGAATCTAAATTTTTTGTATACAAAATTTTAACCACTGAACCTAGGAACATCATGTTTAGATGTTTTGGGTGTATCAAGTTAATTAAAATTGGCTTTTGAAGTTAAAGTTCCTTTTAACGAATAAATATTTAAAATAAATAACGAAGACTACCTACTCTGCATCGCTGCCGATGCTGAAAATCCGATGAAAATAGTTCAACACTTAAATATTAAGTATTCTTTACAACACAAAACGAAACTAATAAAGTTATTCCTTGTATCCAGTTCGGTCAAAAAAATATTCGATTCGAAAGTTTAATAATGGAATGAAACTCAATAACTTTATGGATCTTTATTGTAACACACATATTACCTACTATAGTTATTATAAACAAATCAATTACTGAATTTTAAAAATAATATTTAAGTTACCTTACCGTAGTAAATAAATAATATAAATAAAAAGTTAAAACATCGCACTTTGTTACAACTATTTAAAAGACATTTCAAGTTATATTTGACAAATGAAAAGAATAATAGTATTGAAGGACTGTTAATAAAACATAAATACACATTCAATAAATTATAATCAGTAGTATGCCTCTTAATTAATAATACGTAGTGTGTGGCCACTAAACGTGCGAGTAGTCAGCGCGTCACGTCACGTGATGAGCTCGCTCGCCGACACGTCCGGGGACGAGTGACGAGCGGCGGAACACGCGCGACCACCACTCACTGGTCGCACATCTACCTGCAGGTGATATATAAATATATACATATACACGTTGGAAACAGATTGTCAGAAGAAAGTTTAAGCTGAAATATTTTCTAATTAACGAATTATTTACAATTAGTACCAAATAATTCGTAGATTTGCACTATCCCCGACGACATGTAATCCATTCAATACATTTAAGTACTTGCTTAAAACGTTCTGACAGCATACGTTTTATGATTAATAGATTCTATTTAATAATGTGTATATAATTTTTCAGTGTTTTTTTTTTTGTGAAAACATTTTTTTTTATTAGACAAATACTAATTAACTCGCCTTAATTTTAACACAAATATCAATTAAATGTTCATCTCAATGTTTCATGTATGGGTTACGAAGTTTAAGTAATAATTGATTCGTATAATAATGTGTAAATGTAACCAATCGCGATGACAACGGATATCCGGTGATGACGCAGCACTGCTCGTCTGGCCCCACGTACGAGATGTATTTAACACGGTTGTCCAATGGCAGAGTCTGAAATTAAACAATAATATGTATTTCAATAGACAGAAAATTGACATTATTATAATATACATGTATATATTATGAGGCTTATATTGAACGCTTACAATACATGTACTTTCAAATCTTGCTCCAACAGTTAAGTGACGATGGTTTCTTTGCAATGAGCATAAATATAAAACAATTTCTTTTAAGCAGCTAGTTATCGACGAATATATGTATACCTTTGAATTTATTAAATATCGATATTATGTTAATTGACAAAGAATCGAGAAGGCTTTCGATACATGATAAAATAACTACATAACTAGTTATATAACTATAATATTAATGACGTCGATATTTCAAATCCTCGCTTTCTTTATACAGATTGGATAATGCTCGACTGAAATGATTCGGCCTCAAATGTCCACCTAGATATTCTAGTTACTCCTTGTACGTATATCAAAGTTATGTTAATAAGTCTGTGTGTACACGCAGCTGGACGACCAGTCCCTCAACTCAGAGAGAGTGGTCCCTCGGACCAACAAACCCGACAACAGTAGCGGACTCTGAGACCAATCCGTGCACTCGATTAGAAATATACATACCTAATGTAATAATAATAATGTACTTTATTAATATAACAATAAAAATAAAATATATACAAAATAAAAGTTAATGCACAATAAGGCGTTCTTATCGCTAGGTCTAACCATCCATTCTCTAATGAACTTACGTAACTAGAGTAGGGAGATAATCGAGTACTTAAATAGGATAAATCGATTTTGCATCGAATATTAAATTAGGAAAACGATCTTGCATCAAATTTTGTCCTCAAAAATTGTACAGAAGTAAGTGTACAGTGTACTAAGTGGTGCTCCTAAATGCTTCAAAAGTCTATCTTTAGTTTTTATATATTAAAAAAATATTATCTCAAATATTTAAAAACAATAATTATGTCAAATCTATACTAATATTATAAAGCTGAATGGTTGGTTTGTTTGTTTGAAAGCGCTAATCTCCGAAACTACTGATTCGAATTGAATAATTCTTTTTGTGTTGGATAGTCCAGTTATCGAGGAAGGCTGTGGGCTATATAACATAACACGCTACAACCAATAGGAGCAAAGATATAGTGGTAAATGTGTAAAAAACGGGAGAAATTATTTCATCTTTGAAGCCTTCCGTTGCGTGCGCCGTGAAAACGGTTCAAGATACACAAAAAATATGTATTAAAGAATAATAGCTCTTTTAATGATCTAAAAAACAGTCCGCGACAGTATATGTCTATCTTTTAAGATTAACTCACAAAAACCGTTTTTATGGTACCTAATTTGGTCGAAATAATTTGTTTAAGTTGTATCAACATAATAATATTAATCTTTATTCAAATAAACAAATAAATATGTTGTTGGTTAAGAGTACTTCATTGTGAATAAAAAAAAACATAGGTTTTATCCTGAAAATTCTACGGGAACTCAACCATTCCGAAAACCCCGCAAGAACGGGAACTATGTGGGAAGAACCAAAAATCTGCCGGAAGTCACTATTCCACGCAGACGAAGTCGCGGCAAAAGCTAGTAAAAATATATATAACAAATACATGATATATGTCAACATAAAATGAACATTCGCCCAATATTTATAACAATTACATAAAATATTAAATAACAATTAATTATGTTTCTCGGATAGAATAAACGGCTTTATTTCATTCAACAAACTCTGTGTTTCCTACACCCCGTACTCAAGAATATGACTCATCCAACAAATAAAAACGATGACATTAGAAAAATATTCCAGGATTCCAATGCAAAGGAAGCCATAGCATAACAAAAATATATAAAATACTTTAATAAATTGGAAAATCGATCTTGCATAAATATTGTAGTCGATAATAATTATACAGAACCTCAGTGTACTAATTGATGTTAAAATTACTCCAAAAAGCGTTAAATTTTATACATTTTAAAATAATTATCTCAAAGTTTTTAAAAACAAAACTCCTCCTAGTTTTCTTCACACAATACTCAAGATATATTCGTCCAACAATAAAATATTCCACGATTCCAGTGCAAAAGACGCCATAGCATAAAATAAATATATAAAATATTTATCTAGATATAAAATAAGTTCAATATAATCATAATAGAGGTCCAATAGTTATACCAAAGTCGGCGTAGTCCAACATTAGGTCCCATCATCATCAGCGGTCTCCAGCAGCTCCACGAAACTGTGGTTCAGCAACACGAAGGACTCCCTGCCTCACCGCCCATCACCTCGCCACGTAAGTATACGCTGCAATGGAAAAGTATACATACATACATACAATGGAATTATTATTAGTACTCTTCTAACAACTTTAAAGACATTTACATGAAGATGTTATAGTCATTTCATATAAACATTGTGAGCAACTTGTGCATTATTTATATTTACGGCATAAATAACATTAATTGAAGATCATTTCTTAGCACTTAGCAAATCTATCCTGCTATCATTTATAAAAAACGTGACACCTGTCATGGCATTATATTATATTAAATCTTTCACGAAAATTACTAAGTTATGAGTAAACAAAATATGGTTTTCATATGCCTCTTCAGATAAAAGCTGTTAAAAGATTCGTGATAAAATTAGAGATACGGTCACGTAAACAAAAGCTTTAATTAGGCACAATAATTATTGTAATAAGAATAACTTCCAAAACAACTATTAGGTATGTCATAATTACTTATTTATGCTTGTCTGGACTGAAATAAAACTGATATTTTCAGATTTACAACGCGTTTTTTAATATTTTGCCTATATACTCCCGACCTTTCTTTTACTTTGCAGCAACCGAAAATATTAGTTCTAATTCAATGAATACTGTCAGTCTTGAACTCATGCTTGTCTGGACCATTCTTGAGACTTTATTGATAAAAACAAAAGAAAATTAATACTTATAATATATAATAGAGTATTAATACTTGCCAACACCAGCAACAATGATGTCAGCGTATCGAGGCAGGGCTCGAGCCTGCCTGCCTGCCTGCCTCGACCCGTCAGTTGTGTGATAGCCTAAACACATTAACATTCTATTTGAATTTACATACGAGTACCTTTATATCCATAACATCAGAATTTTTCTTTGTAAGCTAAACAACAACTAAACGACATTACAATTAATATTTTAATTGCGAAAGTTTGCGAGTGTGTGTGTATGTTTGTTACTTCTTCACGCTCAAACGGCTCAACCGATTTTGATAAAATTTTGTATACAGGAAGCTGACATCCAGGAATAACACATAGGCTACTTTACATCCCGAAAATCCGCTGGTAACACCGCGGGGCGCAGTTAGTATTATATATTATTTGAGTTTTCTTTTCAAATCTAATTTGATCATTATATAAAAACCTGTATGCTCCTTTCATCGGCTCCAGCTATCACCATAATGGTGGCTGCTTCCTTCATGGCAGGAAGGGCTTTGGGGGCAGCGGATATCCTAACAAGGATCTCACTGCATACAGCCTTGGATAAAGCACTGTCACTAGTAGACACTATCACTACACCGGCGTCATCTGCCAGATATTGTCGAAGTACTTCCAGAACTTGGGAAAGAACTTCTGGTATGTCTTCGCTCATAGTATCTACGCCTTCCATACGCTGGAACATAAATTGGTTAGTAAACACATGCGCCTATAATGTAATGGAAAAAGGTTTTTTTTATTATCTCGAATGGATAGCGCTTGACTGTCATTCCACGAGTTGGAACGTGGAAATTAAATCGTTGATGGTAATGCACTATACTGTTTAAATGTGATAAAAAATTATAATACACTTTTAAGCTAGCTTAAGTTTCAGTTAAATAAACAGTCGTTATAATTATAAGTTAAAAGATAAATAAATTAATATTGTTATTAAAATTGTGAAACAAGGCAAAAATTGCAATTTCAGCCAATCAAAACTATTAAACAATACAATAGGTTGTATTCATATTATTAATAATGAGTTATGCTTACTGAATTTATCTTGAACAGATGAGCAGCGTATCTGAGCCGTAATGTGCTGCCTTGTCCCAGCTCGTGCCACTCAGCGCTGCCACTGGCCAGCCTTCACTAACTTCTCCAGCGCTTCACTTTCTGAATCTGATTCTTTTGTTCCTTGTTCCATCTCTTCCCCCTCCTCTTCATAGTCAGCTCATGTACCTGGAATATTTAGAATAATATGTCACATCAACTAGCCTTCGTACAAACAACTTGATCCGAACTATACCAACTATCTTTGTACATATATACATCGTGTTAGTTACACTATTTATACGTCAAGAACGGCTGTACGGTTTGGCTGAAAATTTGTGGAGAGATAACTTAGAACATGGGAAAGGACGTAGGATAGTTTTCACCTGATCCAAAAAGAAATAAATTGATAAAATACAAAATGCTCTTATTTACTGTCTTTGAGGTTGAATAGTTTTAGTCCGGTCAGCTATACATTTCTAATTCTGACACTAACGCAAACGAAGTCGCCAACAGGAACTATGTAGTATTTAAATAAACATATAGAGTGTTCTATATTTTACAATATATTACATAAGTAATATATTGTATTTGTATAAACAAACTATCAATGAATCACTTTCAGCATTATCTTCATCAAAATCAAAATTTTATCAAAATCGGTTCAGCCGTTTGAGCGTGAAGAAGTAACAAACATACACACACACTCCCAAACTTTCGCAATTATAATATTAGTAGGATGTATCTAAGACTATCCCGTGTATTCAGTTAACATCTCACCTGCCCATGATCACGGTTGCTGTAATGTAACCGAAACGTCGGGAATATGTAGTTTTAAAAATATTATATAATGCGTAATAGTCCGTAAATATTAGCTTCATTTAAATGAATACTCGCGAGAATCTTAGATCTCATTATAATATATCTAATAATTTATTTTTTAATTATTTTTTTAATTTTGCTCATATCTAGCATTCTATGAATTTGATATATATATCGGCGCTACCAGCTTTAATAACGGATGCGACTTGAAAATAATTTGAGGCTGTCATCAATTCTTATTAGTATTTATGATTATTGTTAAAAGTAAAACGAAATCAAAAGAGAATAGAACTATGTTTGAATCTTGTTATAAATATGACGACTGGACGCACGACGGCGGACTCCAGATTTGAGAATTCAGAATTGATACTCGTAATTCAGAGTTCAGTGAGTGTGTATCATTGAAGTATGTTATTATGAAGAATCTTTGAGAAATACAGGAGCATTAAGATCAATTGAAGTTTCATTTTAAAATATCATGGACCGTACTTGAAGAAGTGACATTTGCAACGTCAGCGAGGCTGGCGTCTCTCTCTCTTTAAAATCAACGAATGATAGCTTCACCTGTATCTCCTAGTCCTATATCAATTTGTTCAGCCTTTCTAAAGTGCCCTTCCTGTCGTAATTGTTGAGCGAGTGGTCAGTAAATATCTCTCGTGTCTTCTTCTGCCAGATGTGTAGCGGCAACACGTAGACCTTCCGACACTTTGCCCGCGGCGTTGTACGCTCCTACACATTGTAACTCATTGATATGAGAACTCGTTCCGCTGTATCTCATTCCTGTAAATGTTTGCAAAAAAGATATTAAAGATATTAATTGACATATGAAACCTACTAGAATAGAATAAAAATCGACCCAAACTTTGAATTCTAAAAATTTAATAAATTGATCGTGACGTTAAATCCGTGTGTAAAAGAAGAAATGAATAATTGAAAACATATTCGTTTACACCCTCATTGGATGTTTACATTTATTTTTGTAACTATACACAATAACTAATACGGAATGAACAAACTCGAATAACGTTAATAACAATTATAAAAAAAATAATAACAACATATTTCTTTTGTTCATTATTTAAAATAACTTACTTGAGATATAAAATGATCCCCCAACTGTTCACATTGCTCCCGAATAGATTCTTTATCTTCTATAACATAAAGATATCAATGGATTGATTTACAATATATATCAAAACAAGACCTATAGCAATATCTTATATCTTTAAATGAGCAATTCTTGTATCTATATTTATATATTATGGGAATCTCGGTATCGGCTCAAACGATGGCGATAAATCGATCTAGCTAGGAATCATTATCATCATTAATCATTTATAAAATGTTATTTTACGTAAAAAAGAATAACAAAAATTAGTCGTTTAAAATATGACGCTCCCTGACATCTAGTGGCGAATAGTAATACTACTTTTTGCTACTTGCTTTTATTAATTGCTTTAACGACACAACAGCAGATGGCGTTGTTGAGTACCAGAAAGTCAACGAATGTTTGTTTTTAGGTTAGATTAAGAAATTAATTGTTGATTTATATTGTTTTCTGTCATCTTAACGTGTTGAATAAAAAATGCCTAAACGAAATTAATAACAAAAAACCAAAATATATACTAATAATTCCTTAATACCCAGCAATGCTCGCTAACCAGTTATTATTAATAATAGCTGTACAATTTGAAGAGCTTTTTTATAATGATGTGCCTTCAGAGCCGCAGTGAGAGCATCAACGGTTCGAGCAGCCTCTATGAGATGAGGTACAGCGGCGCCCGCCTGTCGCGATGATACAAGCCACGCGCCCCACTCCCCTTCCAACCTGGTCACTTCACCGGGACAGGCCTGAAGAACAAAAAATGATATAATAAAAATTAAAAACAAAAGTTTCAAATAGATAGTAAATTCTCTTGCTAGTTGAACGGCTCTTGCGACTACGCAGCTATGTTGCCTCTAGAATAGTAATCAACAGCAGTTCTGATATCACCTTTACACTCGGATATTTCACCAGCCATTTCCCACCATTCCTCCTACAAAGGAAACAAATTGTAAAGTTCATAATCTATGTCTCTAATTAGTGAATCTTAACTTTTTAAAATGTATAGTAATATGCAGGAGTTACAGTATAAGAATAAATATTTATGTTTGAGACAGTTATATTCAAAAAATATACTTCTACTATTTTTTTTAGTTAAATGCATAAACCTTGTCTTTAACTTGTATAATTCACATTTACATTACCTCTTCAATAGTATAATCAATAATACTAAATGAAAAACAAACGCTAATTGGTCATTTACCTGTATTAAGACCAACAACGAATTGAGCAGGATCTTTTCATTACTACAACAAGACTATCCTTAGTGAGACCAACAAGCGATATTTTAATAAATAGGTCCATACTTCGGTAGCATTTTTATTTAGCAATCTGATAATGGACCCATTTCCTTCCCTATTTTTTTGTGTATCTGATAATGTATCCTTCACCTGTCCTAGTTGATCGTGCACAGCCTGCAGGAGCTCATCATCTTTCATGAGTGTGGGGTGATGTAACAGACGCGACACGCCTCACACGTCACCACTTGACCCTAAACCACCCCCCCCCCCCTCGCCGAGACGACCTGTACCAACAAAATAATAATTTACTAGGGCAAATAGATTATAAGTGTTATTCTAACGAAGATTATATATAAGATTTTATTAATATTTTTTTGCAGCGCGTAAAAATTATATCAATCTTAAATTATATTCTAACAGTTATAATTTTTGCACCTGTTGATGTGAGATAGTCCATGTATTGCTGCCTGAGTGATGTCACCGCTTGTCTATCGACTTGTTCAGCGAGGGCGATGGCATCTGCCCATCTATAGAACTGCTTATACATATTAATGGCCAATTCTGGCTGAGCGGCTCCACGTAGCATTCTTCGGCGGTGGTTAAGTCCCCCACAAATATTGCTAGACGTGCACGAACCTCGGGACTCTTTAAACCTATGCATTATATTATAATCACGATTAATAAAATAAATACTATTAATACAATAAGTGCGTACTTAAAGAAACATATATGAGGTGTTCCCGAAACGTTTAAATGCAAAAAATACCTTCATCAATATTCCCGTCTCCTTTGGTTGAAGCCAACTCGAAAGTTTTCTCTAGATAAAATGTTCTAGCTTCATCACCCACTGCTTTATAGCATTTCGTCGCCAACTGAAAAAAATATATCTGTTATGAGATACTAAAACGTTTAAATGTTATAATATATATATATATATATATATTAGTCTTTCTCTAATTTGAGCAGTGAGGAATATACCACCACAACTGAATGGCTAACAATTAACCAAACATAACTGTTTTTCGGTATCAGGGTTATCCAATCTAATTGAACCTAACGTTAATGTAATTAAAACAATAATAAATTTAAGTAGTTATTCTAAAACCATTGGACAATCTTTATTTCTATCATATATACATGGTCGCTCATAGGTAATGTCGATTCATGTGTAAAAATTTCAACGCATCCATTTAAATATGTTGGAACTTCTTAAATTTATCTCTAGCTCTACAAACAGTACAGTAATTTTACTTTCTTTGAATAATTTTCTGTTTGTTTCTTGATGAACGACTACGTTTTGATTAAATAGTGGACAGGTGATGCAAATGTATGAGGTTTTGTTGAAGAAATATCCATGTCACCGGAACCGGTTTTTTTTTCAAGACAATTCTAAACCATAAGTGTCGTAAGTAACGCGGAATACGATCAAAGAACTTGATGATATTAAACACCTAACACATCCGAAATTTAGTCCAGACTTTACACTTGAGATCTATGGCGAAATTCTTTTGTACAAAATAATTTGAATCCAACAAATGTTATTAAAGCAGTGCGACATTTTTTGCATTTAAGGTCAAAAAAAACTGTTTAACCTAAGAGCTTACTGCTCTTTGGGATAAAAACCATTAAATACGAGGAGCTATACATCTCATAGTTAGTCTATTTTATTACATTATATATTAAAAAGTGAACACTGAAAATCGACATTATTTATGAGCCATCCACTGTACTTATATCCTCTGTACTTGAATACAAATTCACATAAAGCAAATATCGTGAAAAACTTACTAAAAATTAGTAGAATGTTTTCAATGCGTTTGGTAACGAAGCCTTAACAAACTTCTGTTTATATTTAATCTAACTTTAATGCCATACATATTAACCTCAACATCGTATCCTGTTAGCGCCTGTTCAGCCAGTTGACACCACAACGACCCGACGTCCGCAGACCTCGACACAGCGTCCAAGTATTGAGCACAATCCTTTAAGTCCCCGCTACGTAACGCCGAATCTATTCAAAATAAATAGTAATTTTCATTTAATATTCCATATAAATTAACAATATAGCGATTGATGAAAATAAATTCAAATAGCGCTTAGAACATTAAATCAATCCTGTTATAATAAAATCGTTCATTTGTTGTCTTATACCAAAAAAAAAAAAAAAATGGCTTAAAAGTACTCTGTATTATTCTATAAGTTAATCTGTCCAAAAAGTTACTTCAGCAACATACTGAATCTTGTTGTGTGGATAGTGTGCACCGGATTAACATTACCCTACCATAACCTTTAAATTTAAACGTCGTCTATATAAAAATTATATAGTAATCACTTCAAACAATAAAAAATAAATGAAAAGAAGGTTTTCGGATATTTTTAAATAAACGACATACTGCCTACGTTTCGGTTACTTTACAGCGACCATGATCACGGGCAGACTAGATGTGTTTCATTTAAATGAATACTCGAGGAAGTCTTAGATCTCATTAATCCTACTAATATTATAATTGCGAAAGTTTGTGAGTGTTGTGTATGTTTGTTACTTCTTCACGCTCAAACGGTTGAACCGATTTTGATAAAATTTTGTATACAGGAAGCTGACGTCCAGGAATAACACATAGGCTACTTTACATCCCGGAAATCCCAAAAATCCCGGAAGTCCGCGGGTAAAACCGCGGGGCGCAGCTAGTATAAAAATAATGTCAATACTGTAAAGGGTTCATACTGAAAGCCAGTCGATGTTCATCCAATACAATGGCCTGGATCTGACCTCCTTCCAGTAGGACTCGTCGCTCTGATACTGATACAGCCGAGACTGATACACACTCAGACATGACAACACACTGAGGCTCCCATACACTGTACCTATAACACATACAAACACATATATATATATGTAGGAACAACCTTATGATCCATGTATATCTTACTGTATGTAACATAAAGACATAATGAGTAAAAACTAGGATTCATTTACAGGAATATTTTGATATGTTCTCTCCCAAAACAAGAAATCAATATGGATCATTTAACCCATTGCCAACGATACACTATTTTTAAGTTAGAAGATTTACTATATATATTCAAATAAATTTTGAACACATAATGAACGTGCTTCGGGAAAGCAATTTTTGTCCTCATTCCCAAAAAAGATCGAGTTACTGATCCGAAAGATACTAGACCGATAGCTTTAACAAATACTATATCGAAAATCTTTTTCTCGGTTCTACAAACGAGAATGACGCGATTCATGCTCAGCAACAACTATTTTAGGCCAAATCACCAGAAAGGGTTTTTACCCGGGATTTCTGGATGCTTAGAACACAACACCTTGCTGTCGGAGAGTTTAAAAGATGCTAGAAAAAGCGAGCGGCAAATCACTGTTTGTTGGATAGACTTGGAGAACGCGTTCGGGTCGATACAACACGAATTGATGCTATTCGCGCTTAGATGGTACAACTTTCCACCCCTAGTTAGAGATATGATCGCGTCGTATTACTCAAAATTAAGGTTTTCTATAATAACTAAAGAAGGCCCTTCAAAAAGTTTGAGTTATAATGTAGGACTGTTTCAAGGTTGTTGTCTATCTCCAATTGCGTTTAATATCGTAATTAACATCTTAGTAGACAAATTAATCTGTAACGAGAAAAAATGGGGTTATCGGTTTAAGTTTAATAATAAATACACGGAATCCATTTTAGCCTTCGCTGACGATCTCGCAATACTGACACGTAACCCCAAACACTGTCAAGTACTATTGGATGAAGTGGATAAATTCTGTGAGTGGACGGATGGATTGAGGACAAAACCCAGTAAATGTCACTGTCTGTGTCTTGGTAGGCGGAATACAAGATACACCTCATACGATCCGGGACTATCGTTAGGCGGTCAATGCATTTCTACGGTTACGGAAAATGCACCATTTAAATTTCTCGGTCGTAAGATAGATAATATAGGCCGTACTCCATCTTTAGAAGGAATAGTAGATAGCTTTTTGAACGATCTTAACAAGGTAGATAGCCAACTGATAAGTAACGTCAAAAAAGCGTGGATCTACGAGAATTACTTAACTTCACGTTTGAATTGGCCTTTCCTCGTCTATGATTTTAATAAAACCCTTTTGTCAAAGTTAGATGCAGGCGTCATAAAGATGTTGAAGCAGTGGCTCGGGCTCGCTCTAACGGCTGATTCATCGGCGTTATTTAGGGGAAGCAATAGTTTTGGGATGAGTCTAAAAAGGCCATCGGAGCTCTATAAACACCTAAGAGTTTCCAAGAGATATATCCTGGGGAAATCCCATGATGACATAGTGACATCGCTCCCAAAAGATGAAGATGACCCCGAGCTAGAGTCACGACTTCAATTCCATAAGCAATTTATGATAGGAGCGCAAAGTAACAGAGCGGGGTTAGGATCAAATAGGAAAGTCCAAGATGCGGATATATTGAAGTCTTTTATTCGGCAAGACGAGAATGATAAATATAAGATCCATGCAATGAATTTAGAAATGCAGAACGAGTGGTTAGACATAGGAGATTTTTGCATCCCATTAGCATTAAAATGGCGCACTTTAATTTATGATTGGTCGCCAGCATTGCTAAAATTCTATCTCAATGCGTTCCAGATGACTCTCCCAGATCAGAGTAATTTAGTAAGATGGGGTAAAAGTACCGAAAAAACTTGCTATATCTGTGGAAAGGCAGTTGGAACTGCTAAGCATCTGCTGGTGGGATGTAAGGTACTCCTTGACAGCGGTCAATACTCGCGTCGTCACGATAGGGTTCTAGAAGTCATACGTGAAGCGGTTAGTCTTTCGGTAGCCAGAGCGCAAAAGGGAATAACCACAAACGAACGATCAGTAGGTTTTGTGAGAGAAGGCACTAGGGCTACAAAATCAAACGTCAAGCCTTACTCCATCCTTAAAGCGGCGTCGGATTGGACTATAATGATGGACACGTATGAAAAACAATATAAAATCCCCGAGGATATTTGTGCGTCGGCCTCCAGACCGGATATATTTTTGTTTTCGCGAATTTTAAAGCGCGTAGTGATAATAGAGCTTACGGTCCCCTGGGAAACCAACATCCCCAAAGACCATACCATCAAGGTCAACAAATATTACGAGCTCACAAACGAACTCACTCGAAACAGGTTCGTAGTAGATTTGTACGCGGTAGAGGTGGGAGCGAGAGGTATAACAGCGAAATCTCTCTATAACCTACTAAAGGACTTGGGCTTGTCCAGAACTCACATTAATGCATTCTTGGAACGTACGTCGAAGGCAGCCCTAGTAGGTTCTTTTCAAATTTGGTTAGGTAGGGAGAGGAGCTTGGACAGTGGAGGTGAGCGTATAACGCGCGTTAGTTAAGGGGCCCCTTAAACCTACACTTGGGTCGCAAGTCCCAGGCACTGTTGAAGCTCCTCCCCCTGCAACGCGATGGACCCGGCACCCGCACGGTGAATCCATGGAATGCTGAGAAGTTTCGTCTTATTTAAAACGACTGCCCGGAGAGTCGGGCTGACGCTGGAAAGACAGCTGACTGCCGGAAAGACGGATGACTGCCGGAAAGACGGATGACTGCTGGAAAGACAGCCGAGGGCGACGGCCTAGCAAGCCCAACCCGGTATACATAAAGCTAAAAGTCCGAAGAAGAAAAATACCCCTGGGACAGTCCGAGAGGGGGGGCGGAAGAACTGTCCACCGGTCGATTTTAACGGCGAAAACGGCGCGAATACGGACTTGAAATGCTCTACTACAAGAGACGAGCCTGGTACATTAAACATCTAAAAACACATAATGGGGTTGAAGCACGACAATCGTCGGTAAGATCTACAACATTCACTTCGGATAGAGTTGACCCTCATGTATCCCATGGTGAACCATTAACTGGAAACCACCAGGAGTCCATTAACATCAGGACACGTCTTAGCATTCCTAATCTAAAACAATCGACTTGGAAAGTTCATGACGACAACTTAGCGGTCCTGTTAGAGCATCCGGGCTCGAAGCAGGAATTGAACTCGCAGGTAGAAACTTTCCAAAATACCGTTTATGACTACTTTAGCGAGCAATATCCACCACGTAATCGTTATGCTCGCAAAAATAAAGACAATTCGTTCAAATTAAAAATGCGGAAGAAAAAACGGGAATTAATAAAAAATCTACGTATAGCCAAAGCTCTAGGCGACAATCACCTTAGTCATCAACTAGCTAGGGCGTTAAGGTCAATCCTTAAATTAATCCAAGGAATATCGGCGCAAACTGCAGAATATCGCGATAATTTTGACCGGGCAAAACAAGAAGTAGATTTCGATAAAAAACCCTTTTGAGTATTCGAAAACCATTTTTAAGAAAGAACGCGGACAGCTTCTCTTGACCAACGATCAAATTTACGACCATTTTAAGAGCACATACGAAGTGCCTAAAAGTTTAAGACGGTATAGGGATCCAAACGATCAAAAACCTGAATTTCCTCGAATCGAATTCCACGGCATTCCACCAACGCTAGAGGAACTAAGTAGTCAGATCAAGAGGAAGTCGTCTAAATCTGCACCGGGACCCGATGGTATCCCATATATAGTCTTTAAAAAATGTGCATCGGTTCGTAAACACCTCCTAAATATATACGGTAAAATCTGGTCAAGGAAGCAAATCCCGGAGTGCTTCGGGAAAGCAATTTTTGTCCTCATTCCCAAAAAAGATCGAGTTACTGATCCGAAAGATACTAGACCGATAGCTTTAACAAATACTATATCGAAAATCTTTTTCTCGGTTCTACAAACGAGAATGACGCGATTCATGCTCAGCAACAACTATTTTAGGCCAAATCACCAGAAAGGGTTTTTACCCGGGATTTCTGGATGCTTAGAACACAACACCTTGCTGTCGGAGAGTTTAAAAGATGCTAGAAAAAGCGAGCGGCAAATCACTGTTTGTTGGATAGACTTGGAGAACGCGTTCGGGTCGATACAACACGAATTGATGCTATTCGCGCTTAGATGGTACAACTTTCCACCCCTAGTTAGAGATATGATCGCGTCGTATTACTCAAAATTAAGGTTTTCTATAATAACTAAAGAAGGCCCTTCAAAAAGTTTGAGTTATAATGTAGGACTGTTTCAAGGTTGTTGTCTATCTCCAATTGCGTTTAATATCGTAATTAACATCTTAGTAGACAAATTAATCTGTAACGAGAAAAAATGGGGTTATCGGTTTAAGTTTAATAATAAATACACGGAATCCATTTTAGCCTTCGCTGACGATCTCGCAATACTGACACGTAACCCCAAACACTGTCAAGTACTATTGGATGAAGTGGATAAATTCTGTGAGTGGACGGATGGATTGAGGACAAAACCCAGTAAATGTCACTGTCTGTGTCTTGGTAGGCGGAATACAAGATACACCTCATACGATCCGGGACTATCGTTAGGCGGTCAATGCATTTCTACGGTTACGGAAAATGCACCATTTAAATTTCTCGGTCGTAAGATAGATAATATAGGCCGTACTCCATCTTTAGAAGGAATAGTAGATAGCTTTTTGAACGATCTTAACAAGGTAGATAGCCAACTGATAAGTAACGTCAAAAAAGCGTGGATCTACGAGAATTACTTAACTTCACGTTTGAATTGGCCTTTCCTCGTCTATGATTTTAATAAAACCCTTTTGTCAAAGTTAGATGCAGGCGTCATAAAGATGTTGAAGCAGTGGCTCGGGCTCGCTCTAACGGCTGATTCATCGGCGTTATTTAGGGGAAGCAATAGTTTTGGGATGAGTCTAAAAAGGCCATCGGAGCTCTATAAACACCTAAGAGTTTCCAAGAGATATATCCTGGGGAAATCCCATGATGACATAGTGACATCGCTCCCAAAAGATGAAGATGACCCCGAGCTAGAGTCACGACTTCAATTCCATAAGCAATTTATGATAGGAGCGCAAAGTAACAGAGCGGGGTTAGGATCAAATAGGAAAGTCCAAGATGCGGATATATTGAAGTCTTTTATTCGGCAAGACGAGAATGATAAATATAAGATCCATGCAATGAATTTAGAAATGCAGAACGAGTGGTTAGACATAGGAGATTTTTGCATCCCATTAGCATTAAAATGGCGCACTTTAATTTATGATTGGTCGCCAGCATTGCTAAAATTCTATCTCAATGCGTTCCAGATGACTCTCCCAGATCAGAGTAATTTAGTAAGATGGGGTAAAAGTACCGAAAAAACTTGCTATATCTGTGGAAAGGCAGTTGGAACTGCTAAGCATCTGCTGGTGGGATGTAAGGTACTCCTTGACAGCGGTCAATACTCGCGTCGTCACGATAGGGTTCTAGAAGTCATACGTGAAGCGGTTAGTCTTTCGGTAGCCAGAGCGCAAAAGGGAATAACCACAAACGAACGATCAGTAGGTTTTGTGAGAGAAGGCACTAGGGCTACAAAATCAAACGTCAAGCCTTACTCCATCCTTAAAGCGGCGTCGGATTGGACTATAATGATGGACACGTATGAAAAACAATATAAAATCCCCGAGGATATTTGTGCGTCGGCCTCCAGACCGGATATATTTTTGTTTTCGCGAATTTTAAAGCGCGTAGTGATAATAGAGCTTACGGTCCCCTGGGAAACCAACATCCCCAAAGACCATACCATCAAGGTCAACAAATATTACGAGCTCACAAACGAACTCACTCGAAACAGGTTCGTAGTAGATTTGTACGCGGTAGAGGTGGGAGCGAGAGGTATAACAGCGAAATCTCTCTATAACCTACTAAAGGACTTGGGCTTGTCCAGAACTCACATTAATGCATTCTTGGAACGTACGTCGAAGGCAGCCCTAGTAGGTTCTTTTCAAATTTGGTTAGGTAGGGAGAGGAGCTTGGACAGTGGAGGTGAGCGTATAACGCGCGTTAGTTAAGGGGCCCCTTAAACCTACACTTGGGTCGCAAGTCCCAGGCACTGTTGAAGCTCCTCCCCCTGCAACGCGATGGACCCGGCACCCGCACGGTGAATCCATGGAATGCTGAGAAGTTTCGTCTTATTTAAAACGACTGCCCGGAGAGTCGGGCTGACGCTGGAAAGACAGCTGACTGCCGGAAAGACGGATGACTGCCGGAAAGACGGATGACTGCTGGAAAGACAGCCGAGGGCGACGGCCTAGCAAGCCCAACCCGGTATACATAAAGCTAAAAGTCCGAAGAAGAAAAATACCCCTGGGACAGTCCGAGAGGGGGGGCGGAAGAACTGTCCACCGGTCGATTTTAACGGCGAAAACGGCGCGAATACGGACTTGAAATGCTCTACTACAAGAGACGAGCCTGGTACATTAAACATCTAAAAACACATAATGGGGTTGAAGCACGACAATCGTCGGTAAGATCTACAACATTCACTTCGGATAGAGTTGACCCTCATGTATCCCATGGTGAACCATTAACTGGAAACCACCAGGAGTCCATTAACATCAGGACACGTCTTAGCATTCCTAATCTAAAACAATCGACTTGGAAAGTTCATGACGACAACTTAGCGGTCCTGTTAGAGCATCCGGGCTCGAAGCAGGAATTGAACTCGCAGGTAGAAACTTTCCAAAATACCGTTTATGACTACTTTAGCGAGCAATATCCACCACGTAATCGTTATGCTCGCAAAAATAAAGACAATTCGTTCAAATTAAAAATGCGGAAGAAAAAACGGGAATTAATAAAAAATCTACGTATAGCCAAAGCTCTAGGCGACAATCACCTTAGTCATCAACTAGCTAGGGCGTTAAGGTCAATCCTTAAATTAATCCAAGGAATATCGGCGCAAACTGCAGAATATCGCGATAATTTTGACCGGGCAAAACAAGAAGTAGATTTCGATAAAAACCCTTTTGAGTATTCGAAAACCATTTTTAAGAAAGAACGCGGACAGCTTCTCTTGACCAACGATCAAATTTACGACCATTTTAAGAGCACATACGAAGTGCCTAAAAGTTTAAGACGGTATAGGGATCCAAACGATCAAAAACCTGAATTTCCTCGAATCGAATTCCACGGCATTCCACCAACGCTAGAGGAACTAAGTAGTCAGATCAAGAGGAAGTCGTCTAAATCTGCACCGGGACCCGATGGTATCCCATATATAGTCTTTAAAAAATGTGCATCGGTTCGTAAACACCTCCTAAATATATACGGTAAAATCTGGTCAAGGAAGCAAATCCCGGAGTGCTTCGGGAAAGCAATTTTTGTCCTCATTCCCAAAAAAGATCGAGTTACTGATCCGAAAGATACTAGACCGATAGCTTTAACAAATACTATATCGAAAATCTTTTTCTCGGTTCTACAAACGAGAATGACGCGATTCATGCTCAGCAACAACTATTTTAGGCCAAATCACCAGAAAGGGTTTTTACCCGGGATTTCTGGATGCTTAGAACACAACACCTTGCTGTCGGAGAGTTTAAAAGATGCTAGAAAAAGCGAGCGGCAAATCACTGTTTGTTGGATAGACTTGGAGAACGCGTTCGGGTCGATACAACACGAATTGATGCTATTCGCGCTTAGATGGTACAACTTTCCACCCCTAGTTAGAGATATGATCGCGTCGTATTACTCAAAATTAAGGTTTTCTATAATAACTAAAGAAGGCCCTTCAAAAAGTTTGAGTTATAATGTAGGACTGTTTCAAGGTTGTTGTCTATCTCCAATTGCGTTTAATATCGTAATTAACATCTTAGTAGACAAATTAATCTGTAACGAGAAAAAATGGGGTTATCGGTTTAAGTTTAATAATAAATACACGGAATCCATTTTAGCCTTCGCTGACGATCTCGCAATACTGACACGTAACCCCAAACACTGTCAAGTACTATTGGATGAAGTGGATAAATTCTGTGAGTGGACGGATGGATTGAGGACAAAACCCAGTAAATGTCACTGTCTGTGTCTTGGTAGGCGGAATACAAGATACACCTCATACGATCCGGGACTATCGTTAGGCGGTCAATGCATTTCTACGGTTACGGAAAATGCACCATTTAAATTTCTCGGTCGTAAGATAGATAATATAGGCCGTACTCCATCTTTAGAAGGAATAGTAGATAGCTTTTTGAACGATCTTAACAAGGTAGATAGCCAACTGATAAGTAACGTCAAAAAAGCGTGGATCTACGAGAATTACTTAACTTCACGTTTGAATTGGCCTTTCCTCGTCTATGATTTTAATAAAACCCTTTTGTCAAAGTTAGATGCAGGCGTCATAAAGATGTTGAAGCAGTGGCTCGGGCTCGCTCTAACGGCTGATTCATCGGCGTTATTTAGGGGAAGCAATAGTTTTGGGATGAGTCTAAAAAGGCCATCGGAGCTCTATAAACACCTAAGAGTTTCCAAGAGATATATCCTGGGGAAATCCCATGATGACATAGTGACATCGCTCCCAAAAGATGAAGATGACCCCGAGCTAGAGTCACGACTTCAATTCCATAAGCAATTTATGATAGGAGCGCAAAGTAACAGAGCGGGGTTAGGATCAAATAGGAAAGTCCAAGATGCGGATATATTGAAGTCTTTTATTCGGCAAGACGAGAATGATAAATATAAGATCCATGCAATGAATTTAGAAATGCAGAACGAGTGGTTAGACATAGGAGATTTTTGCATCCCATTAGCATTAAAATGGCGCACTTTAATTTATGATTGGTCGCCAGCATTGCTAAAATTCTATCTCAATGCGTTCCAGATGACTCTCCCAGATCAGAGTAATTTAGTAAGATGGGGTAAAAGTACCGAAAAAACTTGCTATATCTGTGGAAAGGCAGTTGGAACTGCTAAGCATCTGCTGGTGGGATGTAAGGTACTCCTTGACAGCGGTCAATACTCGCGTCGTCACGATAGGGTTCTAGAAGTCATACGTGAAGCGGTTAGTCTTTCGGTAGCCAGAGCGCAAAAGGGAATAACCACAAACGAACGATCAGTAGGTTTTGTGAGAGAAGGCACTAGGGCTACAAAATCAAACGTCAAGCCTTACTCCATCCTTAAAGCGGCGTCGGATTGGACTATAATGATGGACACGTATGAAAAACAATATAAAATCCCCGAGGATATTTGTGCGTCGGCCTCCAGACCGGATATATTTTTGTTTTCGCGAATTTTAAAGCGCGTAGTGATAATAGAGCTTACGGTCCCCTGGGAAACCAACATCCCCAAAGACCATACCATCAAGGTCAACAAATATTACGAGCTCACAAACGAACTCACTCGAAACAGGTTCGTAGTAGATTTGTACGCGGTAGAGGTGGGAGCGAGAGGTATAACAGCGAAATCTCTCTATAACCTACTAAAGGACTTGGGCTTGTCCAGAACTCACATTAATGCATTCTTGGAACGTACGTCGAAGGCAGCCCTAGTAGGTTCTTTTCAAATTTGGTTAGGTAGGGAGAGGAGCTTGGACAGTGGAGGTGAGCGTATAACGCGCGTTAGTTAAGGGGCCCCTTAAACCTACACTTGGGTCGCAAGTCCCAGGCACTGTTGAAGCTCCTCCCCCTGCAACGCGATGGACCCGGCACCCGCACGGTGAATCCATGGAATGCTGAGAAGTTTCGTCGTCTAGTTACTTTTATCCAGTACAATTAAAAAATATATTATTAAATCTTACCAAATCAGCAAATGTGTTGAGGTTTGGGCTACAACAGCGACACTGTTTTCTATCCATTGCACGAAACTAACTCCGCTCCCGATAATTTCCTAAAAAAATGAAATACCAGACAATAAAACATCATATTTATTTGACTCAATTTATCCAGCTATGTAGTTTACGCTATATATATGAATGTGCTACCTTTTCACCGGTATCAATACGGAGAAGTGCAAGTCGTCGTCTAGTATGACGGAACAGAAGCAGATGTCCGCTCTCAGTCAGCTCCAACCAATCCACCCGAGCTTCGTGCCACCATGGCCCTAACTGAACTCCTAGAACATTCACATCATTGATATTAATAAATATAATGCAACGACATCAACCTTTTTTTTCATAACAAAGGAACTCTAACATCTATCCTGTGTATGTTCCGTACCTGTAACAAGATCAATAACAGCAATCGTCTGTCTGTCAGCAGATAGGCGAAGTGTTTTCGTTCTTCCTCCGTCTTCCTGCCCTCATTGATACGGACACTGAGCACGTGAGGATTCACACGCTCAGACGAACCTCCATAAGATACGAATCATTTTAGTATAAATTAAATTACTTGACATTGTGTAGATCTTGATCTATACTCACGGTTTGTAGTACTCTATCGAGGCCGTACTCCACCACACTAAGTTCGCCAGCACGCTGCAACAGACAGGCTCCACCCACAGCTGCATATATACGCTCCCCTCCACCGGACCATGGTATCTGGAGTATTCATGACTATAAACTTTTAACTAACCTTAACTTTTTGTTAAAATATCAGCTGGCATTTTAGCAGTTTATAAATAATCAATTTTAACAAACTTATCTGCTACTGCCTGTCTCACAGAATGGTATCTAATATCTACAGGGTGACTGGTGAATTACTATCGATATTTGAGGACATGATATTTGACGATCATATATGACGAAATAAAAATTAATATAACATAAATATTAATAAACTTCTAAGTAAAGTTAACCAAAAGTTATGTAATTAATTACGCATCGTATGAACACCCTACAGATTACTCTACACTACACACTCACACATACGCGCGCGGCGGCGTGTTGTTGTATCAGCACGCCGCCGCACTCGTCCACACTAGGAACACTTGGAACGTGTACACACTTTATTTATTTATACGGAAATTTGGTCAAAAATTAAGTACCAATTTTTTTTACATAATTCGAATGAGAATCATGTACCGAGTATGCTCCTTAAATATTGATAGTAATTCACCAGTCACCCTGTATATGTATAGATTCAAAACAAGTTTTTATACACTTTGATAATCATTATACAAAATCATTGTTTCTGAATTAACTCCAATTTCAAAAATAAATAGCCTCCTTACTGGCTTCTCACATGGAAATATACTTTGCTTCTGTTGAAAACAAAGCTATATTTCTGTTTTCTACATTCAAAAGAAATTACTAAACCAGACAACTTAAAACAAAATCTAGAAAAAGATTTTTTATCATTTGAACCTGAACCCCAACTTGCATCAACATATCCTTGTCTATAACAATTATCCTTTCGTAAAACAAGGCCAAAGATTTTAGTAACTTTTGAGTACTTTAAAATTCGTTTTAAATGTTTCCAATGAGTTTCATCATATGAGTTCTAAAACTGACTCAAATAACATACACTGTAAGCTAAGTCGGGTCTGGTCAAGACAGATAAATACATAAAATTACCTACCACTTGTCTATATGGAATTTTCTAATCACAAAAACTGTTCTTAGATTTTTCTAGCCTTACATTAACCTCCATAGGAGTTTCCAGTTTTACAATGTTACATATTAAATCATTTCAGAAAGCTATCTACATATTGTTCTTGATCAACAGTTATAACATTTTCATACATATTTACTCTTAAGCCTAAACAATGCTTTATTTGATCTAGATATTTTATTTAAAATTTACTGCTTAAATCTTGTATTAACTGATTAGTTGTCATTTTACAATTAGAGAATACAAAAAAGTCATCAACAAACAAATCTATTATCACTTTAACATTTCTTTCAAACTTTATAAATAAACAAGGTTCATACTTAGATTTTAAATGACCTAAAGATTTTAACTGATCATTGCCTCTCTCATACCATGCATGTGAGGACTGCTCAAGTCCATAGATGGCATGTTTATTATTATCATCCTCATACAATACAGGTTTTTCAATATACACAGAATCATTCAAAAATATCATAGGTGGTAGAGCCTAGCTGTGGTCAAGTGAATGCAGCTCGAACATGAGCTGTCTCGACCGGGGAAGTACCACCCTCTCACAGAAGATCAGTGTGAACTAGTCTTTAATGGCTGCGTTTCTTCCGATGAGTAGGAGTGCCGTTTGTCCTTTTCCTTCTCCCATCCTTTCCTCCCCTTCCCATTTTTCCTCCCCCTCTTCCCTAATCAAGGGTGGTGACACATCCACAACATGTCTTATGTATAGTGTAAGCCGTCTGCTTTGTTGCCCCCTTTAACATAAAAAAAAAACATTCAGGAAAGCTGATGTTGTTGGTGTATATTTAAAACTAATTTTACAGTTAAAGAAAATAACAATCTTAGAGTAGAATAATGTAGCACAGGGGAAAGTCTCATGATAGTGTATGCCAGCTTTCTGTGAAAAACATATTGCCATTAATCTTGAATGATAATGCACCTTACCAACACTATCATACTTTGTTTTTAAACACCCATTTGTACTGAGCTACCATAGTATCACAAGAGTTATCCACAAGTTCTCATTCATCATTTATCTTAAACAATTCTTATTCTTCCTCCATACTTGCTCTCCAATTTACTTTCAGTTCCATTTAAAGCTCCCTCATGTGTAATATTCGTTTTAATCTGATTATCTGATTTGAAGAAGCTTCTGGAATATATGTGACATAAATTATATCACATTCAGTATGTGTGCTATCTGCATTACCTTTTCTTCTTTTTCACTCTGTTCCTACGCTTAAACCTTACATTCAATAGGAATATTAACTGTATTTTAGGTTGGTTACATTATAATGATGTCTCCACTAGTTTTAACTGAGTTTTCTTTACAGGATTATAAACCCTATAGCCTTTCAAAATAAGTTCTTTATGTTTCATATCCAATTTCTAACGATTTTCTTTACACCTGACAACTTGCATTATGCATTTTGTGTATTATTAAATAAATAATGTTACCAAATTCGGTAAGTAAAGTAGAAAACTCGAAAAATTCGAAAATTTGCTAACCGTTGGAAACTATCAAGCCAAAGAGTGAGACTATATTAGAAAACATGAAGTTAACCACCCCTATATGGTTACGAATTAAATATAGCAAATAAAACTTACCAAATGCGTGTACTATTAATAAAACAAGTTCTGTACCTGTTAGACTCATGCCTTAATTTGAATTGCTTGTTTGTTTTAGGTAGCCTTAAATTTCTAATGCATTGATACGTGGTAGGGTGGCCTGAAAAAGTATTTGTCCTTCTTCTCGATCGTAATACAAACTTATATTCTTACATCGAGTTCTGTTCCAAAAACAAACGGTCCTTGTCTTGTCGACGCAACTTGTTGCGAGACTAATGTTAATTATCAGTCATCTGCTTACTCAATCAACCAGTCACCTATAACACACGCAAGTAATAGTTAAAATAGATTTTAAAAAATAATGAGTGTTTTATTTTATTTATAACTCTTTATGTAATCAAAAACGTATTACATAAATGATAAATGTAACTGTGAACGTGAATAGTATCCCATTTCTGATTTTAGTATTCTAAAAAAATACTCACAAAAATATAGTTTTCTTATAAAGCCAGTACTTTTAAATAAAAAATAAAACCTTAACTTTCTAGTTAACTTAACCAACTAATAATATTCCTAACTCAATACACCTTAAATAAGTTAAATTCAATTTACAAAAATAAAAGTCGTGTTCACAAAGTACTTTCCCGCGTAAAATTAACAAACAAAGCGACATCAGTGATCAGTGTTACCAGCATATTTTTTTTCGAAACGCCCCGCTGGAGCTCTCGTGTAACCCCGAGATAGCCCCATCATGGCGTACAGGTAGTTAGGCGGGAAAGTTGAAATAAATTCATGAGCTTATTATTGGTTTTATGTTAATTAAATTCGTTCTATTATTTTACAATAATAAATAATATTTTAAATACAAATAAAATTCAATTATAATACAAATGGTCAAGATTTTTTTATTTTTATTGATTGCACTTTGTTTTTAAAATAATTTACCTGTTTCGATTAACTTTTTCTGTTTCTTACTAGTTAAACGGTTGTTGCCTTGTGTTGACGAGTTTTTCTGCTGCAATTAACTTTTAAATCATGCTTATGAGCACGTAAATTCACCCGGCACCATTTACAATATGACTCTCCTTGACCTGCTAATATCAAATCAAATCGGCTACCTGATTTCAGCGGATAAAATAATATCGCCACTCGGTAAGGGAGATGGCCCCATTGGCGCTATGTAGCCTCATCTGGCAACACTGAGCGTCAGCGTTTCAATATCACTTTGGATGCGTTGGGAATTTTAAAGTTCGGTTCAATTTATAAGTGTGTTTCCTAAGTATATTATACAGGGTGACTGGTGAATTACTATCGATACTTGAGGACGTGATATTTGACGATCATATATGGCAAAATAAAAATTAATATAACATAAATATTAATAAACTTCTAAGTAAAGTTAACCAAAAGTTATGTAATAAATTACGCATCGTGTGAACACCCTTCAGATTAGGTATACACACACACACACAAACGCGTGCGGCGGCGTGGTGTTGTATCAACACGCCGCCGCACGCGTCCACACTAGGAACACTTGGAACGTGTCCACACTTTATTTATTTATACGGAAATTTGGTCAAAAATTAAGTATGTACCTATTTTTTTTACATAATTCGAATGAGAATCATGTACCGAGTATTCTCCTTAAATATTGATAGTAATTCACCAGTCACCCTGTATAAGTTTTCCAACAACAATATAAAAAAAACATTAGCGTTTAGACAAAACAGCCGATGTCGTCTACAGTGGCGGCTGGTGGGTTATCGAACTGGTGGTGCACTTTACTAAAATATTAAAATTAGAAAAATGCAACAAAAAACCAATTCACATAAAATATGCTTATTTTTTATACATTAATTAATGCAACGACATTTTTCCGAAGCGATTGAACATTTCAATCACCTATTTATTAAAATCGGTTATTGTTTGTATATTTTATTTTTTATTTTTATATCAATACTAAGCACAGAAAGTGCATTTAGCAAGTGCGAAGTATTTCGTAGAAAAGTTTTGATTCTTTTCAATTCCAATTCGTCACACATCGGGTGCTCTCGGTAATCTTCGGTCGCTCGAGAACCGACTCATTACTCGGTACATTTCTATGAACTATCTTTTGTTTCACGCGCCAGGCGTATTAATGCGTATCTCATACAAGATGCATTAGCAGTCCTCGTGCACTCGCCGAAGCGCACGATATGAGTTTAGTAAAGCGCTCAAACTTTTTGACTATAATTAGAAATTTAATTTTGTATGTTTAGAAAATAAATATTAAAATGGTAATTTGAAAATAAAGATGAAGTAATATTTTGTAATTTTTAAATCTTTTGAATTGGTGGTTCAGCGCACGAGTGCACTTAAGGTACAGCCGCCACTGGTCGTCTATACAACACTAATTTGATCTGTCAAATAAATATCAATAATTTTGTCGATTGTCTTTCAATGACCTTACTTTAAATTATTTAATTTTTCGGTTCTATTTGTAGATATGATAAATTTTTGGATTAGAAAATTTTTTGTTGAAGAAAAACTAGAAAATCTTAATTTGTTCATGTTACACTGCTATCATTTTCAGTTGGTGTTTTTCTGTGGCTCCTGAGTTGGGTCACCACGTCGTTAGTCGAAATCCATGGCCTCGGTCTCAGGTCAACTCATTTATGAATTTCGTCAATTGAAGTTAGCTTTTGATACACAGAACCAGTCTTCTGGACCCAGGAACATATTATTATGTTAGAATTTGTCCTGTAAAGTTACAGTATATTTTAATATTCGCTAAGACAATAGTACATTCAATATTTCATTTTAGTCACGTGCTTTCAGATCTCAGATGATACACTCAAAACCACAGGGATTGGGTTTCTAGCCTCTTTTGGAGAACCCGTCCCAAACCTTACGCTTTTATCTTCAATTCCTACTAAATATATAGTTTTTTTAGATCGAATTCCTTGAAGTAGTTAAACTTCAGTTATGTTCGACTAAAGTAACTCAATTTAACAAAATTATAAGTTTCATGACCGTGAAGATGACAGATTTATCGAATAATAAATCTGGCACACATTAAATTTCTTCTATATATTTTTCCAAGTTATTTATTACTATAGATTCTTGTTCTCGATCTATTTCATTCAAATCTTACAACTCCAGTGGTCCTTTAACGCTAATTGTAAACTTAAAATAATACTCATCTATATTTTAAATAAGCTTTTACCTATTGAACTACAATAGGTACTACTACAATACTACTAAAATAGGTACATATTGAACTATATCTATATTACTTAAAGTTCGTCGTTAATTTGAGTAAATTGATTAATGCGGAAATTCTTGGATATTTAGGATAAAAGTAAAAGAATCGTTTAAACTTTTTATTTATATCTAGAGATCATTTTCTCCGAATATATCGACAACACGTCGTTTTGCCTTTTTCTTAAATATTCGTATAATGTACCTATAATGTCATGTTAAACTACATATAACTAGTATATAAACAGCATAAGATGAAACAACTAGCTATGACTAATCACCTAAATTAGAAATTTCAATAAAAATAACAGCAAAAAACTGAACGTTATTTAAAATAAAGCAGGATAAAACCTAAAACACAACAAAATACATAGTAATACTTCAAAACTTCACTGACATAAGTTAACTCCGTCTCTTTGTGCCTTTTATATTATAATATTGTCGCACAAAAACAAAATAGTAAATACAGATAGATTGGGAGCAGATTCTTTTTACTTTTTCCTATATGAACTGTGTCACCTTCGTCAATAAAGTGTTAATAAATATCGGGACATTGTTTAAAACTTGTTACATTTTTACCCGGCTTTTAAGAGCTTACCTTTTTTTTAACTATTACTTTATTGGTTTTAATTTTATATACTCGATAAAGTAAGGAACGTGTGCCGTGTTCGAATAAGTTAAATAAAAGTATGCATCATGGGGATGAAACTGTCATATAATTAACGTGTAATAAAAAAAGTATAGAAAATGCTGCCATCTAACGAACAACTTTAAATAAAAAAAACTTTGACACCATTTTCCTTTGTAACTTCATAGATGGCGTAAGTAGCTCTCAAATTGACTTGACATTAGGACAAACAGATAATACACTATATTAGAAAATTTTAAATCATTTCAGTTGCTCATTTGCAATTGTTTACTGTTGTTCTTGTGCTTTACGTTCTTTTTCAAACATTTGACCTGTCTTAATACATCATTGACTCCTATTTCCAAGCTTTTGACGATCGATCCTGGCTTTCCTCAATTGGACTTTGTTTTCTGCGACTACGATCAACCCCGGCTCTTCTCATTTGGATTTTGATTGCAAACTACGAATTTGGATTATCGATAAGTTGAAAAAATGCCATGGAAATCGGCTTTTAAGTGTTATTTTCGGTGTGCGACTAAAGGTACGATACTTATTTAGTAAAATCTATAGAAATATTATTTGTCATATATAAACAATAACTACTCTTGTTACATCAATTTCAACCGTA
The DNA here is from genome assembly GCA_916720795.1 of Danaus chrysippus. NCBI lineage: Eukaryota > Metazoa > Arthropoda > Insecta > Lepidoptera > Nymphalidae > Danaus > Danaus chrysippus. The sequence goes on from CAKASE010000068.1 coordinate 68,819, forward strand.
ACAGTTTAATGACTTCTAATAAAAATATTTCAGGTCCTTTCCTTCAAACCTGAAATTGAAACCTGAATACCCAAATTTGGAGAAATTTATTCAATGGAAAAATATTCATAGGTGGTAGAGCCTAGCTGTAGTCAGTTACTACAGCTCGAACATGGGCTGGCTCGACCGGGGAAGTACCACCCTCTCACAGAAGATCGGCGTGAAGTAGCCTTTAATGGCTGCGTTTCGTTCGATGAGTGAGGGAGCCGGCTGCCCTTTCCCTATTCCCACCCTTTCCTACCATTTCCTTATTCCCGCCCCTCCCTATCCCTAAAAAACAAGGTTGGCAACGCATCCGTAACAAAGATGTTGCGGATGTCTATGGGCGACGGTAACCACCTTCCATCAAGTGGGCCGACGGCTCGTTTGCCACCTTTCACATTAAAAAAAAAAAAAAAATTTTAAATGAAGACATGAAACAAAAGGAAGATTCTTACATTTATAACAATATAAGAATATGTGATCGTCATTTTGAACAGTTTCACCATTCTTCAAGTAAACAACTCACTCAAAATGCTGTACCAACTCTATACTTAAGTAAGTATCTAAAGTAAGCAACTTCCCAAGTTGTTATAGGCACACAATACATACTACTAATATATAAAAAAACTATAAATAATCAATTATATTTTATAGCTATAGATAATATTTTACAATATTATTATTTTACTTTAGAAATTGGTGCTCATAATTAAAAATAAAAAACAAAAAAAATTGATTTAATTCAATATATTGAAATAGGTATACAAGCCATCCTAAAATTATTATATACTTACATGTGGTTTGATAGATTTATAATGTTTAGTCTTTATTAGTTATTACCTTTTTTAACTAAATAAAGGAAAGTTCCTACAAACAGTATCACAAAATAACTACTTGTGTCACTTTTTTACATACTTAGGTAAAACAAAAACAAAGTGTTCTTAACATGTAGAGATTATGATTTCACTTGATAACTACAAACCAAAAAAAGTTGTTTATAGTTTTTTATGTAATATAAGAATGGCAGTGTTTAATTCAGTAAAAATTACAAGTCTACTTACATTCAATCATAAACTCTAAAAGAAACAAGGAAGGAAGATACAATTAAGACAATATGTTATCATTCAATTTTAAGATTTTTCATTTAACTTTTCTTTTAATATATTTATTTGTTTAAAAAAATTTATTTTATTTAGCAGCTTCGACATTTGAGACTGTACACTCATCACATTCTGTTGAAACTGAAAAATGCATTGATACACAAAAAGAAGACAATGACGCATCTTGTAGTCACAACTTGGGTTTAAATATGAATCAAGTTCAGCTACAAAGGAGTTCTCCTAATTCCTCTCAATTATTTTACAAAGGTAAGTCATGGGCATATAACTAAGCTTAATATTAACTATGATTGCTATATTAACTTTTAAATTATAAAACATTTTGAATACAATATAAATTTAAACCACAGATTCACTGGATTTTGCAAGTATTGAGATTTATTTCATATTTTCTTCAAATATGTATATTTTTTCTCTTTTAATAAACATTAATCCTGGTTTAAACCTAAGATGTTTAAAAATGTCTTCTCATCATTTAATTGATTATCTGAAATCCCTTATGACAACTATTAGTCCAGTCATTAGAGATACTTCTGTATACATTATTAAACATAACTATGTATATCAATATTTATAAAACATGCTCTTTATTGTTTAATTTTTTTGATAAATATACATTTTTAATTACCAGATAATGCAATGCTATATCAATAGTGGTTTTATTAGATGAAATAACAAAAACATTATTATATACTTTATTGTCATGTTACAATAAAACAAATACTTTATTTATTTCAGTTAAAACTCGAACACAAAACTGTTCGAAAGAGTTAAGGCTGTTAAAAGCTCGACTTCTGAAATTGAAGGAAAAATGTAAGACCCAAAAGAAACTTATTCTTCAGGCAAAAAGACTGTCATAGAATAAGATATTTTTAAAAGCCATAGAAAATCTTCCAGAACCAATAAGAATTTTTACAAATTTACAATTGAAAAAATCATCTATTTTGCCAAGAGGAAGAAGATTTACTACACAGGAGAAGATACTGTGCTTGACTATATAAACAAAGTCAAAAGGCTTATGATATATTACAAAAACTATTTTGTTTGCCATCTAAAAGAACCATGCAGAAAGTTTTAAGCTGTATATCCCTTACCCCAGGTGTAAATCACATCATTATTGAACATATTAAAAAAGCAGTCACGAAGTTTAGTAATGAAAAAACTGTGTACTTGAATATTTGATGAGTTGGCATTATCACTGGGCTTATTTTTCCAAAAAAGAAATGGACGAAATCATTGGATTTTAAGATTTTGATTGACATAAAATTAAAGGCCTTAAAAGCAAATATAAACAGCCAATTTAATTTACTCTTTGCCAGAGTGCAACAAAAAGTGTTGATTTGAAAGTTATCATTAAAAATGTAATAACACAAATACAAAGCACTGGACTAATTGTTGTATCAACAATTTGCGATCAGTCAACCAGCCCAAAAGTTTTGGATTTGAAAGAAATGGAAAAAATATCATACCAATTTTTGACCCACCGCATCTCCTTAAAGGCTTAAGGAACAATTTATTGACAAAAAATTTAAGATTTCAACAAAATCAAGAAATTAAAATAGCAAAATGGAGTCATTTGCACGAGACGGGACTCTGATTGATCGGTTAACTGTTTATATACTTTTTCACCATTTTATTATTATTGAATATTCATTTGTCTTTCTAAGCGCAACTAAATAAGTTTTAATTAGTAAACAGTGGATTAATGTATAACCGAATTATGGAAAATTATAGCTGTGAGCTCTGTGCTTGTGATATGTGTTTATTGAAATTAGTTACGAGTAGATTTTCAATATTGTCGTTTGATAATAAAATTAAAATAAGTGCAAAGTCAAGGTGTGTGACCAGTTGAGAGTGAACTAAAAGAAAGGTACTGTTATTCGTTTTAATAAAAAGTATTATGATAGTTTTGATGAGTTAGTAGGTTGTGTACAAATAAGTTATTTTGTTTGCTTGTTTGTTGTTTTCAAATGATAATTATAAGATTGTTTGAATTTCTACTGAATATTCCTATTTAAATAACTTTTATCCAGCTGTGATGAACATATCGTAATCGTTTTAAGATATTTTCGTGGCTCAGAGGTAGTTGAGAGATTCATAAAGTATATAGATGTTCGTTCTGATCACACTTCTATAAATGTTATATGTACTAATATTATCAATGTTTAAATGAAACTAATAGTTTCTGATTAGACATCGCGTTTTTATTATGTTTAAAAAGTACTCGCCCGACGTTTCGATTACTTTGAATAACTGTGATCACGGCAGACACCTCGCCTGCCTGATAAAAATATTAGTTTCATTTAAAATTTAAATCACTACTTGTGAAAGATATCATCATTGCAATGATGAAAATTTGTATTTTATTTTTCAAACATATTCTGCTTACTCTACTCCAAATCTCGCTGCACGCCACTGTATATAATATATAAGGACCTCTCGAAGTTAATGTCAATACATTTATAGTTCACACAGACTGTACCGGTTACCGAATCTATTTCATACAACAAGATCATCATCACTTGCCCCAGGCGGTGTATTCTATTAATCTTATAACCCTCCCCCTCTCTTCTATCGTTCAATCATCTCCACTATATCTCTCCGCGCACTCTCCGCGTCGCGTCTGTTCATATAGTTCAGTCTCTCCGTCACATGTCTCCCTATGAACCAGTATCTCGTCTCTCTATCTATACTATCTATAGTCACTAAAGGTCTCACAGCCTCCACCAAGTCTTCTATAACTGTAACACATCTTCTTCTATGTATATATTTTCTTCTCGGTCTGTCTGTTCGTTGTACTCTCTGTCTTATTCCTATATTTTCTTCACACTCACTCGCTTCTATCTTCACTTCGATATCTGTCGCTGAATCTTTATATTCTTGTGATGTATAATCCTGAAATAAAAAGAAATGACAACATCTATTATATTCTATTGATTTTGAAATAACAATCACTTTACAAATATGGTCAGTAATTATGAATTTGCTTGGATTTTATCCCCACTAATACATATTATAAATGCGAAAGCACTGAACTGATTTTTATGAAATTTGGTACAGAGATAGAGTTAATCTTGAGAAAGAACATAGGATAGTTTTTATCCCAGACTTTTGAAAGGTTCTCTTGGAAACGCGATATAACCGAACTCCACGCGGGCGAAAAGCTAGTAAAAAATAATTGTTAGACTTATTAAATAGTAAAGTACTAGACTCAGAGTCCATCATAATTATTGTAATGATTTACTTGTGATTTGTAATTATGAGTTTAAAGTTTTATGAGTAACTCACAACATTAACAGTTTAAAATGAACAGAAACATTTTCATTGACAGTATCATAATATAAATGATGTAAATTAATTAAATATACAGGGTGACTGGTGAATTACTATCAATATTTAAGGAGAATACTCGGTACATGATTCACATTCGAATTATGTAAAAAAAATAGGTACTTAATTTTTGACAAAATTTCCGTATAAATAAATAAAGTGTTGACACGTTCCAAGTGTTCCAAGTGTGGACGCGTGCGGCGGCGTGCTGATACAACGCACGCGTATGTGTGAGTGTGTGTGTATACCTAATCTGTAGGGTGTTCACACGATGCGTAATTAATTACATAACTTTTGGTTAACTTTACTTAGAAGTTTATTAATATTTATGTTATATTAATTTTTATTTTGTCATATATGATCGTCAAATATCACGTCCTCAAGTATCGATAGTAATTCACCAGTCACCCTGTATATAATAAAATAGAATTTTAAATTTTGATTCAGAGAGAAATTTGTTTCATTTTCAATAAAACAAAGGATTTTGTTTCATTTTCTTATAATGTTTTATTAAAAAACTGTGCCTATCTTCCTAAGTTAACTTTTCTTTTAATCTACATTTCCTTCTGAATATACATGCAGCTGTCCTGGCATTAAAAATTTATTGCATACTTTAAATTGAAGTGTCTAATAATAAAGATCAATTTAATAGTTATAATGATAAGAGCATTTTATAATGTGTTAGGCTTCTCTTTAGTTTTTTCCAGTTGTAAGGATTTTTTTCAAACATATATATAATTATTCAATATTACACTTCTCACAAACATTTATATTTTGAACACAATATTAGGAATTCTATTACATAAATTACAATATAATGTTGGTTGTGATGTCACTTCTATATTCCTTTTTATAAAATGATTTTTGTTTGTCCAACATTCATATAGTAATGATGATTCTAATTATATTATATTGTTTGTACTTCATACATCAAGACTCTGTGTTAATACATAAAAAAGGATTTAGTATAAAATGTTTTTAGAATCAAAATAGTACCTGTTCTATTGAGGTCTTAATTGTTAAATGTACTATCAACTGTAAATACCTACAAACACCGGAAACGAGCTCACTACATAATGTTTATGTATTAAAGTATGTAACAATAATTTATACTACTACTACCACTAACAGAACATTATTTGCTAATACTAAATAATAACTCATAATTTACTTTTGATCGTAATACATATAACAATCTGTTACTAAAAACTTTCACTAGTATTCAAAACTGTTTCTTTTGTAAAAAAAATATATTATGCTTCAGAGTAAGTTTGAAAAAAAAAGTATTGCAAAAAAGTTTAACAAATAATAATTTGTTGTTTAAAGTACATGAGCTTACAATATACTGTCTTATATTAAAAATAGTATTACAAATATTCAATTAAATGAATTTATAATTCCATCCATCATTCAGACAAATGAAAGTAAGTAAGCTATATAATAGATTACCTAACAAAATATTTAATGAAAAAACCTTTACGATTTTTAAAAAGAAATTATTAAGTTATTGTAAAAAGCACTTAGATTAATTGCACATTAAGCACTCTTTTGAGTTATACATATAAGTTTGTTACTACTTTACTAAATTATAAATTAAATTAAATTATGTAATACATCTCATTGGAGTGAACATTGTATATTCTTTATGAGAAATAAAGTTCTTTAACCACAAAGTATGACTTCAACTGTTTGATGTGCTTGTTATAATACTCTCATTATAAAGTGTAACTCACAATTAAAGTTATTTGATAAACATATAGTTACTCACATCATAATGCTTGTTATCATTTTTAATAGTTTGTAGGAACTGTAACGGTCTCCACAGCGGCCAGCTCGGTACATACACCTCCAACGGTGAGCTCGCTGTGTCTCTGGACTTATCAACTCGACGTAAGTTATGATTGAATGTACTCCTTATATTAACCCAACGGTCCCTCACTGAGCGAGCTGGAATGATATATGATAAAAAGTTGTTACAAGGAATTAGTCATCTGATGTGAAAATACAGTACATATAATGGTGACATGACTTTAATTTTGTATGAATGACAATACAAACAGTGAATTACAGTCAGTGGTGGCCTAGTGGTTAAAAAGCCCGCCTCTCATGCATGAGGGCGAGGGTTCGATCCTAACCCGGGCAAGTACCAATGGGATTTTTCCGTGTCATATGTACTTTCTAAGAGTATTAAGACATCACTGATTAATGCATTCTCGAAGAGGGTTGATGTCAGGCAGGCGGCTGGTCGTAAAAACAATTAGCCAAAACTATTCATAACATTTAAGGCGGACCCTGGCTAAAGCTGGGAAATTGCCAGGTAGAAGGACAACATAAACAATGAATATATTACAACTAACCTGTAAATCCTCTTCCTAAATTTGCAGCAAATATGAAATATGATGATTAGTATTACCTACCGGCTTCCATATAAATTCTCTGTCGTTCAAATTCTACAAGCACAAACTCCAGTTAACGTGTCCAATAGCATGATTTTCTTGGCATTTCTTGGGATTAAATAGATTTTAAATCATTATTTTTTAATATACATATATTTGTACCTGATAACAAGTAAACTTTAAATTTGACAATATTTAACAACATATAAACTGAACATCTGTCACTTGTCAGATGTCAGATATCATATACTATATATTTTTTTGGTTATGCTCGTTCCGTTCAGAACAGGCAAAGAGAACAAAGCCCATACAGCCATGTCTTTTGTATTTTGTATCTTTAATTATTTTTAAAATTCTTAATCTCCTTTTTATTCTAGACTCAAGTTATTGTATCAGGCCGAAGCCATGTCTTCTTTTAATTTTTCTTCTTGAATCCTTTTTTAATTATAAGGCCGAAACCATGTCTTTATTTAAAATACATTTTTTTTGTCAATTTCTTGTTTTTTTTACATTCCGCCTTTTTCAATGTCAAGTCCTTGTAATGTCATTTTTAGTACAATAATTAATTTGTCAAAATCGATATAACAGTCAAATTCTGAAAATAGCTGAAATAGCTGAAAAACAAATTTCTTAAACAAAACGAAAAAAATATTATTATATACACATTATGTACAAATAACAATTAGATTTCATTTATAGTAGAAACAATAAAGCCATAAACTGGCAAGAAGCATTCTTGAATGCTTAGTATTTGCTGAAGGGAGCGCGGGATATCTTCAGTAGTTTTAAAAATACTTAAAAGTTGGTCTACAAGGACCATCCTTTGTATACTAAACTGTGGACAATCAAAAAATATATGTTCGAGGGTTTCATCAGCACTATTGCAATATCTACAAGTTGAAGAGTCAAAAACACCAATCCTGAAAAGGTGAGCACCAATCGTAACAAGGTGAATAGGACTATTTGTTTGTTTTGAGTTAGTTTTTGAATTTAATTGTGAATTTTGTAGTGCTGTTAATAAACTTCAACTATCCATTATTATAATCCACTTAGGATGAGTCTGTGTTTGAATGTGCTCCATAGCTGTGTATACAGTGGAGTATATGCTTGTCAGTGGATTCAGCCTATGACCAAATCCACCCTTGATCTGACTATCATTGGCAGCTATAGAGACTGCTTCATTGTTCCTAGACCCATCTGTATATATCTGATGATATCCCTGCCACCTATCAAGTTCCCTATAAATGTCTTCCTTATACTTTACAAGACTTTTGACTGCAATTTTAATCTGAATAAATTTTGATTCATATAACCCAGAGTAACAAGGCCATACCTTGCTAGAAAATATATTGTGTTTATTAAATATTTGTTCTGTTTCAGAAAAGCCTTGAACCACATGAATTAATATTGGCAGTCCTGTTAATAGTGTCCCTCAGTTTAACAAGAAGTGGATGGTTACCAATGGAGAGCAACCTTGCAAAAAATGTTGATTGTAAGTATTTAAACCTAAGTGCTAATGGAGGTATATTACATTCCACCTGCATTGACACTATGGGAGTAGTTCCCATGGCACCCATTATAATACGCAAACATTTATTCTGTATCTTTTCTAATTTATCTACTATAGTTCTTACCCCTGCAAAACAATAAAAAGCATATTCAAATTGACTCTTTACTAATGAATTATACAATGTTAATAGAATCCTTGGATCAGCACCCCAATATGTGCCTGTTAAAGATTTTAAAACATTGCAAGCATTTAAGGCTTGAGATTCTAGAGTTTCAGCATACTTATTGCATCTAAAATTGTTTGTAAAAATAACAACTAAAACATTATTGTTGAACAAATTTTTACATTCCTATTTCTAATTCCATTTTTTGAAAAGACAACAACTTTACTTTTTTCATTGCTGACCTCCAGCCCCAGGCTATCAAAATAGTTCTTTAGTCTTTGGAGAGCAACATTGAGGACTGATTGTACATGTAAAAAAATAGTATCAGAGCAATAAACAACTAAATTATCTGCAAACTGCAGATTAGAAACTTCACACCCCAGAGTTAAATTTAGCTGATGTATGAATAAGATAAAAAGCAATGGGCTCAATACACCACCCTGTGATACACACCTACAAGAATATCTTAGACCAAATAACTGATTGTTGACCTTAACAAACACCTTTCTGTAGTGCAAAAAATTAAAAATCCAATTTACAACTTTTACAGGTACCCGAAGTAATAATAATATTGGGGATAATTTGTTCAGATCTACATTATTGAAAGCCCCTACAATGTCAAGAAAAACACCAACTAGTACTTTATTCTCGGAATGAGCATCGTGGATATCAAGACAGAAATGACATAGACTCTCACAAGCAGAACGGCCACAACGAAAGCCAAACTGATTGTAAGGTAAAAGATTATTACTTTCTATGTGAAAAATTAATCTCTGTTTTGTTAATTGTTCGAAAGTTTTTCCAACACATGAACTCAGTGTAATAGGACGATAAGAATCAGCCAAATTAAAGTCTTTGCCGGGTTTTAAAATTGGTACCTAACAGTCAGTTTTCCAATCCTCTGGGATAATAGAAGACGTCCATAAACTATTTAATAAACTTAAAAAAATAGATAGAGTTTGAACATTTAAAAGTTTAAACATTCTTAAGGAAAGCGAATCCAGGCCACATGAAGAATCTTTTTTTGAGGCTAAAGCAGATTTTAAATCTTGCATAATAAAACAACCGATCATGTATGAATTATCACTATTTACTCCAAGAACATTATCTATACTTATGTGTTGTGAAACAGTATCCGGTGTGTATTTATATAAAAATGTTTGAACCCAATTGAGGTCAGAAAATAAGTTAGAACTCAGAAAACTTTTTTAAATTTTCTTATTTTAGTCCAAATGCGATTTATAGATGTCAAACGATTTATTGATGAGCAGAATTCAGACCAACTCTTACAACACTCTTCTTTTAAAGTGAGTTTTTTAAAGGCTTGTGCGCGTTTGAAATTAATGTAATTTTTGCTGTTAAGACTAGTTTTGAAATTAATGTAGGCGTTCTTGCAGTCTTCTACTACTTTTGAACATTTATTATTCCACCAAGGCACTTGACACCTTTTTCTAGGACGGTTATTATTACTATCAGTTGTGTTATGGTTTAAGCTGGGCCCGGAGAATTTGATTGCCAATAGAATAATTGAACAAAAGTTTCTGTATGAGTCATGGAAATCACTATTGTCAACTTTAAAGTTTGTTTAAAGTTTTGTTTAAAGTTTAAACATTTTATTAACAATTTGTTCATATCCCAATTTACTAATTTCAGATTGCTGTGAAAAGGAATGTTTTTCATGGAAATAAATAAAAATAGAGGGCTCATGTTGATCTTTTACGAGAGTAAATTTTGTTATAGTCGTCAGATGATAACTGCCTAAAGGGTCCTGATGAAGTTGACAGTCACAAGAAAGAAATAAAGAAGAAGACACCATAGTTAAATCTAGACTGTTTGGTTTCCAAATATGAGAGCCTATAGTTGTTGGTTGACCATTATTTAAAAGTATTAAGTCATGGTCATCCATGGAATCCATAATAGCTCTGCCCCGAGAATCTATGCGACTGCAACCCCAAAAAGTATGATGGGCGTTAAAATCACCTGCAATTATCAACGGTTTTGGAATACTGTTCAATAAACGATCGAACTTCGCCTTTTCAAAAGCAGGAGAACTATTACCAGGATTGTAAACACTAACCAAAGACATGCATATATGTTCCAGTTTAATAACAATTATGTACTACATTTTGTAACGAATCATCATAAAAAGTATCTAGTTTAGAGAAATGTATACCATTTTTAATTAATATTGCTACGCCATTATGATCATTAGCGCAGTCATTCCTAATAATGGTATAACAACGTAAATTAAATTGAATGTTAGGCTTGAGCCAAGTTTCTGAAATAAGAGCTACATGTATATTATTTTGGTATAGAAAATGTTTAAACTCAAGTCTGTTACTTAAAAGACTTCGAGCGTTCCACTGTACAATATTTAAGATTTGGTAGTTGAATGTGACGATTTGCTATTTTTGTCTTGGACGGTTTCTTTAATAGTTGAGCTAATAAATTGTGAACTTATACTTATATTTTGAGTTTTATTTAAAGTTATAACTTTTACTATAGATTCTGTTAATAGTCATAGTTTCAGAATTTGACAGTATTGCTTGTATCATAGTATCGTATTACTTCTTGGGTTGAGATGTTGTGAATAGATTATATTAACTAAACATACTTATTAACCATTATATAGTACGTAAGCTAATTTTGTATCTATTTAATGTACGATTTATTAGAAATAAAGGCAGTATCTATTGAGCAATCTCGGCTTTCATTCCTCTCTCAGGGCACCACATTACCGGCTATTTAATTTTTTATTAAGAGAGGGAAAATTTAATGAATCTTTTAACGTGTCAGCGTATGACTTGTGTTTACTGTTTGCGATTTTTTTTTGCCTCATAGGGCACTAGATGGCATGTGATTGCCATTACAATTTACAATTAATGCACTTAGCTTTTTCAATGTTAACCTTGCATTCTTTGAAAGAATGCCCCTCTGTGCATATGGAGCATCGCGGTAAATTTTTACAAAACTTAGCCAGATGATCATAGCGTAAACATTTAAAACACTTTTTTATAGGTGGGACATATGTGGAGACAGACAGGCGCCACATCTTAATGTGAACATAGTCCGGCAGTGACGTAGCAGACGCAAAAGTTGTTACTACGCTCTGAGTAGGTTGCAGTGTGAAGGTGTTATTTTCTCCTTTTACTTTACGCATTATGCGTCGGACAGAAATGACTTTTTTTGTTGTTGATATTGCTTTATATATTTTGTGATTGGATAGATGAGTGGGAACCGAAGAGATAACTCCGTGGCCGTTTAAGTCGTTGTTCCTTTAGATATGTAGTATTTTCTAAAAAGGCATTTGCCAAATTCGCACGCTGGAAAACAACACCGACCTTATATTTATTTATTTTTTTTAAATATTGTATACCTTTCACAGAGCGTATATAACTAGTACTAAGCGACATCATGTCCCTATTACCGAGTGGGACATCATTAGTACTTTCGACACATACTATGAATTCAGACTTGGCTTCCGCATCTTCAGAGTATCGCCGACAATAATCAGCGACCCTAAAGGGGGCGAAGGCATTTGCATCCTGCAATACTGGCGACTCCTCGCAATCGGAATCACTGCTTGTGCTGAAATTCAAGGACTCACCCGAATCCTTCTTTTTAGGTTTTTTTACCATCTCTCCATATAAACACTTACATATACAGGGTGACTGGTGAATTACTATCAATATTTAAGGAGAATACTCGGTACATGATTCTCATTCGAATTATGTAAAAAAATAGGTACTTAATTTTTGAGCAAATTTCCGTATAAATAAATAAAGTGAGGACGTTCCAAGTGTTCCAAGTGTGGACAACATCACGTGCTATCAACGTGCTGATACAACACCACGCCGCCGCACGCGTGTGTGTGTGTGTGTGTGTGTGTGTGTGTGTATACCTAATCTGTAGGGTGATCACACGATGCGTAATTAATTACATAACTTTTGGTTAACTTTACTTAGAAGTTTATTTATATTTATGTTATATTAATTTTTATTTTGTCATATATGATCGTCAAATATCACGTCCTCAAGTATCGATAGTAAATCACCAGTCACCCTGTATACATATTAAGTTTTACTTCTTTACAATAAACTAACCAAAAATTTGCAAATTATAGTAGGTATAAAACTATTTAAAATATTTAAAATTTTCAAAAAGCCCGCGTCAACGTTACAATCCCCGCGCTCTTTTCTAACCATCATAAACCATAGATATTTTTTTTTGGTTATGTTCGTTCCGTTCAGAACAGGCAAAGAGAACAAAGCCCATACAGCCATGTCTTTTGTTAAACCATAGATAATAATAATACACTATCTTAGAAAATATATAAACTTAACATCTGTCACTTGTCATCTAGATGTCAGATATCATAAATATAATACTTACTCTTGATACTTTACATGAATTGGAACGTAAAAGAGTGAAAATTTATATTTTTAATATCTACATATTCTTAAGAACATATTTGAGTCTTAACACGAAAAAAAAATCTAAAAAATCCTCTGTCACAGAGGCCGCTAACACTTTCGAATAAATAAAAGTACATATTAAAAAAATAAAAGTACATACTTATACATATAATATTATAATTATAGCTTTACACTTAATTATTCATTTTGTGTACATCCCAGTTGTAACAATTTTATTAGCCAATTCTCTTATATTACGTTTTGTCGCAGAGTTTATAGTTTCCATTTATAATATTAAATATAGTGTAATAGGTATGAAGCCTCTTCAAACACACCGATAGAGTGTAAGCATGTAGTATGTACCGTACAGAGCGCGTAATGTTTACATGCACGTAATGGCCGCACATTAACAGCTCAGCTTCACATGAGCTCTTATCAAAAGTCACCGGATGGTTTATAACTTCCCTTTCCGAACATGGCGGCGGCGCCCGTGGCTACACCGCTAAAATGCACCTGTTGATTAGCACTTTTATATACACTGAGAGAGTAAAACGTTTTACAGTTTAGCTTAAATTTTCATCTCAACAATTCTATGTTCCAAAATTATTAAGCTTTTATTGGTTACAATTTTTAAAGCACAATGTCCTACGTCTTATAGTCATATCCTGTCTTCCGCTAGCTAAAGTAAAATATAGTATCGACAGATGTAAGAAATTTATTTACTATAATTTACTGTTAGATCTATAGTTAATTAGCTTAGTTATATATATTTGGGATTCTAACAAAATCATGAAAAAATGTAGTTGTTTTATAAAGCCTCCTTTTAAATAACAAATTAAACCTTTACCGCGTAAAAATGAAAAAACCAAACGTCATCGCATTAACGTCACTTCGGGTGCGTTCGGGAATTTAAAGGTTCGGTTCAAATTAAATGTGTGTTCCCTAAATACATCGTATATTTAGTTTCACGTAATAAGTGTAGACACATTAACGTTATGATATAGTTGTCAGTTTGTTGTCTTGTCTTTATTTTATTGTCCCGTAGTTATCTACCACGCTTCATTAGACCACGCTATTTAGATGGCCGCTCCTCTTATAACTTGACTGCATGCCTTTGAACTTTTAATTTTACTATTTTCGTGGATAAGACGTAATTACATTGTGTGAGGTTTTTTTATATCTATATGTAGGTTTATCGATCACTGCCTCATCTTAACCTAAGATTCATAATTAAAGACTATTTTATATATACTATGGACTTTCATTTGAGTATAGTGTAGGTATATCTGAGTAAGTGAATTTCAAAATTACTTGATAATCCACAAGTATTTCTAGAGCAGCACACCGCGGCACCGGTATAATTGATACTTTTGAGGATTGGAGTAAGATTGAATAATTAGATTTATGTGAAATGTAATAAAAATAATAATTAAAAATTCATAAAATTATGCTGTTGGTTCCTGAAGTCCGTGTTCTATTGAAAAAGATAATTTATTTCTCGAAAACAAAAAAAATAGTTAAATATCAAATTAATGAAATAATTATATCTATCGATAAATGTAAATGTTTATTATCAGAATTGAAAATGTGTTCACTATTGCATATAGTTGATGCCTGATACAACATAATACCGTATAATGCATTGGCTACTGTTTGTGGTTACAGATGTATGAGGTACACGCGTGCTATTCTAACATTTATTTTCATAAAATACTATACAATACTAGATGCTGTCAACTGTCAGATCGTAGAACTGTTCAATAATAGTATTTTTTGATATCGTATTCAAACAGGGAATCTATTTTAATAAAACGTGTATTTATAAGTAGTGATGGTATGTTCTGAACGTACTCGTAAGTTCAACGGACCAGGAAGACAAAGTGGGTGATTCTCTCCTCTCAAGACGGTATTAATCTCATACGACTTTATCGCTTTACCTAACAATTAGCAACCAGAGATGAAACTTCTCAGCATACCATGTATTAAACGTGCGGGTGCCGGGTTCATGGCATGGCTTTATTTATATGTGTAATATGATTTACAATATTTGTTTATTAAACGGTTTTACTTAGCTCACTCTGTTTGTTTTATTATTTATTCATTTTTCATTTTTCTTGGGTCAAATTTAGTAATTCAAATTTCACCCTCTTCCTGTCAACCGATTAATCTGATTCTAATTTTGTATTTAATCAGATCTAATTTTGGATACACTTTGAATTTTGGTGACAATACAATTATGTTTATTCATTACTATTATACATTCAAGATGGCGGCCTCTACAAAATGGCGGATAACGTAGGTTTTATCAATCCCATCAATATGGGTATCAATTGAAAGTGCTCAACCAGTAGAATACAATTTACTATATAAAATTGAAATCTAAGATGGCCACCGCTACCGAATGGCTGATAACATTTTTTTAGAGGAGTTGGACTGCAATAAACTAACGGGCCAGAAACCTTGCAATAATGAAGCACAAATGAATTAAACAGAATGCGTAATAAAAACTAAAAACTAGAAAATAAAAATACGTAAAAAAACTTTTTAAGTTAAACGGTTTTACGTAAAACATACATTGCAATGTTTAAGATAAATGTACTAAAAACCAAAAAATAATAAAATAGATACAGTCATGGGAATTATAAACATATGCACAGACTTGACTAAAATAAAAGCGTGGGGCATGGGTAGTTCCTAGACAAGATTTTAGATAGATAGATATTTCCAGTGTAAGTAGAATAAACACTCTCTGTTTTATACCTATATTATGGCTCAAAATACAGTACAGTGCTAAACGTTAAGAACCTATCAAAAAACAATAACAGTTAGTAAAACACACTTTGGGCGTTTCTGTGTGTGTGGAAGAGAATTCAAGTGAAAAATTTATAGACATTATTTAGGTTAACTATAGAAAAACTGCTAGTCATCTCCCAAGAAATTGACTTATTAGCGACATCTGTTAGCGGATAGCTAAACTCAAAGCGGTAGTTCAATCGACAAAATCGACCAAATCGTAGTAGTACCACCACTCGCCACAAGAGCGCACTAATATTAAATATTATCAAAATCAAGAAACGTTGTGTACTATTATATTTTTAAGCGAAATGGAAGATATAAAAAAACTAGTTAAAAGTTATTAAGTACTAACACTAGAATTATTACTAACAGTAATCGAAATATTAACAAATAGCGATAAATAATATACTAACAATCATTCATATTTGTGAGAAGTACAGGCTTTTTTTATTTCATTTTTATTTATTTATTTATTAAAAACATTAACGCTGAACGCTGAAATGTAACTTTGGAACCTAAACAAAAGTACTTAGGAATGGAAATGATCAAGTAAGTATGTAGAAATAAGGGACATAAAAGAAAGTTTATTATTCTCAAAAACACAAAGCAAATCCAATACCCATTATATTTTCTTAACATGTATGTTTATCGATATTGGATACCATCAAACTGTGTTTGAAAGATCCCAAACAATGAATATGTAACCTGAGAGGAGAAAACGTTCGAGGAATTTAAACCCACGGTCCTTGTGTATAAGGTGTTATATTGAATGAATTATTATTATGTTCATTCAATAAGGAGATCGTGCCATTTATATAACTTTACCACAGTAAGTAGTATTATTATTTAAATGTTTCGTATGTTTTGCAAATTAATGATAATATGGAAAGGACACAACTAAACAAATGTTGAGGCCAGAAAGTCTGTGTCATGATTATGAATAATAGAAAAATATCTCCTGAAAGTTACTTGAGAAATAAACAGAAAATCGGTGTTTCATTAAACCATATAAAACTCAAAGATTTATTTTATTTTACATACCTATTATGTTTTATAAAATACAGGAAGACGGTACTTACAATAACTGATGTTGCTAATCAAAAACTGTATAGAGATATGCCATAATAGAATATTTGACGTTTATTTGAAAAAATTCTCAAATTGTTTATTGTTCAATAATGAACATGCAATTTGATTATTTCTTTGTGAACTGCTATAATTTTTCAATAAAAATGATGACTGAAGTTTGAATGAGAAGTATGATCCAGAAAACCAGATATTCTTACGACTCTTGCTATTAAAACAAATATTTTAATTTAGATGTTAAATTGATATACATATATAATTCATTATCTTGAACCAATTTGTTAAGATTAATGCTAAAGAGGCCCTATAACAGTGCAGTGACAAAATGCACGAATACATCTATTAACCCACAGGATAAAATACTCGTGAGCATCCCATGGAACACTAAGATTCAGATAAAGTGGTTATTGTTCACAAATATTTAAACTTTTTTAAAAGCGGAACGTATAAACGAGAATGAAAAACTATAAATCCATTAAAAATCGTAACGAAAATATGCAAGATTTTGAAAACCTAAGTCTGAGTAAACCAAGGACTCAGTAAACGGCGCAGAAAAATTTAAAAAAGACACGCTTAACGTTGCGTTGGATAAGATGATTATGGATATAAATAAAGAAGCCAAACTTATAAAACCTATAGCAAAAAAAAAAAATTTTAATGTAATTGCAAGAAAGAAATCTAGAACACATACATATACACTATTTTCCTATTTTTTTCCTGTACTTAACATATAACTACATCACTACAGAAAATAGTTTCTTGTCAAAATGGAAATTAGTTAAGTAATTAGTTAGGGCCCCTAAGCAGTATTAGCCCAGGGCCCCAGACATCTAAGATCCGCCCCTGGTGATAAACATGAATTCACGTCGAAGAGAACTATTGGAGCCCAGTCTAATGAGAGAAATTTTATTACCTAGAGATGATATTTAATTTTCTACACTATTACGAGCTACGTTGTCATTCAAGAAAGTTCTACAATTACACAAGAATGAGTATAGAGACATTCGATAATGTTTTACAGAAAATAAGAAGCATTCTGGCATCAAACATTTTCGGAAATCGTTTAAAACTAAAGAAATTGACTATGAAGAGTTAATAAACGATATTAACTCTTCATAGTCAATTTCCATATTATTTTTTTGGTTTTCATAAGTAGTCTTATAGAATATAATTCACAGATTTCAGATTGGAAGGTAATTGGGAAATTTTTTAACCCAAAAGGTATTGTAATAAATTCGTATTGTCCAAACATGATTGAATTAGAAGCCTGTTATCAGAGCGTTTTGTTTAGACAACAAAAGTTGTTTTAAACCACTGTCAAGATTGGATAGGAGTACTAAACGTACGAATCGTATAATGTTGTAAAATTTTACAGTAAGCTTTTTCATTGTTACATTCGGAAAAGCGACAAGATTTTAGATAGATAGATATTTCCAGTGTAAGTAGAATGTTCTACGGCATTAGTAAAAGATAGAGTTTAGCCTTGTACCTACATGTAACATGACTTACAACCTTATAGTCGATAGCAATCAAGACGCTATTCCTCTTCCTCTTTATTCAAGTTAGAATATTGAATTAGATTAAATACGAATTTTGATCGATTAGAATTGAAAAAATAAGTAGAATGAACTTTGTGACAATATTCAGATATTTTGACTTTCTTATTTAAAAAGTGTAGATTTCTTTGCAATGAAATCTAATTACTAATTATCAAAAAACCAGCTGAATCTCATCCAGATAAACTGAAAAACATCAAATCCACCGGGACAAAGTGAAGTACATAAGTGAAATTGAAAAACTAGTGAAAAACTCATGAAATACTTTGCGACGTGTTAACGGCTCAAAATACATTACAGTGCTAAACGTTAAGAACCGATCAAATACAAACAATGAAAAACAATAACAGTCAGTAAAAGACACTTTGGGCGATTCTGTGTGTGTGGAACTGAATTCAAGTGAAAAATTCATAAAAATAAATAAAATAAAAATTTGTTTATTTCTGTAACTTAAACCTAAAAACAAACAGATACAGCTAGGGAGCTCCTTTTAAGAAATGAAATTATCTTGTGTTAGGAGTCCCCGCTCTTCCACAAAAGAAATCAAGTACATAAAGGTAAAAGGTAACATTATTTTACAAATTAAGAATAGTTTAAATAGGTAATATATAACTTAAATGTAGTTTGGTTCATATAACGCGCATGTGTGTGTGTGTGTGTGCGTGTGCGCGTGCGTCTGCATGTGCGCGTGTGTGTGTGATAGTCAGTTGTAGTGTTTAAATAATTAGATATAAGTCTTCAAATATTTATGCAATTATCTTCTATATATATAAAAATGAATTGCTATTCCTTAGTCTCACTAAAACTCGAGAACGGCTGAACGGATTTATCTTATCTTAGTCTTAAAGTGTTCGTGGAGGTTCAGGGAAGGTATAAAAGTTGAAAAAAATTGATTCACTTCTGGGAAAACACTATAAACAGCCCTTTTCTATTTCCCATACAAAAGTTTTTTTGACATTAGATTTGACAACTAACTAATATGTCAATCATTCTGTTCGATTGAAAACCGGAAAAATTTAATAAATACCTATAAATACCTGGTTATTTAAGATGGAATAGAGTTCGCCCGGTTAGCTATACATATGTATATTACTCATGACGAAATTAACGCGGACAAAGTCGCGGGCAAAAACTAGTTTCCAATAATTTTTCAGTTTCACTGCAATCCAATTCCTTTAAGTAGTCCTTTAACGTTTTTTTACAATTATACGTGTTCATACCAAAGATGTTAGCTTTACGGTTCATTTTAGCATACAAATAAGTAGCTCATCTTTTAAATTGATTTCATGAATTGAATTGAATTCATGCAGACATTATTTAGGTTAACTATAGAAAAACATCATTTTCCTAGAAATTGACCTACTAGCGACATCTGTTAGCGGATAGCTAACAGATGAAACTCAAAGCGTAGTTCAATCGACTAAATCGACCACGTCATATGTAGTAGTACCACAACTCGCCACAAGAGGGCACTAATATTAAATATTATTTAAATGAAAACACTGTTTACTTTTATATTTTTAAGCGAAATGGAAGATATAAAAAACTAGTTAAAAGTTATTAAATACTAACACTAGAATTATTACTAACAGTAATAGAAATATTAACAAATAGCCATAAATAACATACTCGTACTTAGGGAGCGTTCAAGTATTACGTGAGGCAATTTTCGAAGATTTCTGACCCCCCTTCACCCCTCGAATAAATAGAGTTATAAATAGTAACAGGACTTTCTTTTATATACATATATAGATGACTTAGATTAAACCGTAAGAAATAAATTTGGCGTTAATTTCCATTTTCAATAATAAGTTTCATTGTAGAGTTGTTTTTCTCCTTGCGTAGGTCAAAATAAAGATGATTCATATTGAACATAATTTAATTATAATTTATTCAATAATATAAGTTTAGGAATATAGTCTTATGGTACATACATCACAATGATACAGTCAAAAAATATAAAAATTACTATACATAGTACAACCTCAGTGAAGCACTGTTTAAATAAAATATTATAAATTAGGTAAAAATGTTCTCCATTTCTTAAAATAACTTAGAGTACAGTTTTTTTGTAATTTTTTATACAAATTTTCAGTCCCACGTAGGTCTTGTTTTTTTGCTAAGCATAGTGTCTTCCGGTGATATGTGTATCGGATTTGTAAAATCAATTTCTATATTCTCTGGTATCGTTTGAAAGTATGCGCTCCCTCTTGTGTTATCTGAAAAGTGTTTTTATTTATTAGATACTAGAAGACCTGGCGAACTTCTTATCGCCCTATAATCAAGAAATATCTATTACGTTTTTTTATTTATATTTTTGGAGTTTACCTTTAAGCCATAAATCCGTGTTTTGAAGTGCGACAGAATGATTGACATATTAGTTAGTTGTCAAATCTAATGTCAAAAAAAAAACGTTTGTATGGGAACCAGAAAAGGGCTGTTTTTATGGTTTTCCCAGTAATGAATAAATTTTTTTCAGCTTTTATACCTTCCCTGAACCTCCACGAACATTTCAAGACTAAGATAAGATAAATCCGTTCAGCTGTTCTCGAGTTTTAGCGAGACTAAGGAACAGCAATCCATTTTTATATATATAGAAGATTTATTGACCATTACAGTTCTTATATTTGTTTCTATAGAAAAAGTAAAATTGACATTTTGAAAAGGCTGAGGGATAAAAATTCTTCAAATTATTGGAGTAAAAAAGGACTACATGAATTTTATGCAAGCCTTGGAAATACCTCCCTTAATTACAAAATAACAAAGTTATTTATTTAATAATTATCTATTTTGTTATTAATTTTTGAATTTTCCCCCATTTTTGTCAGCCCGCCATATTTAGTTCACAAGATGTCACCAAACATGAGAAAAAACTTAGGAGTAATATCTTTAATAACACCTCAAGAAGTAGAAGTTGCCCTCAAGAAAATGTCTAAGAAGAAGTCTCCAGGGCCCGATGGACTGCCTATAGAAGCCTGGAAATGTCTAGGGGAAAAGGGTATCAATATCCTTACGCATTTGTTTCAAAAGGCTATGGAAACTTCACTCATACCAGACGCATGGAGATTAAGCACAATTGTTCCACTCTATAAAGGCAAAGGAAGTAGGTACGAATGCAACAATTATCGGGGCATAAAGTTGTTGTGCCATACAATGAAGCTGTACGAGCGAATCATAGAAAGTCGATTACGGCAGGAGGGCTCATTGTCAGCCAACCAGTATGGTTTCATACCAGGATTATCAACTGTGGATCCGATGTTCGCAGTGAGCATGATTGTCCAAGAGTTTAGAGCTAAGAACAAACCGCTTTACCTTGCGTTCTTAGACATGGAAAAGGCATTCGATCGTGTACCTCGAGCAACAATCTGGTGGAGTCTTCGTAAGAAAAATATCCCAGAAAGGTATATCGATATTATAGTCGACATGTACAAGGACGTAAGATCGGTTATCTGGACAACAGTAGGACAGACCAAAGCGATACCAGTTACAGAGGGGGTACATCAGGGATCAGTGCTGAGTCCATATCTATTCTGTTTGTTGATGGACGCCCTCACGGAAAATGCGCAGTCCTTGACACCTTGGACATTTATCTATGCCGACGACGTGGTAATATGCTCGACAACCCTTGATGAACTCAAGAAGGCTCTGGAAAATTGGAAGCGTCAGTTGCAGAAAGGTGGCTTGCTACTGAATATTGCGAAAACCCAGTACATGGTTTGCAACGATCCAGCTTCAGAAGAGGTACCTCTTATCATCGATGGACAACGAGTCACAAAATGTGACGAATACAAATATTTGGGATCCATATTACACTCATCTGGAAATTTGGACGCAAATATTCAGCACTGTATAGCAGCGGCCTGGCTTAAATGGCGGGAAGTGACTGGCGTAACCTGCGACAGACGAATGCCAGTAAAAATCAAGGGCTTAGTGTACAAGACCATAATCAGGCCGGTCCTAACATACGGCAGCGAGACTTGGGCCATAACTCAGCGCCAAACCAACGAAATCCAAGTCGCCGAAATGAAAATGCTTAGATGGATGTGCGGAGTGACGAGACTCGACAAAATTCGCAACGAGTCCGCGGCAGTCTCGGTGTACGCAACATCGCCGACAAGCTTCAAGAGAGCAGACTTCGTTGGTATGGGCACATAAAAAGAAGACCTCCTGACTATATTGGAAATGTTATGACCAATCTGAACATCACGGGGTCCAGACCAGAGGGCGGCCAAAGACAAGATGGACAGATGTGGTCAAAAAAGATCTAAAGTTGTGCAAGGTTACCGAAGAGGACGCGTCCGACAGAGCGAAGTGGAAGAGAAAGACCAGGAAGGCAGACCCCACCATCAGATGGGAATAATAATTGCTACGGAGAGAGAGAGAGAAGATGTCACCAAAATAATGTTAAACCAAATCTTTTTAATAGTTACATAAAAGACCAATAAAAGAATCATTTACGAATTACACAAACATCTTCTAAATTTTGTATATTTTAATCATCCTATTAAAAAGTGCCCATTCATTTAAAGGTATAGCAAAATGCATAATAAAACCAAATAAATACGTTAGAGTTCCTATTTTGTAATTGATACTGTTCTAAGACTTATTCATATTACTGTAAAAGTTCAAAGTTTGTCGGACGATGTAAACCTGTAATACTCGTATTAATAGTCAATGTTATATAGTTACCAGTTAAGTTGAGCCTAGCTATGATATCCTCCAGGTGTTGTTGTGTAGGGTCGTGCTGACTGTGAGCCGATCACGATAAAGACTGCGACGATGACGGACGGAGCCGCGCTTCAAGAGAGGCAGAGTGAACACCGTCTCGGATGAAGGAGTTAGATCCGAACCGAATTCCTATAGAACATATATTAATATAAATATATATACAGAGTTTTTTTAAGCTATGGCTGCATTTGCACTGTAGTTGTGGAATATTATGCCAATGTCATACGAAGTTATTATACAGTGTGTGTACGATATACAATAATTATATGGATTGAATTTTAAATGTTATTAAAACTCTGAAGTCGTGATCTAGCCGAAGATGGATTGCGCTGTTTGGATTTACATTGAAAGGTTCACTTGGTAGGAAAATTTAATTTTTTGCGTATAATTTGTAATGTTTGTAGTTTTCATGTCTCTTTTATAAGAAATGTTAATATTTGAAAGTTTTAGTCGTATATCTCTTTTTAGACAACTTTTTTTAAACATTTTACTATAACGTGCCTTACCGTTCAGAAACACGAATGCTTATAATGAAATGGCTTAGAAGGGAATTTAGAAAGAAATGGTCAGAATAGACCGTAATTTATTCCCCATATACAGTGTAAACTCTATATAACGACACTCGATTTAACGACAAACTCTCTAAAGCGTCGAAATCATTAGACTTTGGTTGGTTTCGCTTGTCTACCATACAATGATACACTCTACATAGCGGCACACCCACTCTCAATAACGACAACAATTAAGTAATAAAAAGTACCTTTTAAGTTGCTAAAATTAGTAAAAACTGTGCAGCTGTATACGTTCCTTTGTCGCTTTGTTATCCTAGCCCGCAATAAACTCGACTGTCCCTATCATGCATACCGAACTTTCTAAGAAATTCGTTGTTTTGTTTACAATTACAAATTGATTACACGTGTCGAAGGTTTTTGACCATAAGTAGGAGTCTTGTATTACCTATACGTTAACATAAAAAGTTGCTCACAAAATCTCAAACTATAACATTGTTTTTTATGTACATAAGTAGTAACACTAGTCTGAAATAAACTTTGTCTTTTTCTAATTCTGATTTTTCTTCTTTCTATTTAACGGCAACTCTCTATAACGCACTAAAATGCACGGTCCCTTCAGTGTCGTTATATAGAGTTTACACTGTATATCTTACCAGACACTTCCCACTGACGCAGTACGAGTTGTTCCCGCCGCACGAGGTGCCAGGTAGAAGCGATGAGACACACGCTCGTCTTGACACGGCACGCGGCACGGACGGTCCGGCTCCTCTGTGAACACATAATATATATATAATAGTAGGGGAGACTGATAATCAGTGGTGGCTCAGTGGTTAAAGGGCCCGCCTCTCGTCGCCGAGGGCGCGGGTTCGATCCTGGCCCGGGCAAGTACCAATGTGATTTTTCCGAATTATATGTACTTTCTAAGAGTATTTAGACATCACTGATTAATGTTGATTCCCAAAAGTGGGTTGATGTCAGGCAGGCGGCCGGTCGTAAAAACAAATAGCCAAAAACTATTCACAACATGTAAGGCAGACCCTGGCTATAGCTGGGAAATTGCTAGGTAGAAGAAGAAGGAGAGTAGGGGAGACTGGGTAACAGTGAAAGAAGTGTTACTCCGTAGTTTATGACAAAGTGATACATCTTTGAAATTAAATGATAATGCAAATCTAATGTCTAAAATACATTTCATTGCCTGTGTTATACATATTTACAAGGTATATTTATGATAAAGTGAATTAAAATTCAATTTCCTATGATGATTTTGCCTCCATATTTTTTATAACATTGCAAATAAAATTTTCTTTATATCTCTTATAATTTGAACACAATTTATGCCTATATTTATAACATAATAATATATAACACAATTTATTGACAACCCCATTTTGACAGGTTACATCTAGTAAATTGAAAAAAAAAAAAAGCTTTATGTGTGCCAAATGTATGCAACCAAGGATATATAAAATTTGGTCGCATTACCTTACAAGTGACGTATCGAGGGATATATACGATCAAAGTATAAAGTGGTGCATCGTGGCAAACGTGCCGTGTTAAACGCTATAGTTTCCATTTGGTCGTCTTATAACAAGAACGAATAATTTGGTAGTCGGTCATTTGACATGACGTTTAATAATGCGTTGTTAATTTGTCATCTTGGGACGTAAACATTTTATCAAACATTTATAATTTTGTAGGTTGATTAGTAAATGCTGTGTTTAGATTAAACAAACATTGATTGGTGAAACTGGGTCTTAGAGTATTCTTATTATCTTTTGAATTAACAACTTTAATGATTAAATATTTGTCGAACATATCAATAAATATTACCTTTGGTGAAGCTTGTCTCCCAACCCACACATAGATGGAGCCACTGACTGTGTCAAGAGTATAGGTGTCCTGAAAATATTATTAAGTAATTAGACATCAGTCGAGATTTTAAACGTTAAACATTCTACGCTCCTGGAGAGGGAATAGAAATAGACGGATCGAGAGTAAATGAGTGGGTCAATTAATTATTAATCCTAAGCAATGTTTATAAAGTTTTTCTTAAAACAATATAAATTCACTAACAATTTGTTTCTACGCATTCCTGCTTCGAGCTTTGATTCCGACATTACGAAGTTTCACTTTTTCCACTTAGAGGTACTCCACGCTCTATTTTTTTCACTTCATTTTTGTATATATCGAGATTGTCGACAAGGGAGCGTTCAAGTATTACGATATTCAATTTTTGCACATTTTTGACCCCTCTTCCCCTCTTCCATCGTTTTTCTGTACCCCCCTCTGCCCTTCTCTAAACGTTACGTAACAGTCAAGTGATCAATGTCATCCTACAGTCGTAAAAAACGATGTTATAGTTTGGTATAGTTTTAATCTACCAAATGAAACAAGATCATTGATATAAATGGCTTTGAAGAAATCACAGTATGAACTCTAGGAATATTGAGCACTGAACCAATATTAAATGACGTACAATGCAATCTAGGTATTCCCCGTAAAATACAAACTAAGGGGTTTGCAAACTTGCGAGAACAAATTAAAAATGTGTACATAATGTAACGTATATGAAAAGGGTTGGCTGTTTGGGGATTTCAATTAATTATTTTATTTAGACCGAATGCTACGTATAACGTAACCTCTTGTAAGAGAGAGAGACCTCCCGCCCCTGTTTTACGTAATACTTGAACGCTCCCTAATCAACTAAGTTTTAATTTAATACTATATATAACTTACTTGGTGTTTCAACTGGTCCGACAGGTAGGGACCAGTGAGAGGTGTTGTTTTAAATTTGCCAGAACTATCTGACACCTCCGATAAAACAACTGAACGCTCTTCATTTTTCTCGAATGTCTGAAAATATTTTCAAATTTTTTAAAAACCACTACGTAATATACAATCATATACATAATGTAATAGTTATCAGTTTATTATAAAATAATTAAACAAAGCCATCATTTTATTTTAGGAGAAAAGAAAAAATAAACGCCTTATAATTTTTTAAGCGTATAACGACGATAACTGCTATTGCTATTAAAATCTATCAGAACCTTCCAAAATAATAATATCCCTACTAATATTATAAATGCGAAAGTAACTCTGTCTGTCTGTTAGGCTTTCACGCCTTAACCATTGAACTGATTTTAATGAAATTTGGTACAGAGATAGAGTTGACCTTGAGAAAGAACGTAGGACAGTTTTTATCCCAGACTTTTGAAAGGCTCTGTTGGAAACGCAATATAACAGAGTTAGGGCGAAGCTATAGGCGGAAAGCTAGTTACTTGTATAATGTATAATATACCTTGCTCATATGTATTTGATTTAGTTGTAATATGCAGTTCTATTACCTGATCATCTCCACCCACAGTTTCATCAGGAACCAGATTTTTAGATCCAGAACCCAGTGTGGTAAAGAATTTGTCGACATCTACGTCACTTGAATATTGATCTGAAAGGTAAGAGTAAATTTAAACTATTTTATTTAATTTACATAAGTGTTTTTTGTTTATTAGAAGTTATGGGACGGAATCATAGTTTTATGGGAACATTTTTTTATGCTATGTCTTCATTCGCACTGGAATCGTTGAATATTTACCAATGACAACGTTTTTATTTGTTGGACCAATTATAATCTTGATTACTGTGTGGAAACATGATGGAGTTTGTCGAATGGAACAAAGGTGTTTATATTATTATTATTTTAAAGAAGACTCAAGTCATAATCTTTTCGACACTTTGTATGATATAGTTGAAATAGATCTTGACCTAGGTAACATTTTCAAGCTACATATTAAATTAACAGTGTTTTATTAATAAATCTTGTTTAGAGATTTTTAAACATTGTTATTGATAGTATATTTACGATGTATGTGTGTTTGTCATCATAGCTATGTAACAGATCAACCGATTTCGATGTGTGGTTTTTGTCATTTTGAAGCCTTTTTTTTGGTTAACCTCGGTTTAGTTGTGCAATGTATAATGTAGATTGTAGATGTAGAATAGATTGTAGAATAGTAACATAGAATGTAGATTATCTTTACCAAGTGATGTAAAACATTTTTGACGTATGATTAGTTAATTAAGTCATTCGTGACAGTGTCATTGTGAAATGATAAATTAGGTCTCTATGTTCATTTTTTGTTGTTTTATAATACTTACTCTGACCACTATTTAATATATGGTATATATATATGTACAAATATATACCCTATATGTACATACCTATACATATATTAAAGCGATGACGTTTGGTTTGTTCACTTCTACGAGGGAAAGTATTTGTTGACGCGACTTGTGTGTTTGTAAAATGAATTCAACTTATTTAAGGTGTTTTGGTTTAAGATAATTAGGTAGTTTGTTCTAGTTGAAGTTTGATTTGTTATTTTATAGTACTGGCTTTATAAGACATCTATATCTTTTAATTCTTTTGTACTGCTGCAATAATAACCTTCTTCTCTCACCTGTCTAACTTTTATGTTCTTCTTTCCTTGGACCTGGAACAGTTGTTTCTGGGCTCCAGGGTTAGTGATCACGTGGTTAAACCCAGAGTCGTGACCTCCGTCCAGATAACGAACAGCTGGAAGGTCACGGGCAAGTTCAGGTTAAAAAACACTAACAATTGGTCATAATTTCGCAAGTATTCAAGCTAGGAATGGTATATAGCTGGTATATATTTTTCGGTGCCATTTTCAGCTTGTAGCCAGAGTTTTTCTTATACATAATGTTCATAATTTCAATAATCGTGAACTTATTGATATTGGGAAGCCGTTTTTTGTATAAATCATGTATTTTGTATTAACCAATAATCATGTTTTATATAGAAAAAATAGGTAAAATAGGCAATCTTGGCTTCGATTGAACTTTTCTGACATAAAAATTCGTTTAACATAAACCGTATAAAGATATATATTTTAATTAATTTCATTGTTGTTAGTACTATTTAAACCAAAAACCGTACATTGTTTAGTTGCCTCAATATCTCACTAGATGAAGTTACTGTCTATGCAACTATCTGTCATTACATTTGTCCTCTTCGCTGTGTTTTCATTTTAACTACATCACATTCTATTTAATAAATCCTATATTATTGCCTAATAAAATTAATAGTTCGCTGTTCTTTCATTTTAAGACATTAATTAACATATAGGTATATAATGTTCAAATAAAACTAATATTTTGTTATACTTCGCGTATTTTATTATTTTAACTACATACTATAGACGTTTCGGTTACTTTGCAACAACCGTGAACATTAGGACGAGATGAGAATTGAATGAGAATAATAATAATAAAATACGCGTAGTAATCCGAAAATATTAGTTCCATTTAAATGAATACTCAAAAGTCTTAAATCTGAAATATATCATCATCATCAGCCTATCAGAGCCCACTTCTGAGTAAAGGCCTCTTCTCATATGGAGACAGAGTATTAATCACCATTCACCACACTTTCCTCACGATGTTTTCTTTCATCAGTCAGTGATGTCTAAATACTCTTAGAAAGTACATATGACTCACATCACATTGGTAATTGCCAGGTTTCGAACCCGCGCTCTCGTGCATGAGATGAGGGCATTAACCTCTAGGCCACCACGACTTTCATGTTATATAGTAATCATCTCTATAACTAACTGACCTCCATTCTTAAAGTATCCCAGGAACTGTTGGCTCTCATAACCCATGGACTCTCTGTGTTGTATAGCTTTACCGTTGAATTTATCATCAGGACCGACAGAGAGTATAGCGGCTGCACCAGACTCATCTTGAGACGACTGGCTGCCGATCCAGTAATGGATATCAAAGGATAGATTCTTCTTTTTATCTGATGTAGTCTGAAATATATATACATGTATTATATAGTATATATATAAAAGAAAAGTCGTGTTAGTTACACTATTTATAACTCAATAACATATACGTATGGATGAACATTGGTGGAGAGATAGATTAGAACATAGAAAGGACATAGGATATTTAATATTGTTTGATCGAAAAAAAATACTTAATAAATTCCACTATCTGCTTATTGACGGACTCTAGAGCGGAATAGAGTTCCTCCGGTCAGCTATACATATGTATATTACTAATGAAGACATTAACACGGACGAAGTCCCGGGCGAAAACTAGTATATGTAGGAACGCAAGATAAAAACGGACAGATGGATGGGCCATAATTCAAGGCATGAAGTTCTTTTAAACTGAATAATAGTTGAAATCGGATATAATTAGTCCAAGGACCAAATTACAACACCAGAATAATAATTAATTCGTTTTCACAAATTAATTATCCAAAGAGTCAAGGTTAACAGGCTAAGTACAACTAGTGCACCGCGCCACGTCAGAGCCAAGACTCCCCTCGAATAATCGTGAACGTCTTTTATACAGCTAGTAGTGTGGAGAGTGGGGCATCGAATCACGCGCTCGGTGGCGTGATCGGTGCACGTGTTGGTTATAGTTATGTTTAGTTGGCGCGCTAGTGCCGACATATATATTATAGAAGATTACTTTAAAGATAATACATGAATCTCCTTTGTAGAATTTTTCATGTTCTGAGTCTGGTACGGCGACTGGGTCGAACTTCTGAAATCAAAGAATATTATATATTACTAGCTGACCTTGCAAACATTGTTATGCCATATAAAAAAATATAGGTTGGTGATAAAAAAGTAAAAATTTTGGGTTGTTTGTACTTTTTATAGCTACATTAAAAAATAAAAATAATAAAATTCGTCGAAAGTAAAAAAAATCAAGGATGAATAACCCTTATGACTTAGAGGTATGAAAAATAGATGTTGGCCGATTCTCAGAGCTATTCAATATGCTCTCAAAATTAGTATCTCATATTGGACTTTAAAGAATAAGTAATACAAAATATCCAAACTTTAATTTCTTATATATTATATTGGAATAAAGTATCTTATCTAGTTTTTACATGAGAGACTACTTAGAACCGAAAGTTCTATGCTTTAGAAAATAAGTTGTGTCTTATCGCTCTGGGATCTTACTCTATTATATAGAAATGAATTTTTAGTTCGAATTATCAAGTGCATAAAAATGTATTGATTTAGTGCAAAATATAAAGAGATTTTGAAAGGAACTCGTGATGACCTTGAATTATAAAGAAGTTCAAATTATCACATTCGCTTATATATATTACATATAGATGGAGCAAAACAAGTTTTACTTCAGCCGTGAGGTCTTAAACACTTTGTTTTTAATTTGTTTTTTAATAAATTAGTATTTGTATTACATGAAAATGCTGGCCGATAATTATAAAAGCTAAATGCTAAAACTACATTTAATAGAATTTTAGAGTGTACAAACCATAGAATGATAACTATACAAATTAGTTACAGAAATGCAACATACCTTATACTGTCTATAAAAATTATGTTCAGTAGCCAACATAGGATTAATAGAAAATTTAATAAAAATATTTTTTTATTGACATTAACTATTATGTTAATAAAAATTTTACTATTTACATATTTTTCAATGCCAAAGCTTAATAGTATGGTTGCAATGATTACGGTTTTATAAATGAGATAAAAGAATATCCAATACAAAAAAAAAAATAATATCATTCATTATTATAAGAACAAATATTTGAAGAAAAAATCATGCATGTTATTCAGACACCTACACTTCAGTGCATATTTCGAAGAGGAATTTTTTCGTAAAATTATCTACAAAAATTTATCTTTAAAACCAATAATATAAATCTGATAACGTAAAAATATTGTCTAAAAT
Source organism: Danaus chrysippus (assembly GCA_916720795.1). NCBI lineage: Eukaryota > Metazoa > Arthropoda > Insecta > Lepidoptera > Nymphalidae > Danaus > Danaus chrysippus. The sequence continues at coordinate 100,199 of CAKASE010000068.1, forward strand.
GTGATAAAAACTTTTTATTACATATTCCTGCATTGTTTTCTTGTAAAACATACGTCTTTTTCATTTAATATGTTGTAATTTTATTGTAGTAATTTCGTCAAGAATATATAGTTAATGGTTTATATAGATTATTTTACAAATATGGTCAATACTTACCTTGTAATTACGATATTAAACACACAGCACTAAAACCAATCAATACAAAAAGCAGATTCTAACCTATTGGAGCCCGTTCGGTATGTTAAAGTTGGTGAAAAGCTATGAAAACCTATCAGCAACAATCTTCTAGATGCTAGCTTGAATAATTTATTTCAATTTTTCATGATTATTAGTGTTATCCTAACGAAGATGATATATAAGATTTTTCTAATATTTTTTTGCAGCGCGTAAAAATTTTATCAATCTTAAATTATATACTGAACAGTTATCATTTTTGCACCTGTTGACGTGAGATAGTCCATGTATTGCTGCCTGAGTAATGTCACCGCTTGTCTATCGACTTGTTCAGCGAGGGCGATGGCTGTTGTACATATTAATGGCCAATTTTGGCTGAGCGGCTCCACGTACGTAGTATTCTTCGGCGGTGGTTAAGTCCCCCACAAATATTGCTAGACGTGCACGAACCTCGAGACTCTTTAAACCTATGCATTATATTATAATCACAATTAATAAAATAAATACTATTAATACAATAAGCGGGTACAAAAAGAAATGCATGAGGTGTACCCAAAATGTTTAAATGCAAAAAATACCTTCATCAATATTCCCGTCCCCTTTGGCTGAAGCCAACTCGACAGTTTTCTCTAGATAAAATGTTCTAGCCTCATCACCCACTGCTTTATAGCATTTCGTCGCCAACTGAAAAAAATATATATGTTATGAGGTACTAAAACGTTTAAAATGTTATATATATATATATATATATATATATATATATATATATATATATATATAAATATATATATATATATATATATATATTAGTCTTTATCTATTTTGAGCAGTGAGGAATATACCACCACAACTGAATGGCTAACAATTAACCAAACATAACTGTTTTTCGGTATCAGGGTTGTCCAATCTACTTGAACCTAACATTAATGTAATTAAACCAATAATAAATTTAAGTAGTTATTCTAAAACCATTGGACAATCTTTATTTCTATCATATATACATGGTCGCTCATAGGTAATGTCGATTCATATGTAAAAATTTCAACGCATCGATTTAAATATGTTGGAACTTCTTAAATTTATCTCTAGCTCTACAAACAGTACAGTAATTTTACTTTCTTTGAATATTTTTCTGTTTGTTTGTTGATGAACGACTACGTTTTGATAAAATAGTGGACAGGTGATGCAAATGTATGAGGTTTTGTTGAAGGAAAATTAAAATTACCGAAACCGGTTTTTTTTTTTCCAAGACAATTCTAAACCATTAATGACGAAAGTAACGCAGAATACGATCAAAGAACTTAGTGATACTAAATTCCTGCAACATCCGAAATTCAGTTCAGACTTTACACTTGAGATCTATGGCGAGAGTCTTTTGTACAAAATAATTTGAATCCAACAAATGTTATTAAAGCAGTGCGACATTATTTTTGCATTTAAGGTCAAAAAAACTGTTTAACCTAAGAGCTTACTGCTCTTTGGGATAAAAACCATTAAATACGAGGAGCTATACATCTCATAGTTAGTCTATTTTATTACATTATATATTAAAAAGTGAACACTGAAAATCGACATTATTTATGAGCCATCCACTGTACTTATATCCTCTGTACTTGAATACAAATTCACATAAAGCAAATATCGTGAAAAACTTACTAAAAATTAGTAGAAGGTTTTCAATGCGTTTGGTAACGAAGCCTTAACAAACTTCTGTTTATATTTAATCTAACTGTAATGCCATATATATTAACCTCAACATCGTATCCTGTTAGCGCCTGTTCAGCCAGTTGACACCACAACGACCCGACGTCCGTAGACCTCGACACAGCGTCCAAGTATTGAGCACAATCCTCTAAGTCCCCGCTACGTAACGCCGAATCTATTCAAAATAAATAGTAATTTCCATTTAATATTCCATATAAATTAACAATATAGCGATTGATGAAAATAAATTCAAATAGCGCTTAGAACATTAAATCAATCCTGTTATAATAAAATCGTTCATTTATTGTCTTATACCAAAAAAAAATGGCTTAAAAGTACTCTGTATTATTCTATAAGTTAATCTGTCCAAAAAGTTACTTCAGCAACATACTGAATCTTGTTGTGTGGATAGTGTGCACCGGATTAACATTACCCTACCATAACCTTTAAATTTAAACGTCGTCTATATAAAAATTATATAGTAATCACTTCAAACAATAAAAAATAAATGAAAAGAAGATTTTCGGATATTTTTAAATAAACGACATACTGCCTACGTTTCGGTTACTTTACAGCGACCATGATCACGGGCAGACTAGATGTGTTTCATTTAAATGAATACTCGAGGAAGTCTTAGATCTCATTAATCCTACTAATATTATAATTGCGAAAGTTTGTGAGTGTGTGTGTATGTTTGTTACTTCTTCACGCTCAAACGGTTGAACCGATTTTGATAAAATTTTGTATACAGGAAGCTGACGTCCAGGAATAACACATAGGCTACTTTACATCCCGGAAATCCCAAAAATGCCGGAAGGCCGCGGGTAAAACCGCGGGGCGCAGCTAGTATAAAAATAATGTCAATACTGTAAAGGGTTCATACTGAAAGCCAGTCAGTGTTCATCCAATACAATGGCCTGGATCTGACCTCCTTCCAGTGGGACTCGTCGCTCTGATACTGATACAACCGAGACTGATACACACTCAGACATGACAACACACTGAGGCTCCCATACACTGCACCTATAACACATACAAACACACATATATATATATATATATGTATATATATATATATATATATATATATATATATATATATATATATATATATATATATGTATATATATATATGTAGGAACAACCTTATGATCCATGTATATCTTACTGTATGTAACATATAGACATAATGAGTAAAAACTAGGATTAATTTACAGGAATATTTTGATATGTTCTCTCCCAAAACAAGAAATCAATATGGATCATTTAACCCATTGCCAACGATACACTATTTTTAAGTTAGAAGATTTACTATATATATTCAAATAAATTTTGTACACATAATAAGTTACTTTTATCCAGTACAATTAAAAAATATATTATTAAATCTTACCAAATCAGCAAATGTGTTGAGGTTTGGGCTACAACAGCGACACTGTTTTCTATCCATTGCACGAAACTAACTCCGCTCCCGATAATTTCCTAAAAAAATGAAATACCAGACAATAAAACATCATATTTATTTGACTCAATTTATTCAGCTATGTCGTTTCCGCTATTTATATGAATGTGCTACCTTTTCACCGGTATCAATACGGAGAAGTGCAAGTGAAGCAGATGTCCGCTCTCAGTCAGCTCCAACCAATCCACCCGAGCTTCGTGCCACCATGGCCCTAACTGAACTCCTACAACATTCACATCATTGATATTAATAAATATAATGCAACGACATCAATCTTTTTTTTCATAACAAAGGAACTCTAACATCTATCCTATGTATGTTCCGTACCTGTAACAAGATCAATAACAGCAATCGTCTGTCTGTCCAGCAGATAGGCGAAGTGTTATCGTTCTTCCTTCGTCTTCCTGCCCTCATTGATACGGACACTGAGCACGTGAGGATTCACACGCTCAGTACGAACCTCCATAAGATACGAATCATTTTAGTATAAATTAAATTACTTGACATTGTGTAGATCTTGATCTATACTCACGGTTTGTAGTACTCTATCGAGGCCGTACTCCACCACACTAAGTTCGCCAGCACGCTGCAACAGACAGGCTCCACCCACAGCTGCATATATACGCTCCCCTCCACCGGACCATGGTGTCTGGAGTATTCATGACTATAAACTTTTAACTAACCTTAACTTTTTGTTAAAATATCAGCTGGCATTTTAGCAGTTTATAAATAATCAATTTTAACAAACTTATCTGCTACTGCCTGTCTCACAGAATGGTATCTAACATCTATATGTATAGATCTCCTGTGGTATACTGGATTCAAAACAAGTTTTTATACACTTTGATAATCATTATACAAAATCATTGTTTCTGAATTAACTCCAATTTCAAAAATAAATAGCCTCCTTACTGGCTTCTCACATGGAAATATACTGTGCTTCTGTTGAAAACAAAGCTATATTTCTGTTTTCTACATTCAAAAGAAATTACTAAACCAGACAACTTAAAACAAAATCTAGAAAAAGATTTTTTTATCATTTGAACCTGAACCCCAACTTGCATCAACATATCCTTGTCTATAACAATTATCCTTTCGTAAAACAAGGCCAAAGATTTTAGTAACTTTTGAGTACTTTAAAATTCGTTTTAAATGTTTCCAATGAGTTTCATCATATGAGTTCTAAAACTGACTCAAATAACATACACTGTAAGCTAAGTCGGGTCTGGTCAAGACAGATAAATACATAAAATTACCTACCACTTGTCTATATGGAATTTTCTAATCACAAAAACTGTTCTTAGATTTTTCTAGCCTTACATTAACCTCCATAGGAGTTTCCAGTTTTACAATGTTACATATTAAATCATTTCAGAAAGCTATCTACATATTGTTCTTGATCAACAGTTATAACATTTTCATACATATTTACTCTTAAGCCTAAACAATGCTTTATTTGATCTAGATATTTTATTTAAAATTTACTGCTTAAATCTTGTATTAACTGATTAGTTGTCATTTTACAATTAGAGAATACAAAAAAGTCATCAACAAACAAATCTATTATCACTTTAACATTTCTTTCAAACTTTATAAATAAACAAGGTTCATACTTAGATTTTAAATGACCTAAAGATTTTAACTGATCATTGCCTCTCTCATACCATGCATGTGAGGACTGCTCAAGTCCATAGATGGCATGTTTATTATTATCATCCTCATACAATACAGGTTTTTCAATATACACAGAATCATTCAAAAATATCATAGGTGGTAGAGCCTAGCTGTGGTCAAGTGAATGCAGCTCGAACATGAGCTGTCTCGACCGGGGAAGTACCACCCTCTCACAGAAGATCAGTGTGAACTAGTCTTTAATGGCTGCGTTTCTTCCGATGAGTAGGAGTGCCGTTTGTCCTTTTCCTTCTCCCATCCTTTCCTCCCCTTCCCATTTTTCCTCCCCCTCTTCCCTAATCAAGGGTGGTGACACATCCACAACATGTCTTATGTGTAGTGTAGGCCGTCCATTCAGGAAAGCTGATGTTGTTGGTGTATATTTAAAACTAATTTTACAGTTAAAGAAAATAACAATCTTAGAGTAGAATAATGTAGCACAGGGGAAAGTCTCATGATAGTGTATGCCAGCTTTCTGTGAAAAACATATTGCCTTTAATCTTGAATGATAATACACCTTACCAACACTATCATACTTTGTTTTTAAACACCCATTTGTACTGAGCTACCGTAGAATGACAAGAGTTATCCACAAGTTCTCATTCATCATTTATCTTAAACAATACTTTTTCTTCCTCCATACTTGCTCTCCAAATTACTCTCAGTCCCATTTAAAGCTCCCTCATGTGTAATATTCGTTTTAATCTGATCATCTGATCATTGAAGAAGCTTCTGGAATATATGTGACATAAATTATATCACATTCAGTATGTGTGCTATCTGCATTACCTTTTCTTCTTTTTCACTCTGTTCCTACGCTTAAACCTTACACTCAATTGGAATATTAACTGTATTTTAGGTTGGTTACATTATAATGATGTCTCCACTAGTTTTAACTGAGTTTTCTTTACAGGATTATAAACCCTATAGCCTTTCAAAATAAGTTCTTTATGTTTCATATCCAATTTCTAACGATTTTCTTTACACCTGACAACTTGCATTAAGCATTTTGTGTATTATTAAATAAATAATGTTACCAAATTCGGTAAGTAAAGTAGAAAACTCGAAAAATTCGAAAATTTGCTAACGGTCAGTAACTATTAAGCCAAAGAGTGAGACTATATTAGAAAACATGAAGTTGACCACCCCTATATGGTTACGAATTGAATATAGCAAATAAAACTTACCAAATGCGTGTACTATTAATAAAACAAATTCTGTACCTGTTAGACTCATGCCTTAATTTGAATTGCTTGTTTGTTTTGTTTTAGGTAGCGTTAAATTTCTAATGCATTGATACGTGGTAGGGTGGCCTGAAAAAGAATTTGTCCTACTTCTCGATCGTAATACAAACTTATATTCTTACATCGAGTTCTGTTCCAAAAACAAACGGTCCTTGTCTTGTTGTTGCGAGACTAATGTTAATTATCAGTCATCTGCTTAATCAATCAACCAGTCACCTATAACACACGCAAGTAATAGTTAAAATAGATTTTAAAACATAATTGGTGTTTTATTTCATTTATAACTCTTTATGTAATCAAAAACGTATTACATAAATGTAACTGTGAACAGTGAACGTGAATAGTATCCCATTTCTGAATTTAGGATTCTAAAAAAAATACTCACAAAAATATAGTTTTCTTATAAAGCCAGTACTTTTAAATAACAAATAAAACCTTAACTAGAACAAACTAATAATATTCCTAATTCAATACACCTTAAATAAGTTAAATTCAATTCACAAAAATAAAAGTCGCGTTCACAAAGTACTTTCCCGCGTAAAATTAACAAACAAATCGTCATCAGTGATCAGTGTTACCAGAATATTTTATTCTCGAATCACCCCGCCGCACTGGAGCGCGCGTGTAACCCCGAGATAACCCCATCACGGCACACAGGTAAAGTTGAAATAAATTCATGAGCTTATTATTGGTTTTATATTAATTAAATTCGTTCTATTATTTTACAATAATAAATAAAATTTTAAATACAAATAAAATTCAATTATTGAAGTACAAATGGTCTAGATTTTTTTATTTTTATTGATTGCACTTTGTTTTTAAAATAATTTACCTGTTTCAGTTAACTTTTTCTGTTTTTTACTAGTTAAATTTGTTGCCTTGTGTTGATGAGTTTTTTTTTGCTGCAATGAACTTTTAAATCATGCTTATGAGCACGTAAATTCATCCGGCACCATTTACAATATGCCTCTCCTTGACCTGTTAATATCAAATCAAATCGGCTACCTGATTTCAGCAGATAAAATAATATCGCCACTCGGTAAGGAAGATGGCCCCATTGGCGCTATATAGCCTCACCTGGCAACACTGAGCGTCAGCGTTTCAATATCACTTTGGATGCGTTGGGAATTTAAAAGTTCGGTTCAATTTAAAAGTGTGTTTCCTAAGTATATTATATAAGTTTTCCATCAACAATATAAAAGCAAAACATTAGCGTTTAGACAAAACAGCCGATGTCGTCTATACAACACTCATTTGATCTGTCAAATAAATATCAATAATTTTGTCGATTGTCTTTGAATGATCTTACTTTAAATTATTTACTGTTTCGGTTCTATTTGTACTTATGATAAATTTTTGGATTAGTAATTTTTTTGTTGAAGAAAAACTAGTAAATCTTAATTTGTTCATGTTACACTACTATCATATTCAGTTGGTGTTTTTCTGTGGCTCCTGAGTTGTATCACCACGTCGTCAGTCGTGGTCAAAATGAATGAAATCCATTGCCTAGGTCACAGGTCAACTCATTTATGAATTTCGTCAATTGAAGTTTGCTTTTGATACACAGAACCAGTCTTCTGGACCCAGGAACATATGATGTTAGAACTTGTCCTGTAATGTTACAGTATATTTTAATACTAGCTTTTGCCGCGACTTCGTCGGCGTGGAATAGTGACTTCCGGCAGATTTTTGGTTCTTCCCACATAGTTCCCGTTCTTGCGGGGTTTTCGGAATGGTCGAGTTCCCGTAGAATTTTCAGGATAAAACCTGTTTTTTTTAAATTCATAATGAAGTACCCTTCACCAACAACATATTTATTTGTTTATTTGAATAAAGATTAATATTATTATGTTGATACAACTTAAACAAATTATTTCGACCAAATTAGGTACCATAAAAACGGTTTTTGTGAGTTAATCTTAAAAGATAGACATACATTGTCCAAGACTGTTTTTTAGATCAGTAAAAGAGCTATTATTCTTTAATACATATTTTTTGTGTATCTTGAACCGTTTTCACGGCGCACGCAACGGAAGACTTCAAAGATGAAATAATTTCTCCCGTTTTTTACACATTTACCACTATATCTTTGCTCCTATTCGTTGTAGCGTGTTATGTTATATAGCCCACAGCCTTCCTCGATAACTGGACTATCCACCACAAAAAGAATTATGCAAATCGAACTAGTAGTTTCGGAGATTAGCGCTTTCAAACAAACAAACTCTTCAGCTTTATAATATTAGTATAGATTCGCTAAGACAATAGTACATTTAATATTTCATTTTAGTCACGTGCTTTCAGATCTCAGATGATACACTCAAAACCACAGGGATTGCGTTTCTAGCCTCTTTTGGAGAACCCGTCCCAAACCTTACGCTTTTATCTTCAATTCCTACTAAATATATATATTTTTTAGATCGAATTCCTTGAAGTAGTTAAAGTTCAGTTATGTTCGACTAAATTAACTCAATTTAAGAAAATTTTAAGTTTCATAAATACAGTTCTTCTATATATTTTTCCAAGGTAGGTATTTATTACTATAGATTCTTGTTACAGATCTATTTCTATCAAATCTTACAACACCAGGGGTCCTTTAATGCTAATTTTAAACATAAAATAATACTCATCTATATTTTAAATAAGCTTTAACCTGGTACGTATTGAACTATATATTATTGAAATATATACGTATTGGTCTATATATTGTTTAATTCGTCGTTAATTTGAGTAAATTGATTAATGCGGAAATTCTCGGATATTTAGTATAAAAGTAAAAGAATCGTTTAAACTTTTGTTTTTATTTATATCTAGATATAATTTTCTCCGAATATATCGACAACACGTCGTTTTGCCTTTTTCTTAAATATTCGTATAATGTAGGTATGTACCTATAATGTCATGTTAAACTACATATATCTAGTATATAAACAGCATAAGATGCAACAACTAGCTATGACTAATCACATAAATTAGAAATTTCTAAAAAAATAACAGCAAAAAACTGAACGTTATTTAAAATAACGCAGGATAAAACCTAAAACATAATAAAACACATAGTTACTTCACTGACATAAGTTAACTCCGTCTCTTTGTGCCTTTTATATCATAATATTGTCGCACAAAAACTAAATACAGATAGATTGGGAGCAGATTCTTTTTACTTTTTCCTATATGAACTGTGTCAGCTTCGTCAATAAAGTGTTGATAAATATCGGGACATTGTTTAAAACTCGTTACATTGTTACCCAGCTTTTGAGAGCTTACTTTTTTTTAACTATTACTTTATTGGTTTTAATTTTCTATATACTCGATAAAGTAAGGAACATGTGCCGTTTTCGATTAAGTTAAATAAAAGTATGCATCATGGGGATGAAAAACTGTCATATTATAATAACTTTGACACTTTTTTCCTTTATAACTTTATAGATGGCGTAAGTAGCTCTGAAATTGGTTTGACAATTGACATTAGGACAAATTTTAAATTATTTCAGCTGTTCATTTGCCGTTGTTTACTGTTGTTTTTGTGCTGTACGTTCTTTTTCAAACATTTGGCCCAGCTTAATATATCATTGACTCCTATTTCCACGCTTTTGACGATCGAGTATCGACCCCGTTTTTTCTCAATTGGACTTTGTTTTCTGCGAGTACGATCGACCCCAGCTCTTCTCATTTGGATTTTGATTGCAAACCACGAATTTGGATTATCGATAAGTTGAAAAAATGCCACGAAAATCGGCTATTAAGTGTTACTTTCGGTGTGCGACTAAAGGTACTTATTTAGTAAAATCTAAAAAAATATTATTTGTCGTATATATGTATATACAATCAATTACTACTCTTGTTACATCAATTTCAACCGTAACAGTTTATTGACTTCTAATAAAAACATTTCAGGTCCTTTTCATCAATTTCCTAAACCTGAATACCCAAAATTGGAGAAAATAATTCAATGGAAAAATATTTTAAACGAAGACATGATACAAAAGGAAGATTCTTACATTTATAACAATATAAGAATATGTGATGATTATTTTGAACAGTTTTACCATTCTTCAAGTAAACAACTCACTCAAAATGCTGTACCAACACTATACTTAAGTAAGTATCTAAAGTAAGCAACTTCCCAAGTAGTTATAGGCACACAATACATACTATTAATATAAAAAGAAAACTATAAATATTTTATAACTAAAGATGATAATATACATTATTATTATTTTACTTTAGAAATTTGTGCTCATAATTAAAAATTATAAACAAAAAATAATGATTTAATTGAATATAATGAAATAGGTATACAAGTCATCTTAACATTTTTATATACTTACATGTGGTTTGATAGATTTATAATGTGCCCTCTTTATTACCTTTTTTATATAAATAAGAGAAAGTTCCTACAAACAGTATTGAAAAATAACTACTTTTGTCACTTCTTTACATAGGTAAAACAATAACAAAGTGTTCTAAATATGCAGAGATTATAATTTCATTGCATAACTACAAACCAAAAAAAGTTGTTTATAGTTTTTTATGTAATACTAGCTTTTGCCGCGACTCCGTCCGCGTGGAGTAGTGACTTCCAGCAGATTTTTGGTTCTTCCCACATAGTTCCCGTTCTTGCGGGGTTTTCGGAATGGTCGAGTTCCCATACAGTTTTCAGGATTAAACCTATGTTTTTTTTAATTCACAATGAAATCCTCTTAACCAACAACATATTTATTTGTTTATTTGAATAAAGATTAATATTATTATGTTGATACAACTTAAACAAATTATTTCGACCAAATTAGGTACCATAAAAACGGTTTTTGTGAGATAATCTTAAAAGATAGACATATACTGTCGCGGACTGTTTTTTAGATCATTAAAAGAGCTATAATTCTTTAATACATATTTTTTGTGTATCTTGAACCGTCTTCACGGCGCACGCAACGGAAGGCTTCAAAGATGAAATAATTTCTCCCGTTTTTTTACACATTTACTACTATATCTTTGCTCCTATTGGTCGTAGCGTGATGTTATGTAGCCCACAGCCTTCCTCGATAACTGGACTATCCAACACAAAAAGAATTATTCAATTCGAACCACTAGTTTCGGAGATTAGCGCTTTCAAACAAACAAACAAACAAACAAACTCTGCAGCTTTATAATATTAGTATAGATAAGAATGGCAGTGTTTAATTCAGTAAAAATTACAAGTCTATTAACATTCAATCAGAAACTCTAAAAGAAACGAGGAAGAATGGTACTTGATTGTGGGCCGGATTTGTAATAAATTTAGCAAAAGAGTCTGCTTGCTCTAGAATAGGACTATTTGCTTGTTTTGAGACAGCAGATGATAAAACTCTCTTATTTTATATATAATATAGTTAGTTTTTGAATTTAATTGTGGATTTTGTTGTGCTGTCAATAAACTTAAACTATCCGTTATTATAATCCACTTTTGATGAGTCTGTGTTTGAATGTGCTCCATAGCAGTATATACATACATATGCTGGATTCAGCGGAGTATATGCTTGTGAGTGAATTCAGCCTATGACCAAATCCACCCTTGATCTGACTATCATAGACAGTTATAGAGTCTGTTTCATTGTTCCTAGACCCATCTGTATATATCTGATGATATCCCTGCCACCTATCAAGTTCCCTATAAATGTCTTCCTTATACTTTACAAGACTCTTGACTACAATTTTTATCTGAATAAATTTTGATTCTTATAACCCAGAGTAACAAGGCTATACCATGCTAGAAAATATATTGTGTTTATTAAAAATTTGTTCTGTTTCAGAAAAACCTTGAAACAAATATGAATTAATATTGGCAGTCCTGTTAATAGTGTCCCGCAGTTTAACAAGAAGTGGATGATTACTGACGGAGAGCAACCTTGCAATAAATTTTGATTGTAAGTATTTAAACCTAAGTGCTAATGGAGGTATATTACATTCCACCTACATTGACACTATGGGAGTAGTTCGCTTGGAACCCATTATAATATGCAAACATTTGTTTTGTATCTTTTCTAATTTATCTACTATAGTTCTTACCCCTGCAAAACAAAAAAAAGCATATTCAAAATGACTCTTTACTAATGAATTATACAATGTTATGTTAATAGAATACTTGGTTCAGCACCCCAATATGTGCTAGTTAAAGATTTTAAAACATTACAAGCATTTAAAGCTTGAGATTCTAGAGTTTCAGCATACTTATTCATCTAGAATTGTTTGTAAAAATAACACCTAAACACTTTTCAGAGCTCTCTACAGACATAACATTATTATTGAACAAAATCTTTACATTCCTATTTCTAATTCCATTTTTTCAAAAGACAAAAACTTTTTTCATTGCTGACCTCCAGCCGAAGGCTATCAAAATAGTTCTTTAGTCTTAGGAGAGCTACATTGAGGACTGATTGTACACTTTGTACATCTTTGTAAATCATCTGCAAACTGCAGATTAGAAACTTCACACGCCAGAGTTAAATTTAGCTGATATATGAATAGGATAAAAAGCAATGGGCTCAATACACCCCTACAAGAATATCTTGGACCAAATAACTGATTGTTAACCTTAACAAACACCTTTCTGTAGTTCAACAAATTAAAAATACAATTTACAACTTTTCCAGGTACCCCCAGTAATAATAATATTGAGGATAATTTGTTCAGATCTACATTATTGAAAGCCCCTACAATGTCAACAAAAACACCAACTAGTACTTTATTCTCGGAACGAGCATCGTAGATATCAAGACAGAAATGATGTAGACTCTCACAAGCAGAACGGCCACAATGAAAGCCAAACTGATTGTAAGGTAAAAGATTATTACTTTCTATGTGAAAAATTAGTCTCTGTTTTATTAATTGTTGGAAAGTTTTTCCAACACACTCCTATTACAGGACGATAAGAATCAGCCAAATTAAAGTCTTTGCCAGGTTTTAATATTGGTACCAAACAGTCAGTTTTCCAATCCTCTGGGACAATAGAAGACGTCCATAAACTATTTAATAAACTTAAAAAAATAGATAGAGTTTGAACATTTAAAAGTTTAAACATCCTGTAGGAAAGCCAATCCAGGCCACATGAAGAATCTTTTCTTGAGGCTAAAGCAGATTTTAACTCTTGCATAATAAAACAACCGATCATGTATGAATTATCACTATTTACTCCAAGAACATTATCTATACTTATCTGTTGTGAAACAGTATCCGGTGTGTATTTATATAAAAATTTTTGAACCCAATTGAGGTCAGAAAATAAGTTAGAAGTCGGAAAGCTTTTTTTGAATTTACTTTAGTCCAAATGCGATTTATAGATATCTAACGATTTATTGATGAGCAGAATGCAGACCAACTTTTACAACGTTCTTCTTTTAAAGTGCGTTTTTTAAAGGCTTGTGCGCGTTTGAAATTAATGTAATTTTTACTATTAAGACTAGTTTTGAAATTAATGTAGGCGTTCTTGCAGTCTTCTACTACTTTTGAACATTTATCATTCCACCAAGGTACTTGGCACCTTTTTCTAGGACGGTTATTATTACTATCAGTTGTGTTATGGTTTAAGCTGGGCCTGGAGAATTTGATTGCCAATAGAATAATTGAACAAAACTTTCTGTATGAGTCATGGAGATCTCTATTGTCAATTTTAAAGTTCATTAATATTTTATTAACAATTTGTCATAACTATCCCAATTTACTAATTTCAGATTGCTGTGAAAAGGAATGTTGTTCAAGGGAATAGAGGGTTCATGTTAATCTCTTACGAGAGTAAATTTTGTGATAGTTGGCAAATAATAACTGCCTAAAGGGTCCTGATGAACTTTCCAGTCACAAGGAAGAAATAAAGAAGAAGACACCATAGTTAAATATAGACTGTTTGGTTTCCAAATATGAGAGCCTATAGTTGTTGGTTGACCATTATTTAAAAGTATTAAGTCATATATGACCCATGTAATCCATAATAGCTCTGCCCCGAGAATCTATGCGACTACAACCCCAAAAGGTATGATGGGCGTTAAAATCACCTGCAATTATCAACGGTTTTGGAATACTGTACAATAAACGATCGAACTTCGCCCTTTCAAAAGCAGGAAAACTATTACCAGAATTGTAAACACTAACCAAAGAAATGCATTAATGTTTCACTTTAATAATAATTACTACATTTTGTAACGAATCATCATAAAAAGTATCTTGTTTAGAGAAATGTATAGCGTTTTTAATTAATATTGCTACGCCATTATGATCATTACTGCAGTCATTCTTAATAATGGTATTATAACGTAAATTAAATTGAATGTTAGGCTTGAGCCAAGTTTCTGAAATAAGAGCTACATGTTTATTATTTTTGTATAAATTTTTTTTAAACTCAAGTCTGTTACTTAACAGACTGAGCGTTCCACTGTACAATATTTAAGATTTGGTGGTTGAATGTGACGATTTGTTTTTTTTATCCTGTATGGTTTCTTTAATAGTTGAGCTAATAAATTGTGAACTAATACTTATATTATGAGTTTTATTTAAAGTTATAACTTTTACTATAGATTCTGTTAATAGTCATAGTTTCAGAATTTGATAGTATTGCTTGTATTACTTCTTGGGTATTTAATTTTTTATAAAGGGAGGGAAAATTTAATGAATCTTTTAACGTGTCAGCATATGACTTGGGTTTACTGTTTGCGATTTTCTTTTGTCTTATAGGGCACTGGCTAGAGATGGCAATGTGATAGCCATTACAATTAATGCACTTAGCTTTTTCAATGTTAACCTTGCATTCTTTGAAAGAATGCCCCTCTGTGCATATGGAGCATCGCGGTGAATTTTTACAAAACTTAGCCAGATGATCATAGCGTAAACATTTAAAACACTGTTTTATAGGTGGGACATATGTGGAGACAGGCAGGCGCCACATCTTAATGTGAACATAGTTATTATTACGCTCGGAGTAGGTTACAGTGTGAAGGTGTTATTTTCTCCTTTTACTTTACGCATTATGCGTCGGAGAGAAATGACTTTTTTTGTTGTTGATATTGCTTTATATACCTGCATATTTTGTGATTGGATAGATGAGTGGGAATCGAAGAGATAACTCCCGATAGTTCGGTAGCCCCTGCTGGTATTGAAGCTTTAAGTCGTTGTTCCTTTAGATATGTAGTATTTTCTAAAAAGGCATTTGCCAAATTCGAACGCTCGAATACAACACCGACCTTATATTTATATATTTTTTTTAAATATAGTATACCTTTCACAGAGCGTATAAAACTAGTTCTAGTACATCATGTCCCTATTACCGAGTGGGACATCATTAGTACTTTCGACAAATACTATGAATTCAGACTTGGCTTCCGCATCTTCAGAGTATCGCCGACAATAATCAGCGACCCTAAAGGGAGCGAAGGCATTTGCATCCTGCAATACTGGCGAATCCTCGCAATCGGAATCGCTGCTTGTGCTGAAATTCAAGGACTCACCCGAATCCTTCTTTTTACGTTTTTTCACCATCTCTCCATATAAACACTTACATATATACATATTAAGTTTTACTTCGTTACAATAAACTAAACAAAAATTTGCAAATTATATTATATAACTATTTTAAATAATTAAAATTTTCAAAAAGCCCGCGTCAACGTTTCAATTCCCGCGCTCTTTTCTAACCATCATAAACCATAGATAATAGAAAATTAGAAACTATATTAGAAAATATATAAACTTGTCCGTCACTTGTCATCTGTCAAGATGTCAGATGTCATATATATAATACTTACTCTTGATACTTTAAATGAATTGGAACGTAAAAAAGTGAAAGTTTATATTTTTTATATCTACATATTCTTAAGAACAAATAAATAAATAAAAGAACATATTTGAGTCTTAACACGAAAAAAAATCTAAAAAATCCTGTCACAGGCCGCTACACTTTCGAATAAATAATAGTACTTATTAAAAAAATAAAAGTACTTATACATATAATATAATTATAGCTTTACACTTAATTATTCATTTTGTGTACATCCCAGTAGTAACAATTTTATTAGCCAACTGTCTTCTATTACGTTTGGTCGCAGAGTTTATAGTTTCCATTTATAATATTAAATATAGTGTAATAGGAATGAAGCTTCTTCAAACACACCGATAGAGTGTAAGCATGTAGTATGTACCGTACAGAGCGCGTAATATTTACATGCACGTAATGGCCGCACATTAACAGCTCAGCTTCACATGAGCTCTTATCAAAAGTCACCGGATGGTTTATAACTTCCGTTTCCGAACATGGCGGCGGCGCCCGTGGCTACACCGCTAAAATGCACCTGTTGATTAGCACTTTTATATACACTGAGAGCAGGGCCGTGCCTGAGGGGCGTTCATTGCGTGCACCGCACGCAGGCGGCCGAAATTAAGAGGCGGCCAAATCGTTACAAGTTGTTTACTGGGCAAAAATACAATCGGTTTGTTTTCATTAAGATACGAAGTAAAAACAGTTTCTCTAATCTAATCTATCTAAAAAGAGTTTTTCAGTAATAAGAAATGTATAAAAACTGATTAGGTCGTTGTAGTATTTATATACCTAGTCATGCAGCGAATCCGAATTTTTTCGAACATTGCACGAGCGACGAGCCGAAATATTTTTTTTCGTTCTCGATTTCGGTTAACCAAAAACGGATTTTTTTTCCGGTTTGATGCCCTGTGTATAATAATAAACATGAAAAATTAAAGTAGTTGTTTTTAATGTTATCCTGGGGGCGGCCATACAGACTGGCACGCAGGTGGCCATATACCCAGGCACGGCCCTGACTGAGAGAGTAAAACGTTTTACAGTTTAGCTTAAATTTTCATCTCAACAATTCTATGTTCCAAAATTATTAAGATTTTATTGGTTACAATTTTTAAAGCACAATGTCCTACTTTTAGTCATATCCTATCTTCCGCTAGCTAAAGTAAAATATAGTATCGATAGATGTAAGAAATTTATTTACTATAATTTAGTGTTAGATCTATAGTTAATTAGCTTAAGTAGTTATATATATTTCGGATTCTAACAAAATCATAAAAAAATGTAGTTGTTTTAAAAAGCCTCCTTTTAAAGGTTCGGTTCAAATTAAATGTGTGTTCCATAAATACATTGTATATTTAGTTTCACGTAATAAGTGTAGACACATTAACGTTATGATATAATTGTCAGTTTGTTGTCTTGTCTTTATTTTATTGGCCATTAGTTATCTACCACGTTTCAAGACGGCCGCTCCTCTTATAACTTGACTGCATGACCTTGGACTTTTAATTTTACTATTTTCGTGGATAAGACGTAATTACATTGTGTGAGGTTTTTTTTATATCGATATGTAGGTTTATCGATCACTGCCTCATCTTAATATTCATAATTAAAGACTATTTTATATATACTTTCATTTGAGTATAGTGTAGGTATATCTGAGTAAGTGAATTTCAAAATTATTTGATAATCCACAATCCACCGGTGTAATTGATACTTTTGAGGATTGGAGTAAGATTGAATAATAAGATTTATGTGAAATGTAATAAAAATATTAATTAAAAATTCATAAAATTATGCTGTTGGTTCCTGAAGTCCGTGTTCTATTGAAAAGGATATTTTATTTCTCGAAAACAAAAATAGTTAAATATCAAATTAATTAAATAATTATATCTATCGATAAATGTAAACGTTTATTATCAGAATTGAAAATGTGTTCATTATTACATATAGTTGATGCCTGATACAACATAATACCGTATAATGCATTGGCTACTGTTTGTGGTTACAGATGTATGAGGTACACGCGTGCTATTCTAACATTTATTTTCATAAAATACTATACAATACTAGATGCTGTCAACTGTCAGGAGGTAGAACTGTTCAATAATAGTATTTTTTGATATCGTATTCAAACAGAATCTTTTTTAATAAAACGTGTATTTATAAGTAGTGATGGTATGTTCTGAACGTACTCGTAAGTTCAACGGAACAGGAAGACATAAAGTGGGTGATTTTCTCCTCTCAAGACGGTATTAATCTCATACGACTTTATCGCTTTACCTACCTACCTACCTACCTTAACCAGAGATGAAACTTCTCAGCATACCATGGATTAAACGTGCGGGTGCCGGGTTCATGGCATGGCTTTATTTGTATGTGTAATATGATTTACAATATTTGTTTATTGAATGGTTTTATTTAGCTCACTCTGTTTGTTTTATTATTTATTCTTTTTTTTAATTCTTTTTTCATTTTTCATTTTTCTTGGGTCAAATTTAGTAATTCAAATTTCACCCTCTTCCTGTCAACCGATTAATCTGATTCTAATTTTGTATTTAATCAGATCTAATTTTGTATACACTTTGGATTTTGGTGACAATACAATTATGTTTATTTATTATCATTATAAATTCAAGATGGCCGCCGCTACAAAATGGCGGATAATTTATGTTTTATCAATCCCATCAATATGGGTATCAAATGAAAGGTCTCAACAAGTAGAATACAATTTACTATGCTAAATTGAAATCTAATATGGCCGCCGCTACCAAATGGCTGATAATAATTTTTTAGAGGAGTTGGACTGCAATAAACTAACGGGCAAGAAACCTTGCAATAATGAAGCACAAATGAATTAAACACAATGCGTAATAAAAACTAAAAACTAGAAAATAAAAATAGATAAAAAAACTTTATAAGTTATACGGTTTTACGTGAAACATACATTGCAATGTTTAAGATAAATGTACTAAAAACCAAAAAATAATAAAATAGATACAGTCATGGGAATTATAAACATATGCACAGACTAGACTAAAATAAAAGCGTGGGGCATGGGTACTTCCTAGACAAGATATTAGATAGATAGATATTTCCAGTGTAAGTAGAATAAACACTCTCTGTTTAATCCCTATATTATGGCTCAAAATACAGTACAGTGCTAAACGTTAAGAACCTATCAAAAAACAAGAACAGTTAGTAAAAGATACTTTCGGCGTTTCTGTGGGTGTGGAACTGAATTCAAGTGAAAAATTCATAGACATTATTTAGGTTAACTATAGAAAAACTGCTAGTCATCTCCCTAGAAATTGACTTACCAGCGATATCTGTTAGCGGATAGCTAAACTCAAAGCGGTAGTTCAATCGACAAAATCGACCAAGTCGTAGTAGTACCACCACTCGCCACAAGAGGGCACTAATATTAAATATTATCAAAATCAAGAAACTACTATTATATCCTATGTAACATTTATTTTCACCGTAAGGGGCCATCCATAAAATACGTCACACTAATTTCATGAGTTTTTGAGCCCTCCCCCGTCCTTGTCACAGGTGGTCACATTTCTGAGACCCCCCCCTCCCTAGTGTGACGTCACATGTTTTGCAATTTAACATCGAAAAATTATTAAATTAAAACAGCAGTTCCGAAATTAGTTATATTTCCATTTAAAATAAGTACTATTTTAAGAAATCAACATAGTATCAAATATTTGAAATAATAAACTAATGAATATATGCAGGGTGACTGGTGAATTACTATCGATACTTGAGGACGTGATATTTGACGATTATATATGACAAAATAAAAATTAATATAACATAAATATAAATAAACTTCTAAGTAAAGTTAACCAAAAGTTATGTAATTCATTACGCATCGTGTGAACAGTCTACAGATTAGGTATACTGTATACGCGCGTGTGTGTGTGTATACCGTATACACACACACACTCGCGCGCGACGGCGTGTTGTTGTATCAGCACGCCGCCGCACGCGTCCACACTTGGAACACTTGGAACGTGTCCTCACTTTATTTATTTATACGGAAATTTAGTCAAAAATTAAGTACCTTTTTTTACATAATTCGAATGAGAATCATGTACCGAGTATTCTCCTTAAATATTGATAGTAATTCATGTGATGACGCGCTCAGTTTTAAAGATTTTAATTAATATTTCAAATTACGCGATTAGTAGCTCTAGATTTTGAAATGTGATGTCACGAAACTTAGGACCCCTCCCACCCCTTGTCACACCATGTCACACTTTGTCGACCCCCACCCACCCCCTTTACGTGTGACGTACTTTATGGATGGCCCCTAAGTGGTTGTATCCACACATATAACGTTTGTTTCGTATAGTTAACACTGCGTTGTCAAATGTTGTATTCAAAAATTTTCGTAAGTTGTATTCAAAAAAAAAAAGAAAACGATTAATACAATATATTCTATATAAAGATGTGATGTTATGGTTAACAACACTTTTTTTCATTCAAATATTTTAAGCTAGGTAAACACGTTTTGTAACAGAACGTCGTCTTTATATGGAGAAAGTCACAGGTAAAGGTAGTGCATATTAAGTTCTACAAAAATATTGTTGGATTCCTTTTTTAATTACATATTTTGCTTTTATGAATTACACTATATAAACTAGGATAAAACATTTTAGTATGTTTAAGTCTTATTATTTTATAAAGTTACATATTTTTTTATATCTGCTTTTTAAGATCTCAAATACAGTAGAGATCTTTTTGTGTAAAAGTTTTGTGTTTCAAGTCTGGTTTGGCATAGTGCCATTCATAATCAATTTATTTATAAGGTTTTATTTGAAAAGCTTTACAACACAGACAACAGTTTGTGTACTAATATGATTGAAAAGTTTAGCGACCACTTACAATTTTAATTTTATCATGTAATCAGTAGAATATTATATCTCTGTTCTCGACTTGTTTGTCATTGTAATAAAATGTGGTGGTTTCATGCGTCATTATCGGAGTCTTGTTGTTGCAAATCGTGTTTTAAAGAAGACAGGTAGAAACTACTCCGTGAGAAAGGAAACAAGAAATATGTACAAATTTGGTATATGTATCATGAAGAATGTGGACTACGACCATCATTAGAAAAACCCCCTTTATTATTTCGTCTCAAATATAACAACCAATCCACACGTCTAGAAAAAGATATATGCAGAGATTAAACTGCGAGGCTATTAAAGTTAGGAAATATTCTAACCGCAATAAATAAAATGGCTGGAAATTATCTAAACTATGTATCCTCCTATAAAACATGGAAAATGTCTTTAATCACGTCGCGAGAACTTAGGATTCAGTCAAAGTATTCTAAGCTAAATCTAGGGAACAAGTAATGATGATAGACTTGGTCAACAAATTAAATTGACTCTTAATATATCCGTATAACAAGCTTGTATCGACACACTACATACAGACCGTTTACAGTTTTGTATTCGTGTACTCTGGTGGTTGTTGTTGTTACTACCATGTGCAATTATTAATTTTTATTGCATTTCATTCGGTTCCGTACCAATATACAGGGTGACTGGTGAATTACTATCGATACTTGACGACGTGATATTTGACGATCATATATGACAAAATAAAAATTAATGTAACATAAATATTAATAAACTTCTAAGTAAAGTTAACCAAAAGTTATGTAATTAATTACGCATCGTGTGAACACCCTACAGATTAGGTATACACACACACACACGCGCGTGTCCGGCGGCGTGGTGTTGTATCAGCACGCCGCCGCACGCGTCCACACTTGGAACACTTGGAACGTGTCCACACTTTATTTATTTATACGGAAATTTGGTCTAAAATTAAGTACCTATTTTTTTTACATAATTCGAATGAGAATCATGTACCGAGTATTCTCCTTAAATATTGATAGTAATTCACCAGTCACCCTGTATATGCGACATCTATCTGGTTGTCTTGGGTTCATGAGTTGTATGTATTTATAGGATTTATGAGTCTGCGGGTACGAAACTTGCGATGGCCGGAGAAGCGGCGGAGCGGGGCGTGCGGCGCGGGGCGAAAAGACAGCGGTGTCTAGCGTGTGTACGAAACAAACAACCGCTCACGTAGTGTTGTGATAAACATGAATTCACGTCGAAGAGAACTATTGGAGCCCAGTCTAATGACAGAAATTTTATTACCTAGAGATGATATTTAATTTTCTACACTATTACGAGCTACGTTGTCATTCAAGAAAGTTCTACAATTACACAAGAATGAGTATAGAGACATTCGATAATGTTTTACAGAAAATAAGAAGCAATCTGGCATCAGACATTTTCGGAAATCGTTTAAAATAAACGATATTAACTCTTCATTGTCAATTTCTATATTATTTTTTTGGTTTTCATAAGTAGTCTTATAGAATATAATTCACAGATTTCAGATTGGAAGGTAATTGGGAATTTTTTTAACCCAAAAGGTATTGTAATGAATCCGTATTGTCCAAACATGATTGAATTAGAAGCCTGTTATCAGAGCGTTTTGTTTAGGCCCGATTTTTCAATCCTTTGATAAGTCCCTAGATAACTAACTGACGTGTAAAAATAACTGGCTGTTTAACAAGGGAGTAAATATTTTCAATTTTTCAATCGTTTTTTAAATAAAGAATAGCTATCTATCTGTTGTCTATTAATATCTGTTGCAAATTTTACACTAACTACATACGAGCGAGATGCACGTATGCAGTCATCGTGATGTTAGACTGAATCAAGTTATGATTGACATTTGGTTTGGTTTCATTTAATTAATTTGGTTCTATTATAAATAAAAATGGATAAAAAGCGTGAGCGTGCAAGCGATTTCGATAAAGCTGAAACGCGATTATTGACGGAATTGGTTACCAAATATAAGCATATATGTAATTGAAAACAAAAAAACGGACGCCGTGACCAATAAAAATAAGGAGACTGCCTGGAGCAGAATAGCTTCTTCTTTTAATGCAACTTCTAGTGGTACCGCGACACGTAGCTCTAAAACATTAAAATTAAATTATGAAAGTATCAAAAAGGCCACGAAGAAGAAGATGTCCTGTCACAGGCAGGAACTTTATCGCACGGGTGGCTGGCCATCTAATGCTCCTGATTTCGATGACGTGGAGGAGAAAGTGCTGGCTATATGTTCCAATATTACAGGATTGGAAGCACGCAATGATAGTGATAACATTTCAGGTATTTAAAGCAATTTAAACCGATTAAATATTCCTACTTATTGTTCCTTTTCATGTCACAAATACATAAAGATTAAAGCTATCCTTATTTTTCAGATGTAATCCAACCTGCATCTGTCCCTCTGAAAATTGATTTGTCTCAGCATGACCTTAATTTAAATTTTAATACATATGAAGAAACAATTCAAGATAGTGACATACAGATTGTGATGTTGAATCAAGAAACTGATGGTATGTATTTATGTTGTCAAGTACACAAGTTTTTTTAATATTTGTGATATTATTATTATAACTGGCGCACAGGACGGGGTCATCGGTCACTACCTAATCCGCTATCGGGCCAGTCAATATTATAATTATTTTACAATTAGGTATTTCTATTCCGTTTGTTGCCTTCATCATAATAATACATAACAAACTTGTCTTTTTTTTTTAGAAAAGGACTTGAATGAAAGCGCCAGTCAAAATGCAAAACCAACAATTATTGGCACTGAGAATGGTGAAGGTAGGTTTTATAATATTATACAAATTGTGTCGTTAAACCTTTTCATCCCTTCAGCCACATGTTCTATACATCGCAAACATGGACAAAGTTCACAAAATACATATAAGTACTACATAGTACATATATTAAACCTTTTATTACTTTTTACAGATTCTTATAACAAATGGGGCACATGGAACCCAAAAGCATTGAAAAGTAAAATTAACCCGGTTTTAAAACCAACGAAAGCCAGCGTTACTGCATAAATAGACGAATTAACTGCTGCGAGACTAGAACTTGTGCGTCTTCAACAAGAGAAAGCAAAAAAAAGAACATTATTTTGTTGAACAAGAGCACGAGTTGAAAATGACACACCTTCGAAATGAAGAAATCAGGAAACAAGAGTTACATAATTTGATGCTTAAGACAATGCAACGGAAAGATTAGTAAATTTTTATATTATTGTTTAGGCCAGTGGCCAATAAAAAAGTGAAATAATCAATAGGTATTTTTATTTATTACTCCAAATTAAAACACAAGTTATACAGCAATCAATAAGCAGCCAGGATTTCTTCACATTATTGTGTTATTAGTGATTCAAAATAGTTAATTATGCCATCCCGTGTGCTAGAGGTACTGTTTATTAAAAAACATACACAACCTCAAAATTTCATAGATGGCAGCTAGATAAATCCACAGATAAATCTTAACCATCCCTTGAAGCAGCAGATAACTTTATTCTCCAGTTACCACCTATATTCGGCAGATAACATCAATCTGACAATCGAAAAATTAAAAATCTTGTTATTCATGGAATAAACGTTATTCGACAGATAAAATTCGCTATCTGAGGATTGAAAAATCGGGCCTTAGACAACAAAAGTTATTTTAAACCACTGTCAAGATTGGATAGGAGTTCTAAACGTACGAATCGTATAATGTTGTAAAATTTTACAGTAAGCTTTTTCATTGTTACATTCGGAAAAGCGACAAGATTTTAGATTGTAGATAGATATTTCCAGTGTAAGTAGAATGTTCTACGGCATTAGTAAAAGACAGAGTTTAGCCTTGTACCTACATGTAACATGACTTACAACCTTATAGTCGATAGCAATCAAGACGCTATTCCTCTTCTGAAAAAATAAGTAGAATGAACTTTGTGACAATATGCAGATATTTTGCCTTTCTTATTTAAAAAGTGTATATTTCTTTGCAATGAAATCTAATTACTAATTATCAAAAAACCAGCTGAATCTCATCCAGATAAACTGAAAAACATCAAATCCACCGGGACAAAGTGAAGTACACAAGTGAAATTGAAAAACTAGTGAAAAACTCATGAAATACTTTGCGACGTGTTAACGGCTCATAATACATTACAGTGCTAAACGTTAAGAACCGATCAAATACAAACAATGAAAAACAATAACAGTCAGTAAAAGACACTTTGAGCGATTCTGTGTGTGTGGAACTGAATTCAAGTGAAAAATTCACAAAATAAAAAATTTGTTTATTTCTGTAACTTAAACCTAAAAACAAAGAGATACAGCTAGGGAGCTCCTTTTAAGAAATGGAATTATCTTGTGTTAGGAGTCCCCGCTCTTCCACAAAAGGAATCAAGAACATAAAGGTAAAAGGTAACATTATTTTACAAATTAGGAATAGTTTAAATAGGTAATATATAACTTAAATGTAGTTTGGTTCATATAACGCGCATGTGTGTGTGTGTGTGTGCGTGCGCGTGAGCGTGCGTGTGTGTGTGCGTGCGTGTGCGTGTGCGCGTGTGTGTGTGATAGTCAGTTGTAGTGTTTAAATAATTAGATATGTCTTTAAATAAATATTTATGCAATTATCTTCTATATATATAAAAATGAATTGCTGTTCCTTAGTCTCACTAAAACTCGAGAACGGCTGAACGGATTTATCTTATCTTAGTCTTAAAATGTTCGTGGAGGTTCAGGGAAGGTATAAAAGTTGAAAAAAATTGATTCATTTCTGGGAAAACACTATAAACAGCCCTTTTCTATTTCCCATACAAACGTTTTTTTGACATTAGATTTGACAACTAACTAATATGTCAATCATTCTGTTCGATTGAAACCGGAAAAAATTAATAAATACCTATCAATACCTGGTTATTTAAGATGGAATAGAGTTCGCCCGGTTAGCTATACATATGTATATTACTCATGACGAAATTAACGCGGACGAAGTCGCGGGCAAAAACTAGTTTCCAATAATTTTTCAGTTTCACTGCAATCCAATTCCTTTAAGTAGTCCTTTAACGTTTTTTTTACAATTATACGTGTTCATACCAAAGATGTTAGCTTTAAGGTTCATTTTAGCATACAAATAAGTAGCTTGTCTTTTAAATTGATTTCATGAATTGAATTGAATTCATGCAGACATTATTTAGGTTAACTATAGAAAAACATCATCTTCCAAGAAATTGACCTACTAGCGACATCTGTTAGCGGATAGCTAACAGATGAAACTCAAAGCGTAGTTCAATCGACCAAATCGACCACCTCATAGTAGTACCACAACTCGCCACAAGAGGGCACTAACATTAAATATTATTTAAATGAAAACACTGTTTACTATTATATTTTTAAGCGAAATGGAAGATATGAAAAACTAGTTAAAAGTTATTAAGTACTAACACTAGAATTATTACTAACAGTAATAGAAATATTAACAAATAGCCATAAATAACATACTCGTACTTAGGGAGCGTTCAAGTATTACGTAACGCAATTTTCGAAGATTTCTGACCCCCCTTCCCCCCTCGAATAAATAGAGTTATAAATAGTAACAGGACTTTCTTTTATATACATATATAGATGACTTAGATTAAAACGTAAGAAATAAAATTGGCGTTAATTTCCATTTTCAATAATAAGTTTCATTGTAGAGTTGTTTTTCTCCTTGCGAAGGTCAAAATAAAGATGATTCATCCCTACTAATATTATAAATGCGAAAGTAACTCTGTCTGTCTGTCTGTCTGTCTGTCTGTCTGTCTGTCTGTTACTCTTTCACGCCTAAACCACTGAACTGATTTTAATGAAATTTGGTACTGAGATAGAGTTGACCTTGAGAAAGAACATAGGATAGTTTTTATCCCAGACTTTTGAAACGTTCTCTTGGAAACGCGATATAACCGAACTCCACGCGGGCGAAGCTGCGGGCGGAAAGCTAGTATTGTACATAATTTAATTATAATTTATTCAATAATATAAGTTTAGGAATATAGTCTTATGGTACATACATCACAATGATACAGTCAAAAAATATAAAAATGACTATACATAGTACAACCTCAGTGAAGCACCGTTTAAATAAAATATTATAAATTAGGTAAAAATGTTCTCCATTTCTTAAAATAACTTAGAGTACAGTTTTTTTTGTAATTTTTTTATACAAATTTTCAGTCCCACGTAGGTCTTGTTTTTTTGCTAAGCATAGTGTCTTCCGGTGATATGTGTATCGGATTTGTAAAATCAATTTCTATATTCTCTGGTATCGTTTGAAAGTATGCGCTCCCTCTTGTGTTATCTGAAAAGTGTTTTTATTTATTAGATATTTATTGACCATTAAAGTTCTTATATTTGTTTCTATAGAAAAAGTAAAATTGACATTTTGAAAAGGCTGAGGGATAAAAATTCTTCAAATTATTGGAGTAAAAAAGGACTACATGAATTTTATGCAAGCCTTGGAAATACCTCCCTTAATTTCAAAATAACAAAGTTATTTATTTAATAATTATGTATTTTGTTATTAATTTTTGAATTTCCCCCCATTTTTGTCAGCCCGCCATATTTAGTTCACAAGATGTCACCAAAAACATTACTAAACCAAATCTTGTTAATAGTTACATAAAAGACCAATAAAAGAATCATTTACGAATTACACAAAAATCTTCTAAATTTTGTATATTTTAATGATCCTATTAAAAAGTGCCCATTCATTTAAAGGTATAGCAAAATGCATAATAAAACCAAATAAATACGTTAGAGTTCCTATTTTGTAATTGATACTGTTCTAAGACTTATTCATATTACTGTAAAAGTTCAAAGTTTGTCGGACGATGTAAACCTGTAATACTCGTATTAATAGTCAATGTTATATAGTTACCAGTTAAGTTGAGCCTAGCTATGATATCCTCCAGGTGTTGTTGTGTAGGGTCGTGCTGACTGTGAGCCGATCACGATAAAGACTGCGACGATGACGGACGGAGCCGCGCTTCAAGAGAGGCAGAGTGAACACCGTCTCGGATGAAGGAGTTAGATCCGAACCGAATTCCTATAGAACATATATTAATATAAATATATACAGAGTTTTTTTAAGCTATGGCTGCATTTGCACTGTAGTTGTGGAATATTATGCCAATGTCATACGAAGTTATTATACAGTGTGTGTACGATATACAATAATTATATGGATTGAATTTAAAATGTTATTAAAACTCTGAAGTCGTGATCTAGCCGAAGAAGGATTGCGCTGTTTGGATTTACATTGAAAGGTTCACTTGGTAGGAAAATATATTTTTTTGCGTATAATTTTTAATGTTTGTAGTTTTCATGTCTCTTTTATAAGAAATGTTAATATTTGAAAGTTTTAGTCGTATATCTCTTTTTAGGCAACTTTTTTTATACATTTTACTATAATGTGCCCTACCGTTCAGAAACACGAATGCTTATAATGAAATGGCTTAGAAGGGAATTTAGAAAGAAATGGTCAGAATAGACCGTAATTTATTCCCCATATATATCTTACCAGACACTTCCCACTGACGCAGTACGAGTTGTTCCCGCCGCACGAGGTGCCAGGTAGAAGCGATGAGACACACGCTCGTCTTGACACGGCACGCGGCACGGACGGTCCGGCTCCTCTGTGAACACATAATATATATATAATAGTAGGGGAGACTGATAATCAGTGGTGGCTCAGTGGTTAAAGGGCCCGCCTCTCGGTCTCTCGTCGCCTAGGGCGCGGGTTCGATCCTGGCCCGGGCAAGTACCAATGTGATTTTTCCGAATTATACAGCCACGGGCAAAAGTATTAGGCACCCTACAGTAAGATAAGTTTTAGGGTGTTTTAGCATAGCGAGTGTAAATAAAACTGCATTTATGATTACAATGGTTTATTTTAAGAAAATAATTAATATTTTGTAGGTCCACCTTTTGACTTAATAACCGCAGCCACTCTTTTTGGCATTGACTCTACCAGCCTGAAACATTCTTCTCTTGATATATTTTTCCATTCCTGCTGTAACGCGGCCAATAGAGCTTATTTATTGCTAATCGAGTGCCTGCGGATATTTTTCTTTAAAATGGACCAAATATGCTCAATCGGGTTGAGGTCTGGTGATTGTGGTGGCCAGTCCTAAAGATCAATATGATTTTCAGCAAACCACTTCATGGTATGCGCGGACTTGTGGCAAGTGGCGTTGTCTTGCTGAAATTTCAGGCCATCGGTGTTTGTATCACCGAAAATTTGCGTTATCGACGTTGCCAGTGCTGTTTCCAGAACTTCAGTGTATTTAACACTATTCATTCGTCCCTCACACAACACCATTTCGCCCACTCCGTCGGCAGCCATGCAGCCCCAGATCATTATTGAGCCTCCACCATGCTTAATAGTGGGGAACCACACATTCTGGGTTGTATTCTTCGCCAACCCTTCGCCTAACATAAGTCACACCGGGTGTTCCAAACACCTATGCCAAACGAAAAAAACACATTTATTTTCAAAGTTATTATTTTTCTTGCAGTACGTTATTTTAAAAACATTTATGTGTTTTAATATTGTACATAAAATAAATAACAATACCTCAAAGTTAGATTCGTCTGACCACAGTATGTTGGACCAATCTTCCACTGACCAATCTCTATGTTTGAGTGCCCACTCCAACCGATTTTTCTTATTGTGTTCTGACAGCCACGGCTTCTTCCTTGCTTTACATCCTTTTAATCCAGCTTTAAGAAGTCTTCTTCTCACAGTATAAACACTCACTGAGCTGCCTTTTGCCTCAGATAATGCTGTAGCGAGCTCTAAAGCAGTTTTTTTCCTGTTTTGTAGAGACTGCCTAATCAACAATCGATCTTCCCGTTCAGTAGTAACTTTTCTTCTCCCATTTCTTGGTCTATTTTCATGGGTGCCAGTCTCTTTGAAGCGATTTATAGCATATTGAACAGCACATCGCGAGCACTTCACTTCTCGGGCTATTTTAACCTGAGACATGCCTTGTTCATGTAAAATCTTAATTCTTAGACGCTGTTCAGCACTAAGTTCAGATTTTTTCGGCATGATTAACACGTTAAATGTTAGTATTTAGAATTGTGATAGGAATAGTTGCGTAGAAGACGTGTATGTTCACTGCAAGCACTGATAACACACAATAACCCGAAACGCAAAAAAAGCGAATTCGAAGAAACACCGCTTAGGAGCACACCTGGATGTCATAAATATTTTCTTTTATCTTAATTTGGTTAAAAATTGCCGCTAATACAATAGCTAAACCATAAAACACACACTTGATCGCTATCTAATGAGATAGTGACTAACAATAGGGGTGCCTAATACTTTTGCACGCAGCTGTATGTACTTTCTAAGAGTATTTAGACATCACTGATTAATGTTGATTCCCAAAAGTGGGTTGATGTCAGTCAGGCGGCCGGTCGTAAAAACAAATAGCCAAAAACTATTCACAACATGTAAGGCATACCCTGGCTATAGCTGGGAAATTGCTAGGTAGAAGAAGAAGGAGAGTAGGGGAGACTGGGTAACAGTGAAAGAAGTGTTACTCCGTAGTTTATGACAAAGTGATACATCTTTGAAATTAAATGATAATGCAAATCTAATGTCTAAAATACATTTCATTGCCTGTGTTATACATATTTACAAGGTATATTTATTGATAAAGTGAATTAAAATTCAATTTCCTATGATGATTTTGCCTCCATATTTTTTATAACATTGCAAATAAAATTTTCTTTATATCTCTTATAATGTGAACACAATTTATGCCTATATTTATAACATAATAATATATAACACAATTTATTGACAACCCCATTTTGACAGGTTACATCTAGTAAATTGAAAAAAAGCTTTATGTGTGCCAAATGTATGCAACCAAGGATATATAAAATTTGGTCGCATTACCTTACAAGTGACGTATCGAGGGATATATACGATCAAAGTATAAAGTGGTGCATAATGGCAAACGTGCCGTATTAAACGCTATAGTTTCCATTTGGTCGTCTTATAACAAGAACGAATAATTTGGTAGTCGGTCATTTGACATGACGTTTAATAATGCGTTGTTAATTTGTCATCTTGGGACGTAAACATTTTATCAAACATTTATAATTTTGTAGGTTGGTTAGTAAATGCTGTGTTTAGATTAAACAAACATTGATTGGTGAAACTGGGTCTTAGAGTATTCTTATTATCTTTTGAATTAACAACTTTAATGATTAAATATTTGTCGAACATATCAATAAATATTACCTTTGGTGAAGCTTGTCTCCCAACCCACACATAGATGGAGCCACTGACTGTTTCAAGAGTATAGGTGTCCTGAAAATATTATTAAGTAATTAGACATCAGTCGAGATTTTAAACGTTAAACATTCTACGCTCCTGGAGAGGGAATAGAAATAGACGGATCGAGAGTAAATGAGTGGGTCAATTATTAATCCTAAGCAATGTTTATAAAGTTTTTCTTAAAACAATATAAATTCACTAACAATTTGTTTCTACGCATTCCTGTTTCGAGCTTTGATTCCGACATTACGAAGTTTCACTTTTTCCACTTAGATGGACTCCACGCTCTATTTTTTTCACTTCATTTTTGTATACATCGAGATTGTCGACAAGGGAGCGTTCAAGTATTACGATATTCAATTTTTGCACATTTTTGACCCCTCTTCCCCCCTTCCATCGTTTTTCTGTACCCCCCTCTGCCCTTCTCTAAACGTTACGTAACAGTCAAGTGATCAATGTCATCCTACAGTCGTAAAAAACGATGTTATAGTTTGGTATAGTTTTAATCTACCAAATGAAACAAGATCATTGATATAAATGTCTTTGAAGAAATCACAGTATGAACTCTAGGAATATTGAGCACTGAACCAATATTAAATGACGTACAATGCAATCTAGGTATTCCCCGTAAAATACAAACTAAGAGGTTTGCAAACTTGCGAGAACAAATTAAAAATATGTACATAATGTAACGTATATGAAAAGGGTTTGCTGTTTGGGGATTTCAATTAATTATTTTATTTAGAACGAATGCTACGTATAACGTAACCTCTTGTAAGAGTGAGAGACCTCCCGCCCCTGTTTTACGTAATACTTGAACGCTCCCTAATCAACTAAGTTTTAATTTAATACTATATATAACTTACTTGGTGTTTCAACTGGTCCGACAGGTAGGGACCAGTGAGAGGTGTTGTTTTAAATTTGCCAGAACTATCTGACACCTCCGATAAAACAACTGAACGCTCTTCATTTTTCTCGAATGTCTGAAAATATTTTCAAATTTTTTAAAAACCACTACGTAATATACAATCATATACATAATGTAATAGTTATCAGTTTATTATAAAATAATTAAACAAAGCAAACATTTTATTTTAGGACAAAAGAAAAAACAAACGCCTTATAATTTTTTAAGCGTATAACGACGATAACTGCTATTGCTATTAAAATCTATCAGACGCTTCCAAAATAATAATATCCCTACTAATATGTATTATAAATGCGAAAGTAACTCTGTCTGTCTGTTAGGCTTTCACGCCTTAACCATTGAACTGATTTTAATGAAATTTGGTACAGAGATAGAGTTGACCTTGAGAAAGAATGTAGGACAGTTTTTATCCCAGACTTTTGAAAGGCTCTGTTGGAAACGCAATATAACAGAGTTCCACGCGGGCGAAGCTATAGGAGGAAAGCTAGTTACTTGTATAATGTATATACAGGGTGACTGGTGAATTACTATCAATATTTAAGGAGCATACTCGGTACATGATTCTCATTCGAATTATGTAAAAAAAAATAGGTACTTAATTTTTGACCAAATTTCCGTATAAATAAATAAAGTGTGTACACGTTCCAAGTGTTCCAAGTGTGGACGCGTGCGGCGGCGTGCTGATAGAACACTACGCCGCCGCCGCGTCTGTGTGAGTGTGTGTGTATACCTAATCTGTAGGGTGTTCATACGATGCGTAATTAATTAAATAACTTTTGGTTAACTTTACTTAGAAGTTTATTAATATTTATGTTATATTAATTTTTATTTTGTCATATATGATCGTCAAATATCACGTCCTCAAATATCGATAGTAATTAACCAGTCACCCTGTATACCTTGCTCATATGTATTTGATTTAGTTGTAATATGCAGTTCTATTACCTGATCATCTCCACCCACAGTTTCATCAGGAACCAGATTTTTAGATCCAGAACCCAGTGTGGTAAAGAATTTGTCGACATCTACGTCACTTGAATATTGATCTGAAAGGTAAGAGTAAATTTAAACTATTTCATTTAATTTACATAAGTGTTTTTTGTTTATTAGAAGTTATGGGACGGAATCATAGTTTTATGGGAACATTTTTTTATGCTATGTCTTCATTCGCACTGGAATCGTTGAATATTTACCAATGACAACGGTTTTATTTGTTGGACCAATTATAATCTTGATTACTGTGTGGAAACATGACGGAGTTTGTCGAATGGAACAAAGGTGTTTATATTATTATTATTTTAAAGAAGACTCAAGTCATAATCTTTTCGACACTTTGTATGATATAGTTGAAATAGATCTTGACCTAGGTAACATTTTCAAGCTACATATTAAATTAACAGTGTTTTATTAATAAATCTTGTTTAGAGATTTTTAAACATTGTTATTGATAGTATATTTACGATGTATGTGTGTTTGTCATCATAGCTATGTAACAGATCAACCGATTTCGATGTGGTTTTTGTCATTTTGAAGCCTTTTTTTGGTTAACCTCGGTTTAGTTGTGCAATGTATAATGTTGATTGTAGATGTAGAATAGATTGTAGAATAGTAACATAGAATGTAGATTATCTTTACCAAGTGATGTAAAGCATTTTTGACGTATGATTAGTTCATTAAGTCATTCGTGACAGTGTCATTGTGAAATGATAAATTAGGTCTCTATGTTTATTTTTTGTTGTTTTATAATACTTACTCTGACCACTATTTAATATATGGTATATATATATATATATATATATATATATATATATATATATATATATATATATATATATATATATATATGTACATATATATACCCTATATGTACATACCTATACATATATTAAAGCGATGACGTTTGGTTTGTTCACTTCTACGAGGGAAAGTATTTGTTGACGCGACTTGTGTGTTTGTAAAATGAATTCGCGACTTGTGTGTTTTGGTTTAAGATAATTAGGTAGTTTGTTCTAGTTGAAGTTTGATTTGTTATTTTATAGTACTGGCTTTATAAGACATCTATATCTTTTAATTCTTTTGTACTGCTGCAATAATAACCTTCTTCTCTCACCTGTCTAACTCTTATGTTCTTCTTTCCTTGGACCTGGAACAGTTGTTTCTGGGCTCCAGGGTTAGTGATCACGTGGTTAAACCCAGAATCGTGACCTCCAGATAACGAACAGCTGGAAGGTCAAGGGCAAGTTCAGGTTAAAAAACACTAACAATTGGTCATAATTTCGCAAGTATTCAAGCTAGGAATGGTATATAGCTGGTATATATTTTTCGGTGCCATTTTCAGCTTGTAGCCAGAGTTTTTCTTATACATAATGTTCATAATTTCAATAATCGTGAACTTATTGATATTGGGAAGCCGTTTTTTGTATAAATCATGTATTTTGTATTAACCAATAATCATGTTTTATATAGAAAAAATAGGTAAAATAGGCAATCTTGGCTTCGATTGAACTTTTCTGACATAAAAATTCGTTTAACATAAACCGTATAAAGATATATATTTTAATTAATTTCATTATTGTTAGTACTATTTAAACCAAAAACCGTACATTGTTTAGTTGCCTCAATATCTCACTAGATGAAGTTACTGTCTATGCAACTATCTGTCATTACATTTGTCCTCTTCGCTGTGTTTTCATTTTAACTAAATCACATTTTATTTAATAAATCCTATATTATTGCCTAATAAAATTAATAGTTCGCTGTTCTTTCATTTTAAGACATTAATTAACATATAGGTATATAATGTTCAAATAAAACTAATATTTTGTTATACTTCGCGTATTTTATTATTTTAACTACATACTATAGACGTTTCGGTTACTTTGCAACAACCGTGAACATTAGGAACATTAGGACCGTATAACCGTGAACATTAGGACGAGATGAGAATTGAATGAGAATAATAATAATAAAATACGCGTAGTAATCCGAAAATATTAGTTCCATTTAAATGAATACTCAAAAGTCTTAAATCTGAAATATATCATCATCATCAGCCTATCAGAGCCCACTTCTGAGTAAAGGCCTCTTCTCATATGGAGACAGAGTATTAATCACCATTCACCACACTTGCTTCAAACTCATAATTTGATACAAGTCCATGTTTCCTCACGATGTTTTCTTTCATCAGTCAGTGATGTCTAAATACTCTTAGAAAGTACATATGACTCGGGACATCACATTGGTAATTGCCAGGTTTCGAACCCGAACTCTCGTGCATGAGATGAGGGCATTAACCTCTAGGCCACCACGACTTTCATGTTATATAGTAATCATCTCTATAACTAACTGACCTCCATTCTTAAAGTATCCCAGGAACTGTTGGCTCTCATAACCCATGGACTCTCTGTGTTGTATAGCTTTACCGTTGAATTTATCATCAGGACCGACAGAGAGTATAGCGGCTGCACCAGACTCATCTTGAGACGACTGGCTGCCGATCCAGTAATGGATATCAAAGGATAGATTCTTCTTTTTATCTGATGTAGTCTGAAATATATATACATGTATTATATATATAAAAGAAAAGTCGTGTTAGTTACACTATTTATAACTCAATAACATATACGTATATGGATGAACATTGGTGGAGAGATAGATTAGAACATAGAAAGGACATAGGATATTTAATATTGTTTGATCGAAAAAAAATACTTAATAAATTCCACTATCTGGTTACTGACGGACTCTAGAGCGGAATAGAGTTCTCCCGGTCAGCTATACATATATTACTAATGAAGACATTAACACGGACGAAGTCCCGGCCGAAAACTAGTATATATTATAGAAGATTACTTTAAAGATAATACATGAATCTCCTTTGTAGAATTTTTCATGTTCTGAGTCTGGTACGGCGACTGGGTCGAAGTTCTGAAATCAAAGAATATTATATATTACTAGCTGACCTTGCAAACATTGTTATGCCATATAAAAAATATAGGTTGGTGATAAAAAAGTAAAAATTTTGGGTTGTTTGTACTTTTTATAGCTACATTAAAAAATAAAAATAATAAAATTTGTCGAAAGTAAAAAAAATCAAGGATGAATAACCCTTATGACTTAGAGGTATGAAAAATAGATGTTGGCCGATTCTCAGAGCTATTCAATATGCTCTCAAAATTAGTATCTCATATTGGACTTTAAAGAATAAGTAATACAAAATATCCAAACTTTAATTTCTTATATATTATATTGGAATAAAGTATCTTATCTAGTTTTTACATGAGAGACTACTTAGAACCGAAAGTTCTATGCTTTAGAAAATAAGTTGTGTCTTATCGCTCTGGGATCTTACTCTATTATATAGAAATGAATTTTTAGTTCGAATTATCAAGTGCATAAAAATGTATTGATTTAGTGCAAAATATAAAGAGATTTTGAAAGGAACTCGTGATGACCTTGAATTATAAAGAAGTTCAAATTATCACAGTTTGGAACTGTATATATGTTTGTATTACACATAAACATTCACTTATATATATTACATATAGATGGAGCAAAACAAGTTTTACTTCAGCCGTGAGGTCTTAAACACATTGTTTTTAATTTGTTTTTTAATAAATTAGTATTTGTATTACATGAAAATGCTGGCCGATAATTATAAAAGCTAAATGCTAAAACTACATTTAATAGAATTTTAGAGTGTACAAACCATAGAATGATAACTATACAAATTAGTTACAGAAATTCAACATACCTTATACTGTCTATAAAAATTATGTTCAGTAGCCAACATAGGATTAATAGAAAATTTAATAAAAATATTTTTTTATTGACATTAACTATTATGTTAATAAAAATTTTACTATTTACATATTTTTCAATGCCAAAGCTTAATAGTATGGTTGCAATGATTACGGTTTTATAAATGAGATAAAAGAATATCCAATACAAAAAAAAAATTAATATCATTCATTATTATAAGAACAAATATTTGAAGAAAAAATCATGCATGTTATTCAGACACCTACACTTCAGAGCATATTTCGAAGAGGAATTTTTTCGTAAAATTATCTACTAAAATTAATCTTTAAAACCAATAATATAAATCTGATAACGTAAAAATATTGTTTAAAATATGATAAAAACTTTTTATTACATAATGCAGGAAGCATTGTTTTCTTGTAAAAAATACGTCTTTTTCATTTAATATGTTGTAATTTTATTGTAGTAATTTCGTCAAGAATATATAGTTAATGGTTTATATCGATTATTTTACAAATATGGTCAATACTTACCTTGTAATTACGATATTAAACACACAGCACTAAAACCAATCAATACAAAAAGCAGATTCTAACCTATTGGAGCCCGTTCGGTATGTTAAAGTCGGTGAAAAGCTATGAAAACCTATCAGCAACAATCTTCTACATGCTAGCTTGAATAATTTATTTCAATTTTTATTTAAATTTTATTAATTATAACAAATAAAGTGTATTTTGTGTATCGTCACTAAAGAAAGAATCACTGTTATTGTGCAAGTAGACTTTGACAATGACACTGTCAAAGTATGAATCAACAATAATGGGTTTATTATTTAGTCTTTGAACTTATAAAATTCTGTTATAAATAGTTATTAAAAAGAAATTCATATAAGAAATATGATTTTTTAAGTTATCTGGTAAATTAAAATACCAAATCTTATACTATACTTTTGACTATTTATAAGAAATTAAAATATAAAGTTATATACAGAATTTATAAAATTTACCTACCAGTATTTTTACAATTTTATAAGTAAACTAGTTTTTGCCCGCGACTTCGTCCGCGTTAGTTTCGTTATTAGTAATATATGTATAGCTGACCGGGCGAACTCTATTCCGTTTTAGAGGACATTAATAATCAGGTTTCTCCTGTTTCAATCGAACAGAATGATTGACATATTAGTAATACTTGTCAAATCTAATGTCAAAAAAAACGTCTGTATGGGAAATAGAAAAGGGCTGTTTTTAGGGATTTCGCGGCAATTATTCCAATTTTTCTCACCTTTTAAACCTTCCCTGGACTTCGAGGAGTATTTCAAGACTAAAATTAGCCAAATCCGTTCAGCTGTTCTCGAGTTTACCGAGACTAAGGAACAGCAATCCATTTTTATATATATAGACTAGTAAACCTGGCGAACTCCGTTTCGCCACCAGAAGGCTTTTATTTCGTTTGGTGATTAAAAGATGAAGATTTTTTTTTTCTTTTATATTTGAAAAGGAAAATTTTTATTTCATTTCACAACTGTAATAAATTCATTTCAATTACAAAAAAGAAGTGTTATTTAGTTGAACTTCTCTAAGTACATGAAAGTGAATCCAAAGTAGATACCGAATCGAAGCGTTATACGTGTCCGCAAATTACTCGTTTCATTGAAGTGGTCCTTTGTAAACCAGATTTTTTGTTTGTTGGTCTAACTTTAACACAAATAAAGCGGATGGTTTCCAAACTCGTGAACACGTAAAATATAACGCCCATGTGAAAAACAATGTTTTCTAAATTTACCCCGCAAATATTAAATGGTTTTAAGAGTTCAAACTACAAACACAATACCGGTTTGTCACATCAAATTAACTGAGCAGAGAACAATGAGTAGCTGTCAACCAATGTATATTATGCACCGGCACCATTTATTTAAAATATTGATTTGTAGTACATGTTATGTGTGATGGCGCTGTATGTGAAAAAAGATTTTCCCGCTTTTCTGTTGAAATTTTTTGTTATATACCTCACGGAATCCGGAACCTTTCCAACGAATGCAAAACCGTGGAAATTAGTTCGTTCCGGACCGGACTTATTTTTATATAGTAGATCTCTTACAAATATCTAATTGTCATCCATACGTCATTACATATCTGTCATTATACGTCAATTGCATAGCTGTCAATTGTGTTTCGTTATTCCACGTTTTATAGTGACTGACGTTTAATGTCAAGTCCCACGGGAATGCTGTCGAACGGGATAAAAAGTATCCTATTGCAATTTCCTGGTTCTAAACTACCTCCTTGCCAATTTTCAGCTAAATCGGTTCCGCCGTTCTTGGGTTATAAGTGGAATCGACTTTCTTTTATATATTTAGATGTATTTCTACTCACAGATCCCAGCGATAGCAAACTCTCGAACTGCCTCAAGATCTTGAACCGCGTCAATATATACATACCGGAGCTATTACCCGCCATCCCACATCAACCGTGTTTGGGAATGTTATGTAGAAGCCTATCTATGAACTAATTTTATAAGTACAAAGAAAATTTCTATATATTATGTCACGGTAGCGGCTTATATCCCTACAAATATTATAAATGCGAAAGTAACTCTGTCTGTCTGTTACGCTTTCATGCCTAAACCACTGAATTGATTTTAATGAAATTTGGTACAGACATAGAGTTGACCTTGAGAAAGAACAAAGGACAGTTTTTATCCCAGACTTTTGAAAGGTTCTCTTGGAAACGCGATATAACGGAACTTCACGCGGGCTAAGCTGCGGGCGGAAAGCTAGTTAAATATAAAAGTACGACATATCTTTTTAATATAACGGTACCCTTACAGATATTTAATCATAATATGACACGATAGTCCGGTCAAATTAGACCAAATGATAACAGTCAGGTTACATAAATTCCCACCAAACTGAAAATCGGTAAGATTGTTTGAAATATCATTAAAAACAAAATTTGAAAGTTCCCCATCTTTCCTCAGTAAGGAAAAAATTTATTCAAGGTCAAAGGTAAACAAAATGAGCTTTTCGCGATATTCAGCAAAACGATAAGTTTATCATAAAAATATCCCAGACAAAAATTTAAGATCATAAAATTATCTACAAAGAATTACTTAATACTTTTTTTCTACGAGCCACCGTTTTTGAGATATAACGATTCAAAAAGTTGTAAAAGTCTTGCATCGAGAAGAAAACTTTTGAGTGCAATGTCCTTATATAATATTTGTAATTCTTATTTAAATTGTCCTCAATTGTTAGGCTAATGCTGGCAAGCGAGCACCATTGTACCAAATGACCCAAACGTACAATGCTGAATTTTATAATGCTGACATTTTTGGGTTAACAATAGGTGCATATAAAAAAAAAATTAAATCCATTACCGAAAAAGCAAATAATAATAATAGTTAACAGTAATAATATAAATCAAATAATATATTTATTATGTGAGTATGTGTGTAATTATGTATGTGTAATTATATTTGTTATGTATATATTTAATATTGTTATGTATATATTTAATATCTCTTTTATTTCTTTTTTTTAATGTAAGTAGTGGATAACGGTGTGGTTTGTACATATATTAAGTTTAAAAAATTGTATAAAATATATTTTCACAGATGTACAAATGTTTGTTGTCCCAAATAAATAAAAAAAAAAATAAAAAAAAAAAAAAAGATTTTTGACCCCCCCTTCCCCTCTCGTAACGCACAGTAACGTTTTCTGTAGCTTATCAAAACGTTATGTAACACTCAAGTGATCAATTTCATCCAAAGTCGTAAAACAATATGTAATAGTTTGGTATAGTTTTAATCTATTAAATGAAAAAAGATCATTGACACAAATCTCCCTCTTCTGAAGGAATTACACTATAAACAATAATATGAACTCATGGATAAACACTAACGACCACGGAAGCAACATTAAAAGACTTACAATGCAATCTAGGTATTTCCAGTAAAATATCAATTAAGAGATTTGCAAACTTGGAATAACAAATAAAAATATCGACCAGACTAATACAATCTGGTGAACATAATGTAACGTATATGAAAAGAGTTGCCAGTTTGGGGGTTTTTATTAAAATATTTTTTTTAGAAACAATGCTACGTAACGTTTTGTTAGAGACACCCCCTCCCGCCCCTGTAACGGATCGTAACGTTTTACGAGCCCCCCCCCCCCCACCTCCCCCAAAATAGCTTTACGTAATACTCGAACGCTCCCAAAGCAGACTGAAGGAAGTTATAGAGAAATATCTACGGAATAATGATTATAGTCTTGGTGGAACAGAAATTTATGCATGTGAAGAATTTATTGAGAGCCTTAATGTCAGTTGTAAGTGAACACTCTCAAGTCAGTTATTATTGTAAATACAGAAAATTTACAACAAACACTACTTTGGCTGTCTTATTACTCAGTGGCGTGTATTAGGATATATGTTCTATAATTATACAATGTTTATTAAATATACTATTTGTATTTAAATATATATCTTGTCATTTATAGTTTAAATAATCGAATAGTGTGGATTTGACTTACGAAAGTG
Organism: Danaus chrysippus; assembly: GCA_916720795.1. Lineage (NCBI taxonomy): Eukaryota > Metazoa > Arthropoda > Insecta > Lepidoptera > Nymphalidae > Danaus > Danaus chrysippus. Next base: position 141,698 of record CAKASE010000068.1, read on the forward strand.
TTGGGTCGTCAATTATTTGTCAAAAGAATGTCTAATATACTATTATTATATAATTATATTGGAGTCAGCTTTGTTTAAAAACTGTTAAAACTTTAAAAACATATATTTTATTGTATTTAGATTATTATCTGATTAAAACTAAGGAATTATTATTAAAAAGTAAGAATAAGACTTAGGTACAAAAGCGGTAACATGTCAAATATGTGTTTAATATACTGTTAAATTGGAACCCGCTTTCAAAATGTAATTTACTAAAATATTTTCTATAATTTAAGAGTTATGTTTTCAATATGTATAAGACTTTTTTTTGTAATATATAAAAAAATTTTTTTTAATATTTTAATACATTTTGTAACACGTGCATACCATAGATGCAAATAAGCATTGCATATCCTACCCATATAACAACTAAACCTATATTTTTTAATTCTTACTTACATATTTTTAATCATACATTACGAATTACAAATATTAACAGATATTTAAAACGATATTTGATTTATGATTTGTTAATAAGTGCCATCTATCTCCATTCCTTCGTTAATTGTCAAATGAAACGGGACGCTCTGATTGGTCGGTAAACTGTTCATATATTTTTTCGCCATTTTGTTGTTTTTGAATATTGTTATTGGTCTTTCTAAGCAGTAAGCGCAAGTGAAGTAAGTTTTAATTAGTAAACAGTGGATTAATTTATTAACGAATTCTGTAAAATTATAGCTGTGAGCTCTGTGCTGGTGATATGTGTTTATTGAAATTAGTTACGAGTACATTTTCATTATTATCATTTGGTAATAAAATTAAAATAAGTTTAAAGTCAAGGTGTGTGACCAGTTGAGATTGAACTAGAAGAAAGGTAATGTTATTCGTTTTAAAAAAAGTATTATGATAGTTTTAATTAGTTAGCAGTTTGTGTACACACAAATAAGTTATTTTGTTTGCCTTGTTTTTTATTTTCAAAAGGTAATAATAAGAATATTTGTGATTATTTTTGATATTACTATTTAAATAACTTTTATAAAGTTGTGGTGAACAGATTGTAATCGTTTTAAGGTATTTTCGCGGCTCAGAGGTAGTTGAGAGATTCATAAAGTATAATATAGATGTTCGTTCTGATCGCACTGCTGTACCTAACATTTTAAGCGAAAATTATCAATGTTTAAATGAAATTATATTTTCTGATTACTTCTCGTATTTTATCGTGAACGCCACTGTTACTAATATACTTTAAAAATCTAAGAAGCATTTGAATTTTTTCAGATTTCGACGAATGCACAAGTAGTCAGTTCAATGACTGATCCGAACACTCACGCTGTTTCAACCTTCGTGGAACTTACACTTGTAGTTGTTTAGAAGGTTTTGCAGACCTTAGCGTCAACACTCTATACCCTGGAAGGATATGTTCTTGTAAGTAGATTTCATTTGCTACTCTGTCGCACGAAATATATGAGGTATTTAAGACATCAAAACATAACCCTTGTATATAATTTGACTTTAAAAGCGTTGTAAGATTTCCAAAGATGATAAAACTTGTACAAATATGACATTATTATGTTTTAAATTGTTATTTTTAATAAAAACTTTCAGCTGCTGACGCAATAGGCTGTGCGGGCTCCAACTATCATGGTACCTGCTTTGATCGTGAGAACGTGATGATATGTGAATGTTTCAATTGGTACGCGGGCCGAACTTGTCAGGTGAATTTGAAAGGTAAATAGAAACATATGAGACTTGAGTAATCTGGAACGACCAAACTATAACATGTACTACAGGCTTCCATATCTGAACTACTACTATTCACTATCTCTAAAAAATGTTGCTTAATTAAATAAAATATGACGAGATTAACATAAATTGTTCTTAATTTGAATTTAATATTACCTATCCATAAAGGAATAATTTGATCTACGCCAGCATGTAGATCTGAATGGTTTTTTATGTCAAATGTCATGTACGAGGGTCAAACTGAAAGTTCTTAGAAAATCAAAAACTGATTATATTAGCCAGTTATTAGTTTTATTATATCTTTTCAAAATATTGTCCATTCACGTCAAGGCGCGAGGTCGGGGCTATACGGCGGGTGACCCAGTAATTCAACGTTTGATGTCGCCAAATAGTCGATCGTTCGCTTGGCGGTGTGCGACGAGGTGTTGTCGTGGTGAAGGAGGATCCTACTGCGAGGTTGTTTCTCTCGAACTTTTTTTCAAGACAAGTGGCAAACAATTGGTAGTGTACCATTCTGCAGAAACTGTTTTTTGATCCTCTAACACAATTGTTGCGAAATGACCTATCCTTCCATAGAACGAGGCCGCCATTTTTTTTCCCGCACTTCGATCTCTCTTCACTTTAGTTGGCAACTCCTCGAAAGCACACACCCACTGAGCAGATTGTCTTTTGGTTTCAGGATCATAACAGTAAATCCAGCTTTCGTCACGTGTTAGTATGTCGAACACAGCATTTGAGTCACCTCCATTAAATCTTTCAATCATTTTACGGCACCAATCCACACGATGGAGTTTTTGAGCCTCAGTCAAATTATGAGGTATCCACCGGGCGCAAAGCTTCCTGACCGCTAAATGTTCGTGGAGGATTTTGTGCACTTGACTCATACCGATGCCTAAGCTTGTCCGAATCTGCTGATAGGTCACTCTTATGTCAGTCTCTATCATACGCCGCACAACACAGATGTTATCTTCAGTCGTCGCCGTCGAAGGCCGTCCCTCTCGTAAATCATCATTGAGATTAGTGCGACCACGTTTAAACTCATTAAACCAGTTGTAAACAGTCGCACGAGATGGGGCCTCATCGTGAAAGGCCAATCGTAGTCTATCATAACTTTCTTGTTGACTTAAATGACATCTAAAGTCATAAAAAATTATTGCACGAAAATTTTCTCGTGTTAAATTCATGTTGACGTGACACAGACAATTTTCAATTTGCCGCCAAATCGTAAAACAAATGACAAATATATGAAATACCTATATACTCAGTAATATTGGCAAAGAGTTCTATTTTCAAATTTTAGAATTATTTTTTTATTATATTGTTTATAAGTGGCCAGTTCTAAGAGCTTTCAGTTTGACCCTCGTATTATAGTATTTTAGGAATACTAAATATCTGTTGTTGACAATTGGATTCTTTTAAGTAACAGTGAAAATACCATAAATAGCATTCACATAATTTATATATTTTTTTTAACTTTCTACTTCCTTATAAGCTCCTAAAGTACTTTAAAGAAGTCATTAATTCACTTAACAAGGAGTAAAACAGTCCGACGCTATAGATACTTCACCAAATATAATTAATTAAACGCGTATTGATAAACTAAAGTAACAATAATTTCTATGAATTTATTAATAATAAATACCTATGTCGGTGTCTCAACAGTCAACATATTGTTATTACATTTTCTATGACTCCAGAGAATATGTTTATTAATTCAATATTCGTTTCAGAGCCCTAACGAGTCTCCTCCAGGACATAGTTTACTTTATAGCTGGTTTTGAAAACGAACCCAACAAGTCGAAAGCTCTAGAACTTGTTGTAGAGAACCCCAACAGAGACAGACAGAAACTGTTGAGGGAGCAGTACATACTGAGACAACTGTTCATGATACTGCAGGTACTCTTATATATTAGAATATATAAACTAAAAGAACAAATCAAAATCTTATTGAGAACCTCTAAGAAAACTTAATAATCATTTACCCAATGACATGTAATTTTATCTATAACTAACTCGCCTCAATTGACGATATCTAAGACTCGTGAATATTCATATAAATGTAATTAATATTTTATGAAGTATTAACATATAACAGACATTACTATCACGTCCGTCCGTGATCGCGGTTGCTGCAAAGTAACCGAAACGTCGGGAGTATGTAGTTTTAAAAATAATAAAATACGTGTGGTATAATTCTAAAAATATTAGTTTCGTCTCAATTAATTTCATTTGTACTATAGAGCTCATATCTGTTTGATACATGATGTATTTGTTTCCAGAGTCCGTTTCAAGAATCACCTAAAGGTGAACCATTCCTTCAGATCGAGGAGCTGTATGATCCACGGTAAGCGCCTTACAAATTCATCTTCAGACTCTGCTACCGTATACTGAGACTTAGTCAACAAGATTACAGGAAAAACCAAGTGAGTGATGATATTAATACGTCTATTATACACTCACTAGCTTTCCGCCCGCAGCTTCGCCCGCGTGGAGTTCGGTTATATCGCGTTTCCAAGAGAACCTTTCAAAAGTATAGGATAAAAACTAGTCTATGTTGTTTCTCAGGGTCAACTCTAGCTTTGTACCAAATTCCATTAAAGTCAGTTCAGTGGTTTAGGCGTGAAAGCGTAACAGACAGACGGACAGAGTTACTTTCGCTTTATATAATATTAGTAGGGATTCAACTGAAAATGTAGCTTGGAAGACCAAAAGGTACTCATATTTTAATAAAAAATACTTTTAAATATAATTATTGATGCTTCTGCGAATGAGAATTAATTATATTTCTACGGATTTTTCAATAGGTTCTCGTTTCAGGAATACATCGCGAAGCACTTCAGCTTCATGCAGAAGCAGATCGGCTACGACATACTGGCTGAGGACACGATAACAGCACTGTTACACAACAACAGGGAGCTGTTGGAGAAACACATCACGGCCTCCGAGATAGAGACCTTTGTTGGTAAGTATACTTCTTCTTCTTCTAGGCAATTTCTCAGCCAGGGTCTGAAAAGTATACTTATTGTGTATTAAATTATATATTGATTAAATATGGATATTTATATTTATTAAATGAAACTAACAATTTTCAGATAACTACATACTCGTTATTTTACTATTTTTAAAACTACATACTGCCGACGTTTCTCTTACTATACTCAAAACGTGATAACGGGCAGACGAGATGAGAATGATTCACATAGTTTTCTAACTACTTAAATGAGTTTATTTTCAATAATACTCTCGAAAACCTATATATTTTTCTGTGTAAAATATTCTTTCTTTTTATTGTAATTGTCTTTTCTTATAAGTATACAATGTATTTTTAAGTGCTGATGTATTTTTGATTTTATAAGTGACATATAGTCTATAATCCGTGTTCACATAGTCGTTGGGTCATAACTCAGCTTATGTATAATGTTTACTTATCAATTAATTGTATGTTTAGTTATAATCTGTTTTGTGAACCGTAAATAAATTCAGTACCTGGTCTCTATGAGTATATCAGCATTGTTAACACACAACACACTCTTGCAGAAAAATATGAACAAGTTACAGCAACAAAAAATAAATTAAAAATTAAATTAAATTATAAACTGGTGAAGCGAGGAACTAAATAATGGTTAAGAAAATAGATTTAATCACTATTATTGTCTGTTACTTGAAACCAATTGGTTTTTTTTTTAAATAGATTTAGGTTATTGTTTAAAATGTCAATACTATCAATCAATTAATATATATATAACAAGCAACTATTTAATCTTTGTAAATTAAATGTGAGTTAAAAAATGTAACCGCTTTTCACTAATAGAATATAGATGTAGTATTGGGTCATGCACTAAAATAATTATAATATCCATAGAAGTATAATGAAGGAATCATTACACAGGTTAGTGCCAGATGAGTCGAGCGACGGAGACGGCGGGGAGGTGATGCTGTACTGGAACAATAAACAGGTTCGTGTAGACATGGTATTATTGTGAGCGAGGAGAATAAATGTTACCTTGTGTTATTAAAGATAGGACTTAAACGTTAACATCGTCAATTTTTGCCTTTATCATATTAGTTCATGCGGACATATCCGACCTAATACAAAAACAATTCTACACCAGCATACATAATATACTTTTTTATGTTCTATCTTGACAATAAAGTATCTTTCAGTAAGAAAAGATTAAAAGTGTTTTATAGAAGTATATATAATTATATATTTTTGATTGTAACAATATAATTAAAAACTATAGTTGTTTTGTGAAGCCAGTACTTCTAAATCACATAACCTTAATTAGAAAAAAACTATTATCTTAAACCAAGACACCTTCAATAAGTTAAGTTCAATATATAAATACACAAGTTGCATAGACAAATATTTTCCCGCGTAAAATTGAACAAACCAAATGTCATTGCTTAAGGTCACTTTGGGGGCGTTCGGGAATTTAAAGCTTTGGTTCAAATTAAATGTTTGTTCCCTAATATATCATGTTTCAGGAGTGTCGGTCACTGAACTCTTTGGCTGAACAACTGAACAATCCTCGTAGTGATTTTGGATTACTACCGACACCAACTCGACCTGTTCTCGAACATGTGTCTCAACAGACAGTACCTGGCATTGAACAGTCTATCACATTGATCTTATACTCGAGTAAGTTAAATCATTCCTTTAGAAATATGTATGTTCATATGGTTTAGAATTATTGATAGTAATTTTTAGTTTCCTTTGTCAGTACTTTAAAGTAACAATACATTTTATTAAATAATAACGACTTTTTAATCACTCGAAAAGTGTACTTTGATACGATATTTTATTGATTCACGATTCTGATAAAGAGCTGATTTACCCAAACAAAATATAGTTTTTGTCATAAACGTCGTAAGCATAGCGAAAACTACGAAGTATCTCTAAAATGTAGAAATATCTTTCAAATCAATTATCGCATTAGGTCCAAATGAAAAAAATAATAAAATTATTACCTATTCAGATTTCAGATAACAAAATGAAGAATAAAAAGTCACACTCGTTGTGATCCATGTGTTAATAGTCCACGATGCTAACTAATATAACTAATATTTTCGGATTTCTACCGAAACGTCGAGATAACATAAAATACGTTTAGTACATCCGAAAATATTAGTACCATTTAAATGAATACTCTCTAAAGCCTCAGATATCATGAACCACTATAACATGATCTCCAGATGCATGTCCAACCCGGTGTTATCCCACGAGGTCCGCGCGTCCTTCTGCCGCCTCATGCTGCACCTGCACGTGGACCGCGACCCTCAGGAGCCCGTCACACCCGTCAAGTACGCGAGGCTGTGGGCAGAGGTCGCCGCCACCATACGAGTGAACGAGTCGGTACACACACACACACACACACACACACACACATCAACATTAACACACACATGCAAACACCCCGCGTGTTAAAAGACCAGTGATGTTGTGCTAATTTGTCTTTTACTGGAATGCATATATATAAAAGGGGGAGGAGGAGGATTTCTCCTAATTTCAGACCGTGGCCAGGATCGGCCCCATATAAAGGGAAGGAAACGAAAATCCTTACGAAACCCATTATGTATGTACAAAAACCTGCAATTTTTTTTAATAAGTTAGCTAATTCAACCATCTGAATCGTCAGAATTTAACCATCTTTAATTCCGGAACGCGTTCCTGTCCAAAAAGGAAGTACCGGATTATGTTCTGGAGCGTTCCAGCTCAACAACACCACTGAGAAAGACACTCACACATACACACATACACGGCACACACAATGACGCTACGATAAAATATAAATACATGTATGATATCAATTATTTTCATTACATTAATCATTAATTAATTCTGCCACAGCTATCAATGCGTGAAAGGCGGTCAGGACGCGACCAGGAAAAAAGTGAAGAAGCAGTTCGAGTCCACCATAGACTTCGTTGAGGACTACTTGTGTAAAGACGTGACTAGGACGTGGTACTTGAGCGACCACGACCAGAACAAGTTGACCTTTGAGGTCGTTAAACTGGCTGGAGAATTAACTTACTTTTGGTTTTATAGGTAAGATATTGATTTGTAGTTAAACAAATTCATATAAATATTCTTTTTCAATAAACTGACTTCTACTTCATATATATGTTTTAGTCTCCGTGATGATAGTACTGACGCTAAAATATACTAGCGATGTGTTAAAATACGTATTGATATCGAAAAACTATTACTTTGCTTATATAGAGCAAGATAATGTTAGTGAAAACACAATTAAGAGAGGCTATAGTTTGTGAGCTGTTAATATTGTGCAGATGATTATATTAAAGAATTATAAAACCATGATTTCTCCAGTTCACTTCATTTGTCTATAAATGTATATTTTTCAATAAATAATATAAATTTGTCCATAATTTTCTAATTTAACACAGCTTCAGCGATCTTCTTCGGCTGACAAAACCTTATTGTCTTCTTGACTGTGTGACTGCGATCGATCTACTGAACGAAACGAACGCCCTCGCCGGAGAAGTGGAATGTGAGTTACATTAAATATAAACTAAACAAGATATACAAGGTGACTGGTGAATTACTATCAATATTTAAGGAGAATACTCGGCACATGATACTCATTCGAATTATGTAAAAAAAATAGGTACTTAATTTTTGACCAAATTTCCGTATAAATAAATAGTGTGGACACGTTCCAAGTGTTCCAAGTGTGGACGCGTGCGGCGGCGTGCTGATACAACACCACGCCGCCGCACGCGTGTGTGTATACCTAATCTGTAGGGTGTTCACACGATGCGTAATTAATTACATAACTTTTGGTTAACTTTACTCAGAAGTTTATTAATATTTATGTTATATTAATTTTTATTTTGTCATATATGATCGTCAAATATCACGTCCTCAAGTATCGATAGTAATTCACCAGTCACCCTGTATATACATAGGTTATTTATAAACATGTACGTACATCCTAAAAGATATATGTAAAACATTAAAAAAGTTAATTAATATATTTATTGTATAACTAGTTTTTGCCCGCGACTTCGTCCGCGTTAGTTTGGTCAAGAGTAATATATGTAGGTAGGTATAGCTGACCACGCGAACTCTATTCTGTCTTAGAGGCCATAAATAATCAGGTTTTCCTTTTTCAAACAAACAGAATGATTGACATATTAGTTGTCAAATGTAATGTCAAAAAAAACGTTTGTATGGGAAATAAAAATTGCTGTTTTAAGGGTTTTCCTGGCAATTATTCCAATTTTTCTCACCTTTTAAACCTTCCCTGGACTTCCAGGAGTTATTTCAAGACTATAATTAGCCCAATCGATTCAGCCGTTCTCGAGTCTTAGCGAGACTAAGGAACAGCAATCCATTTTTATATATATAAGATATTCAATTTATGTTTATTTTAAAAACTTAATGTTACACGCAGCTGAGGAAAATGAAAAGAAAATATGTGAGTAGTATAGTGCAGAATAACTTTAGAAAATTATTACACATACTTGCCCTGGCCAAAAATATTGTTATATTTTAAATTTGGAGTCTGTCATCTTTTTCCCGCCAATTTATGTAAAATATTTTTTAATATTAAAATAAGGATATACAGAATACTGAATGACTGTTAGTTTTATATAACGTAGCCATTTAATCAAATACATTTTGTTAAAATCTAACTTCTAATAAGGAAGAACATATAAATGTATATATTTATGTCTGACCAAGATTTATATATTTGTTGCAGCGGAGGGGGAAGTTCTCCGGAGTATTGGCGATATGGGAGCAGTCATGACCTCCATCACACTCGGACCTGGAGCATTAAATGTAAATGTAACAGAAAACACATAAAAACTATATTAAGGTCAGAACCAATTACTAATATATAACTCCAATAATATTCACTTAGTTTGAAACCACTGTAAGAACAAAAAATATCTGCATTTTTGACCACAATACTCCCTAAAAAACTTGTTTCTTACTGAGATTTACAATTACATATTTAGTCGATTTATATAGAGGAATGTATGTTGTTATTTAGAAAAAATATGTTTTTAAGTGTTGATTATACTATAAAGGATAAATCAAGACTCAGTATTTGCAATCGAAATAACCAAAATGTATGTTCTATTAGCAGGTGGTGGGCGGAGGGGCCCGTCAGCCTTGGCCCTGGCCCGGAAACATCCACTAGTGATGGAGACCAAGCTGAAGATTATAGAAATACTGCAGGTACGATACTGATAACAGTTCTGGAGATGTTACAACAACCGATTATTTATTTTCTTTGAAAAACACTTAACTATGCAATTTACAGTAAACGTTGACGTCCACACTAGGCTAGGCCTGTGTCGTGGAAAGTTATACTCTAATTCTTAATTATATTTATATAGATACTGATCTAAATGTTCGAATGAAACTAACTTTTTTTATGATAAAATCAAGTGAGTAAAACGAAAATATTGGTTTATTTAAATGAATATTCACGAAAGTCTTAGATCTCAGTATGATTAAAAGGTTCTTCAAAAATTTGTATTGTACTTCTTATTCTTATTATATACTTATATTCATATACTTATTTGTATTCTAAACTAACAATTCTTGGAAAGTATGTACTGTTTTACAAGTTTAAGAAAAACGTTTCTTCAGCTTGATACTACTATTATACTGACCAAAATAATACATTACTAAGAAAGTGACCCAATATATACAAGAAATATTCTCCACAGTTTATCCTGGACGTTCGTTTGGACTACCGCATCAGCTGCCTGCTGTCGATCTTCAAGAAGGCCTTCGAGACCTCCTCGCCAGACGCTCTCGGTCGAGTGGACGTGGAGGCCATAGGACTACAGGCCGAGGGGATCTTCAGCTGTCGGCATGACACACACACACATACATACATACCAACACCGACTAGGCGAGATACAAATACAAAGATCATTGTATAAGAAAGTCATTCAACTTAAATTTTAACTCGAACATGTATAAATTTAATCACATACATGTGTGATTTTATTCAGTTCAATATCATTACATTAAAATGTTTATAAAATTTATCTCGTTTCGTTGGCAATGTTCACACGTGGTGTTATATTGTATTATATAATTTCATGTAGAAGTGTACTATTGTAACTAATCGGTGGCGGGTTACATGCGGTCTGTAGAATTTTTTTTCAACTATTTCTTATTAGTACTACTTTTATAAGTATTTATTACGAACACTTCTTGCTTCTATTAAACAATTACAAATTAATCAGTAAATTTCTTTCTATTAGATTCATTTGAAAACATCAAATTTTTACTATTTTTCTTTTTCACACTAGATAAATTACCATTAGCTCTAAATTATCTTTCATCGGTTTATCTATAATTGGGAATTAAAATCGTAGAAAGCACTTTGAGATAAGAAAAACCATTTAATTCTTATTTCGTCATACTGGCGATCGGTATTAATAAATTAACAATTATTTCAGAGCAATTCAGACTGTGCCTGACAACTGTCTTCCAAAAAATGTAGATTTGTTAGTAAGATTGAAATCTGATGATGCTATGATTTCTTTGCTTATATGTGGACATCTGATATTTCTGTATTTCCTTAACTTAATTATTCGAATAAAAAGGTATTGAATAATTTCCATTACAAGATTCTGAAATGGACTTCGTACAATTAAGGTAATGTTAGAATAAAATAGTTTGTATGTTACGCATGTTTTGTCCCAAGAAGCTTTAATATTTTTTTGCGAGACATAAAATCCTCATTACTAGGACTAACTAGTGTTACCTCTCCAACCGCAGCAAGCGATATTATACTTTACAGCTATTACAATAAAATCGACATCCTATTATCGGAAAGATTTAAGTTATTGTGAAGTGTTTTTTGTATAATTCTAACCTTTGTTTATTTTGATTTAGAAAAACCCGTTACCCGAAAAGAGATTCTTTTTTAGGCATAACGCTTATAATCCTATTGTGATTTGTGCGTTTCTCATATGATATTATATTTTAAATCTTAATATTGATACAATAAGGTTTAAATTTCAGAGACGGTTTAGACCTGGATGCTTGCGGCGGTCGTATGGTGTTGAGAGTTCTGCTGCAGCTGTGTTCCCAGGGTGCTTCGGTCAGTCTCGTTTCAGGAGCCCTAGCGCTGCTATTCCGTCACTTCAGTCAGAGACAAGAAGTTTTGGAGGCTTTTAAGCAGGTCCGCTTTATAAATTAACTAGCTGCGCTCCGCGGTATTACCCGCAGATTTCCGGGATGTAAAGTAGCCTATGTGTTATTCCTGGACGTCAGTTTTCTGTATACAAAATTTTATCAAAATCGGTTCAGCTGTTTTAGCGTGAAGAAGTAACAAACATACACACAAACACTCACAAACTTTCGCAATTATAATATTAGTAGGATTAGTATTATATCAACATACCTTAGCATATTAAATATTTTACAAGATAACTCATAAATGCAAGTAATGAAGTCAACAAAAAGAGATCCTATGTAGTTTCTCATCATATGTGTGAGATTTTAATGTAATCTTTGTAGAGTATAATATATTTATCGTTATATTCCGTTCAGGTCCAACTGTTAGTGTCTGACGCGGACGTGGAGTCCTACAAACAGATCAAGGCCGACCTGGACATACTGAGACAGAGCGTTGAGAAGTCGGAGCTGTGGGTGTTCAATAAGAGACGCGCCGGGATTATAGATGATCACAGCGGTGAGAATTTAATATAGTTATCAAATTAATAAATTCAAAATTTCAACTTTTTCGAATTGTCCTGCATATACCGGCAGAAATTATTCCATATACATATATGATCTGCAGTTCTAAGATATTTTATAAATTTTCTATACCTAAAACATAACATAAAAAACAAACATTCATTCATATATCATGAAATAGTGGTATCTACATACTTAGGACTGTATAACTTGTAGATAATTATTAGGATCACCTGTAGATGATGAAAGAATATTGTTCAAAAAATATATAAATATTATTAAACATATATAAATCAATACTTTTCTAGATATAAAAGGCGCCGTTGGTCCTGGCGGGGCGGTGTTGGAGCGAAACGCGTCCTTAGACAACGTGCGAGCACCGAGAGGAGATCGACAGGACTACGATAAGATTAAAGAGGTACAAAATAAATATTGCATTTATATCAATCTTCTACCCGGCAATTTCCCAGCTTTTAGCCAGGGTCTGCCTTACATGTGAATATTTTTGGCTAATTGTTTTTACGACCGGCCGCCTGCCTGACATCAACTCTATTTTGGGAATGCATTAATCAGTGATGTCTAAATACTCTTAAAAAGTATATATGACTCGGAAAAATCACATTGGTACTTGCCAGGATCGAACCCGCGCCCTCGTGCACTAGAGGCGGGCTTTTTTAACCACTAGGCCACTTAAGTCAGTAGTTGACTTAAGTTGTATTTATATTAATGTTTCATCTAAATTGGCGCTTCAATCTCTGATAGTCACTACAAATGATAAGTTGATGTAAACATTTATTTGTTAACTTTTATAAATACTCAGTGGCACAGTCGACATAGTGACTTGGATACCGTATCGAACAAGTTATAAGTTCAAATTTGATGGATCCCAGTAATGTTATTATAACATAATATTGTTAATTCATAATTGGTAATACAGAACTTCCAAGTTGTTTTTGTTGATAATACATAAGATATTAAATAATTTTTTTTTAATTTTTATTTAATTATCACCTAAATTCAACAGGTAGACAGTAAGATTTATTTTTTTGCTTTTCGTGAATGTTGTGTACATCTGTAATTGTCACTCATATCAGGTCCTAGATTTTTTTTCTATTTTATCTTTGTATATGTGTGATGTTGATGTACCTTTTAAATAAATAAATTTAAATATTGTATAAAACAGATCCTGGAACGTATGATCAAGTACTGGACCCAGGGCAACACGGCGAGGGAGGGGGGCGACTCGAGACCGCGGAGACACGAACAGAGGCTACTGAGGAATATAGGAGTACATAATGTAGTGCTGGACCTGCTGCAGGTGGGTGGAGGAGCAGTTAAAACAATATATCGATACGAGCACGATTTAAACCCTATATATGTGTATGTATGTATTTATATTTATCACAAATGTAAAACAGTATTCTCAAGGGTGGCAGGTTTCATTACTAGTCACGTCGATAACAATAGTTCTTTCTATTTGGACTTCAATACAAGTCTTAGCTCCTTGCTGTAATAATAAAACCAACAATACTAAATAGTAAAATGCTGAAGTGCAGGAAAAGTAAATGTTACTGCTTTTTTAAGTTATTTCTTTATCTTCTCACTTAAAAGCCATTGTTGCTTTTACAAAACTGTTTCCGGAAATATGCTATACCTACACTCATGATATAGGTGTAAATCATTTAAGATCTACGTTTATTTTCTACAAAGCAAAAAAAGGAAAGAATAATTTTCTGCTGTATGTTATAAATATATTCTGTAATCAATTATTTCCAGGTGCCACACGATGAGGACGACGCTGCTATGGACGAGCTGCTGGGCCTGGCGCACGAGTTCCTCCAGCACTTCTGTCACGGGAACACACAGAACCAGGCCATACTACACAAACACCTGGATCTGTTCCTCAACGCTGGAGTAAGAACAGGCTATTGAATATAAACAATTGTACTGTTATTTTGTTTAATATCGTATTTTATTATAATTATTATTACAATTAGTTGGTATTTTTTACATATATGTCTAAGTTTACACAGTGTCTCATAAACCAATATTAGTTTTTCCGTACACTGGAATTCATCGTCGTTAACTCACAGTTACTTTGACATCTCAAGACATTTATATTTTACTAGAAGACCCAGCGAACTTCGTATCGCTCTATAATAATCCAGAAATATCTGTTACGTTTTTTAATTTATATTTTTGGAGTTTATTTTTAAGCCATAAATCTCCGTGTTTTGAAGTGCGACAGAATGATTGACATATTACATAGTTAGTTGTAAAATCTAATGTCAAAAAACCGTTTGTATGGGAAATAAAAAAGCACAGTTTTTAGGGTTTTCCCTTAAATTAATAAAAAGTGCACAATCTAACAAATAAGTAACATATGCAAGGTAAATGTAACCTGATTATTATTATTATATATATACCATAGCGCTAAATTATTGTTTTACAATTATAGTATAGCCAGCGATCAAAGCATCAAAACGATAGTTTTATTCAGACAACTTTTTACATCAGATCCGCGAAGCCCAGACGGTGTGCTCGATATTCGAAGAGAACGCAGTTCTGTGCGCTCACGAAGGGAACGAGAAGGTCGCCGCGCACTTCGTACACTGCATCGAATCCCGCGGACGGAGGCCCGCCTGCCTCAAGTTTCTGAGAACTATAGTACGAGCGGGACCTCACCATATACGGAGGAGCCAGGACCTGGTCATGCAAGAAGTAAGTTCCTCTCCCTTCACCCATCATGGCATGCATGGTTTTAAGAGGCGAAACCTCTTAAAATTCCATGATTTCCCGTGGTGAGAGGAGCTTCAATAGCTCTTAGGACTTGTGACCCAGGTGTAGGTTTAAGAGGTCCCTATCTAACGCGCATTAAACGCTCTCCTCCATTTTTAAAGCTCCTCAATCAAATATTACCTAACATAAAATTCTATTTTCAGTAATATAGTTATGTTATATCACATGCTTATGTCGTCAATGTATTATGTAAACACGAATTTTTCTCTGTTGTTCAATAATGAATCTATCTTCGTTAATAAATATCTATTCTATCATTTGAGTTGATGAATGGAAACTCGGAAACGCTCAGTATTTAATTAAACGACGCATACTTGTACTAAGGTACATATAATACATATATTTAATCGTACTTCATGTTTCATTATAGATGCTGAATGCCGCCGAGGACGTGCTGGTGTTCTACAATGATAAAGTACTCTTCAACTACTTCATCAAAATGATGAGGGAGTACAAACAGACGGGAGAGATGCCTGAAGCTCTCACGTAATATATATATACCATTATATGATCATTTCAAAATTTATATTCTTGCTCTGGCATTTAATAAGGATTTAAAATAATTATGCATTAATTACGAAAAGTGTGAAAACAAAATTAACCAACCCAATTTTCATTATTTTAATAGTCGAATTTGTATCCATTATTAAGGTACAACAGCGTAAGATATATATGCAAGAAAGGTTTATCGATAGCTTCTTTGACAATCTAATATAAATATGCACTTAATATTACATATAATTAATAATATTTATGTATATATTTCTTGCAGGTACCACATAGACCTCATAAAGCTGTTAACATGCTGTACCCTCGGGAAGAACGTGTACACGGAGATCAAGTGTCACAGTCTGCTGCTACTAGATGACATAGTGGCCATGATCACACACCCTGACTGTATACCAGAGGTCAATCACACTTATACATATGTAACATACATCCATGTAGCTGAAATCGTGGTAGTAATTAATACTGTCGCAACTTAGCCACAATAATATTAATCAAGACCGAATATTGGATAATTATTATTTATTGAAATATCAAACTGAGCTAATTTTATTATTTACCTCCATTGGGTTGCACAAACTAAGCTAATATTATTAAATGAATGAGAATGCTCAGAAGTTATTGTAAACAATATATGTATGATATCAATTATATATATAATACAAGATAATATACTAATAATATATTATACATATTACAGTTACAACAACGAGCCGAGCTGTATAAGCGCCACCCACCCTCACCTCAACATGTACTGCTACTGTAACCAATAGACATTAACAATATATAGTATTAAATGAAACATTATATGAATATGTTTTATATTATATGTGAAAAGAATTTATATATAATAATAAAATACAACATCAATGTACATGTTATTCTGTAGGTGAATATAATGTTCTACTGTGATTGTTAATATATATGTCTTTCTTTATATATAATATATATAATTGGCACAAACTATTGTTTTAGTATCAATGAAGATATGTTTATACTCGGTATGTATTCAGTTCAAGTTGCTTATAGCGGGGAGATGTGTTAGTGTTCCTGAGTTACCTGTAACGTTAGTATTATTTGTATATTTAACTCTCTCATAATTATTAATATGAATATAATAACTCGGTGATAATAATTTGTTTTTATTTTTATTATGTACAAAAGACATACCAAACATTATAATATTTTTTCTAATCTACTTTGATTTTTAACTTTCTATTATTATATGTTATCTTTTACTTTTGAAATAATTTATTGCTTGATTGTTATAATCTTAAAAAATCGTTTTTCTATAATAACTACGTTTTTTATTTTAAAATACATAAATACTTATGTTACCAATGCAATTTTTACAGTTCCACTTTTTAAATGTATTCTATAGGCATTACTTTGTAAATACAGATGAAAATAGGGTATTTGGATACTATGCGTTCCTCTTTATTTTATTACTACATAATACCCAAGTTACGGATCCTTTGCATTAACCGTGATCACGGGCACACGAGATAAAAGTGTCTGTCAGTTAGTCTTTTTATTTGTCACTGTGTCTCCTAAGGTATTCTGGTATGATTACGGACATAATATTTTATATTTTTTTAATTAAGGGGCCCCAGGTGTTAAATAAATTCCAGCCTTCTCTAATGAAATTCAAAAACATCCGCTTTTCAATACAGAAAATGACTGGACTGGTAAGGGGCTGAAACGTCAGAATTGTCTAGTTGAAAAATAATAAAAAAAAGAACGTTGCAGTATCCGAAAACCTTAGTTTCATATAAAAGAATACACTCGAAAATCTTACATATTATGTTTAAGTAATATACAAAATGAAACACTGATATGTACATATATTTAATAAGATCTAGATTGTTATGACTATTTTAAATATTAATGTAACAAGTACAGAAAAATAGATTTATTATTAAATATTAATTTTAATTTTATAAAGAAGTACCTTATAATAGAGATAAAGTTCCTTAGTAGGGGTTCATCTTTTTCATTTCATTACATCTAGTGAAGTAAGAGTTATTAAATATATTATGACCAGAAATAAACAATGAACTTGATTTACGAAATGAAAATAAGTTTATAAAGAAACCTTTTTCTGTTATATTTCTGATACTCCGTTGTGATATTGGTTATAAACTTGAAATTATAAAATGGAGAAAAGGGACACGAGTTTTGTTTTAATTTTATTTCTCTACCAGAAACCGATTGTATTTCGGTATAACAAACTTATACAGGAGAATGCTTGTAGGATTCTTACACCGACAAGACACCGAGACCTGAGTCGTCGTTTCTTTGATTCCCTTTGAACCAATGCCAATGAAATATAGTATACAACCACTCAGAAGGGACTCAGACCAAAACAGGACATTAAATCACTGCACTTTATATAATCTTTTAAAACAATGTTTGGACAAACAAAAAAGGCAATGACTTAAAAAAAATTAGCGTTGAAAATATACTACTACAACAAATAAAAAAACTAGGAGATTTCAAAAATGTACGAAAATGAAAAATTTGTAATTAAAAATGAATTTGTGGATAGGTTTTGAGATATTCACACTGAGATAAACTAAAAATAAATGCTTCTAGACAAAACAGGATTTAATGAACATACAACGTTTTGATTTCCTTAAATGGCTTAAAAACACGAAGAGCTAACTTTTATTTACTTTTGATGTTAATATAATAAAAAAAATTAATAAATGTCACTTCAATCAAAAGATATACATATTTTTGACAAATTGGTCATGTAAACGACATCACTAGCTTTTAAATTACTATTATATTATACTAGCTGCTCCCCGCGGTGTTAAACGCGGATTTCCGGGATGTAAAGTAGCCTATATGTTATTCCTGGACGTCAGCTTCCCGTATACAAAACTGTATCAAAATCGGTTCAGCCGTTTGAGCGTGAAGAAGTAACAAAATTAACCACACACTCACAAACTTTCGCAATTATAATATTAGTAGGATGTTATATAATCGATAAATTACATGAACTGTTAGCGAGCTTATTTATTATTGAAAAAGTTATTTATAATAACTCTTAATTGTTATAACGAAAAAAGTTTGAATTTTTTCATACTAATTTATTTACGAAAATACATTACGCAATCTTAAAAAAAAAATAAAGACTGTAACATACAAATATTTTGATATATAACTGAGACTCCTAAAACTCTTCTAAATATAAATTAATGTATTCACATCCGGTTATAAGAGGTTTCATTGTAACATTTAAATACAGCCCCACATAATAATGTATATTTTGTAAAAATAAAATAAAATCGATGAGTTATACACATATATATATGAAAAATATTTGAGATCAGAAAAAAAATTGATTTCCTTGTAGTAACATTTATTTACAAAAAACATTACGCAATCTTTAACAATAATAAAGACAGTAACAAAGAACTATTTTGGTATAACCGGACTCCACCAAATCCTTAAAAGTAAGGCACAGATAGTATTAAAGTTAAATATACACACACTCGGTGTCCATTAACACTGCTTGCTCTATCAAATAAAGATACACAATCATCTTAAACAAGCCTTCTTTATATTAAGTCTTCTAATAAGGTCCGTTGTTATAATCGTTGTTGTAATCCGCTTGTCTGTTACTGTCGTAGCCTGATCCGGCGCCGACGTCCTCGTATGAGATTCTGGGCTTGAAACCGTCCTGGTCGGCTTCATATTCAACGGTCTGGTGACAAATAATTCATTTCATAAGTCATGCTCATGATCTCTATTGTATTTATAACAACTCATCCTCCTACTATATATTACCTGTTTCCTTCCATCAGGTAAGACGACGTAGTAGACTCCCTCAGCGCGGTCCCCTCGCCGTGACTCTCGGTGACCGAAGTCGTTGTCGGAGGGAGCGTCCTGGACCATGTATTCAAAGTCGTAGTTCGCTAGCTCCTGTTAGTGAAGATTGTTATTAAAAGGACTTAAAAATAATACTTGAAAGAAGAGTAAACATGATACTAAGAGATAAAAAGATATGTGGCCATACAAAACAGTAGTATGGGACATTTATGAACTTTAGCAGTTATAATGAGTATTCTAGTATTCCAAGTCTTGATTGAATCCATCCCTAATTCTCTAATATTAAACTCACTCCATTGCTTCTATCATCATATCCTCGAGCACTGGGAGGGAGGTACTGTCTGCTTTGTTGGTTGTCATATTTGTTGTCACTACCACCTTGAAGTAATTGAATAATATTAGAATAGAAATGTAGTAGGGAACACAGGCATGCGTTCAAATTGTGAAAAAGATATAAGTACTGGGATCTAAGGTTTTTGCAAGTATTACTACGCATTCTTTTTATTTTTTACTGTCAACTACATACTCCCGACGTTTCGTTTATTTTACAGCAACCGTGATCATGGTAAAAAATGCGTAGTAAATCCGAAAATATAAGTTTTATTTATATGAGTACTGGATTTTTAATTTTTGTTCAGTAAATATTATTATAAATACAACATACTTCGTTCAAATCCAGGAGCTCCATATTCTTGAGAGGGTCCATTGGATCCAGCCTGATCTGGTGCACCGTATTGAGTGGAAGGTGCTTGGTATTGGTTTACAGGTGGCAAGTATTGTGCCTTTGGTGCTTGGTATTGACTCGGAGCAGAGAGTTGATTCCCAGAAGCTTGATACTGGTTTGTTGGTGGTAAGTGTTGGCCGGTGGGTGCTTGCTTTTGTGCTTGATATTGGTTGTTCGGTGCTCCATACTGAGAGGAAGGAGTTTTGGGTAGTCCGTATTGAGGGTTTGGTTTCCGGATACTTGTAGGTGGTCCGTAGGCAGATGAAGGACGTCCTCTGTAATATTTTGTCAAATTCGATCTATGTTTTTATATAATACTTAATAGTTTTTTGCAACCACAAGGAATTTTTAATATTTAATTCATGTTATGGTAACAGTTAGAAAAGAAAATTGATATATTATATTATTATGATTTGTTTATTAACCTGAAGACAGCTTCAGTCTGTCTCTGATTGAATCCGGTAACACCATAACTCTGAGAGGGAGACGCGTTCCTCGCTTGTGGAGGAAGATACCTGGAGATTATACTTTCATTAGTGAAGGGAGTAAGGAAGAGAAATATTCATATGGAAGAACAATTTGAATTCCTTTATTATTATTATTAGCTGAACGTTTTGTTACCTGTTATTAACTGGTGGCTCAGCCAAACACGACACCACAAGTAACGAACACACTATGAAACACTGAAAACAATATGGCATTAGAAAATATATGACAAATAAAATAATTAATAATATTATTGTTGATTAAACGTCACACCTTCATTTTGTAAAATGAATCCTTGATTTCGTGAGCTTGTACGTTCTTTTAATATATGATTAGTTATTGTTAGCGCAGCTGTTACTAGATATGTTGTTGTGTGTTCAATGATGCTGGACGATGTATCGATCGTCTTATATACTCCTCGATCTGTTCATACTTTTAAGATGAACGTAACACTAGCCTTGAACGTTACTCTACTTATTTGATTATAATTTACTTTCATCTAAACGTTATGTGTATGAATAACACTTTTCACAAATAGTTTGGAATATGATTTTAAATTACAAATATAATTACAAAGAGGTAAGCATGGTAGAATCGTTTGTTAGTATTTTTAATAAGATATTGTTAAACTTTTAAATTAGTCTAATAAAATAATTTTTAAATCCACATATTTCAGTAATTTATAGTAGATTTTAGGTTACACCTAAATGTGTACTGTGTTTGTGTATAATATATTCCACCTAAGCATGACTAAATTTGAAGATCTATTCCTTATCTAATTTTATATCGATAACTGTTTATTGTGACTTTTTCGGTGTTGACTTTAAATTTACAATTGTTATGGAAAGATTTACAATTATTAGGGGAAATTAGTGATGGGAGAACTTACACAAAGTAATTCAATACATGACGACTATCATTGTTTTCTTATCATTAAAGAGCATACAGAAAATAATCCTTCCCAAAAGGACACACATTTCCCACTGCGAGTCTTGTTCTTGTTCTTGTTCTTTCAGTCTTGATCTTGCATTTTTCCAAGAGTGCAACACGAAGACTGTTTTTGGAAACATTTCTTGTAAGAGAAACGCAAAAGTCATAGCTTCGTATATTCTTATATACATACAATACATATATCCTTACAGAATTTTTTTGGTAATTATTTTGTTTAGACGTGGATTATAAGAAATCAGTATAATGAAACAAATTAATTAAATTTACATAACGACCATATATTATTGATCGTGGTGCTCTGGAGGTTAAAAGCCCGCCTCTCATGCATGAGGGCGCGGGTTCGAAACCTGGCAAGTACCAATGTGATTTTTGCGAGTCATGTGTACTTTATAAGAGTATAGTAAACATCACTGATAGACAGTGACGGAAGCCATCGTGAGGAAATCTAGACTTATTATTTCGAATTATAAGTTTTAAATCGCCTCACCGCCTTCAGCAAGCGCGTTGCTTAATGCTCTAACCCTCTCTATGTAAGAAGAGGCCTTTGCTCAGCAGTGGGTACTAATAATATGGCAATAATGATATAATGACTTGTCTTTAAATAAAGGAAATATTAAGAGGACAAAAGCAAACAAGAAGTAATAAAAATAGTATAAACACATCAAAATTATATTTTACAAACCAATTGGTTCATATAGACAACTTTCACGATCATCAAAAATTATCAACATCGCTCTCAGTTGCCATAGTTTATATTATAAATTAAGAGAGACTATCTTTTTGTTTGTAGTCATGTAACTCCATACCGTGGAAGTACCACCCTCTCACAGACGAGCGGCGTGAAGTAACCTTTAATGAGTGGTTTTTGTCTGAAGAGTGAGAGGGCCAATTGCCCTTGAGTTATTCCCACCTTTTCCTTTCATTTCCTCATTCTTACCCCTCCCTATTCCTAAAAACACAAGTTTGACTACGCATCTGCAACAGAGATGTTGCGAATGTCCATGGGCGACGGTAGCCAACCCAGCAGGCCGTCTGCTCGTTTGCCACTTTTAATATAAAAAATATGTTACGTTATTTGCAAGGATCAGATTAAGATATATGGATTACGTAAAACTATATTTCAGTATGTTTATTCAGTGGTGGCCTAGTGGTTAAAAAGCCCGCCTCTCATGCACAAGGTCGCGGGTTCGTTCTTGGCCCGGGCAAGAACCAGTGTGATTTTTGCGAGTCATATGTACTTTCTGAGAGTATTTAGACATCACTGATTAATTCTGATTCCCTAAAGAGGGTTGATGTCAGGCAGGCGGCCAGTCGTAAAAACAATTAGCCAAAACTATTCACAACATATAAGGCAGACCCTGGCCAAAGCTGGGAAATTGGCAGGTAGAAGATATTTCAGTATGTTTATTATTCTTTATAGTCTCTTTAAAATAACTATGACATAATCTATATTCACGGCGTGAACATTCCAAACATTCAGTTCCATTACAGTAATTGATAGTAACGACAGAGCAAGTTCTCTTAGCAGAATGTTCCCTTCAAAAACTACTAGCTGATAATGTATATAATAGTTCGATAGACTTTATATTAGTTTTTCAATACGAAAAAAGATTGTCAAAGTGTGAAAGGAGTCCTTGAAGCCTGCTGTTACTTTTTTCTTTGACTATAAACAATACAAAAACTTTATTTTTCATTAATAGAAAATTGAAATTATTTTTAAAACAGAAATTCTGGGCTGATATTCATAGAATTCTGACAATATAACTTTAAATGGTAAAAAGACCGTTTTTTAAATAACTATAGTATTGCTATGTATAAATATCAATGTTACTTATATTCTTATGGACATTTTATTTGATACTAAATTAAGGAAAGGAAAAATTATCTTTTTTATGGTTTATCACGAAAGTCATACTTTAAACGAGGAAAAGGAGTCACAATAAAATTTATTGCATCAAATTTAAATTCATCTTCTAACTGGATGAATATAAACTTAAAATCTTAAAGATGATTATACTGAGGAGACCATTGAGGCTATCATTCAAAGCATTTCTGTCATGACCTGCAAATAGGTACCAGCCAAAGTCTTGTCGATTTCCACCTCTTAACTTCTTGTTAAGTTTAACACGCAGTCATAATGCAAAGACTTTCTTAATAGAATGCGCAACGCACCTGATGTAAAAGTAATTTTGAAACTACCACCATCATTATTTTGAGAAGTACTACCAAAAAGCGGCTCCAGAGAAGTATTCTTCTCCACAAACATCCTGAGCTCACAGTCCTTTCAGATACGGACCCAACCTTACGTTTCAAAAATGTTTACAATAGCAGAACACATTTATATAATGCCCAAGTTATAGCAAATTCTACCACCTTCTACACTATCACAAAAATAGAGAGAAGGGTAGGTACTCTCTTTTGTTCTAGTATGGGTCTCACGTTCAGACTTTTCAAATAATAAGAATACAAATAACGTTTACAGTACATAGTATTATTAAGGACTTTTAAATGAAACTATATTTTTCGGATTTTACTTCGCGTTTTATTTTTGATTAGAAAACTACATACTCCCGACGTTTCGGCTAAAAAGTTGCTGAAAAGTAGTAGAAAAATATTAGTTTAATTTAAATGAGTACTCGCGAAAATCTTAGATATTAAAAACTTTTAACTTCCAAAGTATTATATCATTTTGTTCGTTTCTTCTATATTCCATATACATCAGTTTTAAGTTTATTACTAACTAGCAGACTAACTACTAACAGACTAACTAGACTTCCGGCAGATTTTTGGTTCTTCCCACATAGTTCCCGTTCTTGCGGGGTTTTCGGAATGGTAGAGTTCCCGTAGAATTTTCAGGATAATACCTATATTTTTTTTATTCACAATGAAGTACTCTTAACCAACAACATTTTATTTGTTTATTTGAATAAAGATTAATATTTTTATGTTGATACAACTTAAACAAATTTTTTTGACCAAATTAGGTACCATAAAAACGGTTTTTGTGAGTTAATCTTAAAAGATAGACATATACTGTCGTGGACTGTTTTTTAGATCATTAAAAGAGCTATTATTCTTTCATACATATTTTTTGTGTATCTTGAACCGTTTTCATGGCGCATGCAAAGGAAGGCTTCAAAGATGAAATGATTTCTCCCGTTTTTTACACATTTACCACTATATCTTTGCTCCTATTGGTCGTAGCGTGATGTTATATAGCCCACAGCCTTCCTCGATAACTGGACTATTCAACAAAAAAAGAATTATTCAATTCGAACCTGTTGTTTCGGAGATTAGCGATTTCAAACAAACTCTTCAGCTTTATAATATTAGTATTGATTATGTTCATAAAATATTTATCATAAAGGATTTATAAGTTATTTCAAACCATATTTTATCTACTACATTATTTTATGTTCCCTTTTATAGGTATCGATATTATATTTTAATCAAGTCTGTATTAATTTCTACTTTATTCTTCATACTACCATTTTTTGATTATTTTTGAAGCCTACAAAAATATAAAAACAGTTGTAAAGCACAATAGAAATATATCAATCATTTTGGTCATAAACTTAAAATGTTAAATTCTAGGACATAAAAGTAAGTATTAAATTAGGCAGCTAGGGTATAAATAAATAAAGTGAGGACACGTTCCAAGTGTTCCAAGTGTGGACGCGTGCGGCGGCGTGCTGATACAACACCACGCCGCCAAACGCGTGTGTGCGTGTGTGTGTATACCTAATCTGTAGGGTTTTCACACGATGCGTAATTAATTACATAACTTTTGGTTAACTTTACTTAGAAGTTTATTAATATTTATGTTATATTAATTTTTATTTTGTCATATATGATCGTCAAATATCACGTCCTCAAGTATCGATAGTAATTCACCAGTCACCCTGTATATATATAACACACATAACATGCTGATTATGAGAATCTTCTCTCTAAGTATATTTATGTAATTCAAATATAACTTTATTCAAAGTACAAAAAGAACATAACAAGTGTAAGATAACTCTTCACCAACGTCCTTGCTCTGAGTGATGATCAAAATACTTAGCATAGCACGTGCTCTTGAGTAACACGGAATGTCAGGGGTTAAGTACTTTTTATTTCAGATAACTGACCTCAATGTAATTACATGATATTGTTAGATGAAGCTCACGACTTTATCTAACGTATGATCGAGATCGCTTACCGACATACATTTAATTGGATTTTTCGTAATACAGAAAAATATATTTAGAACATTTAATAAAGTTGCAAAACTCATTAAAAATAATAAGAAATGTATTAATAGAACAGACTTATGGAAAATGTTTTATATTAATTGAATGATTTAATCATTAATAAATATTCGACTTTATATCTCTGATATGTTATTTGTACTAATAATTTATTTTAATTCCCTATGAAAATCATACTGAAAATAAGAACTTATGAATGTAATGATATATAAGATTTTCACGAGAATTAATTTAAATGAAACTAATAATTTTCGGATATACTACATACGTGATTTTAATTTTACTTTACAGCAATTGAAACGTAGGGAGTAGGTATATTTATTATAATAAATTATCGTCTTCAACAACCAAACATTTCATAATCACCTTTTAATAAGTTACATAACCTTGTTCTAGTCACTGTTCTGTATCTCCTGTGAGTGTCGTGTGTCCTAACAGTGTCGCCCTCTGACGGAAAACTCAAGCGTCTGTGAGACGAGTGACCTGGAAGACTTAAAGCGAGTCCTGATTAGTATAACTCTGTAATACTTCAACATATTACTGTTATTACTTTATATGTTCATAGCTGACAGTATCAATTTACCTAGGAATAAATCGACTACTCGTTTGCATTTCTTTACGTAAATTATTGATATTAAATTATAAATAACAACGTATTGATATAAATCAATTCAATATATGTACCTATATTGTTTAATATCAATGAAGTAGGATCTAAGGTCACTGAGAGCTTTCCTAAAGCAGATCGCTCGTGAGAGACCTTGTTCAGTAATTACAACGATTCTCAGTGAAAGTATAAGTATGGATAAACGAACTGTGTACTAAGATGAGACTGATCTGTAATAGAATTAATTGAACATATTTTATTACTAACATAATACTAATAACAGTATTAAAACCAAACATTTAGTAATTATATTGATCGAATTATATCTCAAGTCTCTTTCTTGCAAAA
Source organism: Danaus chrysippus (assembly GCA_916720795.1). Lineage (NCBI taxonomy): Eukaryota > Metazoa > Arthropoda > Insecta > Lepidoptera > Nymphalidae > Danaus > Danaus chrysippus. Next base: position 168,628 of record CAKASE010000068.1, read on the forward strand.
CATTGAATATTTCGTTTTTTTAAATATATAGAAGATGCTCATATATATTATGGTATAATTTTATAAAGTTAGTTTTATCTCAATTATTATCAAATAATCACAGAAGAATTCAAACGAGTATTAAAAAAATATTATTATACATTCTTTAACATCAAAAGGAGATCAAAATAAAGATACGAATTTAATTCACACGCGCTTTTAACAAAAAACATACAGTCCATTTGATATTGGTTGACACTGATGACATTCAGTTTACTATTTTATTGCTGTCAAATATTCTTCACAAAAAATATCTATACTAATATTATAAAGCTGAAGAGTTTGTTTGTTTGTTTGTTTGTTTGAAAGCGCTAATCTCCGAAACTACTGGTTCGAATTGAATAATTCTTTTTGTGTTGGATAGTTCAGTTACCGAGGAAGGCTGTAGGCTATATAACATCACGCTACGACCAATAGGAGCAAAGATATAGTGGTAAATGTGTAAAAAACGGGAGAAATTATTTCATCTTTGAAGCCTTCCGTTGCGTGCGCCGTGAAAACGGTTCAAGATACACAAAAAATATGTATTAAAGAATAATAGCTCTTTTAATGATCTAAAAAACAGTCCGCGACAGTATATGTCTATCTTTTAAGATTAACTCACAAAAACCGTTTTTATGGTACCTAATTTGGTGGAAATAATTAGTTTAAGTTGTATCAACATAATAATATTAACCTTTATTCAAATAAACAAATAAATATGTTGTTGGTTAGAGTACTTCATTTTGAATAAAATAAACATAGGTTTTATCCTCAAAATTCTACGGGAACTCGACCATTCCGAAAACCCCACAAGAACGGGAACTATGTGGGAAGAACCAAAAATCTGCCGGAAGTCACTATTCAGCGCAGACGAAGTCGCGGCAAAAGCTAGTCTTTGATATAAATAAATACAGTAAACGTGACAACCACTTAAGTATAAACAGTCCTGGCTTTACAAATGAGGATCTCTGTCATAAGTCAGGTAATCTAAATGGTACCCGATAGTTGAGCTGACAGAAGTTTCGCAAGAATATTTTTGCTAGGGACCAGAAAGCTCCACTTCCAAAATTTAGAACTGTCCCTAGGTTTGATGGATTCGCTTTTGCTGCCTTTCCCTCTACTAAATATTTTACCTACCGAACCGAATGAATAAACGTCACGCACTTTAAAGTTTCATATTTCAATATATTTATTTAACGAGTTTTTGGTTTCAAGTTACAAGTAACATCGTCTCAATTCTTCACTATTTCATGTACAAAACTAATGATTTTCTTTCAGTCAGTTTTAGATTGATGGCGACGGAATTAAAAGGCATTTTAAGGTTTTGTTATCACTGGCGACTATGTGACTTTAATAATAATAATAATAATTTAGTCCTATCAACGACCGGCGTTATCCCCAATAATTTACATAATAGCCTTAAACTTGTTGGACTGAAACCCACTTCTTGTATATGTCAATATGACAACCGATTCCGGTACTGCCGAGCTCCTCAAGCAGCTTATTAATATATAGATTGAAAAGCGTGGGCGTAGAAATACGCTAAACTAAATCTCAATATCAGTCTCATATATTGCAATTTTATGGTATACTAAATTCAAAACGTATTTTCACATATAGAAGTCACTTTCCTATTGCACTTGCCATTTGTAATTTCGTGAATATTTTGAAGAGGTCGGTGTATAATCTTGATTTAAAATTATGAATCATAAGGTTCAAATATGAAAACGCAATTCTATTTCAAAAACCAAATTTATTTGAAAGCAAACAACAAAACAGACAAAAATCTCAAGATTTTTACTTGACTACATTCAACATACATATACATCAAATAAAACTAGACGAATGACATTAAGAAACGGAATTTATGTTTTAAGGAACTTGTACATTAAAATAATTATTTAGTGTCCACAACTCTTTATACATCAACTCCTTCTAATTTACAACATTATTTTATTATTATATGCTTTACTTCACTTCCAAAAATTTAAAAATAATAAGAGAATTATATTGGTAACTGAGATTTTTACATAAATAAATAGAACTGTTCAACAATACATTTTAATTTAGAAATCAAAGTGTTAAATTGACATAGAAAAGCATATTATTATAGACTGAACTAATCAACAAAAAACATATTTCTAAAGAGTTTTACAAATTCACAGAATTACAATTAATTAATGAAAACACAAGTTCTAAGAGGTAAGCTAGATGTATATAATGTGAGAAGACGATCAAATACAACATGTTTACAAATCACTTTTCATTGTTCATACTTAAACATTACGCAATGAAGTTCCAAATATATGATGTAGACGGCGTTAATAATAATTACAGATTAACATCATATACATGAATTAACCATTTTACTAAAATATTAATGATGTTGAAATTACCAATATAAGAGAAAATATACTAGAAAACAAAAAGAGTACTAAGAAACATTTAGACATCTTAAAACGACACCAAAACTAAAACATTCTAAGTACGAATAAATTAAAAAATATTTGGTTAATTTTTGTACATAATACAATAAAATGTGATTATTACTAAACCGAGTTATTATAATAATATTAATAATTATGAGAGAGTTAAATATACAAATAATACTAACGTTACAGGTAACTCAGGAACACTAACACATCTCCCCGCTATAAGCAACTTGAACTGAATACATACCGAGTATAAACATATCTTCATTGATACTAAAACAATAGTTTGTGCCAATTATATAATATTACATATAAAGAAAGACATATATATTAACAATCACAGTAGAACATTATATTCACCTACAGACTCACGTACATTAATGTAGTATTATATTATTATATATATATAATTGTTTTGATATATAATATAAAACATTGTTAATGTCTATTGGTTACAGTAGCAGTACATGTTGAGGTGAGGGTGGGTGGCGCTTATACAGCTCGGCTCGTTGTTGTAACTGTAATATGTATAATATATTATTATTAGTATTTTATCTTGTATTATATATATATATATATATATATATATATATATATATATATCTATATATATATGTATATATATCGGCGCTACCAGCTTTAATGACGGATGCGTTGTGAAAATAATTTGAGGCTGTCATCAATTCTTATTAAAACTCATTAGTATTTATGATTATTGTTAAAAGTAAAACGAAATCAAAGATTGTTTAAAAGGAGAATAGAACTATGTTTTAATCTTGGTATAAATATGACGTCTGGACGCACGACGGCAGAATTCAGAGTTCAGTGAGTGCGTATCATTGAAGTATGTGATTATGAAGAACCTTCAAGAAATACAGGAACATTGAGAACAATTGAAGTTTCATTTTAAAATATCATGGAACGCTCTAGAAGAAGTGACATTTGTTACGTCGGCGAGGCTGGCGTCTCTCTCTTTAAAAACAACGAATTTGTAATAAATCCGATATATACATTTTAAAAATAACTGTGTTCGTTACATATAATTTATTGCAATGCAGTATAGACAAATAGATTTGAATATTTCTGTTACTTACGCGTTAGTCCTTGATATGTCTCTTGAATTTATCTCAAATCTGTTCTCGTTGATAACATAAGTCATTAATGCTTCGTATTTACCGACACCAGGTCCTACTGCGATCTGAAATTATAAACAGAACTTTCAGCCTTTCAGTCATTTAGTGTTCAACCACCAATGACTATGACTAGTTATCACTTAAATCATCTAATAAACTGTATATGAATATTTGGACAATAGATTCAATTAAACTTTATTGAAACTATTTTTACGTTTTTTCATTTATGTCGATGATTGAGATAATTGATAACAGTATAGTTTTCTTCACAAAGAGCAGTACATTCGCAACAAATAAAACTTAGAACCTTAATAAATTTCTAAAATTATATCCAGATTTTTTTTAAACGGCACTTGGAATCAACCATCACTAAACTACACCTAAGGTATAAATGATCGAAATTTTATTTAAGTTTTAATTAAGAAAAGATAAATAATAAGCTTCTTTAATTGAAGCAATAAATTTTTATTACTGTAATGCTTTTTTCTTAATTATTACAAGTGATCACAAAAGCATTAAAATTGTTGGCATTTTCTTTTTTTTTACATAATATTAACTTAAAAAAAATAATAATTTTCAAAATCTTAGGCTGTAATGAGATCTAAGATTTTCGCGAGTACTCATTTAAATTGTTTCTCAAACTAAACTATCATGTTAACTCGAGTTGATCAATGATATTATAATGTACTGACCGGTTCTAGTAGACTGAGTCCTCTAGTCAGATCGGCTCCTTTAACTCTATATGTGTTAGTGAACTGCGTCAGGTCCAGTACATCTAACACCGTAGCGTATATGTCGTGAGGGGTCGTCAATACTTCCACGTTCTCCTTCAGATTCTTCTCCGCCTCTGTTCTCCTCTTCTTCAGTTTTTCTGGAAGTCTGATCGCCATGAGAGGTAATCTCTCTTCCAGTTTCCCTTGGAGAGTATCTCGAACGTTTGCGTACCTTATTTTATGGTAAAAACATTGTGTGACAAGCTTATTTATTGATAATTCTTAAGGATCTCTTTAACGAGTCAAGTTTTAATTTATTTTTAGGTTTATCAGTTTAGTTGCTAAATCGTATTATATTATTAGCAAAAACAAATTAAATTAAAATTATATGTCAAAGAATGAATGGAAATATTAAAACATATGATACTTTCTTGAATAAATCTCTTAAACATTAACCCATAACGAAAAAATAAAAGGTAGAGGCAATTCGATGATTATTTATGAGTACTACAATTAACACAATTGTAAAAAATTAAATATAATAACATTACATATATCATTTGCTTTTTGTTTATTTGATTTAATTATAATATTTACCTCGTTCCATGGTCCCCCATGACAATTATCAAGGTGTCCTCTTTATATCGGTCACGGAATTTTGTAAGATACTCCGCAGTGTCTTCATCAGCTATAGATATCATGTTGAAGTCATCATGGGATATGTCAACTATAAACGTGAACGCAAAACGTTTTCCATCCAGACGAAGAAACTGAAAAGAAGACGAATGAAAAGATAAAACAGGAAAATAATATTTGACTTAAAAAACTAATCACCGTCAGAATAACTGAGTTATGGTATCAGATAAAATCTAGACGGTATAATTGTAGTATGTATTTCAATATTCTATATACTTAATTGAAAAATGATGATGCACCAATCAAAGTATGCCTTATTAAATAAAACTTAAAGAATAATATCCTTGCACCTGATCAGTAATATCCAACATTAGTTTATACTGCGGAGTATCTCCCACGCAGTATTTGTTCAAGCTGCTCGTCCACCATTTCTTACCACCGTTTGACTCCTCCATATAAAACGATAGCAAGTAATGATCCGCGGGTTGATTCTTGAAACCATTGAATCTCTACTGGAATGTTCCTATCCAGGGCATGTCTTCGAAGAATGCTGTTCGGTAACTGAAATCATACATATTATGCTTACATCAAACAGATCTTTAAGCATCAGTAAGTTTGTGATACATTTTGCTCGTTTGTAGCTAAAAATAATTTGCACAAGTCATATGGAATAAAGGTATACATTAATTAATTGTCAAGAAACGAACTACAAAATAAAGAAGATTTAATGTATGATTACGTAAATAATATCATTTTGAAAACCCAAAATCATTTAAATTTTTCTCAATAATATCTGTCTTAATTTTTCTTAGTATTAATGTTCATTTTTGAAGTGATTCATGAAGAGTGAATGATTACTTTAAGATAAAGATAAAAAAGACTAGGACGTTAATTATATTACCCCAAAATGAAGTACACCCTATCCACCAAGTCTCACCCTTCATCCTTCAGCCTATAGAATATGAAGGCATGTCGTCCAAGGTTCTGTTGTTCTTCATCTTCTTCCTCACGTCAGGCAGTTCCAACTCCGTCTTCCCTGTCAGGATCGGGAACAGGGCGGCGGGCGTCCCATCGCCTACTATGTTGTACCTGATATATATGATATTTTTGAAGTTTTCTAGTATTACTAAAACCATTGGGGTCGGTATTTACATTAGAATTCCTCAAGAGAAACATAAAGTAACAAAATGGAAAGTTGTTTACCATTTTGGATTTTGTTTTTTTAAAAACTTTCTCATTAGAAAGATGCAGGTAACTTAAAAAAAACCGCAAAGAAAATTTGCCCTGTAATATGTCATTCAAACTAACATGTCGTTTGTTACATACCCATTCAAAATCGTAGCGCCCAATGTTTCCTTTAAAACTTTATAGCTCTTTGACATTTTTCGTATGAATCCGTTTTTGGAGGTGGAGTCGAATCCCAGGATGAGAACGTACAAGGAGTCACCTCTTCCTTTCGGTTGGAGTTTTGCAAGAACAGTGGAACAGAAGCCAAGAGAGTGGCCGATCCATTTGGGAGTATACTGGAAAATCATGAAAACATTAGAAATATTTTGTTCAGATTTCCATTAGTAACAATTATTCAAAATTGTTACGTGACGTCTATACCAGGGAAAATAATCAAGACTGTTAAAAAAATATGAATAGCAAGTAACATATCTGAAAAATTACTAATCAAAAAAATGTATATAACTTGACCACAGTGAAAGATCTCAAGAAACAGCAGTGATAGATTATAAAAACTATGACTAATCGATAGTCTTTCTGTTATTTTGTGATTATTGAGGAGTATTTTTCACTACACTTTCTATTGCCTTTAACACATAATCTCACCTGTCCCTATGTTTCCCTGAACACTTAATCTTTACATGATCGCTCTTAGTGAGGACATACTCGTTATCACCTCTGTGGGAGGACCGATTGTATATTTTTGGTCACTCTCATATACATATTATGTCTTGGTAGGAACATACTATGTTATCGGTGGTATTTAATATTTTAGGAACTACCCTACATTCGGAATGCTGAAAAAAATTATATTAATTCATAGAATATATGTTATCTTTCGTGTTTAATATCAGGGTTTATTACAAAACCAGTATCCAAATCAAATTAACTCACATAACATTTAACCCAATCCGTTCCCAAAACACATAACCTTGGGTATGTCCTTATCAAACTGCGTGACTTCTTTAGAGAATGGATCCAACCGGGGTATCTCACACCCGGAGCCTTTTTCCTGTTTCAGAGATTGTTCTAGTAGTCTTTCCATGGACCTGGATTAAAAATATAAAACGGTTTGTCTTCCTAAGTTAATAATTCAGACTATTTGATAATAAAACTAACTTTAATAATATAAGATTTTACCTCATATATATGTAATTATCAAGGTTAATCAAGAATTAACCGATATTTATAAAATTACGTACAACGCTGTTCTAAAATTACAATTTCATTACGAATCCTCATGTATATTTAAAAAAAATTATAATTATACACTATAAATATGAAGTATATTGTAAATTAAAATAGAAATACGTCAAACTAGACAGTTCTACTTTCTCAATAACAAGTTGCCTGAAATATATGTAATTTATCATTCATCAACATTGTAAAAACAACGATTCAAAAAATTTGTGGAAACAAAAAATCTAAGCCTTTATATTTGTGATGCTAAAGCTCTTGATGATAGAAAATATAATACGAAGAGCATCATTATTAACTTATTTAATAGCATTAAAAATGAAAGTTCTATAATATTAAAACTAACTACAAATTAGGTTTATACAGTTGTTATTACAAATCCAATTGTTGTTTGTGGAATTAAAGTGTCTATGACGTAGTGTCAGAATTTTGGTGATTTCCTTTAAATAAGTCGTAGTAAGTAGACAAGGAAACGAAAGATATATTCAGGATAGCTACAATCGAGAAATTCTGTCACAATAATTTTAAGGCTTTAATAACCCTTTAAGTACTACATATATCGCTGGCCTCTACTACTACCTCAAAACTTAATGAATGGGTCTTGTTAAATTGATAATATTTCCCAATAATCTAGCAATGATAAAAATTTAAACAAAATGAAAGCACAAAACAAATTTTAAATCCGAACCTTCTTGTGACGTTAGTGCTACATATTAATAAATAAACATCGCTGGGGCAACATCGTTAATTCAGAATTTACGATACTATCGGCAAAATTTAACACTATAATTTTATATTTTTATTTTGTACTACTATTTCGATAAATAAAACAAGGACAAAAATTTGGATATTCTCATTTTGTTCGTGGCTTTCACCATATTCGTTTTTAGGCTATAAATTATTGCAAGGGATTTTGTATCTTGGAGAATATAACCACCGCCGGCGGGCAGGTCCTTACGTTACTTATCATAGCCAGAACTACGGTAACTACAGGTCTGCCGTCTGACCCAACCCCCGTGTAGTGACCCTATCCATGTAGGTCCCGTTAATCCCACAGTAAATCTTCTGTCAAGTTCTTTTCAGATATGAAATATTTTAAAGGTGCTTTGAATTATCGTACTCACTAAAATCACTTCAATTAAATCTCGCATTATATATTTATTTTTACTATCCAATACCAACGCGGATTTAATGAACATTGAAAAGTTGACTTATATTAAAAATATGTATATATTTATTTCTCCAATTTTTATTTTAATATAGAACAAATTAGTATACAATCTTGTATGTACGAGTATCTACTGCCTACTGGGTTAGTACTGGAAAACATTTATATTATACATACTCGTGTGAATTACTGCACCTGTATATGTTTTTTTTTTCATTCAAATACACAAAATATAGCAAAATTTATTTAAATTAAATCTAATTCTTAAGATTTTTTATCGTTAATATAATCTATGACCAGTGCCGGCTGTACCTTAAGTGCACTCGTGCGCTGAACCACCATTCAAAAGTTTTAAAAAATTACAAAATATTACTTCATCATTATTTTTAAATTAGCATTTTATTATTTATTTTTTAAACATAAAAACGTATAAAGTTAAGTTTCTAATTATAGTCAAAAAGTTTGAGCGCTTTGCTAAACTAATATCTCGTGCGCTTCGGCGAGTGCACGAGGACTGCTAATACATGTTGTATGAGATACGCATTAATACGCCTGACGCGTGAAACAAAAGATAGTTCATAGAAATGTACCGAGTAATGAGTCGGTTCTCGAGCGCCGCACGAGCGGCCGAAGATTACCGAGAGTATCCGATGTATGACGAATTGAGCCGTTTTTGACATCTCGTTATGTTTTGTTGCATTTTCTAATTTTAATATTTTAGTAAAGTGCACCACCAGTTTTATAACCCACCAGCCGCCACTGTCTATGACACATCGTTTTAAGATGTTTTATCGTAATAGTTATAATAGACTGTCGAAGCCTTAAACACTAAAAAATTTTGCAACCGAGAGCTGTTTCCAATGACTTTCTTTACCAGAAATATAGTTTTTCTTAGTAAAGTACGATCGATTATGCGATTTGTTATACTAAAATTTACCCTGTTGACTATTTTCTTAAAGAGAAGACACTTTCATCCGAAAACCAAAGTTTTAATTGTTCTTTGGAGTTGTTAACGAAAAACCCTCATTTAAAAAACAAACTTTACCAATATAATATTCCAACAACTATCCGTTTTAATCGAAACATTTGAGTTCTATGAGTGATTGTTTTAACAACCAACATTTTATACTACTATTCTAGGAAGAAGCGGCAATTTATTTTTATGGCATTAAAAAATTCACGAAAATACATACGTAAGTACAATTGGAATATTATTCGCAAATTTGGAGTACAAAAATGTCGATCTATTTACAATCATATCTCAATTTTCATATTAACAAGGTTTCCTCACTCTATGTATGGACGTGATCCGTTTGATATTTAAATTAATTTAAATTTTTTTTAGAATTTTCAGTTCAAATATAAATTATGTTTATTTTATTGTACATCTATGTACATCTATTGTACATATGACATTTTATATTATATCTCATAAGTATTTTAAGTTCCTAGATATTAATATAAATAATTTATATAAATTTGTAAACATTATATATATCGGCGCTACCAGCTTTAATAACGGATGCGACTTGAAAATAATTTGAGGCTGTCATCAATTCTTATTAAACCTCATTAGTATTTATGATTATTATTTAAAGTAAAACGAAATGAAAGGAGAATAGAACTATGTTTAAATCTTGTTATAAATATGACGTCTGGACGCACGACGGCAGACTCCAGAATTGAGAATTCAGAGTTCAGTGAGTGCGTATCATTGAAGTATGTGATTGTGAAGAAACTTCTAGAAATACAGGAACATTAAGAACAATTGAAGTTTCATTTTAAAATATCACGGACCGTACTAGAAGAAGTGACATTTATAACGTCAGCGAGGCTGGTGTCCTTCTCTTTAAAATCAAGGAATCTGTAATAAATCCGATATATACAAATAATAATCTTAATCTATCAAAAGTAATTACTTGTATATTTATCCATATTACAAAGACAATACAAGAATATAAACTATCATATACATATATAGTATATACTATTCAATTATATAACGTTTATCTTTATCCTTACCAAGTGTTATGTGTTCCTTGAACATGTAGTTCCTCATGGTACCTGTCATGTAGTGCATGTAATCTCGGTCGAGGTATCATGAGGGCTGGCGGCGGGCGAGGGGAGTGTCCGGGAGGCTCCGGGGCCTGCTTACTGTGTGATGTACACCGGGACTAGAATAGAATAGAATACAACTAAAACATACATACATATAGAATACACACTTCATGAACAACAAGCATGATTCAACATTGAAGTTACACAAGAAGCTTCACATGAAACATTAATTAGTTTAAATTGTATTTGTAATAGATATAAGATCGACTCTCTGTCTAAGATATGAAGGATGAAAATGTTGTCTAATAAAGTGACGTCATAAATATTGAGTGTTTTTAAAACCAACTGGGAGCTAAGAAATATCGTGTTAGAATTCCTGTGGTGACTATTGAATATTTAATTCAATTGATTTTTTTCTTACTTTTGATGGTACATAAGGCAGTGAAGCATTCTGTACGCTACAAGTCTCTGCTGCTTCATTTCGTTCAGCAATCAATGCTCGTCTATCAGCTCTTTGTTGATGTTGGTAGAACATTACCCTGGAAGAAAAATTTCTATTGAATTGATACTATAACTAACGATCTTCTACCTGGAAACTTTCTCAGCTTAAGCCAGGGTCTGCCTTACATGTTGTGAATAGTTTTGGCTACTTGTTCTTACCACCGGCCGCCTGCCTGACATCAACCCTCTTTGGGAATGCATTAATCAGTGGTGTCTAAATACTCTTAGAAAGTACACATGACTCGGAAAAATCACATTGGTGCTTGCCAGGGCCAGGATCGAATCCGCTCCCTCGTGCATGAGAGGCGGGCCTTTTAACCACTTTTAACTGACAATATTATTTAGAAATTTAGTACATATAGCTACTATAATTTTTGCAAAATGTTCTGTATTACATTATAGATAAAATACCTGATGTAAACTTGGCATTCCCTGCATGTAACCAATAACAAATGTTTGATTCGTAGGATTCTTCTGACTGCAGCATCATTTCGAGGCCCAGATGGTCACCACTAGGATAATCAACGCTCCTACTACGGTGACTGTAATTAATACAGCTGAAAATAAAACATATATTTAATATAAGTTTGATGTTAAATAACATGACATTTGGCATAAAAAACCATTCAGATCTAAATGCTGCGTGTTTATAAAGTTATTCCTTTATGGATAGGTAATATTAAATTCAAATCAAGAACAATTTATGTTATACTGTCATATTTTTTAAAATAAGCAACACTTTTAAGAGATAGTGAATAGTAGTAGTTCTGGATATATTGAACCCTGTGGTATTCTTTACAGTTTAGTCGTTTCAGATTACTCAAGTCTCATATGTCTCTATTTAGCTTTCAGATTGACTTGACAAGTTCGTCCCGCGTACCACTTGAAACATTCGCATATCATTGCGTTCTCACGATCGAAGCAGCTACCATGATAGTTGCAGCCTGCACAGCCTATTGCGTCAGCTGAAAGTTTTTATTAAAAATTACAATTTAAAACATAATCGTGTCATTATTTGTACAATTTTTATTATCATTGGATTAATCTTAAAACGCTTTTAAAGTCAAATTATATATAAGGGTTATGTTTTGATGTCTAAAATACCTCATATATTTCGTGCGACAGAGTAACAAATGAAATCAACTTACAAGAACATATCCTTCCAGGGTATAGAGTGTTGACGCTAAGGTCTGCAAAACCTTCTAAACAACTACAAGTGTAAGTTCCACGAAGGTTGAAACAGCGTGTTCGGAACAGTCACTGAACTGACTACTTGTGCATTCGTCGAAATCTGAAAAAATTCAAATGCTTCTTAGATTTTAATAGTATATAAGTAACAGTGGCGTGCACGATAAAATACGAGAAGTAATCAGAAAATATTAATTTAAATTTAATATTGATAAAACTCGTTCAAAATGGTAGGGACAGCAGTCCGATATGAACGAACATCTATATTATACTTTATGAATCTCTCAACTACCTCTGAGCCACGAATGACGAAAGCCACGAATCCTTAAAACGATAACGATCTGTTCACCACAGCTTAAGTTATAAAAGTTATTTAAATAGGAATATTAAAAATAATAAGAAATATTCTTATTACCTATTACCTTTTCAAAATAAGAAACAAGGTAATCAAAATAACTGATTTGTCAGTACACAACCTGCTAACTAATTAAAACAATAACATTACCTTTCTTTTAGTTCAAACTCAATTGGTCACACACCTTGAATTTACACTTATTTTAATTTTATTACCAAAAGGCCAATATTGAAAATCTACTGGTAACTAATTTCAATAAACACATATCACCAGCACAGAGCTCACAGCTATATTTAACACAATTCGTTAATAAATTAATCCACTGTTTACTAATTACAACTTATTCACTTGCGCTTAGAAAGACAAATAACAATATTCAAAAATAATAAAATGGCGAAAAAATATATCAACATTTTACCGACCAATCAGAGCGTCCCGTTTCATTTGACAATTAACGAACGAACGAAGTTTCGTTTTAACATTGATAGATGGAACTTATTAACAAATCATAAATCAAATATCGTTTTAAATATCTGTTAACATTTGTAATTCGTAATGTACCTATGATTAAAAATATGTAAGTAACAATTTAAAAATATGGGTTTAGTTGTTATATGCGTAGGATATGCAGTGCTTATTTGCATCTATGTTTGCACGCCACTGAGTAATAAGACAGCCAAAATTGTGTTTGTTGTAAATGTTCTGTATTTATAATTAACTGACTTGAGTGTTCACTTACCATTGACATTAATGATTAAGGCTCTCAATAAATTTTTCATATGCATAAATTTCTGTTCCACCAAGACTATAATTATTATTCCGCAGATATTTCTCTATAACTTCCTTCAGTCTGCTTGCATGAGCATGAGCGTTATCGAAAAGCTAAAGAAAAATTCATTTAAAATAAGTTTAAAACAACATATTTCAAGTCTTTACTGAATGTTTACCTGAACGTAGAAATCATTGATAACTCCCTCATATGGACCGTCTTTTGTTCTCATCTGAATAGGATGGAATCCTGTTATGTGGACTCCGTGATAAACATCCCGTAAGTCTGATTGCATTATCATTCTATTTATTCCTTCATGAGTAGCCAATGACAAACTCTCATATTCTTTAGTAGAATTGTCCGATAAATTCTTAAGGAATTTGAGCACCTTATTGTTTCTAGATCCTAGTCCTAATCTTACTGAGTACGTGTATGTTGCTAAAATTGAGCACATTTAAAATATTATGTTGAAATAGTTAAAATACTAATTGGTTGTGTATTTATAGTATAATAGAAAATAGTAATATCTTACGTTTACACGGTCGATCTGGGAACATTCTATCGAAACCTGGTCTACACACGCACTTCATAACACTATCGATCCTCTGGCATCTTTCATTTCTCGAAGCTTTACAATCTGGTTGACATTTTTTACCATATCCTATATGAGTGAAAATTAATTCATTAAAACATATTATAGCATAATAAGTTCCGCTAAAACTTCAAGAATTTATATTTAATCAGTTATAAGTACTTGCCTGTTGGATAAACCACATTAGTCGTTTCTAGGTATGGCGTTCCCGCGAGCAATATTTCACCGAACAACACCTGTGATACTCCATTAATAGTCACTTGTTCGGTCCTCGTGACCCCATCATAATCACCAGCCTCTACATCAGTGTTAATAGGGGGTGACTTACCACCATTTTGTGATTTATTCATCACAACAAAGAATGTGATATTGTCTTTTTCTTCGTCAGTTTCTATTTTTTGAATACATATTTTCAGTTACATCATCGTCTCTGATTATAAAATTGTCTCTTTCTTCTGAAGACATAGATATATCATCTAGAGCCACAATCTTGGTGTTTGGAATTGAGTTTATTACGGAAGTCGGTTCAACTTTAACTTGAACTGGAATATGTTTGGTTACTGTTTCAACTATAGTGGTAGGCTGAACTTGAGTGAATATTTCTGTCACAACATCTACCACAGTTGACAGTAGAAGTATGTGTATTTGTAAGAACCAGTGTTTCAGTAACAGCTCCTTCCGACTGACTAATTCAACTGGTCTTAGTGTGTATTACAGTTAAAGTATGTGTTAAATTTAAGTAACCAAAGCTGGAAATAGTCTGAGGTGGTTCCGATAATGTCTTTGTTAAAGTGATAATCGTTGTCTTAAATTCTGTTTTAGTTGGTATAATTTCATCTGATATTTTTATTTCGTTTCAGAACTCTCTATAATATTAGTTGGTACTATATTTTTAGAAGGTAAAGGTCGTACAATCTTTCGGATGGATGTTTGTCTTGTTGGTGCTAGCTAGCTGTGGACGATATAATGTTTTGGTTGGCCTGATTGTAACACTAGTTTTAGATGGATGTTTGATCTTATTAGTATTTAGTTTCTTGTTATCACTATTGAATGGATAAGGTTTTCGAGTTCTGTTTGTAATTCCAGAAGAAATAATTTTGCTTTTTTCCAACTTAACAATATTTGTAGTCTGAAGATTCAGCTTATTACTGGATGTCAGAGAATTATTATTTTCTGTAGTACTTTGCGTTATCCTTGTCGTATTCAAATTATGTGTATGATAGGTAATTGTATCGTCGTATATTCGACATCGGTCCATATTACTTGACCCGTTAACCTCTATAGATAGCTTAGCTTTATAGTCTTGAAAATAACCGTAGAAATATAAAATAATATTAAGATTAAAATTAAGTGCAAGTTTCTGATACTAACAGTTTTGATATTGTTATATTAGAAGCATAATGATCGATTAATGAAACTAACATTCTCGCTATGAAGATATATGTTGGCTCGTCTTTTTATGGGTCAATAAAAATTGGTTTCGATATTTGCACAACTTCTGATAAAATTAGATAGATAGGGTCAGTTCGGGTAAGATTGTCTAACACGAATAACTGCTAATTCAGTAGAGCTACAAAAATGGGAAAAATTAGGGGCACAATAAATCCATTTAAGTTATATTAATTTACAAAGATATCGCTATACGTACTTAGTATGAACGGAAAAAAACGCTTTTGTTATTTCAGTACGCTAAAGCACTTGCATCGGGAGTGCACCACGTTGGTAAAAAAAGGTATTTGTGTTGAAATATAAGTTATTTGGAGGATCTATGCAAGTAATTTTATTCTTCTATGATATATCTGTGTGATAGTAAATTACATTAGTAAAATATACGTTTTTTACGAAGTTATAGTTCATCAAATTAAAAGCTAAACTCAAAATAGGCCGTGGCGAAGTCCGTCTAGGCCATGGAGGGTAATGAATGTCATATAACGGTCTTTGCCACATACTCAACATTTTTTTTAAACCTTTTTAAAATTCATGTTCCAAATCAGAATTCTCACGATTGATTGCGCAGATTTGGTCTGGAATAGATGCCCAAGTGTTGCGAAAAGGTTTCAGAAAATTTGGTATTTACTTACCCAGTAAACCGATAAGAAGTAAATAAAGACAAATTTGATATGGTGAAACTAATACAACGGAATGAAATATTTCTGCAGCAGAGAAATAAGGAACATATTTTAACAGAAGAGCAACAAGACACTGAGCGAAATCCGAAATCTTTAGTGTCAATTTTACTTGAATTTTTTAACATAAAGTTGTAGCCGGATAGTGCAAATGAATTAAATAGTCGCAACACACCGCCAGAAGTAACTGCACAGAACCATATTGTTACCTTTGAAACCGAGATTGGTGAAAACGTGTTTTCAGTAGAACCGAAAATTAACAATTAACCGTTTTTTCAATTAGTTATTATTAATTGTTTACAACCCCTGCATGACGGTCTTCGCCGACGAATGTAGAATCTAGCCAAATGAGTGAAATAAAATGTTATTTCTGCGAGTTAGGGTGCAAATATGAAGTTGTTATATAAACTGGCATTCGCACACATATTAATTTACACAGGCAATAGGCATTGACATCTATCACTACGCTAGCTACCGTTAACTAGAGAATTTTGCCAGTAGACGGTCTTAGTCAACATGGGTGCCAAATCCGTCTTATTTCACTATTTAAAACAAAAATTGTTTATTTTCTGAACCAATGCTTTAATTGTCATTTTGACACGTTTACAGTTTGGTCAAATAAACATGCTATCATTTAGTTCAACCATATTTGGAATGAAGGTTATAGAATCGCCAAACTAAGAAACCATTTGTATTTTTTTAAACTTTATATGCCTGTCAATTTTTTTTTAACGAGGATAATCTTTCAAAGACAGGGGAAAACACGGCGGGGGCGTGTGGGATTTCCACCCATTAAACTCCTCGGCGTTCTCTGCGCTGTGCGTAGGCTAGTGAGAAGGAACGGCAAGCCATACTTCCGCTCACTACGCACGAGTCCCATGGACTCCGTCTTCGGCAGGGGTCACAGTGGCTTCACCACACTTCCCCTCCGACTCCAGAGCAGCGTGCCGGGAACGCCAAGCACGCCACTCTCACTCCAGCCTATGTTGCCCGGACGCCGGTTCCCCACCAACGCCCGGAGGCTCCTCTCACTGGGGAGGCATTTGGCGAGCGTAGGCCCGCTGCCTTCTACCCAGCCTTCGTCGACGCAGGGGCGCCGAGGAGGGGTCATCTTCCCGCGCTCGTTCAGCGGCCTCTTTCCGCGAGACGCACTCGCTGAACCGGACCACCGCCTCCCAGGCACTCTCGCTACCGACCATGGCCTGAACCACTGCCGGCAACGAGAGATCTGCGCCAACCACCGTGGTGAGCTGGCGACTTATATGCCTGTCTTCCCCAACCGACTCTAGGTACAAAATGTATTATTATTATTGGTTTTCACGATCAGCATCACTGACGGACAGTATAAAATCAATCTAAATTAATACCATTTTAAATAAAGATATTTTTAAATGAAACTTCGTTAAAAACTAACACATAATAATTTTATATGTTTAGATTTTAAGTTGGTTGATTTGATCGTCGAAATATTGTGTACGGCAACGCTTGCTCACATCGTTTTACAGATATATATATAAATGTATGTATAAAGAATGGTATCATGAGGAATGTAATAAAAAAAGGTTTGAGACTGAAGCACGTAAGACCTAGAATTGTTAGAGTAACAAGCTTGAACACTCGCTGGCGTTAGAGCTAATGTAACTCCGCTTCGTTTGCTTCTATAATAAAGAAGCAAAACGCTAGGATAAATTAAATAGTTAAAATTGATTAAGATATATGTGTGCTTGATTATAATGTTACATAATTTTAAATAAATCATCGCTGTATTAAGTTTTAAAATCTATTTAGTTGCTATTGTTTCCTTGTATTATAAATGTTAAATATTCTATCGATAAACAAAAATATTATTGATTATTGAATAAAAACGCTATGTCTCATATTTAATTGGTTGTTTCATTTAATTAACCCATATTATAATCTATAAAAGAGATAAAAGATAAAACAAAAACAGATATATTTATTTTATAACTGTTTATTTAGAAATAGCAAAAGAATAAATTATTATTGTCATAAAAATACAGAAATAATTTAAGAATATACAATTATGTATAACAGTGATTTTTATTTGTATAAACGGCTTCTTGAAAAGCTGAATCCCTACTAATATTATAAATGCGAAAGTAACTCTGTCTGTCTGTCTGTCTGTCTGTCTGTCTGCTACGCTTTCACGCCTAAACCACTGAACTGATTTTAATGAAATTCGGTACAGAGATAGAGTTGACCTTGAGAAAGAACATAGGATAGTTTTTATCCCAGACTTTTGAAAGGTTCTCTTGGAAACGCGATATAACCGAACTCCACGCGGCGAAGCTGCGGGCGGAAAGCTAGTTTAATCTATAGATTATTGGCATATTTTGTTGCACAATAAAATTACCAAAGAAAATAATAGGAAAAATCTTCAAAGGGGAAATCAAATAAATAATTTATTAATAGTTTTGTGTATAACCAGATTTCCCATTCAAATAATTTTCGTGACTTAAATCTATTTTGAACGCTTACATATATTATGGCATTTTACATTGACAATAATTGTGTTTGTTTATTGCGAAAATTATAAAATTAAAATATAAATTAGGAAATTATGAATATATTTCTATATAAATACAAAAATATCTCAATACTGATAGAAAAGAAAATATTCTGCGATTTAAGCCTCTTTTGACTTAATGTGTTTAACACATTTATTTATTTATTTAAGCACGCTAACAATATATATATTTAACACACTTACATAATTCTAGAAGTAGACAATCATGTTCTTAATATATACATCAATAACTAGCGCACATGACTTTCACAAACAACTCGACACGGAACAATTATACATATACAGGGTGACTGGTGAGTTACTATCAATATTTAAGGACGTGGTAGTTGACGATCATATATGACAAAATAAAAATTAATATAACATAAATATTAATAAACTTCTAAGTAAAGTTAACCAAAAGTTATGTAATTAATTACGGATCGCGTGGATACCCTAGCTGCGTTATCGACACAAAACAGTTATGTACGTAGGTATATGTAGTTATCGCGCGGTAGTTTACCTACATCCAAACGCCGCGCGCCGCCGCGTGTTAGACCTTAGATAAACAAAAATGATCCAATTCCCTTCATACTTTAATCCTGGCTTAGGACAGGCAAAAATACCAAGATATTTCTTTCGTTTAAGCAACCAATTTATTGACTAGGTAAATGGTGTGACCTTGACACGAAAAATAATATGAACTGTTTACCTATCTTGGTATTTCCGGCGTATTTAAAAATGGAATCATTCTTATTTACAACAATTGTCAATCATTAAAACTACCTATTTACCTACATAACTACACTAACCTTAACAAATGTTCAAAGCGAGCTCCTTCTCGTGTGATACACAGTTCGGCACGTTTACACATATTGTCTTTCACACGATTTAATACGAATGGGTCACTTTTAATAGTTTCGAAAGCACTATTGATTTTTAATTTCAACTCCTCTCTGTTGACATACATTGTAGCATACACAAGACGTTTCCTTGGGCATGTGTTGGAACACGGAACTGTCCGAAGTCTCGTAATCTTTGATTAGCGTTTAAGATGACGCTGGCCGTAGGTACTCGACGATTGGGGAACATCTCCCGGTACAAATTGATTGCGCCCGGCAAGCTATCATTTGCACGCGCATACGCATGAACCATGTCCAAGTATTCTGCATTTGTGTATTGAAAAGCCATATTTAATTACTAATAAGTAACAACGGGTCACACGCACACACGACAGATTATTATTAGGTATACGCGTAAGATCGATCGCTAGGCGCGCGCGCGGGAAGACGAACGTACGGACCTTACGGCGGCGCTCGCGCGACTAATAGCCGACTAATGGCCCGCTAGCCACGGGGCGGGGGTTGGGGAGTAGCGACACACTGGCGCCGGCAAGGATGAGTACGTATCCAAACTTTATTTATTTATACGGAAATTTGGTCAAAAATTAAGTACCTATTTTTTTTACATAATTCGAATGAGAATCATGTACCGAGTATGCTCCTTAAATATTGATAGTAACTCACCAGTCACCCTGTATAAGAAATTTATTAAATATAAAATTAGAAAAATTAAAACCGAATAGAAAGTACGTAAATAGAAGTTTAACAAGCTAGAACTATTTAAATAAAATGATTGAAAAGTTTTCTTTTAAAAGCATTGAAGGAATCACTAAATACGTTATTTTAATAAAAAATTGCCTATTCATTAAATATATTAATATTTTAAAATAAATAACCTATAGATATAAAAGCTAAAGTGTCACTGGATCCGTTATTAAAAAAAAACTGGTAACTTTCTAATGTTTTTGTCGAATTTTTCTAAATTTAGTGTGACATCTCGCTTTTTATGGACAGTCTTCACAAGGAGTCGAATTCAGATACATCACTGGTCTGAAAAAATGAAAAAAATATTTGTATGAATGATTTAAGAAATTAATAATATAGCATAAAGAAATATAACATAGGACTGGTCGGAAAAATAGGTAAGTGAGAGAAAAATTAAAACTACAGAGATAAAACTTCTCACCATTCAATGTATTCATGTGTGTGTCGGGTCCATCGTTGTAGTGAGAGGAGCTTCAACAGTGACTGGGACTTGTGACCCAGGTGTAGGTTTAAGAGGTCCCTGTCTATCACAAGTTAAATGCTCACTACTATCGCGTCCAAGCTCCTCTCTCTACATAACCAAATTTGAAAAGAACCTACTAGGGCTGTCTTGAAGTATATTCCAAAAACGTTCTAATGTTGTTTATGGACACGCCCAAGTCTTTTATAACAATAATAATAATAATTTATTTTGTCTCAGACATAGTCCATATTTTAATTTTAGTAGTACATGACAACCTTATAACTAATGTTAGTAAAAACAAATAAAAATAATAATAATAAAGTGTTTTATTAGTGAATCAAACCGTTAGTCGTGTAAGTACAATACCCACAAGGTCTGGTTTATAAAGGTGCACGTGAGGCAGAAGAAAAGTGGAGCCTAAATCTCGTTCAGCCATCGTGTTGGCTTCCTATAAGATAACATTAACATTATATAAATATATGAAAGAAGATTAGTGCGAGGGAAGTACCATCATATTATACTAATACTAGAAGACCCGGTGAACTTCGTATCGCCCTATAATCAAGAAATCTCCGTGTTTTGAAGTACGACAGAATGATTGACATTAATTGTCAAATCTAATGTCAAAAAAACGCTTGTATAACAACTACTAATAAATTAAAAATTAATTAAAAAAAACATTGTCCAGCAGACAAAATTGTGAATCTAAACAATTCCCAGATCCCCTTGAACACACACAAAAAATTTCATCAAAATCGGTCCAGTCATTTGAGAGAAGTTCAGTGACATACACACTCACAGAAGAGTTATATATATAAATATAATATTAATACCTGATGCGTGAGTCTTGTTGATGAAGCAGCTCTGCCAGTGCTCGCTGGAAGAGTTCCTCCGACCGATCTAGCTTCAGAAAAAGTCCTGGGAATAATTAATTATTACTTATTGGAAAAGGTAACTATTTGGTTTATACATATTTTTTAAGCAAAATAAAACAATATTAAGTTTATATTATTCCATTTCTGTTTCAAGAATTATAATTTTTTTAAATAGACTTGGAAGATTAATATATTTTCGACAATCCCCATTTTTTCTTACATGTAATGGGAGTGGAACCGATAAATATTTTAGAATGGAAAAAATATTACACATACATACATATATACTAAATACTTACAACTCCCCAATACAACGTACGGCATGCGTCCATTCTGCGTATCTTCTTGACTAAAAAATCAAAGTTTTGTGAAAACAATTCCATAGGAATCCGATGATTCAATGAAATTATAAGTTAGATATAAATAACATCGGAAATCATAACATAACAAAAAAAGCAAAGCTTTGGTCTTTGAATAATCAAGAAAACATTCTACAATTTGTTTTCCTTACTGTATATTTTCCATTGGAAGGCTGTATGACTATTGTGACTTGACATTTAACAGGAAGTATTGTAAGTACATATACGTATACTTTAAAAATTATTATCTCAATTCAATAATAAATATATACCCAGCTTGTTATTTGATATCTTATGTTTTAAATTTAAAATGTTATTTTTATTTTTCATTTTAATTCTAATTTTATTTTTTATGATCAAAACTTTTACATTTTGTTTTCACCGTAACAAAATTACTAAAAATCTTTATCTTTGTATAAATTATTATCTACACCCAAAAAAAGACTTCGCTTTGAAAAACAGTCCCTTGTCACTTTGTAGTATGATTTCTTTACTAAGATAACTATTTAATTATCTATCAAGCTAATTTTCTTTTCTACAAATACATTATATTACCTATAAGACTTCTGTAGTGTGTCGAAGCGTGACAGCTCTGCTTCCAAATCATTTTTGTTGTTGGACGAAGCGTCGTCTCTATCACATTTAATTGAGTTCTCATCTGGACGAATGGTCGTTGACACTTTATAACCAGCTGACACTAGTGCACCTGGAATTAACATTAATATATATAAATAAAAATATTATAACATTAGTATAAAATAACAGACATCTTTGTATACTTTTCACATTTGGATAATTAATTTATGGAAACGAATTAATTATTATTCCGGTGCTATAATTTGGTCCCTAGACTAATTATAGCCGATTAAAACTAATATTAAGTTTAAAGGAACTTATTCCTTTAACAATAGCCCATCCTCTTCCTACAAATATTGCATAATTTTTTTGTTTTGTAACAAAATAGTCTATTTCTTTTGAAATACCTTGTTAATAGCCTCTCTCTTTGTTTACACTGTACGAAGATTCAACGCTGTGTTTTCTTCGCATCTGGATAACAAAATTGTTATAAATTATAATAAAGAAGTGTTGAAGGTTTTCATATTAATTTATATATGAATAATATATGACGAGAGTCTAGTCGCATCAAAAATATTCCTTTTCATGTATTCGTTCATTACAATTGTTTTCAAAATAAATAATTCGTCAACAATCTTAGTTAGGTGATTACTTTTGTTCCAGTATCCACAATTGCAATACAGAATCCACAATTGCAATACAAAATTCACCACATAATAATACATGCATAATCACACTGAATTCGTTCTACATTATTCTCAAGAGTCACTGTAGTAGACTCTCTTCTATACAATTCTTGACATTCATTGTTAGAATTTGTTAGCAAAGTATCATTTTGAGTAAAGACTATCTTTGCTTCAAATGAAAACCCTTTTCAGGAACTAGGTTCTTGGTCTTATTAATTTTATTTAAGCCCTTTTATATATATTTCAGTATATATTTATCTGTACTCACCTCTTGCGTGTTTGTTGTTCCCGACTCCAAGTAACTGATAAGCTTAGCTTCATTACACACTTCGCTGCTCTTCCTACGTGACAAATTATCACGACTGTGGTATAATATTAGATCTATTATGAAGAAATGTACTTTAAATTAAGCATAATGAAGTATAATGAAATCAAGTATAAATACTTGTCACAATAATCAATATTACAAATACAATTACAAGAATATTAACCTTAGAGTGGGCGAGTTATGAGCATTTTGCCGCCCGCGCAAAAAAACCGTTAATAATAATTAAAACAACTAGCCGTCAGACTTGGGCTTCGTAGTAGCTACTCCCAATCTCATTAGCAACGTTTGCCTTAAATCTGGACACCGTCAGTGCCCGGGGGACCGCAGGAGAAGAAGGTATCTACTATCAGGTGTCACAATCAGATTATTTTTTTCAATGTTGAATATTGCCGGTCTAATAGTCAAATTATATACAAAGTCAATACTCAACATTTGATGCTACATCGAGAATATTTGAAACAAATTGCCATGGTACTTGTCAAGCAATATATGACCACAAGGACTTCTATAGGCACTTTAAATATTCCTTTGAGGAACCAAATCGCTCGCTTTGTCCTAGTAGAACAAGCATCTTCTTCGAAAAAGGAGGGCAAATGCAGTATATGTCCCTCAATGAAAAACAGGCGCACGAAAAAAGGGTGTTCCAGATGCCAAAAGTTACTGTGCAATGAACATTGTACATGCCTTTGTGAAGATTGTTTTGATAAAGCGTATCCTGTACGTGTCCACACTTTATTTATTTATACGGAAATTTGGTCAAAAATTAAGTACCTTTTTTTACATATGTAATTCGAATGAGAATCACCGAGTATTCTCCTTAAATATTGATAGTAATTTACCAGTCACCCTGTATATACAACGTGTAACATAATTAACGCACACCTGAAAGTAGTTTGATCAGAATCGGATACTGGATCTATTTTGATAGTTTTTTATGTAGGTCATTTTTTTTCTCAAATTTAGATAGAACTAAGTAATTTATAGTCACCCTACACACAGTTATCTAAACACTTCACAGAAACGAAAATGGATCGTAAGTCAGAGTATTTAGATTTTTAAAATGAAATATTAAATTAGTAATCATCAATCAATTAAAGAAAACTGATACTTTTTTTTGAAGGCTAAAATAGTATTTTACAAATATCTACGCACGCACAGCGACAGCCGGCACACATCAAATACCTACGCTCGTGTCCATTGACCTCCTAGATCAGCTGATTTGACGCGACTCGACTTTTTTTTGTGGGGGCGAATTAAATCGCTACTTTATAACACAAAGACGACAAGTGCCGAGGAACTAAAAAATAAGATAATAACCGCCTTTATAAAAGTGACAAGTGACACTGCAGTATTATCTAAAATAAAACCACAACTGCGAAAACGGTCATTAAAGTGCATTGAACAAGGCGGTGGACATTTTGAAAATGTTTTAAAACGACAACGCCGTGCGAGTGCAAATTAAACTGTAAGTTTGTTTATGATCTTTAAATTATTGTAAATATTTTGATACACACCATTTAAACAGGCCGACTGTGTTTAACTTTGTCGTAGGTATTGTGGTGTCTAATCAAATCACGCGATATCAGCTGTTTAATAATTCTTATTTACAAATTTAATTTAACAAATCAGTAATTATAAAATATTGGCTTCACATTAAAAAGAAAATTCAATGTCAACAATCTAAAGCTTGAAAAGTGTGATGGAAAGAAGAATCATAAATCATATGTTATTTCGTGAACTTATTATTACCTCCTTCTTATTATTGTCGGACGGCACTCGGAGAGAGGGGCGCGGCGGGTGCGGGAGTGTCGCTGAATAGCTGACCATATTATTTGCACGAAATTGGGATAACTAATTTCACAAATAAAAAATGCAAACGCACATATAAATAATATTTGGTGTATGCATTGCGTTTATATTATTATATACGCATTGGGGTATTTGAGGGTGTGCGTTAATTACGTTACACGTTGTATATATTTTTTAAGTATTTAAAAGTATTATGTAGCTTAAGAGAAAAAAAGTAATTTAAAATATTAAGTTTTCTAAAGTCTTTTGTAAACCAAAGTTTATAGAACAAAGTTGAATATACAGGGTGCAGTCACCCTGTATATAGTATGTATATACTGTATACAGTGTCCAGGAATAACATATAGGCTACTTTACATCCCGGAAATCCGCGGGTAACACCGCGGGGAGCAGCTAGTATTATACAGGGTGACTGGTGAATTACTATCAATACTTGAGGACGTGATATTTGACGATCTTATATGACAAAATAAAAATTAATATAACATAAATATTAATAAACTTCTAAGTAAAGTTAACCAAAAGTTGTGTAATTAATTACGCATCGTGTGAACACCCTACAGATTAGGTATACACACACACACACTCGCGCGCTTCGGCGTGGTGTCGTATCAGCACGCCGCCGCGCGCGTCCACACTTGGAACACTTGGAAAGAGTCCACACTTTATTTATTTATACGGAAATTTGGTCAAAAATTAAATACCTATTTTTTTACATAATTCGAATGAGTATCATGTACCGAGTATGCTCCTTAAATATTGATAGTAATTCACCAGTCACCCTGTATATGTTGATTTATTATAACTTATTGTTTATTTATTTAAATCCTAAAAGAAAAAATATTAAATTGCAGTATTACTAGTCAAAATAGTCAAAGTAAATGAGGCGGCAAAATGCTCCCCACGCGCCTACTGACGTTACGCAAAGAGACGAGCCCACTCTAGGGTTAAATGTATGTATACAACATGTAACATAATTAACGCACACCTTCAAACACCCCAATTAGAATATAATAATAGAAACGCAATGAATACACCAAATATTATTTATATGTGCGTTGGCATTGTTTATTTGTGAAATTAGTTATCCCAATTTCGTGCAAATAATATGGTCAGCTATTCACCAACACTTCGCTGCATACGCACACACAGACAGACCTCTCTCCGAGTGCCGTCCGACAATAATAAGAAGAAGGTAATAATAGGTACACGAAATAACTTCATTATGATTTATGATTCTTCTTTCCATCACACTTTTCAGGCTTTAGATTGTCAACATTGCATTTTCTTTTTAATGTGAAGCCAATATTTTATAATTACTGATTTGTTAAATTTGTTTGTTCAATGCACTTTAATGACCGTTTTCGCAATTGTGGTTTTATTTTAGATAATACTGCAGTGTCACTTGTCACTTTTATAAAGGCGGTTATTATCTTATTTTTTAGTTCCTCGGCACTTGTCGTCTCTGTGTTATAAACTAGCGATTTAATTCGCCCCCACAAAAAAAAGTCGAGTCGCGTCAAATCAGCTGATCTAGGACGTCAATGGACACGAGCGTAGGTATTTGATGTGTGCCGGCTGTCGCTGTGCGTGCGTAGATATTTGTAAAATACTATTTTAGCCTTGAAACAAGTATCAGTTTTCTTTAATTGATTGATGATTACTAATTTAATATTTCATTTTAAAAATCTTAATACTCTGACTTACGATCCATTTTCGTTTCTGTGAAGTGTTTAGATAACTGTGTGTAGGGTGACTATAATTTACTTAGTTCTATCTAAATTTGAGAAAAAAAATTACCTACATAAAAAATTATAAAAATCGATCCAGATTCCGATTCTGAACAAACTACTTTCAGGTGTGCGTTAATTGTGTTACACGTTGTATATTGTACATTTATATGACATTTTATATTATATCTCATAAGTATTTTAAGTTCCTAGATATTAATATAAATAATTTATATAAATTTGTAAACATTATATACAAATAATAATCTTAATCTATCAAAAGTCATTACTTGTATATTTATCCATATTACAAAGACAATACAAGAATATAAACTATCATATACATATACAGTATGTACTATTCAATTATATAACGTTTATCTTTATCCTTACCAAGTGTTATGTGTTCCTTATACATGTAGTATGTTCCTCATGGTACCTGTCGTGTAGTGCATGTAATCTCGGTCGAGGTATCATGAGGGCCGGCGGCGGGCGAGGGGAGTGTCCGGGAGGCTCCGGGGCCTGCTTACTGTGTGATGTACACCGGGACTAGAATAGAATAGAATACAACTAAAACATACATACATATAGAATACACACTTCATGAACAACAAGCATGATTCAACATTGAAGTTACACAAGAAGCTTCACATGAAACATTAATTAGTTTAAATATTGAACCCTGTGGTATTCTTTACAGTTTAGTCGTTTCAGATTACTCAAGTCTCATATGTCTCTATTTAGCTTTCAGATTGACTTGACAAGTTCGTCCCGCGTACCACTTGAAACATTCGCATATCATTGCGTTCTCACGATCGAAGCAGCTACCATGATAGTTGCAGCCTGCACAGCCTATTGCGTCAGCTGAAAGTTTTTATTAAAAATTACAATTTAAAACATAATCGTGTCATTATTTGTACAATTTTTATTATCATTGGATTAATCTTAAAACGCTTTTAAAGTCAAATTATATATAAGGGTTATGTTTTGATGTCTAAAATACCTCATATATTTCGTGCGACAGAGTAACAAATGAAATCAACTTACAAGAACATATCCTTCCAGGGTATAGAGTGTTGACGCTAAGGTCTGCAAAACCTTCTAAACAACTACAAGTGTAAGTTCCACGAAGGTTGAAACAGCGTGTTCGGAACAGTCACTGAACTGACTACTTGTGCATTCGTCGAAATCTGAAAAAATTCAAATGCTTCTTAGATTTTAATAGTATATAAGTAACAGTGGCGTGCACGATAAAATACGAGAAGTAATCAGAAAATATTAATTTAAATTTAATATTGATAAAACTCGTTCAAAATGGTAGGGACAGCAGTCCGATATGAACGAACATCTATATTATACTTTATGAATCTCTCAACTACCTCTGAGCCACGAATGACGAAAGCCACGAATCCTTAAAACGATAACGATCTGTTCACCACAGCTTAAGTTATAAAAGTTATTTAAATAGGAATATTAAAAATAATAAGAAATATTCTTATTACCTATTACCTTTTCAAAATAAGAAACAAGGTAATCAAAATAACTGATTTGTCAGTACACAACCTGCTAACTAATTAAAACAATAACATTACCTTTCTTTTAGTTCAAACTCAATTGGTCACACACCTTGAATTTACACTTATTTTAATTTTATTACCAAAAGGCCAATATTGAAAATCTAATCGTAACTAATTTCAATAAACACATATCACCAGCACAGAGCTCACAGCAATAATTTTACACAATTCGTTAATAAATTAATCCACTGTTTACTAATTAAAACTTACTTCACTTGCGCTTACTGCTTAGAAAGACCAATAACAATATTCAAAAACAATAAAATGGCGGAAAAATATATGAACAGTTTACCGACCAATCAGAGCGTCCCGTATCATTTGACAATTAACAAACGAAGTTTCGTTTTAACATTGATAGATGGCACTTATTAACAAATCATAAATCAAATATCGTTTTAAATTTTTCAATGTTAACCTTGCATTCGTTGAAAGAATGCCCCTCTGTGCATATGGAGCATCGCGGTGAATTTTTACAAAATTTAGCTAGATGATCATAGCGTAAACATTTAAAACACTGTTTTATAGTTTGGACATATGTGGAGAGAGGCAGGCGCCACATCTTAATGTGAACATAGTCCGGCAGTGACGTAGCAGACGCAAAAGTTATTACGCTCTGAGTAGGTTGCAGTGTGAAGGTGTTATTTTCTCCTTTTACTTTACGCATTATGCGTCGAAAGAAATGACTTTTTTTGTTGTTGATATTGATTTATATATTTTGTGATTGGATAGATGAGTGGGAACCGAAGAGATAACTCCCGATAGTTCGGTGGCCCCTGCTGGTATTGAAGCTTTAAGTCGTTGTTTCTTTAGATATGTAGTATTTTCGAAAAAGGCATTTGCCAAATTCGCACGTTGGAAAACAACACCAACCGATTTATAAATTTTTTTAAATATTGTATACCTTTCACAGAGCGTATAAAACTAGTACTAAGCGACATCATGTCCCTATTACCGAGTGGGACATCATTAGTACTTTCGACAAATACTATGAATTCAGACATGACTTCCGCATCTTCAGGGTATCGCCAACAATAATCAGCGACCCTAAAGGGAGTGAAGGCATTTGCATCCTGCAATACTGGCGAATCCTCGCAATCGGAATCACTGCTTGTGCTGAAAGGCAAGGACTCACCCGAATCCTTCTTTTTACGTTTTTTCACCATCTCTCCAT
This sequence comes from Danaus chrysippus, assembly GCA_916720795.1. Lineage (NCBI taxonomy): Eukaryota > Metazoa > Arthropoda > Insecta > Lepidoptera > Nymphalidae > Danaus > Danaus chrysippus. Next base: position 198,452 of record CAKASE010000068.1, read on the forward strand.
ATAAACACTTACATATATACATATTAAGTTTTACTTCTTTACAATTAAAGTAAACAAAAAGTTGCAAATTATAGTAGGTATAAAACTATTTAAAATAATTAAAATTTTCAAAAAGCCCGCGTCAACGTTTCAATTCCCGCGCTCTTTTGTAACCATCATAAACCATAGATATTATTTTTTGGTTATGTTCGTTCCGTCCAGAACAGGCAAAGAGAACAAAGCCCATACAACCATGTCTTTTGTATTTTGTATCTTTAATTATTTTTAAATGTCTTAATCAGCCTATGACTGAATCCACTCACAAGCATATACTCCGCTGAATATGGAGCACATTCAAAAACGGACTCATCAAAAGTGGATTATAATAACGGATAGTTTAAGTTTATTAACAGCACTACAAAATCCACAATTAAATTCTAAAACTAACTATATTATATATAAAATAAGAGAGTTGTATCACCTGCTGTCTCAAAACAAGCAAATAGTCCTATTCTAGAGCAAGCAGATTATTTAGCTAAATTTATTACAAATCCGGCCCACAATCAATTAAGTCACAGCTTTTTAAATTTCCCAATTCCTTATTCAGACACTCTTCAAACTCAAGTTACAGAAAGAATTTTACAACTTAGGATTGGTGTTTTTGACTCTTCAACTTGTAGATATTGCAATAGTGCTGATGAAACCCTCGAACATATATTTTTTGATTGTCCACAGTTTAGTATTCAAAGGATGGTCCTTGTAGACCAACTTTTAAGTATTTTTAAAACTGCTGAAGATATCCCGCGCTCCCTTCAGCAAATATTAAGCATTCAAGAATGCTTCTTGTCAGTTTGTGGCTTTCTTGTTTCTACTATAAATGAAATCTAATTGTTATTTGTACATATGTATATAATACAAATTTATTCGTTTTGTTTTAGATATTTGCTTTCAGCTATTTTCAGAATTTGACTGTTTTATCGATTTTGACAAATTAATTATTGTACTAAAAATAACATTACAAGGACTTGACATTGAAAATCTTTTTCAATATCAAGTCCTTGTAATGTAAAAAAAAAACAAGGATTTGACATGGTTTCGGCCTTATAATTAAAAAAGGATTCAAGAAGAAAAATTAAAAGAAAACTTGGCTTAGGCCTGATACAAAAACTTGAGTTAAGAATAAAAAGGAGATTAATACATTTAAATATAATTAAAGATACAAAATACAAAAGACATGGCTGTATGGGCTTTGTTCTCTTTGCCTGTTCTGAACGGAACGAACATAACCAAAAATATATATATATATATGTATTTATGATATCTGACATCTGACAAGTGACAGATGTTCAGATTATATGTTGTTAAATATTGTCGAATTCAAAGTTTACTTGTTATCAGGTAAAAATATATGTATATTAAAAAATAATGATTTAAAATCTATTTAATCCCAAGAAATGCCAAGAAAACCATATTATTGGACACGTAAACTGGAGTTAGAGCGTGTAGAATTTGTACGACAAAGAGAATTTATATGGAAGCCGTCAGGTAATACTAATCATCATATTCAACAAAAATACAAGGCCTACGCTGAATTGGCTGCAAATTTAGGAAGAGGATTTACAGGTTAGTTGTAATATATTCATTGTTTATGTTGTCCTTCTACCTGGCAATTTCCCAGCTTTAGCCAGGGTCCGCCTTAAATGTTGTGAATAGTTTTGGCTAATTGTTTTTACGACCAGTCGCCTGCCTGACATCAACCCTCTTCGAGAATGCATTAGTCAGTGATGTCTAAATACTCTTAGAAAGTACATATGACTCGGAAAAATCACATTGGTACTTGCCAGGATCGAACCCCCGCCCTCATGCATGAGAGGCGGGCTTTTTAACCACTAGACTGACCACCACTGACTGTAATTCATTGTTTATATTGTCATTCATACAAAATTAAAGTCATGTCACCATTATATGTACTGTATTTTCACATCAGATGACTAATTCCTTGTAACAACTTTTTATCATATATCATTCCAGCTCGCTCAGTGAGGAACCGTTGGGTTAATATAAGGAGTACATTCAATCATAACTTACGTCAAGTTGATAAGTCCAGAGACACAGCGAGCTCACCGTCGGAGGTGTATGTATCGAGCTGGTCGCTGTGGAGACCGTTACAGTTTATACAAACTATCAGAACTGATGACAACAATTATGATGTGAGTTACTATATGTATATTAAATAACTTTAACTTGTGAGTTACACTTTATAATGAGAGTATTATAACAAGCACATCAAACAATTGAAGTCATACTTTGTGGTTAAAGAACTTTATTTCTCATAAAGAACATACAATGTTCACTCAAATGAGATGCATAACATAATTTAATTTAATTTATAATTTAGTAAAGTAGTAACAAACTTATATGTATAACTCAAGAGTGCTTAATGTGCAATTAATCTAAGTGCTTTTTACAATAACTTAATAATTTCTTTTTAAAAATCGTAAAGGTTTTTTCCTTATATTATTTTGAAGCGGGAATGCAGCATCCGCAACAATAACACTTTCTGCTGGAATATTCAGACTACCGTCATCAATTGCTCGTTTTAAAGAACAATTACTAAAAACTCCGCCGTCAGAATATCTGCCCTTTGCTCCAATATCAATATAAGTGAATGAATAATCATCATCGACACAAGCTAGTAAAACAATGCTAAAAGTTTTTTTATAATTATAGAACTCAGATCCACTACAGGCTGGAGCTCGCAAGTTTATATGTTTACCATCAATTGCCCCAATACATCCAGGAAAATTCCACTTTAACTGAAATCCAGTTTTTATATCCATCCATTTTTGTTCTGTGTTTGGGACTTGAAAAAAAGAACATATAATCATGAATATTTTTTATTTACAGATCGATGAAAATTCGGAAATAGCTACTGATACTGTTGACTTTGAAAATAATAATACGGCATTAGAAGAGAATGATAGAGAAGAAAACTCAAATGCTGCGGATGAAATTATTGAAAATCGAGTTCAAGAACTAACCGAAACGTCTTCATCTACATTCACTGTGTCATCAAAACTGGCAACGAAGAAAAGGGGCAAAACAAATAAAAGACAGGACGAGGTACATGAAGCCATTGACAAAACAAATAAAATTGCCGAGAATGTTACTAAAATACAACATCTTTACTACAAAATAAAGAAGATGAATTCGACATTTTTGGGAGATATATAGCCTCGACTTTACATATATAGCCAAACGAGTTTTCAATTATTGCAAAAACAGATATTCGAAAGGCTTTATCGGAAATTCAATTAAAAGCAACCTACCATCAATATTTGCAGAAGAAAATATGAAATAAATCTCGATACTTGCAAATCAAGTGATTATGCTTTTTTATAATTTAAAAGTAAATATACCAATCATAGTTAATTTTAAGCTTAGTTATATGCCCATAACTTACCTTTGGCAAATAATTGAGAAGAATTGGGAGAACTCCTTTGTAGATGAACTTGATTCATATTTAAATCCAAGTGGTGACTACAAGAAGCATCATTGTCTTCTTTTTGTGTATCAATGCATTTTTCAGTTTCAACAGAAAGTGATGAGTGTACAGTCTGAAATGTTGAAGCTGATAAATAAAATATTTCTTTTTAAACAAATAAATATATTAAAAGAAAAGTTAAATGAAAAATCATAAAATTGAATGATAACATATTGTCTTAATTGTATCTTCCTTCCTTGTTTCTTTTAGAGTTTCTGATTGAATGTTAATAGACTTGTAATTTTTACTGAATTAAACACTGCCATTCTTATATTACATAAAAAACTATAAACAACTTTTTTTGGTTTGTAGTTATCCAGTGAAATTATAATCTCTGCATATTTAGAACACTTTGTTTTTGTTTTACCTATGTAAAGAAGTGACACAAGTAGTTATTTTGCTATACTGTTTGTAGGCACTTTATTTAGAAAAAAAATAGGTAATAAAGACCACACATTATAAATCTATCAAACCACATGTAAGGATATAAAAATGTTAAGATGACTTGTATACCTATTTAATTATATTCAATTAAATCAAATTTTTGTTTTTAATTTTTAATTATGAGCACCAATTTCTAAAGTAAAATAATAATAACGTAAAATAGTATCTATAGTTATAAAATATAATTGATTATTTATAGTTTTTTTTTATATTAGCAGTATGTATTGTGTGCCTATAACTGCTTGGGAAGTTGCTTACTTTAAATTCTTAAGTATAGAGTTGGTACAGCATTTTGAGTAACTCGTTTACTTGAAGAACGGCAAAACTGTTCAAAATGACGGTTGAAAATGATGTAACAAGAGTAGTAATTGATTGTATATATGACAAATAATCTAATATATAAAATTCTCGTGTCACAGTTTTCGTGCCCATACTCCTCCGAAACAACCTGACCGATTTTGATGAAATTTTTTGTGCTTATTCGGTAGCTATGAGAATCGGCCAACATCTATTTTTCATCCCCCTAAATGTTAGGGGTAGTCCACCCCTAAATTTTTTTTTTTATTTTTTAGACAAAATTTTTAATTACTATTTTTTTATGATACAACGTACAAAAATACATACAATCCTAAATTTTCACCCTTCTACGATCAACCCTTATTTTTTAATAGCTATTTTAGTAATTTAATCATTTTTCATCTCCGGTCGATAACTGATCAATCGTCATTTAATAAGTTATCCCCGCCAGATATCTACAGGTGTCACTTCTGACCCAGTAAACAGCACGGAGTAGGGATGAGAACGAAGCCGGTCTTCTGTTTCTCTCACACAATTAGACTTCTCTCACTCCCTACACAGTTGTCGGCCATCGTTATTGTTTGTGCATCAAGTGTAGTAGTAACGTTGACAATTATTATTTTGCTAGCTCAGAGTAACTCTCATATTAACTATTAATCATTCCTAATCACTTCAAAACACGGAGATTTATGGCTTTAATAGGTAAACTCCAAAAATATAAATAAAAAAACGTAACAGATATTTCTTGATTATAGGGCGAAACGAAGTTCGCCGGGTCTTCTAGTAATTTTATAGATTTTACTAAATAAGTATCGTACCTTTAGTCTCACACCGAAAATAACACTTAATAGCCGATTTTCGTGGCATTTTTTCAACTTATCGATAATCCAAATTCGTAGTTTGCAATCAAAATCCAATTGAGACAAGCCGGGGTCGATCGTCAAAAGCGTATAAATTGGAGTCAATGATATATTAAGCCGGGTCAAAATTCAAATGTTTGAAAAAGAACGTACAGCACAAGTAGGGTTGCCATCTCGAAAATTTGGAAAACAGGACAAGACGCGTGAAAACCCCGGATTTTAGAGTTCGAAAGCCGGACATAATATCAACAAGATCTTATCATATAAACATATTCAATGTAATAGAAAACAGTTAAAAATGTCATAAATCACCTTTTTTTATTCATTCATTATTTTAACAAAGCAGAATCATATTACAATTTGTTACACATTGTTTATATAAATCAGCTTTTTAAATTCTTGAAATAAGAAAACAAAACCTTAGGAAAATATTAAACAAAAACATATATTTAATGAATTAAAATCTGAAAAGTACCTACTTACTTAGACCATTCTAGTATTCAGTCTCACAATTTTCGAGGTAACTTTTTTATAGTTCTATAATTATTATCTGCTTTACTTTTTATCAGCATTCATTTATATAACAAAATATACCAATTTTAGCAGAAAAGAAACTAAATTCAGTCTTCTTAAATATTTAACAATAAAACAGAACATTTTTAAAGTTTAGACCTAATGCAATGTAAGTAATTACATTATTAAAATTTTAGAACAAAATAATTAATCCTATACTTACTCATTTTCATAAACTTAAAGTTTTGATCAACAACCATATTTTAAATAATTTTTACTCAATGAAAACAATCATAACTTCAACTACAAAAATAAAAATCAAGTGTGCGAGCATTGTGCGTGTCTCGCGGGCGGCCCAAATTTTTTTTATTTATTTATTTTTCAAACCTCGGTCTACAAATGAAACCTTCCCCGGACGCTCCCCGGATGCCCTCTAAACTAGGACAAATCCGGGGAAACCCGGACGGATGGCAACCCTAAGCACAAAAACAACAGTAAACAACGGCACATGAGCAACGGAAATAATTAAAAATTTGTCCTAATGTCAAATCAATTTGAGAGCTACTTACGCCATCTATAAAGTTATAAAGGAAAATAGTGTCAAAATGGTTGTACCTTGGTCGTTAGTTGGCAACACTTTCTATTCATTAATTTAAAAAAAAGAATGAAAAAAAAGAAATGAAATAATTATGTAATTAATTGGCTTTTAGATAGTGGGTGTACTGATCACATAATAAATAACGATACATATTTTTGTAACTTTATAGATTTAAAAAATCCTGTTAATGTCAAACTGTCAGACGGTAAAATATTAAAAGCTACTAAAGTAGGATCTGTAAAAATTTATTTCCAAAACTATTATAACCGTAAACATGTAGATTTGAAAAATGTTTATTTTGTTGAAGGTATTAAGCAAAATTTGTAGAGTTTTTCTAAAATAACTAAAAGTTGTACTATAATAGCTAAAAATGAAAATGCCAAAATTTATAATGTGGCTAGGGATTTGATAGTTGTTGGCAATAAAATAATTTGTATTGTATTAAAAGTTTTGTTTCACAGAATGATATGTATGTACATTCAACAGTTTTAACTCAAAAGGAGAAATGGCATAGAGCTCTTGGTCATGTTAATTTTCAATATTTAAATAAATTAATAAATAATAAATTAATTGAGGGTTTACCTGATAAGATTGAGAGTACTGAAATGAAGTGTTCAAATTGTATTAAAAGCATAATGACTTTAAACCAAACAAAGTACATTGAATCTTTGGCTGCTAAATATGATCTTCAGAATACTAAGTTGTATGATACTCCAATGGAAACAAATTTAAAACTATAACAAGCTAGGGAAGTAGATGAAAGTATTAAATACAGAAATATAATAGGAGAATTATTGTATATAAGTACAGGCACAAGGCCAGATATAGCATATAGCGTTAATTATTTGAGTTGTTACCAATCTTATTATAACGGAACACATTACAAGTATGCTCTAAGAATTTTTAAATATTTGTATAAAACTAAGGATTTACACTTAACATATTGTGATAATTTGGATTCTGATGTATTAGACAGTACGGTAGATTCTGACTTTGCAGGAGACAATGTAGATAGAAAGTCTACAACCGGTTTTGTTATAAGATTGTTAATTTTTTGGAAAACACGTAAACAGTGTACAGTAGCTAAATTTTCAACCTTTGCAGAGTATACTGCTATGTCAGAGGCAGTGACAGAAGTACTTTTTATAAGGAACTTGTTAAGTGAATCATTTGATATAAAGTTTTGTAACCCAATACAAATTTATGTTAATAACTCAGGTGCAATTGTAATAGCTAAATATGGTAATTTTATAAAGAACTCAAAGCACATTGAAGTGCAGTATCACTATGTAAATGAGAACTATGAAAATAAAATACATAATTGATATTGTGAAAATTGATAGTACAAGTAACCTGGCAGACATGTTAACTAAAAGTTTAGATAAGAAAAAGTTTTTGAAAAACAGGTTACACTTAAAATTAATTTAGTAAAGTAAAAGATAAATAAAATATTAGTTTGGTATACGATTATATGGATAGCAATGTAAAAGTTTATAAGTTTAGCCATGATGAATGTTGTGTTATTTAAGCTTAAGATTATAAATTTAAGGAGGAGTGTTGAATATAAGTAAATTTTATAATCTATGTTAATTCGCAATATATTGTTAATCTGTGTGTCAAAAGTCGTATCAATTATCATAGTTATGTCGGTTGAAGGTTGATTAAATATATGGAGGTCTTTAAAAAAGGGGTTTTATTTCATCTAAGTATTTTAACAGTAATATTATTATTGAAAATATTTCTAGGACAGTACTAGTAGACAAGAAGACATACAATTTAAACATGTGTAACTAACCAGTTATATGTATATGTTGCTATAGCTTATTACGTTGATGTGACACGCTATCCATATTTTTAGTGTTATCATTGCTTAAAATTTTCGTGACTTCCAAATTTACAAGACCGGCATTCCTTCATACAGGAGTTAAATGATATTAAAAAGACTCCTTCCTCTGCATTCCAGATGAAAACGGAGTGTTCTCTTAAAAATTGATGACTTGAAGCATTGATTTTATTTGACAACCGACAGTAACGTAGCACGCACATTACAGACTGAGATATATAGGTGTTTTCATGACTATGCTCCACTTCACTCCACTCCACTCCAACGTTTTATGAAAATTCTAATATATTTCGAGGCTAAAGCACGCTGACAAATATGCATATATTTTAATTTTCACTTCTTGCTTAAGATATCCGCCAAAAAAGAAAATAGTTTACTGATCAACACTTCTCTTCTCAAAGATTAATGTTGGGAAAAAGAAAGAGGGGAGTTCAGACAAATTAACAGATTTTATGTGACTTTAATAACAAAACATTAGCTTGTTTGATACGCTGCTTCCAATAAATTAATTACTTTTGTTTCTTAATGATATAATGTCAGACTATTTTCTTAAAGCTTAGTTTTATTATTGTATAAATTATCTTATTAACAATGCATTTTCTCAATGTCTTTTGAGTATCTGATATTAAAAAAAATACTTTATATGAGTTAACAACCATCTTTATAATTTTATATTTGTATTTACTTTATATCGTAACCGATAGTTTATGTAACTAATTTTATTTTCAAACGGACGGTTCTTAATATTCTTTGAATCAAAAAAGACGCATATATGACTAGGTATATAAATTTGACACGATAAATAAACTCTATCAGTTTTTAAAAGATAGTACCTAGGGTAAACAGACAGTCATTGGACAATTAAGGGAATAAAATAGTTTGAAGTTTTTTTTTTCCTTCGACTATTTCAGTATCTCATAAACTGTAGAGATATTTGGAAACTAGATAAAATGAGCTATCATAACAATTAATTAAAAACCTTACTTCTTGTGAACAGTTGAAAAATATTATTATATTTAAAAAAATGAACAAAAAACACAGTTATTGGACAAAAATTATAATTATTGGACGGTCGGAAACAATTATTGGACAGTCAATTAATATAGTGAAATTATAGTTAAACACGTAATAAAACACTATGTATAATATTATTAGAACAAAAATAGCTTTTTTTAATTCAAAAAATACATAAACACCTCTGAAAACTAAGTCATATGTAAATTATTCATTACTAAACTCTAATCAGTCTCAAACGTTACAGATCATAAATATTTAAAGAAATAAAATCTGAAAAATAAAGTTTTTTAAGGATTTTTTAAGGTTTAACGATTTTTCAATTTAAAATGCAGTGTGGATTTTGGAATGTCATATTTTCTGGCAATTTCTCTTATCTTTGGGTTTTCCGTTTCCTGTAATTCCCTGAGTGCTGTTATATATGCTAAACAATTATTGGACACAATAAGTGACAATTATGGGACAGTGTCCAATAACTGACAGAATAGTCTGTGATACTTGAAATTGAAAGTACGTCATAAGGAATTTAAATAATTAAAATTAACGCAAAAAACATCATAGAAACTCAAAGCTCTGAAAAAACATAGTTATTGGACAGTGTCTAATAATTGTTTTTTTTCAAATTGTACCATACAATTACTGGACAGGTGAAAATTACCTTAAAATATAACATTTATGAGATAAAAGTCCATTTATCATGTAAATTGTATGATATCTTACCAATCTCCGAGGTGCCAAAACAATATCAATCACCACTATGCCAAAATCGTAACAAAACTTTAGACTCAACCTTATCAAAATATTTATTTTTCAAGACAATTATCCGTTTCCGTGACAGCCGCCGGGAAATAATTTTTTTGACTGTTTATTACTTCCATTTGTTACAAAATATATGAACTATAACAATGTTAGAAACTAATAGATTTAAGTAATAGATATAAGTGTCGGTTTTTATTTGTTGTTATCTTATTTTTAGCAAATCAAAAGGGACTGTCCAATAACTATTCGGTGTCCAATGACTGTCTGTTTACCCTACTAGTTTTTCACTTAATGTATCATAACGAGTCTTGAATTAATATTTGTTATTAGATTAAATAAAAAACAAAATGTTTAAATCAACAAATTCATAATTCATATATTTAAAAATAACGTCATTTAAACAGACAATTTTTCACAAAAATAATTAACAGTTAGGTGGTTCTTTATACAAGTTTGGGTTACAAACTACATATACTGTTTGTTGCCTGTCGCCTGGCTCATCCAAAAACTGAAACAAAACAAATATCTCTTAAAAATTAGTTATAATTGAAATAGATCAACCTTATGATTGATTGATTAACATATTTATATAAAGACAAAGGATATATGAATCCTTTCCATGTAGGTATGGTATTAAAATTTTTGGAGTGTTTTTAGGGATTGATCTGTGATTAGACAAGAATGTATAAAGTACCAGGGAATCTATATAAACCATACTAACACAGCAGACCTTTACATATCAGAGTAGATGTAGTAGTAGGATTCTTTTTCGTAAATTGTGTAAAGTGTAGGAGCTAAAATGAACTATAATAATCGTTCTTACGTGCGGCCACTCCGGCCACAGCGCTGAGCTGATCAAATGCATGTTCCAACTGATGAGTGAACACTGAGAACGGTGAGGTCACATTAAACGGCAGTCTGAAACATAATATTACATTAAATACAGGAACATTTTCATCTTTAAATATGAAACAATGACGAGAAAACACCTAAATTCGGTTACTTGTTCTTGACATTCCACATTAGAACACATCTGAAAATAAAAAAATACGTTAAATAAAAAAAAATTGGATCTATCTATACGATAGGTGTATTAATATATATAGTGTTAGATATCGCTTACCATCAATAGCACTGTCACAAAATAAAACACGGTCCAGGACAAGACCCGCCAGTCTGATGATGAAGACATGTCTTCAGTGAGAGTTCTAAGCAGACTGAACTGAAACATTTTGCAGCTTATATGTTAAGATGAAACTTTATTAATATTAATGAGATTTTGTTTTCTTTATTTTCTTTGTACTTTTATGTGAGATAACACCTTGGCCTAGTATTACTTCGTTTCAAACTGTTGCAGACATACTTATAGGTTTTATTAATAAATATGTGTTTATTCCCATTCACTATACACCATAAGGCTAAGTTTTATGTAGAAATGCATGAGTTATTTAATGGCACCAAAGGTTAGAAAGATTATTTAAAAAGTATTAAATAAAATAAACTTTAATCTAAACAACAAAATCACAATCCTATAGGCTATAAGTAATCGTTATTTCATTTTTTACATAAGCAACAAGTTATAGAAGAAAGGTATGATTACTTACAACATAGTCAGACCTTTGATAACATGTGAATTGATATTAATAGGAAAATTGAAACAATCTCATCTAACATCCTTTCATCGTTTAATAAAAAAGGTAATTAAAGAAATTAGGTATGGTACGCATAACGCAGTACAATTAATATGCAAGCAAAAGTGAACGTTCTAGAACGTTAGCTTCAGCACCTCGTTGCAAATGCATTTTGATTGCATAATAATAATTTGATATTATTAAGTAGTTTAGGTTACACAGACAGCACAGTTATGGAACGGTATCTATACAGTCAGTAGGGATCAACCAGAGTTAGAAAGAGATACCAGGAAGAGCGTATTAATGTCACACTGCAGGTTCTGCAGTTCCTGAATATTACGATGACAATTTTACTATATTTAATGTCTCCAAAAGAAGAGCTTGTCTTTTCACCGTCAGTAAAACATATAGGGCAAAGTGATATTTATTATTGCTAACGTATGTCTACCATTAAGTGACAATCGAGGAAACGATATAATGTTAAATATTTTTAAAAAAGAAAATAAACAAATATGGTGCATACAATAATATAAGCAAAAAAAAAAGAGAGAGGAATGAAGCACTCTCTTTTGTTAAAAGGTAAGTGAGAGGGACATATGTGGCACCACCAACACTAAACAGTAGACATAGATGGAGGATTGAATATAGGTTTAATAAACTAAACTGCTACTGCTTACAAGCTCACTCACGAACTCACTAGAAATAGGTCCATCGTGGTTTTGGGAGAAGTGGACGCAATAGAAGTGGGCGCGAGGTATAGCGGCTGAATCTCTCTACAGAACAATAAAAGACTTGGGCTTGTTCAGAACTAATATCAATTCATTCTTGGAACGTACTTCGAAGACAGCCCTAGTAGGTACGTTTCAAACTTGGTTAGGTAGGAAGGAAGCTTGGACAGTGGAGGTGAGCGTTTAACGCGCGTTAGATAGTGGCCCCTTAAATCTATTTCGGGTCGCAGGTCCCAGGTAGTGTAGAAGCTCCTCTCCCTGTATAGAAGGACCCGGCACCTTCACGATGGATCCATGGAGTGTTAAGAGGTTTCGTCCCTCTTAATAAAAACGATAATACAATCAAAGGGCCGATTTGAATTTATTTCAGAGACTGGTGTCATATTAATAAGAAATATCTATTTTCACTTTATAATCAAGTTATAAAATCCAAAATGTAAGGGCTCGTTAACTTTTTCTCAACATAGTTATAACTTCTAAAATAAAAAGAGAATTAAAGTTAATGTAAAGAAAATCTTTTAAAGTTTTAATATAAATAAACTCAGTTATATGCCCACTGAACACTAAAATTTATTTTAATACAATGAATATTGTTGTTTCACCATGACAATGTAATACATAATGCATATCTTTAAAGTAGTTTTAGTTGAAAAAAGTTAGACTATAAGAAAAGAACAAATACTTTGCTTATGTTTCATATTTAAAAAATCGTATTGATTAAACAAAATTATCAAAATACATTTCAATCCGTATTATAACATGGAATATATAATAAACTAGCTTTCCGCCCGCAGCTTCGCCCGCCTGGTGTTCGGTTATATCGCGTTTTCTAGAAAACCTTTAAAAATTCTGGGATAAAAACTATCCTATGTTCTTTCTCAAGATCAACTCTATCTCTGTATCAAATTGCATTAAAATTAGTTCAGTGGTTTAGGCGTGGAAGCGTAACAGACAGACAGAGTTACTTTTGCATTTATAATATTAGTATGGATACAATCAATCAGAGGGAAATGTATTAAAGAAAACGAGAACCGTTCTAATACGAAATGTTTGCTGATACATAGAAGACGACCCCGAGCTCATACTACAGGTCACCTACACGTCTGTTGACTGGATAATGTAGAAGACTAGGAGGAAGGAGGAAAACTTGTAATAAGTTAAAGAAAAACTATTAGATGTGTTAAAGAAGTTTCTTCTAAGAATATAAACTCACCTTACTTGTATAATATATCAAATTCACTTGGAGTATAGACTTATGAAAGTTAAATCTTATAAATATGTTTAAAGGAAAGGAGAAACAAATTGAATGCTACAAATAATATGTTGTTAATAAATACGGGATCGTTGTTGTAATCTGTTCAGACCAGATGTATCAAGAAGTATAATAAAATATTTCAAACTCACTACGACTGTGGTAATGTTGGAATGAGAAAGTTAATTACGATATTTGTGTGAAGTATAATATGTGGTGTTTAGATTTTCCAACAAAAAGAGAGGACGATTATAAAAAAAACTCCATGTTGAGTATATTTAGCTCGCGACCACGGTGAGTGCGACCTCGTTATATATGAAGCAAGGTAACACACGCGTGTGCTTATTGTAGGTTTGTAGATAGTTATAGTGGTCTCGTTAATAAGAAGGTTTATATGTTATATTTGTAACCGTCCAATATAAAAGTTTCAACGTCAGTCCGATGTTGCTGTCTCTATAGATCTACTTCTTCTTCCTAGCAATTTCCCGGCTATAGCCAGGGTCTGCCTTACATGTTGTGAATAGTTTTGGCTAATTGTTTTTATGACTGGCTGCCTGCCTGACATTAACCCTCTTTTTGGGAATCAACATTAATCAGTGATGTCTAAATAGTCTTAGAAAGTACATATGATTCGAAAAAATCACATTAGTACTTGCCCGGGCCAGGATCGAACCCGCGCCTTCGGTAACGAGAGGCGGGCCCATTAACCACTAGGCCACCACTGACGTTGCTGTCTCTATAGATATAGTCTCAATATGTGCATTGACATTCATTATGTTCTTTTAGATGATTTCAACCATTTCAGTCTTCTTAATATACATATATTTGAAATTTATTTTTGTATTAAAATTTCTTAGTTAACTTTATTCTGGGTCTTAGTTATATGATCAAGAAAATATTTTGAGTAAATCCAGTAATTATGTTTCCATGATGCTTTAAATTAATGAAAAGCAAGCATGTGCTGTGGAAGGACTTCCTTAAATATGTATAGACACTGTGAAAGGTTCGTTCGATTATCATTCATTATTATTTAATATTACTTTTTGTAAAGTATTCTGACATATTAAACTAGAAGAAAATATAATAAGTTAAAAAAATATTATATACATAATGTATTATTATCCTTGTTACGTTTTTGTTTTCTTGAAAATTTGTACTTTGCAATTACACTGCAAAATTAAAGTGGAAAAAGGTGTTTGTACATGTGTGTGTGTGTGTTTGTATGTGTGCGTATGGCATTGTAGTTCACCAACAGACCCACCGATTTTGAAGACAATTTTTCTAGTTATAGCCATTGTCCTCATGGTTGTCTTTATCCTTGTTTAATTCACATCGGTTCAATAGTGTAACAGTATCACATCTTTTAAAAAAATATTAAAAGCATTTTTTCATACGATTACTTTTATAAATGCTCAAAAAGGAGTTTGTAAAATTATATAAAATAAATACTTATTTCACGTCATGGTAATAAAACAATGTATTGGAGTTTTAAAACTTTTTTATATTTTTATCAAGAGTATTAGTTTTAGTGTAGTCATCAGAAACATTTTTATTATTTTGTGATCACATTCATTAAAATAATAAATCAACTATATTACAACTGGATCGTGGTGAGGATGTCGATGTGAGGAACAGATTCATCCAAAAGTCACTGAAACAAGAAGAACGATCACAGCTCGTGACGTATGTTATAAAAGAAGGTTACATTTAATTATACAGGTGACTGGTGAATTACTATCAATATTTAACGAGAATTCTCGGTACATGATTCTCATTCGAATTATGTAAAAAAAATAGGTACTTAATTTTTGAACAAAATTCCGTATAAATAAATAAAGTGTGGACACGTTCCAAGTGTTCCAAGTGTGGACGCGTGCGTCGGCGTGCTGATACAACACCACGCCGCCAAACGCGTGTGTGTGTGTGTGTGTGTATACCTTATCTGTAGGGTGTTCACACGATGCGTAATTAATAACATAACTTTTGGTTAACTTTACTTAGAAGTTTATTAATATTTATGTTATATTAATTTTTATTTTGTCATATATGATCGTCAAATATCACGTCCTCAAGTATTGATAGTAATTCACCAGTCACCCTGTATATACTATAATTAAAATTACATGGATATTAAGACTTATCAATCAATAAGTAAACTATAATATTATTCAAGTATGTTCAGTTTCAGCACACTAGAGATCTTATTTTTTTCCATGTAAGGACACATTTTTATTTTTCTATTATTGTATATTATGGTGTTTACTCACATGATATTATGTCAACCAGAGCGTTAAGTCTGTCAATCTTGTTCTCTATTTTGTCGATGAGCAATAGTGAGAGCAACGAAGTGCCGTTACTAAAAAAATATTTTATACATTATTATTAAGTTTAACATCATTTGGTAATTGGTTGTATGAAAAAGTAACTTGTTCATCGTTTTAATTTAATGAAATCACTGCTTGTAGGAAAAATATATTTCTTTTCTTCTATATTTTTTAATTGTAATGTTTATTTAAAATTCATAAATAACTTACACTTGACATTCTGCGGTGGAGCACAACTGAAACAGATAAATTAACTCAATTAATAAGCGTTTGAAGACTGTTTGAAGTTTGACTTGAATAGAAAAAAATATGTGATCTATTTATGTATATATATAAAATAAAAAACCTTATTTTACTAACCAACAGAATACACAGTAAGCCGAGCAGAGTCCACGACATTAGACCACAAGAAGACATGTTCTTGGTTAGTAGCGTGTAACGATTGCTACGAACGGATTTTGTAAGACTTATATATTGATAAGAAATTAAATTAATATTAATAAGGTTTTGTTTACAGAATTTTCTTCACGCACATGCGAGGTGAAGTTTAACATTGTAATTATTGTGTATTGTCTTATACATATATGTCGCAGCCTTCAATTAATATATATATATTGAAAGGCATTCAGTTCTGGAAATCGTGATCATATTTAACAACACAATAGCGGCTTGTACAAATATGTATATGTATTTTTTTATGTTTAAACAGTATGATGTTATAAAAAAAAGAATTATTTAGTTTACACATATGAATCTCAGATGACTCCACTTATTTATAGTTTTATCTTCATAGCTGTACTCCTCTCTGAAACTCTTATTGCTTTTAATTTAACTAATTTAATTTTAAGTTAGTAAATGTTTGAAAATAGTTTAAAATAGTTTAGGATTTTGTCGGTTAATATGTTTATTAATTTATTGTTTTTTTAATGCAAAAAGTAAATTTAAGAAACAAGTGAAGGAATTCATTTATGAGTTGACTAAATAAGTTGTGATTTAAGCGATTGGATTCACATATTGTACGTGTGGTCTGAGTTATTCATTCACATGAGTCGTTCTGAAGGGTTGTGTTACCCTTCTTTCCTGTTTCAATTAATTTGAATTTATTAGCAAAAATCACACTTAGGAGATGGTATAGTTAAATCTGAAGATGTTACTTTATTTCAATATTTATTTGAGTTTTTTCGTTGCAGTACTTTAGTCATTATTACAACACCATAAACCTCATTGATTTGCACTGGTCCGGATCACTCTGTAAAGGTCACAAACTTTGATAACGTGTTCTCAAGTTACTTTAACATACTCATTGGTCACTCTTGTTAACATAAAATTGTATTTTTTTCTATTTCAATCCAACACAAGCAACCAACTAAGATATACTCGTAACGATAAATCTCGACACATTGAGACGTTGTATTATTTTCAGTGTTTAATATTTGGAAGTGTCCTGACGCGTGACGCCTGAACAATTTGTTTTAATTATTGCTTAAAAAATTCTAGAAAATAATTCACTTTAAAAATGAATTGTACTCCCAATATTATGACAAGCAAGTGATAAGTAAATTTAAAGAGTTGTAGTTTTCGGTTTTGTGTTTATATGTAGTTGTGAGTCTATTCGGTAACCGAATAATAATCTAAAATAACGACGCAATTGAATTTAAAAAAGATTTAAAATAGTTTTTGATGATAAGAAAGTTACATGGAATATTAAAAATATATTTAAGACCCTTAAACCTACACCTGGGTCGCAAGTCCCAGTCACTGTTGAAGCTCCTCTCACTACAACGATGGACCCGGCACCCGCACCGTGAATACATTGAATGATGAGAGGTTTCGTCTCTTAGTTTAAGAAAAAACTAAATAAAAATACTTACAAAATGCTTGTAGATATTACGTGGCTTTCTTTACGAACATAACAAAAGAAAAACCAGATGACGTCACGATGCAGAAGAATACGAATCAGTATTATAATAGAGAGAAGTAAATCAATATATTTAAAGACATTTCTAAAATACACTCAAAATATTTTGATGCTTGCTAAAAAAATTAATTGTAATATTTAATAAGTATCTTTGTTATAAATAAATAACAATAACTTGAATTAATATTTAATTAAACCTAAAATATAAAATGTAAAAACTATTATTCTATATCGTAATACAATATAAGGGATGGATTATATAGTACTAGCTTTCCGCACGCAGCTTCGCCCGCGTAGTGTTCGGTTATATCGAGTTTCCAAGAGAACCTTTCAAAAGTCTGGGATATAAACTATCCTATGTTCTATCTCAAGGTCAATTCTATCTCTGTACCAAATTTCATTAAAATCAGTTCAGTGGTTTAGGCGTGAAAGCGTAACAGACAGACAGACAGACAGAGTTACTTTCGCATTTATAATATTAGTAGGGATTGCTTGATAGTATTACAAACCAAGCGTTCATTATGAAATAATCTTGTTATTGACTGTAAATATGACATTGATACAAATGTAAGTTAAGTTCTCATCTCATTAACATACTGTAGCAGTTCATTCACAATGAAGGCATATTGTTTAATTTGAGAGTAAAAATCCTGTTATTTGATCGAATTGTGTGATTTTGTTGCAGTGTTTATTATATACATTTTTATTTAATTATATTGTTATCAATGAAATTTCGTTTAAGCAGTCTTTTTAAGTTCATTTAATAAAATTTATCAACAATTTTATTTCATTCATATTAAAAATGTGACGGTTTCTTTTATTATTTCTCTTTTTTTGTTATATAATTATTAATCCAAATGTATTTTGATATCTTTTGTAATGTATTTAACATCCAGCTTCTTATATCTTTTCGTTATAAATGAATTTCTACTAACATTTTGTTATATAATAAAAATGACATCTGTTTAATTATTTAAACTATTCTTAATTGTAGGGTTTCAAGGAAAAAATATTAAATCAAATTGGTCGACCACAGTACAAGCAATGAAGACGGTTCGTTTTGCCTCCTCCGGGATAGAAATAATATGGTCAGAGTTACATGAACTATTGAGACTATCTCCTGTGATCTCCTCTTCCTATGTTTGTTATATTAATACACACGAGCTGTTTATAATTCAGATGAGATATCAATTTTCATTGAAACCACAATCAACTATTATTATTTTTAATTAAGTATAATATGAGGGCGCATCCGTCAAAAATCATACGTCAGGTTGACTTTTAGCTGTCTGAGGTTAGCCTAGTGAAGCGTCATTGTGATGGTAGCGAGGGCGGCCATCTTTATGATGGAGTATCGTGCGAGATGACGCCCGCGCACCGCGCTCGTGACGAATCGCTGTGTATCGAAGTGATAGTGATATCTAGTGTTTCGATTGAGTTGGTGTCGTATTGAATAGACTGTACTTTATCCCTTTCAAAGTATGAGTTCCCATGAAGGCCCTCCTGTTCTTATAACGCCCTCCTACATCAGAAGTGGGATCGAAAGGGCTTTAAAATGAGGAGAGTAGTGATCATCCATCTATGTTAAACTTTGTAAAAAATAATGAGAAACTTGTCGATGAAAATAATGTCAACTTCTCAACTAACTTCGACGACGTAGTTGATCCGGTTCAATCTGGATCGTACGGAAGCAGATATAAGGGTTAGGACGTCTCGTCGTGTCTTGATCGTAAAAGGTACCGGTAATTGAGGCTCGCCGGTGAAGGAGATATCTGTGTGACCATGGGCCGAGCCGAGGGGAGTTGACGACGTCATCTGGTGAGACTGTTCCTTTTCTTTTTAGTAGTGGGTGTACTTGTTCATGTAGTACTAATGTGTGTCTGTATCTGAAAATTTTTCAAATAAATTTCTGTGTACTTTGAGCAATGAAGTAGTTCCCCTGAAAGGCATCGGAGACTTATTGTAATACACAAATTTTAAGCCCGGTCATAATTCAAAGTGTTTCAGTGTCTCTTTTGTTTCATATTATTAAAGAGAATATTATTCTTGAATCCGTGGTTGTTGGACGGGACCTTGTAGAGTGGGGGGTTAAAGGAGAGATAAACAGTGACTACATTATTTTCTCAAAACCTGAAACGACAAAAACAGATAAGTGCCCAACCTCAGACAGTCTTAACTTTTCTTGTATCAAAACTTATTTGGAAGGCGACGATAACAAAGCCCTTATCGATGTTTTTAAGAAGTATAACTCATTTTATTATTAAGGGCACCTCTTAACTCTTTAGACCCTAATTCTTTAGACCCTAACATAGTCTAAGAGAGACCTTACAAATTATAAGAGGTTGTTCGAAAAAAAAAATGGATGCCCTCTTTGAAACAATCATTTTACACTTTATCAAGCCCCATTCTAATTGTAAAAAAAAAAACCGAATGACAACTCTGACATAATGTATGTTGACTCTAGGGAGATTAACACCAATTCTTATAGTAAGCCTTTTGTTTTAGAAATTTTATACCGAACTATTTCCGCCTAGTACGATCCTTATGTCTACTCACTAAGTTAAAGGGTTTAATTAAACGGTCAGAAGTCCACGGTAATATTCGTAAATGGATAGTTCAAATACTTACCACGGAGTCTATTCTAACTATATTTGATCGCGAGCCTCCTATAGAATTACACACGAATGCCAGCGCCAACGGATACGGTACCATTTTAATTAAATGAAAGAACGGAGTTCCTCACGTTATTTCATATTTCAGTCGCCGGAAAACTGACACGGAATAAAAGTATCATTCTTATGAACTTGAGACCTCGGCAGTCGTTCGAGCGGAAGAATATTTGAAGCAAAAGCTATATGGTCATCATTTTATCGTTTTCACGGGTGGCAATCCTTTCAAAGCTTCTTAGTTAAAAAAAAAAAAAAAAATTAACACCGAGAGTACATAGATGACCCTGAGCAGGGCACTTCCAAGAGCGACAAAAGCAAGGCTCAAGTAGTTAATAAGTCTGTGCAGTTTGTAGAGGTAAATCAAAGGTGGTTAGCGGTAGAACAAAAACGTGATGCATATGTTCAAGATATTGTTGCTCAGCTCTTAAATAATAAGTTTCCCGATTCAATTAGTCACATCTACGATGTTAGAAACAATATGCTATATCGAAAAAAAATTGAGCGAAACAAAGTTAGTCGTTGGTAACCTATCGTCCATCAGTCCCTTGTATGGACTTAAATCAACCATATCCATACTGAGATAGACACGTTTAGTTTCTTGATGGAGTGCAACGCAGGCAGGTATTTTTAGGTGTTCTGGGATTTGGTCCAGTCACCTTTTGGGATTTAGTCCTCTAGTTCGGTTACCGTCCACTTTTTCAATCACTAGCGGACGTTTAAAGCTGTCCGTAGTTCTGTCAGGGAACTGACCAATCAACGCCAGTATGTGCTGCAAATAGATATTAGATAAGCGCTGACCATATTTTGAGGTATGCGTAACATACTTCGTCATCACCACATTCCTAAGGCATCAATTCTTTGCCTGTCAACGACTTTCATAGTCCACGTCTTTGCACTATACAGAATCGGATAGCTAGATAGATAGAAATATAGAGAAGGCAAGCGTTCGTATCAGATGCATTTTTGTTCCATTAATAATTTTCCTATCTCTCCAAATTTTATTCAGTGGGGTTATTGCTATTTTGGCCATGTAAATTCTCCTACGGATTTGCATACATTTTATTGGCATACTATTCACATAGATATGACTGGGACATTAAGTGGCAAAAGCTACAGAAAAGAAATACGCGTCAGTAATGATTGATTATGTTATCAAGTATGTCCTTTAAGAGCATACTCTATCCCTCGATGCCAGTTGTACTATTAAAGCGTTGAGAAAAGCTGTTTCTCTTTTCGGTGCTCTCAAGCGAATTGTTATATCGGGGAAGGGGCTTTGTAAGCGCGGACTTTAGAGAATTGAGTAAAACACCTCGTATAGAACTTTACTTTATAACAACAGGGGCAAATAAAGCCAACGGTCAAGTAGAAAGGGCCATGCAGATTTTAAAATGTCTGCTAACTATTATAGAAAACGATACCCATAAAACGTGGCGTGACAAACTTCCTGAGGTACAAGGGACGAAACCGCTTAGCATTCAATGGATTCACCGTGCGGGTGCCGGGTCCATCGCGTTGCAGGGAGGGGAGCTTCAGCAGTGCCTGGGACTTGCGACCCAGGTGTGGGTTTAAGGGGCCCCTTAACTAACGCGCGTTGTACGCTCACCTCCACTGTCCAAGTTCCTCTCCCTACCTAGCCAAATTTGGAAGGAACCTGCTAGGGCTGCTTTCGACGTACGTTCCGAGAATGAATTAATGTTGGTTCTGGACGGGCCCAAGTCTTTTAGTAGGTTGTAGAGAGATTTGGCTGTTATGCCTCTCGCTCCCACCTCTACCGCGGACGAACCTATTTCGAGTTAGTTCGTTAGTGAGCTCGTAATACTTAATGACCTTGATGGCATGGTCTTTGGGGATGTTGGTTTCCCAAGGCACCGTAGGCCCTATCATCACAACGCGCTTTAAAATACGCGAATATAGAAATATGTCTGGTCTGGAGGCTGACGCACAAATATCCTCGGGGATTTTGTGTTGTTTCTCATACGTATCCATCATGATAGTCCAATCCGAAGCCGCTTTAAGGATAGAGTAAGGCTTGACGTTTGATTTTATAGCCCTGGTGCTCTCTCTCACAAAACCTATTGATCGCTCGTTTGTGGTTATTTCCCTTTGCGCTCTGGCTACCGAAAGGCTAACCGCTTCAAGTATGATCTCTAAAACCCTATAGTGACGACGCGAGAATTGACCGCTGTCCAGGAGAACCTTACATCTCACTAGCAAATGCTTAGCAGTTCCAACTGCCTTTCCGCAGATATAGCAAGTGTTTTCGGTACCTTTACCCCATCTTACTAAATTACTCTGATCTGGGAGAGTCATCTAGCACTTAATAACACAAGCCGTAGTGTTACAGGATATACTCCAACAGAACTAATGTTTGGCATTCGCGCGCAATCTTTAGGGATATCATTAATAGCCCAAAATTCAAACGAGCCGAGATTAGATTTAGACAATATCCGGAATAAAACTTCCCTCAACACTGAAAACGCAGATCAAAAGGAAATAGTTAAATTTAGTAAAGGCAAAGCCCAAGTAAAACCTTTTTTTCTTTCTCGGGGAGATTACGTTTTTGTTAAGTGTAGCGAATGTTACCAAACTAAACTGCAAAGAAAGTTTAGGGGACCTTTTATCATAACTAAAATTCTAGACAACGATAGGTACGAACTGAAACATACCGATGAATCTAATTGCACTTTAAAATACTCTCATGAAAACTTGGACGCAGTACCCAGAGGCTTTGAAGGGTTAGTTGACATATCCACTGAACTAAGTAATGAGGAGGCCGAGACGGCGGGTCATGGAGTGGAGAGAATGGAAACGAAGCTATGTCAGATGATGAAAGTGAGTAGCTGAGTAGCTCTGATGGCCTCCATCATTGATAAACCATAAATGAGTTGTGTAAGTTTGAGTTGGTGTGTTTGAGGTGGCGATGGAACTGGCTGATGCGGCCGATGTTTCTAGTAGTGATGGATCAAAGCGTGCAGGGGCTGGCTCGATGGAGTCCACGTCCGGTCGACGCTTGATCAGGTTGTGAAGATGGACGGGCTAGCTCTGTGGAGTCTATGTCCGGGTCATCGTTCACTCACATGAGTATAAGTAGTGGAGATGATGGGGCTAGCTCATTGGAGTCTCGATCATCGTTCATTCGTTTGGCTGAGTTGTTCTGGATGCTCTGCAGATTGTGGTCAGACGAATATTGTCGTCCAGGTCAGAGCCATTTAAGTTGGCTGACTTGTTCTGGTGAGACGAATATTGTCGTCCGAGTCAGAGCCATTTAAGTTGGCTGACTTGTTCTGGTAAGACGAATATTGTCGTCCGAGTCAGAGCCATTTAAGTTGGCTGACTTGTTCTGGTAAGACGAATGAAGTCGTCCGAGTCAGAGCCATTTAAGTTGGCTGACTTGTTCTGGTAAGACGAATATTGTCGTCCGAGTCAGGAGCCATTTAAGTTGGCTGACTTGTTCTGGTAAGACGAATGTAGTCGTCCGAGTCAGGAGCCATTTAAGTTGGCTGACTTGTTCTGGTAAGACGAATGTAGTCGTCCGAGTCAGGAGCCATTTAAGTTGGCTGACTTGTTCTGGTAAGACGAATGTAGTCGTCCGAGTCAGGAGCCATTTAAGTTGGCTGACTTGTTCTGGTAAGACGAATGTAGTCGTCCGAGTCAGGAGCCATTTAAGTTGGCTGACTTGTTCTGGTAAGACGAACGTAGTCGTCCGAGTCAGGAGCCATTTAAGTTGGCTGACTTGTTCTGGTAAGACGAACGTAGTCGTCCGAGTCAGGAGCCATTTAAGTTGGCTGACTTGTTCTGGTAAGACGAACGTAGTCGTCCGAGTCAGGAGCCATTTAAGTTGGCTGACTTGTTCTGGTAAGACGAACGTAGTCGTCCGAGTCAGGAGCCATTTAAGTTGGCTGACTTGTTCTGGTAAGACGAATGTAGTCGTCCGAGTTAGAGCCATTTAAGTTGGCTGACTTGTTCTGGTAAGACGAACGTAGTCGTCCGAGTCAGAGCCCTTTAAGTTGGCTGACTTGTTCTGGATGCTTTGAACATTGTGGCAAGACGAATGTAGTCGTCCGGGTCAGAGCCCTTTAAGTTGGTTGACTTGTTCTGGATGCTTTGAACATTGTGGCAAGACGAATGTAGTCGTCCGGGTCAGAGCCCTTTAAGTTGGTTGACTTGTTCTGGATGCTTTGAACATTGTGGTGAGATGAATGTTGTCGTCTGGCTTAATTGCTACGAGATGCTCGCCTTAAGTCTTAAGTACCATAGCACATTTTGATGATTGTAACTAGTCGTTTGTCAGGATGCCGAACGGAATAGACACAACTGTAGTTCATTGATCCGAGAACCGCCCGAGGACGGTCGAATGTCAGTCCGGCCGTGACGGCGCATCCGTCAAAAATCATACGTCAGGTTGACTTTTAGCTGTCTGAGGTTAGCCTAGTGAAGCGTCATTGTGATGGTAGCGAGGGCGGCCATCTTTATTATGCAGTATCGTGCGAGAGGACGCCCGCGCACCGCGCTCGTGACGAATCGCTGTGTATCGAAGTGATAGTGATATCTAGTGTTTCGATTGAGTTGGTGTCGTATTGAATAGACTGTACTTTATCCCTTTCAAAGTATGAGTTCCCATGAAGGCCCTCCTGTTCTTATAACGCCCTCCTACAAATATATAGTTTTTCTGGTTCCGACGCTTCGTTCATAGAACTTTGTTTTTCATTAAATTAATGAATATTTCCGTATTTAAATTTCGATATAGCCGTCAATAGGAACTAAGCTCGCCAGCTTCGACTACACCTCACGACACGACTACGACACGGTGACGACATATTGATGAAGATTACTTGAAAACAAGTAACTGCTTGTGAATTATAAAGGTTTTGTTGAGATGTTGAACTGAAAGAATGTGATTTTAATTTTTTTTAACAACATAATTTCTATTTTTAATTAATTAACATTGTATTCTTAAAATTTTTAAATAATAAAATAGTAGAAAACCTAAGTTACATATGAATATCTCAGTGTATATAAGAATTTGTGTTATATACACTTTTAATATATTTAAAGAATTTATCGGATTAGAACGTCCTTCTGTTCTTTAATTAATTTATTTTATTTCAAACTTAGGTATTTGTAATTTTATTTGTTTTAAGGATTAGAGTTTTTTTGTGGCTAAAATAGATAATATTAAAAACTCATTACTTAATTAAGATCACATTATTATATGAGTGACGGTAGTTTATATGTCATTTGAATCAAACATACATATAAATAATTTAATAAATACAAATCTTATTCACCTCAAGAAAACTGCAATAACAAAAACATTTCCTGTATTGTGGAATTATAGTGTTTGGAGTTCTAGATTGATTCATACGAAAATATCAGGTTATCTGACAGGTACATCAAAAGAATCTTCTTATCTATCTTATTATTATAAATTACATTTTTCATAAAGAAAAATTTGGTTTTTTACTACAGGAATTAATGATTAGGAAAATTATCTCAGACAGAAAGATTGACAGTGCAGTCATTAATAACTAATATAAGAAGTGTAGATATAAATTAAATGAGAGCTTTAATGATAACGTTTAAAAATTATTCTTATAATTCAGGGAGTCTAAAGATTAAGATGATCCCACGTTTCAGTCAGGCATGTCCGTGTGTTGCCATAAATACGTCGAGATATCGTTACGTAATCGTCTCGCGGGATCTCCCGAATCCCATTTTCCCGAGGGTGTGCAAAGAGGGATGTACGGGGGGGGGGGGTTGTGTTGTGTCGGTGCGGGCCGGGGGGGGGGAGGAGGGTGAACACCACTTTTCCTCCATCAGTTGTGACGCGACAGTCCTCCCGCGTGGACGTATTCGTTTTTTATGTGAGCTGTTCTCTTTTCGCGGTGAGCTAAATATTTATGTTACTCATAATTACTTTTTCATATTTAACGGTATACGAAAATATATATTAATTTAAAATCAAGTTCGTATAACTATACTAGATTGTTAAAAATGTCAATAGTATTAAAGCTGTGAATCTGCCGATGAAATTGATCTTTTGTTACATTTTATTTGGAAAAAACCGGCGGCGGAATTGTTTTTCGAATTGTTCAAAGTTTTAATGACTTTCATTTTATAAATACTGAATCCTATTGTTTGTAACTTCGTGTTTTTTATAATGAACTATGAATGTAATAAATATCGGATGTTGTGTGTTTACATTTCCTTATTTATCAATATCATCTTCAGTGATATTAATATGAGATATTTAACATATTTTAATACCAAAAATTCCTTTTTAAGTTATAATAGTGTGACATTCACATGAATATATGAATGTCGTTGAAACAAACACGCTTATATTTATTTTTGTGTTAGTTTGTAGAATCTTTAACATTTGCAAGACATTACTATCTTTTAATTCATTTCCTTTATTTTATAAAAATAACCCCTGTTACATTTTTTGAGTATAGATATTTTTGAGTACATTGCTAGTTGTATCAGCTACTTATCTTGGAAGAATTTTGTTCTTTCGTAATATCTGTCGGTCTCCTGTATACACATACATTTTTAAATATTCTTCAATATGAGTATTTTGTGTTATTTTTATGTTAACTTTGGTCG
The DNA here is from genome assembly GCA_916720795.1 of Danaus chrysippus. NCBI lineage: Eukaryota > Metazoa > Arthropoda > Insecta > Lepidoptera > Nymphalidae > Danaus > Danaus chrysippus. Next base: position 225,431 of record CAKASE010000068.1, read on the forward strand.
TTGTGTGATTTCTCTCATTACATTAATTGTCTATCTGTTTTAAAATATATTCATCACACGTTTCATTATTTCTGTTTTACAATAATTCGTATTTCATTAAAACCGAATGTATTAATATGTATCTACAACAGTTTGATAAAGTTTAATCATTAAAGTTTAATCATTAAAATATATTCATAATTATTAATTATAAAGGCTTTTTGTTTAGAGCAAAAATATGTATTACAATTATTAGATTGCTTTCATAAAATAACGGATATATGTATTTTCGTAGGCGTTGAAGAAGGTTCGACTCATGGTAATGTTTAATTTCAAAACTCTTATATGAAGTATAATCTTAAAATATATACTTTCTAATTCATAATTTATCTTCAATAAACAATAAACAGCTTTCAAACTTTTCATCTGTAAGCCAATTCACGAGTTCACAGATCCTATACATCGCTCGGTGGTAGTTAAGTCTGCGTTTTTAATAATTACCACAAACAAACAACATAACATATATCGAACAAAATAAACCGCCGTCAATTTCAGGAGCGTGAAGTTAAGTCGTTATTTGAAGTCATAAAATTAGGTAAGCTTAGTTAGGTTTATAGTTCTGGGGCGAGAAAACATTCCCAGCGCCAGCTACATACATACGACTCAAGTTACTATTTACATATTAAGCTGTTCTGTAATAGTGTTACTGTTTTAAATGTTGTTTCTAATGTAATGAGAAGAACTAATTAAATAATAAATAATTTAAAGAACAATTTTCTAGTGTAAACAATATTTAAGTAAGATTTCAAAGAAAGAAAAACTTTTCTTAAAGATTATATATTTCTAAAGAGATCTATTTGGTGTCATTCATTCTGATTTATGGAATCCAAATGCGTAGAAACTATTTACTTGTGTTGGTATGAGATGCTGCCAAATTAGATTGTCGAGAGTCACGTATTTAAGGGTAGGACGAGTCCTTGTACTTGGATAGATTGTATTACCGTTAGTGTTCGGACGAAGGCGGAATTACGAATTATGTTACACAACATGTGCTACGGATACTGAAAAATACATGCAGACATACTCTTAGTAGTGTTAGTAGTATTATAGAGCTGACAGTCTTCGTTAGGAGTACTTAAAAGTATCCAGTCTACTTTATAATAAGAAGGCTTCAAATATCTTTTTGTAATAAACAGTGATTTTTTTCACAAAAAACCTCTCCAAATTATATTCTTAATTTGTAATATTATATATAACTGAATAATTCCGTCAGCGGGTCTACTGAAGGTTCATTATGAAAGCAAAAGATTTTGTAAATTATCATCAGAGTTAAAGAGACACAGAGATCCCCTATTCAGCTGTTACTTGGACGTAACGTACAAAATTAGAAAAAGAAACAATAAAATAATTTTCCTCCAAATTGCTAAGTGTCGCTTGTCAGCTGCGGAATTTCGAATAATGTTGCGATTAGGGACGGGAAATCTCGACGCTGCATTTTTATTTGGGTCTGAATTTATTCAGGGTTGAAACACAACGTGAGGAATACAAGTTAGTGTGATAATTCTTTGAACACTTAGCAACAGATTTGTATTTTCAATTCACTGTACTGATACTAATTTTAAATATTGAAATGAATTTCTTTGTCTGTGACCACAGACGGCATGCGTTATATATATATACAGGGTGACTGGTGAATTACTATCAATATTTAAGGAGAATACTCGGTACATGATTCTCATTCGAATTATGTAAAAAATAGGCATTTAATTTTTGACAAAATTTCCGTATAAATAAGTAAAGTGTTGACACGTTCCAAGTGTTCAAGTGTGGACGCGTGCGGCGGCGTGCTGATACAACACTACGTCACGACACGCGTTGGTGTGAGTGTGTGTGTATACCTAATCTGTAGGGTGTTCACACGATGCGTAATTAATTACATAACTTTTGGTTAACTTTACTTAGAAGTTTATTAATATTTATGTTATATTAATTTTTATTTTGTCATATATGATCGTCAAATATCATGTCCTCAAATATCGATAGTAATTCACCAGTCACCCTGTATATTATTTAATACTCGTCATTCATTCTGTACTCGTCGTGTCTCGTGTGTTAAGACGTGTCCTCTACTTGTGTCACATCTATCTAATACTCGTCTTAATATCGTCGTTACGTGTTCTTTTCTTTCGTTATTACTTATTTTCAGTCTCATTTTGTATTTTAAGTATATTTTAGGCTTTACTTTACACATATTTCTTTTATTTTTAAAAATAAAACCTACAAACAAGGAACAAACGTAATATTTCACATATAAAAGTGGTGTACAAAGTAATTCAGTGCATTTTTAAGTCTCTGTTCTATTATCTCGTATTATGAATGTTGGTTCAAGCACAGCAGTCCAAGGTTTTTCTTTCTCCCGTACATATTTACTATTTACTCTGTTAATTAGGCTATTATTTCGCTTCTGGGAATAATTTTTCAGTTTCATTAGTAACATAATACTGGCTCATTACATCGTTTAAATGGTTTGTTGCTGTTATGTTCATGTTGTTGATTTATATCGTATTTATTTTTATAAAGCTTATATTTATTTTCTTCTATCGATATCATAGTCCTACTCTTAGTGTTTTCACATTGGTGTTAGGGATTGTAAACTGACCGAAAAGACACAATTATGATACCAAGGGATGATAATTAACTGAAACCTCCTTTTTTCTCTAACTATTACGAATTTATAACATGAAGTTGTTGATTTTTTATTCAACCATTGTTCTTGAAAATATATATTCGTTTTTTTTTGTATAAGAGCTACGCATTATAATTTTGAGATAATTTTAGAATTTTTTCCACAGAAACTGTCTTAATTTTATAAAAATGTTTAATACTTTATTGCTTCTAAATTGTTTTGAGAGTTTTGTAAGTGGCAAATTTCAAATTTCTTTTATATACTTATTATTTAATTAGCTCTATAAAAGCGGTTTCAAGAAGAAGAAGAAGAAATTTTAATTGTTTTTAGTATGACTATTATTATAATAGAATCACAAAGTGGTCGAAACACTTTAAACTTTAACCAAAGGAAATTATTTAATGAAAAACTCATAAATAACACTGTGAGAGCTGTATTCGAAGGCTTGATCTCGAATGAATTTTTAATTGAAAACTATTAGTTAGAGAGGGTCAAAGAACCTACCTTTTTATTATATAACTTCTTCATTTTGATGGCACTCTGTTAAGTTATATTTAATTTTTAAATATATTGACGCTTGCTTGTATTCCATTTTATAAATAATATAATTCTAAACGGTTGTTTATTATCATTATAAGTCGTAATTTAGCCCCAATAATAGTTTGTTTGATTCCGGTTTCACTTAAAGGACACGATATATTTACAAACCATACAGAATATCAACCGACTCATACAATAATGATAAATTAACAAAACTACTCGCTCTCCTTGTCATGATAAAGTTAGTTGCTCTCTTCTTGGAGGAGCGCTCGGAACCCTCCCGAACTTACTTTAGAGTCATGTATAACTTGTCACTGTCAAAAAAGTAATAGTGTACGGTGTACGCACCAACTTGGATGAAATTCTTTTCCTGTTTCCAAGTCATATTTCATTACGTACGTCTTGTGTCAGACTGGAGTGTAGTGAACGCCTCTTCCATGTATCTCTATTCAATGCCAAGACCGCTGGCTGGGTCTGATAACACGATCCAGGGTCCATGTCGTCTCTGGGGGAGGCTGGTAATGAATCAGCCGGCCGCGGCCCCACAGAGACACTCCATGGCGATTTATGACAAACTTAATTACTAGAAAATAGGATTAGTCTCTCTCTATATAGACGACCACATAAAGAATTTAATAGAAAATATATTTCACTCAATTTTGTTTAAAAAATGATTAAAATTTAGAAATTATGTATAGATCAGTGATGTTCCTTTGTATAATTTAATAATACAGAGGTAATTCAAAAGTTTATTAAGTTCCTAACTATGTGTTTACGTAAGATGTTTATGTAACAAACACGTTATATAAAATGTGTGTATATACATATGTGAAGGTCTGCGATATAACATAATTTGTTTTTAATATTAGCTACCCAAGTACCTACCCGAGCGACTCTCTCAAATAGTGATCAATAGTATAACGTATGTACATATTACTTATTATATTCTTAATATCAAACTATGTTAATCCCGAACCAAACAACTTACACGTTTATCATCTCAGATGTCTTAAGTAAAGGGCTATCGACAAATAATATTGATTTCCTCCTTTGTCCATGTTATTGTGTGTGTGTGTGTGTGTGTGTGTGTGTGTGTGTGTGTGTAGGAACTCTGTTTAACTCGCTTACTACGTGTTAAAAGTTTCATTATTTGCTTAGGTTTATAAGTTGTTGTATTTGAACGTTGTCTTGTAAGTTAAATACTTTCAGTTAATTGGTATGTTAACATCTGTCGGATTTCATCAAACTTGTTAAATTAATAACGTCTATATATAACATTGTTACGTACATTTATAATATTAATAGATCTTAGTTGTTATGTAATATATGTTCTTATAAAATAATAATAAGACAGTTTTAGTACTCTCAGTATTCTCATAGTTTGACAGCTACGACCAACTGGAAAATATTTAAAGTCGGTTGAGATTTAAAGGAATATAATGTAAAAAGATTTGAAGATCATTCATCAATACAGTTTTATAAAACACGATATTTTATAAGAAATAAACTTATTATTACTTCATTATCTAATTTATTTTTTCTATTCAATAGAATATAAAGGTGGGAGTTCTTAAAGTATGAGTATGTAAAATATATAATAATTACTATCAATAATACTTCTAACAACTGTATTTATTCTGTCTGTTGGTCCATATATCTATAATGATTCTCACCTCCTAACCCCGAGGTGTCTTAATGTACATTACATCGCTTCAGTAAACAATCTCAATTCTCTTCATCAAAGTGTTTTTAACAAACAAAGTCACGTGTCTTTTATTCTTAGGCCGCGGACGGACGCTTTAATCAAACCCTGATTTATCGTTTTACACTATTTGGGGTGTATTCGGACTATAGAAAGTGATCTCTATGTTTGAGTGTTAAAGTTCATATTTCTATAACAAAGGTTGCGGCCGCAGTGAGGGTGTACCGTTTAACGAAACGCAGCAGCTACTTTGTTGCTTTGTGTTGGAGAGCGTTTTCGAATCTCTTGTTATAATTAGCCGAGTCCTGTTAATGCAATTGAGGTTTTATTGTAAAGTATCACGGTTCTATTTTCGCTGATTAAACTCTTAATTGGATGAACGGCTCTCCGTGAGAGTTGACACTAGGCAGGAAACATCTCCACGTTGTGTTCGAACATAAATCTATCAGTTAGCTTGTGTCGACGTTTTTATATGAATGGAATTTCTTAATTTATTATCAAAGTCGTATTAAATAGAATATGTATTTTCGTACGTTTATTAATAAGGGAAGGTATTTCAACAAATTCCATAAGAACGTCACGATTTTCCTCTAAAATTATTCAATATACGACCTCAATACATGTAAAGATTATCGAATGTTCTCGACTTTCTATTGCTCAGGAAGTATTCTAAATGCTTCCTTCCTTCGATACTGGGGAGTTCAGGCTCCTCGTGCCGTTATTAAGTTAAAAACAACTTTAAGTTCTGCGGATACGATCGAATATCGAATGTAGCGACCGACCGCCTTATATTGGTAAGGAAAATAAGACCTAAACGTGAGATGAGAACGTTTGGGTGTTACGTAATGTTGAAAATATTTTGGGATCAGTTATGAAACAATTAGGTCACATTATATACTGAACATAGACTTACAATAAATATATTGTTTAAACTGTATTGGTCCTAAATGTATTAACTTTCAGCTTTTATATCTTTTTAAAATATAGAAGCGTATTTTTTAAAGGATATTCTTAATTTTTAAACCTAAGTAAGGATAAAACCAGAAACTACAAAGCCTGAGTCAGCTATCGTGAGGAACTAATAAGTTTCGATATAATTTATAAGTTAAAACCAAGTAGAAGCACATCAAAGGTCACTTGATTCGATATAAATTCAAAATCAGTATACACATTGTTATATATCGGAACCAATCAACTCATTGAAGCTATCATAAAATAAATCAAGTCAGTACCGCTTTAGCCGTTAAGACGCAGTAAATCGGCCCTCGGGATTACAGGGAGCTATATACTTAGTATGGAGAATAGATACACACACACACACACACACACACACACACACACACACACACACACACACACACACACACACACACTAAGAGAGAGACACTACGAGACATTACCTAGTGTGTATTGAAAATAAAATAACTTACTATATAGCAGTTTGATTGGTACTTAAAAACTTACTAAGCCTGGATTCTTGTGATTATGATATAATATATTTAAATATAAAACTCATCGAACGTAAGAATAATAGTAAATGATAAAGATTCGGAGGTCTGTAGAGGGTCTGTCCGGTTAAACCCGTTGATTGATGTTCGAACCCTTATAGTGTGATGTAAATGTACATATACTCATAGGACGGTCGATAACTGAAACTGACTGAGGCTCGCTCATATATTATATTTATAATAATATGTATAATATTATAATTAAATTCAAATTAAACTAATATTATTTGGATTATTTTCTAAGCGTATTTTATTATTTTAACTATCTATTCCTCACTTTTCAGCAACCGTGATCACGGGCATATTTCGTCTGCCTAATATTAATAATAATAATAGTTTCATTAAAATGAATACTCGCGAAAGTCTTCGAAATCATTATATTATTTTAATTAATGGTAATCTATTTAAAATAGATCTATTTGTTTTTAAAGAAAATATTATAAAGAAGTTAGTTTAAGTATTATCAGTATCATTGTAAACTTCTTCATTACTTCTTCTTCTATCTTCTTCTAATATTCTTATCTTCTGTTCAGATGCAGCGTCCCTGGAGATGATCTCCGTCGGTTCCTGTTTCCGTCTCGCTCGCTCTCTCCCCGTCTCCCTCCCACTCGCACCATGACGTCACCAGCTCTTCTTACGATTGCTACTTGTATTGGTAAGTCTTATTTTTATTACTTTATATAAATAATGAGCCGAAGACGAAAATTATAGAAAAGTCACTTTAAATCTATATGTATAAAAGAAAGTCATGTTAGTTACACTATTTATGACTCAAGAACGTCTGTAGGGATATGGTTGAAAATTGGCGGAGTATTATAGAAATAATATAAATTATAGAATATTTAATTCCGTTCGATCGAATAAAAAATTCCAACATCTGGTTATTTATATTCTCTGGGGGTGGCATAGACTTCACTTCAGCTGTGCATGTATTATTAATTACGAAATTAACAAGGACGAAGCCCGGGCAAAAACTAGTATAACAAAAACGAAAACATAATTTAAAATATGAATTACGGTATGAAGAATTAGGTTCTGGTATAAAGGAATCTATGATGAGGTGTTCGTTGTACTTTATAAGAAAGTAATAATAACTAAATGTAATTAATATAATTTCTTTAAACGATAAAATTTGAGACGGAAAATTTTAAATTGCTGAGTAAATTCATACCTGAACATTCGACACCTTCGCTCCAAGTAAAGTATTTACCGAGCGGTCACTTACAACCTACGAGTCTTTAGTTCAAGGACCGCGGAGATTCACAGAGGTTAAACAATAAACGTGTACAGTATCAAGCTAAGAATTTTTATACAAATTGTACACTTAAGATGTTACATTCATCTTCCTTCTGTCTCGGTGTGTTGTACCGTCACCGCACCCCCCAACACCCCCAGAACACCCCCCAACACCCCCAACACCCCCCAACACCCCCAACACCCCCCGGCAACCCTCCAATCTGTCACTGCTACGTCCGTTTCAATCATACAACTTTTTATGATTGTATCACATTAAATAGGGTTAGCGATTTGAAAATAAATATTATATTTTATTATGAAGCCTTATATTGAAAAATTGAAGTTTCCTCATTAATAAATAATGTGTTTCATACTCTAAAACCTTGCCAGATATTTGCTTCTAAGTTTTAACCAGAATATCAATTTAAAATTAAATTTCTTGTTAGCATATGTTTCATTTCGTCCGATGTATATTCATTTTGTTCATAATTATATAAATTTATATTTAAAATATTCAAATGATACCTGATCCTTCTAAATACAATGTTTGTCAATATATTATAAGGCACGAGTGAATCTTAACTTTTAAAGTTAAATATAAACCCATTAGGACTGTTCGAGATCTGCCCCCCTCCCCCCTCCTCCCCCCCACCGCGTCACCCCCGACCTGTCTACGGGTCGTTACACAGACTCACTCACAATGTAACATCATGACCAGCACTCAGCCACTAAGAAGCAATTCACTTGCAAATATACAAGTTACATAATGCATCTGTCCCGCGAGCTATTAAAAATATAAATCACTTACAAGTGACAGTAACGTTAAATAAATCTTAAAATATCGCTGTCGCTGTCGCTTGTGAATGTGAACTGCGTCTTAAACATTGCTTTGTGGCAGAGAAAATGAAAAACGGATTCAGCGACGCACGTAATGACGACCGAATATTATAATAACAGAGAGTCAATATTGATGAGAGGAGAGTATGAGACTAAAACACTACTACAGGGTGGGGTGTGGCGACGGAACTGAAAGAACACTTGTTATACATATTAAGACATAAAAAATAATAGATATATTGAAAATTATTTTATTATATTGAAAACAATAATTACATGTCGGTGACAATGGCGTCGTTCACGACATTAATATGGTATATTATTTCAAAAGGATTTAAATTTAAAATACATTTGATGATATCGCTCCTCATATAATTTTATGATTAAACGGTTATAAATTATATATTAATCAATTTTAAAAACGATCTCACACATCTGTTTTGAAATATCTGGACATATAAACTATGTATTTTCTCATAGTAAAATTTATAAATTAGGTCTGTTAAATGTACAATTGACATTTAAAAAAGTAATTTCTATTATCCAAAATATTATATATTTTTAAATAAAACCAAATAAACTATGAACAGGAATTCAATTCAAACGATATAAACCAGATTCAAAGCAACAAACGAGACATAACGGCTCTAATGAATGGCCTCAAGATAACGGACAATAGAATGCAGTCTGCGGGGGCTTGGAAAAACTACGCATTCAAATATGAATATTAATAAGGAAATACAATAATTTTGTCTTTTATGTGAAATAGGAAAGGAAATATAAAAAATAGTTTAATTTTAAGAAAAGTCTAATTTTGGTTGAAAGAACAAAATCAGGTTCTTTTTTGCAAAGTTAAGAACTAGTCTCTCTAAATAGACACAGTTATAATCTCTAAATTAATTCTGTACTTGTAAAGACGTTCAAACTCTGCTTTCATTTGCATCGAAAAAACAACTGGGAGTCCGCAATCTACGTCCCTACAAAGACACATTCATTTTATTATCGAATATCGTACTTTAGACTTTCAAACTAATCTGGACTTTATCCCTCGGGATTCTGAGTCTGGAATCGTTTTAGCCGATGTAATCCGTACAATCAACAGAATTGTACGCTCCTATCTCCCCCGACACAGAATAAATGTGGCAGAAACTGTGGCAGATCTTTTCATCAGTAATCTTATAAATGTTTACTAAATTCGCATTCTCCCGTGTTCCGTATTATTTCGGTTACGATCATCATCTACGGCTGTATTTAACTTTATTATATTTTCATTCACGGGAACAGATGGCATTATTTTTACTCCACAATAACGACTCGGCTCACTTTGTTCCATTGCGTTATTTTTCTTTTGGGGAACAAAGGTCTTTTGTGTTCCAAGTCGTTGATAAAGTTTCATCGTATCACGGTCCCCTCATATAATATTTTTCCTCTATATCGGTCTTATATGTCTCCTATCCCTCTGTCTTTCTCTACTCTGTGTGTTCTCTCCGCAGCGGACATTATTTGCAAGTGTCTGCAGAACGCCTCCGCACCAGACGCCCATTGAACGAATGTCCGAAACGAATCTATTGCTAGTTTAATATTCCAATTGGTTTTGGTTTAATTCAAAGTGAGAACGTGCATGTACGAGGCTATGTAGTTCGTTAAATAATGAGATATCGGTCTCTCGATATTCTGATTCAGAATTAAATTTATCAAAACTAAAACCATTTCTTTGTGTTGTATTATTATCTTTATACAGGGTGACTGGTGAATTACTATCAATATTTAAGGAGAATACTCGGTACATGATTCTCATTCGAATTATGTAAAAAAAAAATAGGTACTTAATTTTTGACCAAATTTCCGTATAAATAAATAAAGTGTGTACACGTTCCAAGTGTTCCAAGTGTGGACGCGTGCGGCGGCGTGCTGATACAACACCACGCCGCCAAACGCGTGTGTGTGTGTATACCTAATCTGTAGGGTGTTCACATGATGCGTAATTAAATACATAACTTTTGGTTAACTTTACTTAGAAGTTTATTAATATTTATGTTATATTAATTTTTATTTTGTCATATATGATCGTCAAATATCACGTCCTCAAGTATCGATAGTAATTCACCAGTCACCCTGTATATCAGTCAGAGTATCAAGACGCTTGTTGTGTTATTGTTTGCTCACCTCAGTGACGTCACTAATTACAGAGCACCTTCATCATATGTGATGTTTACTTTGAAGATATTATGTGAGAGTTTCTCTTGTTCCGAGACGTTCATATTGCTACCAAAACATAAACTTGACTCACCAATTACATTATGAACGTCATTCACAGGCAGTAAGTCATTTTCAATTTACCATTATGTTATAAAACAATAAAGTGTCATTCCCTCTCGGTAGAGAAATACCGAGAACAAACATTCTCCAGCATTTTAAACGAGCTTGTAGTTCCTGTAATTGAGTTTACACAAGTTTTTGACGTATGTACGAGTAAGTGTGACGCCCGCTTTATATATATCACTTGCTCATGTTAAACTGTGAACAAAAGAACTCGTACAGATACAACTCGCGTTAGTACTATGATATAATATGATATTTAGTTTCGTCATTTATTAATGGTGTAACTATTCTAGTTCTGTAGTGACTCAGTCCCAGCGCGGCCGGTCGTCGCTGGTGAGTCCTACGTTCAATATTGATGAGAAACGCTTTTAATCTCAAGCCATGAATACATTACTGGACGGACGTCTGATTACTTTAAGATAACTTTTCATGATAATAGGAATTTAACTTTTATGACGTTCGTGTTTTAATAACTTCACGGAACCGCCTCCGGGATGTTTAACATTTTTACTAAATTTCTTCGTTAATCGTCCGCAACTTGAGAGGCGAATTCATTTATAACTGTTTTAATACTGCATTATTCATCTCGCCATTACTACTTATATTATATGTATAGTAATTATATTAAAACTTGTTTAATTTCTAATCGAAATAGTTCATATTTATGTTTTAATGTTATGTATTACTCGATAAATTATTTTAATTAGAAAATGAATTCAGTGAATTATTTTCATACAACAAGTAACCTGATTCTCCTCGTGAAAGTTTGTACACATGTTTTGGAAATTAATACGAAAGGTAGATTTTGATGTTTCGAGATTATTCAAATACTGTATTGAATATGGCGTACAAGAATACATATTTAATCATAATATATTTATTTGTTTCTTTTGAACTATAAAAATTCACTGACTGTACTTATAACAATATATTATGTTTTAGAGATTATTCTAAGTACAAGTATTCCGTGTTATTCCAGTGAGAAGAACGTAAAGCAATTATGTGTTCGTATTTAAGTCTCGTAACACAGTCGATACATGTCGCTGTCTTATACTTAACATATCTATTTATAAACACACATTATTTGTTTCTTCCAACCTGACTTTCTGCTTCACGTCAGCGTACTATCGTGAAAAAGTAGTTTCCTAACACTTACGTCTCAATTCGTGAGTCGTTCTTACAGACCAAAAGCTTAATCTTTTGTGCAAAATAACTATATTCAACTTAATAATATAAGTATTTAGATCACGTCTTTAACGTATATATAGTAATGTATGTATATTTATTAGTTTATTCAGGAGCCGGCTGAACCTAAAGGCCTAAAATCACAAAGGCTTAGTAATAAAGTCCAGCGGCTCATTAATGCACAAACAACATGACCGGTGCTATCACCATCATAACTACTTATACTGCATCCAGATAATAATAATATATCGATACACAAACATACATACATATGAATAACTAAATAAAACTATGTATATATTTAATATTTATCATTAAAAAATATTAAATTTGTTAAACTTTATTTAAAATGTTTCAGCCATAATTAACTATAATGTAGTAAATTGTGATGAAAGTAACGTTATTTAAATGTCAAAAAAAACAATTTCTATTGAAAAAGACCATTATAACTAATTAAATATTTAGATTTTATGCCTTTCATATTTTGAGTTAATGATGTAAAGGTAATAATTTTACCTTTTCAATTAAAAATATTTTCATGATTTGGACAAAAGTTTTGTTGAGCTTATTACTCCAATTAAAATTCAAATAGTTAATATAAAATGAGATATTCATGGCAGGTTTTGAAGCTTCAACTTTTATAATATCGAGTTTCGGTCACTTGTACAACTAAGCCGTCGTGTCACACCATTCGGTGAATTAATCTTTCTATATACTCGTATCTAACTGTATTGGGGCGGAGATGCCAGTTGTAGATTTACTTACGAAAATTTTATCTAATGACTTTGATTTATAAAAGAAACGTTTTAAATTGATATAATTTCTTATATTATTATTGAAATTAACGTTGAGTATTGAAATTTCTCTAAGTAATCGTCCAGACGCCCTGACTTTATATGATACTTTAGGTTTAAACATAATAATCAAATCAATAAAGTCAATACTTTTTTATTGACACGAGTAGTCTAAGCTGTAACTTTAGTGATATATATATATATATATATATATATATATATATATATATATATATATATATATATATATATATATATATATATATATATATATATATATAAGTTAATACATGTCGTTATAAAGTCAGCGATAGCCTAGTGGTTATTTAGACATTACTAATTAATGCTGACTCCCAAAGAGGGTTGATGTCAGGCAGGCGGCCGGTCGTAAAAACAGTTAGCCCAAACTATACACAAAATGTAGGGCAGACCCTGGCTAAAGCTGGGAAATTGCCAGGTAGAAGAAGTATACCGGTCGTTATAAATAGTATTCTGTAATATGTACAGACTGTAAGTCATTCATATCATCAGACACGTATGAACTTTGTTCTAAGCTCGCGGTCACCATCCACTGTAATTGGTAAGTGGTACAATTGCAATAAACTGCCGTGAAATCCCCTCGCAATTTATTATTGAGTCTATTTGAACTGCGGCTTTTCCGGTTGACCCAAGTTATGCAGTGCTCTGATACGTTCACTATTTATTGTGTCGGCTTAAATATCTAACATTACTACATAAAATACATTTAGTTTTAATAAATATTTTTCTTTTTATTTTAAATTAGTTTTTGCCCGCGACTTCGTCCGCTTTAATTTCGTCATTAGTAATATAGGTCTAGCTGACCGGGCAAACTCTATTCCGTCTTCAATAACCCGGTATTTGTATTTATTAAATTTCTACTGTTTCAATCGAACAGAATGATTGACATATTAGTTAGTTGTCAAGTCTAATGTCAAAGAAAACATTTGTATGGGAAATAGAAAAGGGCTGTTTTCAGGATTATTCCGGCAATTTTTCTAATTTTTCTCACCTTTTAAACCTTCCCTGGACTTCCAGGAGTATTTCAAGACTAAAATTAGCCAAATCGGTTCAGCCGTTCTCGAGTTTTAGCGAGACTAAGGAACAGCAATCCATTTTTATATATATAGAAGATAAACAGCTGAGTTGATTTATAGATAAATGTAATCAAATACTTGTCAATCATCAGAACTTTTCACTACATCGTGGAGTTTGTGTTGATACATTTGTTAAAGGATTATTTTACATTATTTAACCAAACATATATTAGTCACAGATATATTTGAGTATTTAAATATTAACATGATTTAAACAAACGTAATATGTTCCCGGTGTATCCTAATATAAATGTGTAACCGTTGATATCTACCTGATGTTATCCCTTCTTTAGGTCAACGTTTGTTGTAATCGCTCCGGGTCTATTGTCCTTTTATTATTGTTTCGGGTTGGGGTCACATTATTATTTTGGTCAACATCTGAAATTATGAAAGGATTTATTGTAGTGGTTCATTTATTTATTTAAATGTACGAGGCTTTGTAATACGAGGATGTTTCTCAAAAAGTAAAGTAGATTTTATAACTATAACAATATTTACAAAGCACTTATGTTTATAGAAGAATGAATAAATCAGCATTTAATTCAGTATTGAAATGTAAACATTTCCCTTTTTTGAATTAGTTTCTATCATTTTTATGTATTTTTTCTTTATAATGTTAAAATATAAAAACATATGTACATATTATACACCATCGATAGGGTTAGATAGAAAATTACATTTCCAATATATCATCGTGATGGTCAACAAGGAGAGCGGTCAGGCGCGGGTTCAATAATCCGCAGCTTGATAGATAATTACTTCACTGTTTTAAGACTCAGCTTAACGCTAAAAATACTTACATCCGTGATTCTCCTTTGAGGATTAACTGATTGGAAATGATTGTGTGTGAGTATTATTAATAATATTGTTCTAGAACATATCCTTGGATAATTTTCGTTATAAAACTTTATTATTTTGTTGTTAAGGAAACGAAATACAACCTTTAGTTGTTCCTTCTTTAATCCTTATTGATATATGTTTCCTTATAAAAGCAATCTATGTTTCTAACAAGTCAGTTTCATAAATTTACGAACTTTGTTCCTAAATTGAGAAAGAAATAAAAGGGACTTTGAAAAATTTGTCGGAAAAAATACAAAACCCGTAAAGCACTCACGCCAGCTACACAGGTTGAGGAAGGTAATTTTTTCTTGCACTTCATTAACCCAGAAGCTTCGAGTGGCTCAGATTTGCATTTTCCTTCAACGGTTTTAATATATATTAAACTAATTACGATGTTCAATGATGATGAAGAGCTTGTCCACTCCTACAGACATTATTGAAATGTTATTCAGATACACTTTGATGAAACAAATACAAGTACTTTATAATAAACTTTTCACGTTATATATTTAAAGATTATAATATTATATACCAGTGGTTTTCTAAATTTATTTCTGTCTATTTGAATCTTTCTGACTTTATTTAAGAACTATTCTGGTTTGAAAACAGGATGAGAAAGTGATCTCTCTAGAAATTAAAGGGATGTTAAATTTAATAATAATATTTGATTCCCTAATAATAATGGTACATGACACGCTTTGTATAACGTTTGAGAGAGAAATAACAGTTAGCGTGCTATCAGCGTGTAGTGCAGGTCTTGTAATTGCAGTTTCAAAGTATTGTGTAGTTCTAACGTCTATGCTTACACGTTGTAGAAGTCATTTTGTAGCAGTCATACGAATTAAATATAATATTCATAAGTACTCATAGAAAATATTAATGACTTACTTTTGCTATATTATATACTACTAGCTTTCCGCCCGCAGCTTTGCCCGCGTAGAGTTCGGTTATATCGCGTTTCCAAGAGAACCTTTCAAAAAGTCTGGGATAAAAACTATCAATTTCTCAAGGTCAATTTCTATTCTATTTCTCTGCCAAATTTCATTAAAATCAGTTCAGTGGTTTAGGCGTGAAAGACAGACAGACAGAGTAACTTTCACATTTATAATATTAGTAGGGATGTATGTACATTAAATCAAAAATATTACTTGTTATAGACGTGGACAAATAATAAAAACAGAGATGAACTTACAGTATAATGTAAATCGTGCTTATCCACGTGCTTACGTTTGAGAATATTTAAATCAGGTTATAGAAATAATAAATTAATATTCGGTTATTGTATTCTCGTAACAAAATCGAAATATTTTGTTTAAACTCGTGTACATTACACCAAAGTTTAACAGCGACAGCATGGAGGGATTTCATTGAAAAATCTGCGAGATATCTTGGCACCCTTTAAACAGACTGGAGTGTTGTATGAAATATACTAAAACATAACTACTGGCTTCTTTGATACGACATTAAGATAAATTGTCATTTAGAACATAAAAAGCTATATACAATATTCTACATTACTGAGGTTAATAAAACGAAGTGTAACAAGTTTATTTTGTATAGCGTTACGGATGTCTTCAGGTAACTTAAGAAAACCAATTGATGAGACTGAGCTTAGCATCGGGTTGAAATGGTTTAACAAATCTTTTCTATCGAGGAACGTGAAAACCTGACATTATACGAGATTCATTTTCTTTGGAAAGGAAGGAAAAGGTGGAGCACGGACGATAATATACCGGCTTGTAAAGATAACGCTCGGATACTTAGAAAACAAATGACTCATACTGGAAATGATGGAAATATTTATGATGTGAAATGAAAATGTATGTAACATGTTGCCGCGCGCTAAATGTTAATGAAGCAGTTTAATTCAAACTTTAACATTTAAACACTTGAATTTGACGCCTTTGTAAGAATATTTCATATTTACATCGTTTTTGTGAAGAATTTAAAATTAGGTGTTATTATATGTATTATTTATTACCTAACGGAATAAGTTATTGATTTATTCCAACAATTGAATGTATTCAAAGTGTAAAATAATGCTATTATAATTTTGCATTAAAAACATGAGGAAAAATTATTCATATTATAGAACAATTTTTTTTACTGACATTATATGTACTTCACAACTTACTTAATTCTCATCTTTAAACCAACATCAATTTTATATAAACGCTATCAATAGATACATCTTTTATATGTACATCATAATTTTTACTCAAAATAACAATAAAAATGTAACAAATTTTTCAACATTTCTCATTTCCATGTGAATTATTACGAGCACATTTAAAACAAACCTGTAACTCTGAATGTATCCACGCGGTGTTTTTAAACGCGTCAGTCTGTTTCAATTTTCTGTCCTAAATTCGGTATAAAATGCCATGGGTTTTAATAAAAATATGTTTTGTATTCGACAATTTTAATGTTATTTCTTATGTTGGTTGTTAAATATGGCCTTCATCTGTACAAAGACGTGCACGGTATATTCTGCTAGCGTCGCTTAGAATGGAGGAGACACGATCCGGGATTAACTTTGAAATGTAATAAACATATTATTTCTTAATATATAATAATTAACAGACACATTTGACATTCATGAAACAAAGAGTCAATGTCAAAGTTCACAGACAAATTATAATTTTTAAGAGTTCGTTGGTATGTTCTAATTAAGTGTCGACATAATATTATTTATTTTAATATATTAATGATACACATTTGACATATTTAAAAAATATATTTTCGTTTCTAAAAATCGGAGCATTAAAAACATTTCTATTAAATTAAAGTATTATCCATTACATAGCATTAGTGGTATATTTTGTAGTAAGCCCGTACATATAATAAGTAAAATATTTGAAATTATCTTATTCAATAATAATAATTTCATTGTGCCTGAATAGTTCTACAAAATAAGATCTAAGAATTTTGTTAGTATTCATTTAAATAAAATTAATATTCCGGATTAAATGAAAATTTTCATCTCGTACGCCCGTGATCACGGTTGCTGCGAAGTAATCGTAACGTCGGGAGTATGTAGTTTAAAATAATAAAACATAATAGTAAACTAAAATATTAGTTTCATTTAGTTCTGTAAAAGTTTTGTAACCACATCATATTAAACGGTTTGAATTATTTTACTCGTAAAAACTATTAAAAAAAACATTCAAAGTTAAAGAACTCATTACAGAGAAAGTGTCTCCTTAACAAAAACAATTCATTAAATGTTTAAGATTTACCTACATTTTGTTAATATTTTAAATTTATTAAACACATATAAAATAAATATATTAATCAACGAGTAGGAAACCAAGCGGCATTTAAATCCAACACATCAATTCTGTTCAATCAAACGTTTTCCATCGACACCAGTACAGACCGCACCCTTTGTGTGTGAGTGTCAGACACCAGACATTAATTGCAACACAAATGTCACGGGCGTTCGACATTCATTTGCCAGTCCGTGATTTCGCCTCACACAGACCTCTGTAACTTGCTTTATGTTGGAACATTGAAGAAATGCAAATTGTGACTATTGTTATAAAACTTTTAATGAATGTTATATAAAAGTTTGACTGCTTGTGACTGTAACATATACTTTCTTTTAACTCAAGGCTTCTTCTACAATACATATAATGACTTGTATATTGTTATTATAATATTGCTATGAAAGAGAAGATAAACTAGACTTTTTTAAGAGCCTTTACTTAATTGTATTGTATATGTATTATTTGATAGGTTTAATGTTGTAACTTCAACCCAATGAGTTTAATTTTTTTGCACTTATACAAATTCAGTTTGTTTGGTTAAAATTGTGACGTCATACTTAATCCAAAATTGAGTCACATCCAAGATGGCGATCTCATTATTTCAATACACTTCTATAATATTATTATAAATTTAAAGGCTTGTGTGCTTACAACAACTCGAATAATGATGAAAGGGATAAAACAAACAAACTCGTGATTAAATCTTTTGTGTTTAGAAGCCTTTCACTGAAATATTTAGATTTAATGATAATGAAAATAATTATTATTCCTAACGGTAATTCAATATATTTATATGAATAGTTTTCTATAAAGGTTTTGATAAAAATTAAATAGCATAGATTTTTATTAGTAGACTATATTCAAAATAATATTATTATTTATTTTGTTTGAAGGTGAGTCATACATGCTTACAGCCAATGTACTCCTTGAAGACATCTATGGTATAAGTTGGACTCCAATAACAACCGCTCTTAGTGACTTTGAAAATTTTAACTAAAATATATTTTATTCTCACATCAATAAAGTTGAAATTCATGTTCACGTAATATTTTACTGCTTTAACTACGGAAACGATCTTTCAACGTACAAACAGGGCTATATTTTTCCAAACTTCCCTGAATTTGAGACAAATGACGAGTCAAATTGAGAACGTGCATAACTCTCCTTTATAACAATATATGTACCTATGTTACTTCTATATATGTATATATAGAAGTTCAAGGAGTTACTATACGAGTAGAGATTATCTTCTTGTCATGACACTGGAATCATCATCATCATCATCATCATCAGCCTATCAGAGCTCACAGCTGAGCAAAGGCCTCTTTCTCACATGGAGAAGGTTTGAGCATTAATCACCACGCTTGCTTAAGACGGGTTGGTGATTTCAAACTAATAATTGTGGAATTATAAGTCCAGGTTTCCTCACGATGTTTTCCTTCACCACTGGAATCAAACAAATATAATTATTCTTGTATCGATAATATTGAAATACAACTGAATACTTTTTAACAAGCTTAGCTTTAAAATCTATTGTTCTATTTACCTAATTTTGTTAAAAATAAAAGAAGGGAACTCCTTAATTACGGAATTAATTATAATATTTATGTTGCTTTAATTTTTAGGATCTTCAATAATTTAATTAATTAAAGAAAGCACGTTAAATTAGTTAAATAATTTAAAAAGAAATTTGTTTTTTTTTTTATTCAAATAAACGAGATATAAAAGTGTTATATAGTTTTCTTATAAAAGATATCTTCGTCAGTTTGTCTAGGGGACATGAATCCTCTCCAGACACTTCTTACAAATCGATCCTCAAACTTTAATAAGGTTTAGATATCACAAGAATTTTCTATATAACTACAATCACTTCAATAGTATTTATATTCAAAGTTTGAAGCACAGGGTTATGAGAAATGAAGTTCTTTATTCTATGATTGATTGTTTTGTTGATGTTATTACTGTGAAACGGTCAAAACATTAAACTACGAAGACTTTAATGAATAATCTACAATGAATGTTATATACGTGTACAATGTCTTCTTCTTCTACCTGGCAATTTCCCAGCTTTAGCCAGGGTCTGCCTTACATGTTGTGAATAGTTTTTGGCTATTTGTTTTTAAGACCGGCCGCCTGCCTGACATCAACCCACTTTTGGGAATCAACATTAATCAGTGATGTCTAAATACTCTTAGAAAGTACATATGATTCGGAAAAATCACATTGGTACTTGCCCGGGCCAGGATCGAACCCGCGCCCTCGGCAACGAGAGGCGGGCCCTTTAACCACTGAGCCACCACTGACGTGTACAATGTATGTATACATAAAGTGTTAATGTATGTCCCGTATTCAGATCACGAGGGAGTGAACAGCTCTAGAGTAAAGAATGTTATAACAAGTCTCCTCCTCATAGAAAGCATTTATATTGATGTTTCTATCAATATTTGTGATAAAAATTAAAAAGACTCGCCTTCTATGAAACTTAAAAAGAAATTTTATCGTGTTACCGAGCTACTAACTAAATGGATCTGAAGGTCTAAATGTAGTTATTCTCAGTGTTTTAAAAGAAACAAAAGATAAGCCTATTTCCAGCCCAACCAGACCATTCACACTTCACTTGCTCCACCTCTCCAGTGTGCACTTGGCTTTAGTTTTTACTTCTATTTCTTTGTTTCTGCCACCGACTTGTTTTCAAAGCGAATTTCCGTGTTCAACTTTGAATAATTAAAAATTCTTTGAGATATTCGTATGTGTGGTGTTTTTTATGGTCACGATTATATAAGCCTCTTATAAATGTTATGTCTATTATAAATTATAATTTTTATTTGCGGCCTCTCCCTCCCTCTCTCGATATAAATATTAAACAGCGAATTTGACTAATGATCCTTAAAAAACAATGGAACGTTCACCGACTGAAACGTTTATAAGATGACGTAAATAACTTGGAAATATATAAAAATATAAGAAATGTATTGTGAATTAAAACTTCTTTATGTATTATATAGATATAATTTTATTTACATAATAAGCAAAATATTTACGTCATTTAATACAGTTATTTGATATTAAATATGTATAAATATAAATCTGAAGCTCGATAATTTATATTTTACTATGTTTAAATTAATTGTATTTCATTGGTCCGATGTTAAATATAAACAGGTCACTATAAAGCAACCATAGTTTATGTAAAATTATTTTATATAAAAATTTTCATATTTTTCTTTCGAGAGTTTTTATAAAATTTAAAAGTAGATTTGTATTGTCCAATTCTTGCGTTACTACTTATTATATGTTTATGTAACTAAATAAGTTATAAACATCTTTATTATCTATAACACATTATAAGGCTTACTCACTATAATATATTCATGTTAGTTTATTTTTGGTTGTTTTGTTATTTCAAGAATTAATCGTTATCAAATAAATTCTTGGTCTCAATTAACAAATATATGTGTTGTATTTTAAGTGAAACAAAGTAAATATTTTTGTTAGTATATTAAACATAAATCCTTCACTAACTCTGACCAAAAATAGCTATATAGCTATAGGTACGTAGTATGTTTATTTATATAATATTGGACCAGTAAGTACTTTTATGAATATGTATGTATCTCGTACATAATTGGAATAGTTATTTTTATTGCAATCGTTGCTTTAGCTACATGTAGTTACGTTGGATTGTATTTTCAAATAATATTTAAATTTATTACATTGATAACCTACGACTGAATAAATCAAGCAAAAATAAACCTTATGTTGTTTACAGAAAGGCTATTATGTTTAAGGGCCTCAAATTGTTAGTACGTGATTCTTTTACGAAGCTAATGGTCGTTGATTACAGGCTTCCATAGAATTCAGTTCAAGTCATCTGAATAAGAAGTCAACGAAATGCGTTCAATTCGTTAAACTTTAATAATAGTCTATCTCTTCCTGTCACAGGAGTAATTTAGAAAAAAGTCACATTAAAAGTTGCTTCAGATCCTTGCCCTCCCCCTCTAAGACTCTTTCTTTTGGTCATCTCAAGTACAGACACATTACTTGTACATAAATCTTCTTAAATCCTTCCAAATGAATCAGATTTCTAATTCGTAAGAGCATCCCCGAACAGATTAGTTTTTAACTGGTTCTGTGTGTAATGTTGTCGCGACCTTTGGAAGTTGTTTAATTAGTAAAGTTTGAGTGATCCTCACGTAAGGGTTTCAGGAAGGTAGCGGTTCGCATTTTCGTAATGATTTTATTATTAACGCGAAAAATTAAGAAGCCATGAAAGTTTAGACCACTTACTTTAGATTCAAATATAATTCACGTCAAGTATCTTCTTGATGCATACACAGTATAGACAGAGACTATATATATATCAACATTAATTCAATAATATTTAATTGAAGTTCCTGATAGTCTGCTATCAGCATACATTCTCTTTGTCTGTCTAATGCATACGGTTACAATTCAGCTTCACTATAGTTCAAATTAGTGTGACAGTAAACAACAATCCAACAAATAAATTTGCGTCTTGTCAATACAATTCAACTCAAGCCACTAATATTAGTTTGTTTGTTTGTCAAACACCATGGAATTTGATTTAAATTACGTTTGCTCTTGAGATGGATTTTGCTTAAATTTAACGCAGTTTTGATTAACTCGTGAATTTTGAAACAGAGGTGTCAAAGACTGTTGACTGAAAACTTTTACAGTAAATAAGAGCAGCGGGGATTGGCGGATTTGTTATTTTAATTAATTTCTAACTTTATTTATTAAGTGATCTAACGCTTGATGTTAAGCATCCGTTTCATGTTATATCCCGTTGGTCGTGTCGGCTATACAGCGCGCATCTATTTATACGTACTTATCTCATAAGCTACAGTGAGGAGCTGTTCCCTGTACCTCGACTGTGGACGTCTAATCCTCTCCGTAGACTAACAATTTCTTGCTCGTAACTTAATTCTCTCTACTAACTTATTACGACTTGAAGCGGTTGAAGGATGCTTCCTTGCATCCTAAGCTATATATTATGAGCTAATATACTTTTTAATATTTTAATATAATAATACTTAGAAGTTAGAAGTACCCATTTGAAGGTTTTTGGTTTTTGGTTAAGACACATCAGTAAACAAACAGGATAGTGAGTTTGTCTTTCTAACTCTTGACATGTTTTTGTTTTTTATTTTAACTTACATTAATTAAATAAAAAACTAAGAGTGTTAAGGAATTTCAAACTGACTGCAGTTTATACTGAGTAGTTTTATGTTTATGTTTTATTTATAACTTTGATGTGAAATCATCGTGGTTGCCATTGTCTTATGATAAACATGGACGATGTTTAATGTGTGTACCGACAACTGGGTCACTTGGATAAAAACCTATTTTACTCAAAGATATAATTGTTAAAATATGAACCAAATTACCTGCAGGGTTCCACAGGGCTCTTCCCTCAACCTATCATCCGATATCACTGGCTCTTTCACTGCCCTCTCCTGCCTTTGACGAAGGTTTTCTAAGATAAGAACTTTCTTGGGGTACCCGTCTCAATGCCATAACAGGACTAAGGATCTATGTCACAAAGACTGAGTCCCACTTGATTTAAGGCCGGAGTTTGCCTTGTCATGCATTATCGTCTGATGCTGAAGCTAACAGTGCAGATGAGACGTGGTGTGGTGCATGAAAACCTCTCGGTTCGCATGTGAAAAGTTCTATAATGGACAGTGAGATGTTTTAGCACTAACGGTCGATTTCGGAGCACGACAAGGAGGCGGCTTTGTCCGCTAGCCCGTTTTGTAGGGAGTAAAGAAAGAGTTGAGAGTAAGAACATCACCCCATTTCTTAGCTTTGAGTCGAGTGGAATGTGGCCAAGAGCCGTTCCATTCACTGAGACCTATTTTAGAAGCAATTTTCGTTTTTCGAGACGAATTCATAGTGTGGTAATTCCGCCAGGGTATTGCGGTGAATGTTGTAGCGACCCCGTGATGTATCATGACGCCACAGAGGGAAAGAGGAGGTTGTTTTAAAGGGGTAACCAATAAGTATGCAAGGTCATCTTGCGTGCTTGCCCGCAGCTCCACGTAATCATCTCAACTGGCCGAGTGGTATTCAGTATTGTATACCACACACCCACAGCATTTTCCAATTACTAAAGGCTTTTTTATAGTTTGTGAAATCAACAGTCCGTACTTACTGCGTTTATCAAATCCTTTATATTTTCAATCCTCTGTATTGGTAATATCGCTTATTGGATTACAATTTAAATTTACTTTTGTAAATTTTTAATTCAGATTAAATTTAAATCGTAAAGCAGAGATACAATAAAATATAAGCAAAAAGAATGTCGACTCAAAGTACTCCAGCCATAATTTCAGTCGACCGTAAATAAACCCCAAATTAATCAAGCATCAAACAATAAAACGAAATAAGAGATAGAAGCTCGCTTTAAAAATCTCTCTGAAGTCCTCTATTACGTACCGTGACCTATAAAAGCCGCTCTGAAACCTCTTAATTTAAGGACGTGGAATTATTTATAAGGATTAGGGCGCTCTACGAGTACATCGACCGACTACGGAGTATTTTATGAAGTTGTCGTGCCAGGAAGTAGCAACGGGTCTCTTACATGTGTCATTCAATTGATTTGGTTTCAAAGGATTTATGTCGAAACAATTGTATCTGAGTATTAGTATATAGTTCAGTAAAATATAATATCAGTTTCTTATCAGAATTGGCAACACTTACTAAATGTCATTAAAAAAAACTTCTCCCAATAAATTAAAATTATTTTATATTTTAAATTCATTGTAATTAGTTCTTATCTTACATTCTTATTGATGTATTAATCAGTTATATATAAAATATAATAATAAACTGAGTGTCGTGCGTTTAAGTGCATAGTGTTTCTTTTGTATTGTGTTCGTCAGCTGACATTACGCAGGTAACGAACTCAATTTTGAAAAGTTTTCTTGTTCGACTTCTTGTTATCCCTTTAATTCACTTTAGAAACCCTTTTTAACATTACTACTTACTAAATATTATTAACAGTTTGATCACACTGCTTACTTTTATATTATTTGTTCATACAACTTCTTCTTTTTAATCAAATATGATGACTCGTGGTATCAAGGCACGTCAGGCGGAGGAACAACTCCAGCTGACGCTCCAGGAACTAAGAGCATCCAGGACACAGTGTGATTTACTATTAAAAGAAAGGGATGATAACGAACATGAATACTTGCAAATTCTTAATAAAAACAATAGTCTAAAAACTGAGCTTTCTCAGTTACATTTGAAATACTTAGATATGGAAGAACAAAGAAATAATCTGCAACAAATAGTCAATGGGTTTGATAATTGCAGAGATGAGTATGAGCAAGCCCTCATGCTCACCAATGAGTTAAAAATTAAACTACATACCTAAGGCCCAATTATATATATCGGAATTGGAAGATAATAGCTTTAACTTTAAGGCCTCTCAAACCCAATGTCTATTTGATGAACTGGTAGGAAATGCGGCCTCTTTAGTGTCCCCAATCACCAATACCAATAACATCACAACAATTGATTCAACTGGTGATGACTCGGGCTCTTCCAGTCTAGTATTGGGTAAAAATAAATTAAAGAAATATGTTAAAATTAATAAATATATTAAGAAAACTCAAAAATTAATAAAATCAAGAAATTATTGCTTAAATTATGAAAGAATTTATAAAGAAAGAAACACACTCAGACAAAAAATTATTGAATATTCTAAGATTGCTAAAGTAATGAGACAAGGTTATGAGGCTGATGAGAGTGCTCTTCAGGCTGAGATAATACATTTACATAACTCTTTAGATATAATGTCAAAAAAATATGAAATGTCTCAAAAAGAAATATCTGGTCATATTGCTGCCATGAACAATCTACTAGACTTGAGTAAATACAATTCCGAGCGCTTTAACTCTCTTATAAAAAACCATACTTGTGATTGTCAGGGCCATTCAGTCTCTGGGGATGGTTGGGGGCTGCTCAATGATGTAGTGTCCTTGTCTCAGTCAACAGCTCATGACAGCGCCATACCCAACATAACACTTCATGTTCCCACCAAAAAATGTACTAAAATCTATAGTGATGAATTGGGAAGAAACTTGGGTATTTTGCTCAATGACATGTGTAAGGGACAATCAGTAAAAAATTATTGTATGCCGGGGGCAAGTTATTCCCATATTATGAACAGTATTTTGAATAGTACTCATTGTCCCAATACTACACTAATTATATTAGTTGGGAGAAGGGGAAATGTAAACAAAAAAATTCTTGAAAATTATTATTCTAAATTATCAAATTTAAATGTGGATAGAATATTAATGTTCACATTTCCTTATATTAAAGATGTGCCACAGGAAAATTCTATTAGATTTAAATTAAATAATATGTTACATTTCATGTCAAATACTTATTATGTAACAAAACATGATATATGTAATAAAATTAAACTAATTGACTTTAATAACATAATAAATAATAATTCTTGTTTATTGACATGTGATAGGTGTCCCCTATCTAATTTTTATAAGAGGCAGATAGCTAGTTTGCTATCATATTTTATTTTAAAAAAATCAACCAATTGTTTGGTTGACCAGACAACTGCTTCTATTGAGCAGTATAATAATAATAATTAATATATTTTGGAACATGTTCCAAGTAATTTAAATTAAGTTCTAAGACCATAGAGGTAGTCTCTGGCAACTATAATTATGAAAAAATAGTTACTATAGAAGCCAATAATGGAGCCTTTAAAAAGTATGTTAAGGTAAAAGGGTTGCGTCAACTGGTATAATGACAGCTTTGTTTAATATGAAATAAGTTTAGAATATAACATAAGTTTATAATATAGAATTTAACTATTATCACTTTAATTGTTGGTAACAAAAATAATATATAAATAATACACTGTCTACATATGAACACTTATATATCTAATAATTGAATAAAAAATAAAAGTAATTAAAAACTATACTAAATAATAAGTGCTTCAAATATTATAGTGTAAAGTATTTATTCGTTTCTTATTCATTATTAATGGGTCGTTTGTAAAACAAGGCAAACTATTAAACGCAAAATAATTGTGAAACTAAATAAATTCAATGCATAAACTAAAGGTATGTAAATATATTTCTAACTTCTGTTTCGTAATCGATGATGAGATAAATAAATAAACATACTGCAACTTAACATGACGAAAGCATTCATTTCAAATACAAGAAAAATTATTTTCTGTCTCCAAGGTATCACTTTTATTTACTATTTTTACTATTAAATTTTCATCCATGAAATCTCTTTGAACTTATTAATTTCAAATTAAGTTCTGAACCCATTGCAAATTTGAAAGGGTTTTGATTGAAATTCCGAAGAAACAAAGTTGTTTAAGGAACAAAGGCTTACACCAAATTGTTGACTCGCTACAAATTGTCATCAAAATCAAGAAGCTTTCATAAAATTTCTCTTTTATATTAAAATTAATGATCAAACTACAGGCTGCGAGGGTGATTGATATCTGTACAGTCATCTTATTAAACATCTCCGGTGAATGAATCTTCTCTTATACAATATTACTGTCACGATACTTCCTATGTAAGGTTATTTAAAATAAAAGTGTTTTTAAACTGTCTATATTTAGGATCATTCTCATATTGGTTTTAAAGAACACTAGTTTTTATTCGTAAAGTGTAACCTGCCTTTTATATTATTTTAACACAATGGCATATATATGGTATTTTAACACTTGTAAAAATTTTAATCAGAACAAAGTATGCGGTGTATTCCGGAGTCAGAAATAGTATAACGGTTCAGAATCTTTTATTCGGATTGTTTGAGTTACAAAATTATACTGGATATTTTATCAAAAAGCTACACATTTGAATAGAAAGAATAATAAAATTAATGTTATCTAAAATACATTCATCACAAGACTTTCATCTCGTCTGTCTGTCATTACGAAACGTCGCAACGTCGCCATTATGCAGATGTAAAATAATAAGAAATGTTAAGTATCCAAAAACTTATTTTTATTTAAATTTGAATTTTCACTAATTCAAATAATTCATACTAACTAAAAGATAATAGGCATTTTGTTTATTAGTCTTCATTCTATAATCATATACCAAATGCCGGGGATATGTAAGTCAGAAGCTGAAAGTATTTTCTTTTTTTTGTAATAAACCAATTTTTGAATATTTATGAAATTTATATCATAGTTATTACTATATCATAATTGAATAAACTTATGAAATATTTTGAACCATTACAGGAGAATTGATTTGAACTTTACTTCTGTTTTTTTAAATAAAGTTTATTTGTATTAGGCTTCTTCCCCTGCGTGATCAGTGAGCGGAGTAGTTCCGAGCGCGCGCCGGCCCCCCTCGACGCGGTAGACATCCTCCGAGACGCCCCCCTCTACCCCCCCCTCCGTGATAACTATGAAGATAACACACAGAACAACGAAAACAACAACGAACTTAGTAAACAGGAACCAGATACTAACCTGCCATTCTTCGACACGGAAAACTCAATCGATGTTAGTGATTACGACACAGAAACTAATATAGAAGACGGCAATGTGTTGGTTACACCTGGTGCTTCAAATGATTATGATAATAACAAGTTAGATAATATATTTGAAACTGATTTCGTCAAAGACAAGAACACTATTCTGTCCTCCGATAATATAATCGAGAATGAAATCTCTCTGGAAGAAGAAAATGAAAATAATTCAAATAACTTCCAACCCGAACAATTAAAGGAATCTGAGAGCGGATTTATAGTGGCACCTGCCTCTGATGTAGATGAATTAAATAAGATTTTAATGGCTGAAGAGGCACGGGTGGAGGCCGAGAATAAAAGATTTATACTTCAAGAATTAAACAGCAATTACACGAACCCGCCCGTCACATCTAGCGATACTCTAGAAGACACTGAAGAAAATGATCGGAAAAAACGAAGCAGTGGACAAGAGTGGGATAAGCCGGCGAAGGTATGTTAATAAACACATTGTTACTACTTATGTATGGAATGTTTTTATTTGAATTGTATAGATCGGCTTTATTAATTATTATTTATTATTATAATCTTCATACGACATATTCGATATCAAGTCTTTAATTTGTAATACTTTCGATAATTTTAAAACAATTAACATATTATTTACTACATTGAATAACCCAAAGTGGTTCGTAATCAACTATAAATGTTTACACTCGAACCTCACTAAACTTCTGATATATAGTCACTTTAATGGTATAGGTTTATTAAGGGTTGTATATAATAATCATGATGTATATTCAGTCTCGTCGTGTGAAGACCGGAGACACGATCCTGAACATCCGTGGTGCTGTCAGAGATGCTATCGGTGATGCTGGCGCTGCTCCTGGGCTTCGAGCTTCATCTCGAGTGGACGCATTCGTTATACGACCGTCACCAGTCATGAGAGATGAACCTAGAGAACAGATGAGGGAGATGAGGAGGGAAAAGGTGACGCCGCCTCAGGTAAACTTTACGATAATTTTGATTATACCTAACATTTGCATATATTTATTGTAGACTAGTTTTTGCCCGCGACTTCGTCCGCGTTAGGTTGATCAAGAGTAATATATGTAGGTATAGCTGACCAGGCGAACTCTATTTCGTCTTACAGGCCATAAATAATCAGGTTTTTCCTGTTTCAAACAAACAGAATGATTGACATATTAGTTAGTTGTCAAATCTAATGTCAAAATAAACGTTTGTATGGGAAATAGAAAATGGCTGTTTTTAGGGTTTTCCCGGCAATTATTCCAATTTTTCTCACCTTTTAAACCTTTCCTGGACTTCCAGGAGTATTTCAAGACTAAGATAAGATAAATCCGTTCAGCTGTTCGCGAGTTTTAGCAAGACTAAGGAACAGCAATCCATTTTTATATATATAGAAGATAGAAGACTAATAGATTTGTCAGTATAAACAAAATAGATAAAATTTATGTGTCTTTTCTCCGATAACGTAAAATGGACACAAGTTCGTAAAACCACGAAACAAGAAGAGCCATAATTACATTCAGGGTGTAGAATTATTTACGAAATACGAAGAGCAAGCAAATTAATATTAAATGTTGAGTAGCGGCCTAATTTAAAGTCGCTTGTGGATAGCGTCCCGTAATTAATTGGGTTTGCTTGGAAATGACGTCACGATTGAGGGAGTGCTTGGGAGGCTTTAGGTGAAGTTGAACATAATTATGAGCTAAATATTAAACAAGTGAACCGCGCGGCGCTTGTTGATCAAAGGAGTCTTCAACCTCTTTACATTTAACGATCGAGTCTTCTTAATTGGATTACTTTTTTGTTCTAAACAATACAAATAGTCTTTTTGTGAATTAATTACATTATAATTTTCCTTCCAACAGCCTCAGAAGCAAGAAAAAGAGTTGCTAGTAGAACCTCATGCTCGAGCACGTATTATCTGCGACTTGGTTAATGTTACCAACTTACGTTGGTACAAAGACAGTGAGGTGAGAATAGTTTATACTCTTATTGATTTAAATGATAAATATTTTGGAAAATGTTGCTATTATGAGTATTGTTTATGATAGAATTGATAACAACTTTCTAGTACAAACACTGTGGCTGGATCAAAAAAATAATCAGTAGATGAAAGTTTTTTTACCTTGAAACATTTCATATAAGTTTGGTTAGACCTTTAATAATAACAGTATTTTTTCTGATCAAAACGAATTAAGCATCTGTACACACAGTTAGTACAATATAGTTTTACTTTAATGGTATAAATATACCATATGCTATATAAAGGTTACATTAGAATTAATATTTATGATGTTGATGAAGAACAAGCACACGTTCAGCATATATTCATGTTCAGCCGAAAAATGTATGGCCAAATGAAATTCAAATAACTTAAGTAAAATTCATAATAATTTCTTTTACGTGAAACCGATCCTTGCTTCACAATTAGGACTATATATTCATACGAATGTTTTCTCATAGTTAATCAACCTGCCGTCATCTCCCGCTGGTGGTGACGCGTGGCGTGACGGTGATGCGGTGGAGATCCCGCGTGCGTCGCGCGGACACGCAGCACGCTGGAGGTGCGCCGCCCGCGACCGCTCGGGGCGGACTGTGACCGGTGAACCGACCCGGCTACTTATATACGGTGAGTACATACAGGCTTTTTTATGTGAAAGGTAGCAAACGAGCAGAAGGCCCACTTCATGAAAGGTGGTTACCGTCGCCCATGGACATCCGTAACAGCTT
Source organism: Danaus chrysippus (assembly GCA_916720795.1). Classification (NCBI taxonomy): domain Eukaryota; kingdom Metazoa; phylum Arthropoda; class Insecta; order Lepidoptera; family Nymphalidae; genus Danaus; species Danaus chrysippus. The sequence continues at coordinate 256,707 of CAKASE010000068.1, forward strand.
TGTTGAGGATGCGTTGCCAACCTTGAACCTTGCTGTTCTATCATTAAACTATTTAGTGATCATTACTCATGTAATATCAAATATATGTCATATCGTTTGATATACATAAATTCCTATCTTAAATGTTGCCATTTAATTCTGATTGTTTTAAAATAAATGTGTGTTTAGCATTATTAAGAGGTTATGACTGTTGGCCCAGTTGCAGTTATTTCGTACAAGATGTATAAAAATTTCGATATTTGAAAAGAATAATTTGGATACCGCCACGAATTTGTTGCTTATATAAAATAAAGTTAAAAATAGTATCTTAAACAGGAAGGAACTTTCAAATTTCTTATAAATCTAAGCTTTATAGCGTTTATATAAAGAAAATTTGCAATCTCTACATGTATATTAAAATTTCTTAGTATAATCTTTCAAAAAAAACTTTTTGTAATGTCAAAGATATATCTTGTATACATTTATACAGAACCATAGTTAAAAGTAGTCACCGGAGTTAAATCGTACTTGTCCAGAAATTCTTCCATAATAAAGTGGTTACCTTACTCTAATACACTCACGCACATTCACATTGGAATGAACACATAAATTATTAAAGTTTCCTGCGAAATTTATTAAATCTATATTTTAATACCTCATAACTTTTGTCTAAGTTTTCTGTGTAAAGATGACATATTTTTTATAATTTTTCTTCTCAACATAATAACGTTTTTAATATCTGGTAACGATTAATATCTGGTGACCTCAGGTGATCCTTAAAAAACTTAGTTTTAATATGATGATCCAGTTAAATATAAATCTGTATATAATTTATTATTTCTATTATATATGAACTGTTAATGTATCCACGACAATATTTTATAACGCTATTTTAAAACAAATACTATTTAATAATATTACATTCGTTTTCTACATTAGTTATGTCTAATGATTATCTGACATTATTTTGTTACCTAAGTATAGTATAGTCTTATGTGAAGTTAATAAATACAGAGTTTTCTGTGGTTCTTTTCTTTTGATACAAATTTTGATTACATGAGCAGCCATACCTATAATATTCTGGTAGATGAATTAAATCTTATTGCCTCAAATTCTCATTATATTTGTAATGTATTATATATAATGTTATATAGAGCCTGTCCGCTCCGTATATTTGGCTGTGGACGGTAGGAGACTCGACGCTGGCAACACGTGGGTACCTGTCAGAGATAAGACTGTCTTGGAGGTGCGGTGTGTGGCTGAAGGTGGGTATATGATAACTATGTTAGAAGTCACTAATATTAATATGCTTGAATATCATTGGATAAAGTCTAATTAGTATGCATATGAACTCCCTAGTTAGGAAACGGTGATTAAAGTTTACGGAGATTTTTACAAAATAAACATTAATAATAAGTTTATTTACAATTCGTATACGTGATGTGGTTCATGTCTCTTAAATGATGTGTGTTAGAATTCTTATTGTATTCCGACATTCGGTTTTATTCTATACGTTAATGTGTTTTTCGTTATTGATTACTTCTCAAATCGTTTAAAAATATCAATATTGGAATGTTGCCCGAAGTTTTTAAAAGCTTTTATAGAACGAGATGTAACCTTTAGTAATCATTGCAGCTTTATTTTTCCTTTCTCACACACACTATCACAAAACTGGCTAAAATAAAAGGTGGTTTTGTTGGCAACGCTCAAAGTTTGAAACGTTTCTAATAGAGGTTTGTGAAGCTTTCGATTCCATTCAGTGGGCTGAGTGTTTGAGTGAAAAAAAAACTCGGTTAAAAGACTTACTTCACAGGGCAAAGTGCTTATAAACATTTTTCATCTGAAACGTTGGTATATTTCATATGAGTAACTTCACACAACTAAGTTACTTTGTATATACAGTCGAAATAATGGATTACATATAATTTTTTTCCTCACTAGGTGGTGTTCCTCCCCCGGAGCTGTCCTGGCGTCTTCTAGCTCTTGAACCAGCCCTGGATCACAGACCATATCTCAGGATACATCCTACTAATTTCTCTATTGGTAGTTATTTATTTCTATAATGCTAATCTTAAAAACATCTTGCAGTTAAATGTAAAATTTATTTGCTTTTTTGCAGTCGAACATATGCGTGTGCTAGTCTAACTGTGGTTATAAAAAGATGAAACTATGATAAGAATTCTGAAGTCTCTTACGTGAATCACACTATACTATAGTTATCTCTTGTAGAATGTTCCATAATTCATACCGTTTCTCGTATAGATGGTGTGTACTGGTCTCGGGTGGTAGTGACAGCAGCCAGGGAGCTCCACAACGCTACTCTTCAATGTACCTCTCGTCAGCGTCGCGCCTCCTCCACAGACAACCCTGGCGAGCGACCTCCAGACCATCTCACAGCTAAACTAGAGATACACGTCACATGTACGTATTACAACTACAATACAGAAACAAATTTACACTCCAATCGCTACCAATGCGTTACGCAACTGGATTTGAGTCCACGATTTTTAGTTTTCAATATATAAAGCTTTTTTTGACAGCATACGTTTTAGTTTTCACGCGTTAATGAACAAAACAAACTGACGAAAAAAAAAAAACAAATTAAAAAAATCTTTACAATAGATTAATCTTTAAAGTCCCGTAATTTTATTATGCTGTGAGTGTATTGAGTGCATACTCGATATCTATCTCGTTTGATGTGGTTTATTATTTTGATATAATTGTAATCTTTTGTAAGATCATCTTCATATACAAATGTGATCAAAAGTACATCGCGAAGTTTCCTTATTCACCTTCATTAATATTTTTTATATGTCTGATTAAATCAAATCAAATAAACTCTACCGTCCACTATAACTAGACCCGCCATCGTTTGTAATCTCTCGCTGGCCGGGGTTCGGTGTCGCACTGGTCGCTGGCGGGGCGGCGGCTCTCCGATGTGATGTGGACGCCAACCCTCCAGCACGAGCCACGTGGATGAAGGACACCGAACGCCCCTCCTCCAGGTGAGTTTCAACCTTACATAAACGTAATAAAGTTCAATATAGTTTGGGCTGTATTATAGCAATTTGAGTTTGTTATATGTGCAGTTGAAGATGAGATTAAACATACTATCGAAGGGATCGTTTTAAGTCTACTTAATGTTTGTTCTTCAAAGTTTATTTGAACTTTAAGTAAACGGTCTATCATATATATAATTCAAAGTTTAACTAAACTATACCTAAGCAGAACGTAATGAATTTTTTAATATTCTCTGTGCAGTCTTTCTAAGTATAAAAGAAAATCCATAAAGTTTTTTATATCGCTCGCTGCTTTCCTCTCTCTTAGTTTAAAACACCTTTTTGTAATATCTGAGTATCGTCGGTAAAATAAACATTTTAAAGTGTCAACTAAAAATCCTATAATATATTCTATCACATGTAACATAGCTGCTAGCGTCAGGCAACGGTAGGGGATTTATAGTTAAACGTTATATACTAAATAGTATATCTCGTGAATAAAAAACACACTCATATAATCATTCAGTTTACAAATCTTCTTCTACCTGGCAATTTCCCAGCTATTACCAGGGTCTGCCTTACATGTTGTGAATAATTTTGGCTGTTTGTTTTTATTACCGGCCGCCTGCCTGACATCAACCCCCTTTTGAGAATCAGCAATAATGAGTGATGTCTAAATATTCTTAGAAAGTACATATGACTCGGAAAAATCACATTGATACTTGCCCGGGCTAGGATCGAACCCGCGCCGTCGTTTATGAGAGGCGGGCCTTTTTACCACTGGGCCACCACTGACTATTCAGTTTACAAATAAAATTAAATAAATATTACTTTATAGCGAGCTAAATAAAGCATGTCTTGTACAATAGAAAATGTTTATACTAATGTTTCTTTTTATATGAATCTATTTTATAATTTGTAAGAATAAAGGTTTATGTATATAAAAAAGAAATCTGGTTAGCATTCTGCCACATTTTAGTAAATTTTTACTTTCTATACAAAATAAAGTGGTCCATTGCGATGAATTACAAAGAGAATTATTAATAAAGTTAATGAGTGAGTGGAAATAGATTTATAATGCAAAACAAGAACATCCAAAAACATTGAAATAAAGAGAGAGGAACATTAATAAATAATTAATGCGGGAAGTTTCCTCTCTATAATATATTTATGAGAAGTTATCATTCTGTTACTTTTGTTATTGTGTTGGTACAAACTTCATCACCAGCGGACGGCGCGCGGCGGGCCATCTCTTTGGGAACTTTATTAAATATTTGTTTGTTAATAATTACAATATCAATCTCTTATTCGAATTCATTATTTATATACTTATCAAAAACACCATTATCTAATTTTTCTGTACATTTTCAAATAGCACATAATGTACCAATGTATTTCTAAAATATTTCTAATCATTTAATATTATAACAAGTTACACATAGGTTAAAATTATTATCTTTCAATATTAAAGAACGTACAAGAAGTCTCTATTAATAAACTTGTTCATATCACTTTAATTTCGAGAAAGAAAATTACAGTAGGAAGTAATTTGAAGAGCACACGTATTATTATTGTTTTTTATATCCGCGTCTATTTTTTCGTCGTTATGTTTAATCTGTGAACTCCGAACCCTCCTTAAAAAACCTTTTGTGTGAAAGTGGAACATTAAGATGATTCCTTATTCACAGCCCATTTCACCTCACCTCAAAGACGATGCTGGGGTCGCATCAATCAAAGTAACATTCACACAGTACTCAGATAAAAGGTCAAAGGTTTAGGAAAACTCTTACGACACTGCTGGTGATAGCTAGCAAGAAGTTCTAATATTTTTATGCCTTTGAAAAGACGTTCTCATTACAAGTAAACATTCCACCCACGCTAAATGACATTCCAACAAAAACAAATTTTGCAAAAGGTCTAAAAATAGAATAATAACAATCCAAAAATACCCGTCTTTATGTTATTTTTCGTCATATTGTCTATTTTGCTGCTTCCTTTGTGATTAAAATGAGAAGAGAGCCTTTATATGAACTCATGCATTTTATTATTTTTTACAATCTCAAAATACAATACAATTTGAACTATGTTATACTTCTTATATGTACATCAATGACGTGACCACTTTTTAAATCAATTAGTTTAATTAAGATTACTGCTTTGCCACTTTAAAATAGCCTATCATCTCATTACCGATAGGAACTCAACAGTGTTTGATAAACTCACTTGTTATACAAGCGGCCTACGTTAGGTGTATGTACATATATTTGCAGCTTTTGTTACTTTTTTTAGATTTTTCTTAAAATTGTTGATTTCAACTTGTTTTTACCCATGACAACCATCATAATTTTGATCCGTATTTACATTGGGTGTCCAATATTTTAACATTTTTTTAATTTTTGATCACCCGTCTCTCATAATTAATTATTGTATTTTAAGTAGTGAGATAAACATTATAAGTTACAGTTATTTGACTTTTGTTTAAAAATAATTTGAAACCGACATTTTCAGTATGATTATATGTGCGTCTATGTAAAGGTCCAATAAAAAGTTTTTACTACATAACGTGAAAAAAGTTATTTTTATGAATCTTCCTGACACGCGGTTACATGGGTTTGGGATTACTTGAAGGGTGTTTTGTATCTATTACCATATAAATAGATAAAGTCTATTTTACTGGAAGTATAGTCTATATATGGGTAGCGTCAGTTTTATTGAAACTGTCGTTGTGAAATGAAACCTTTAATCTAAAAATACTAGTAAATTAATATAATCCAATAGTTTTTTTCTTTCTAAGGTCACGATACCTTTAGTACGAGTTCTTTCTTGTTTAATATTGAGACGTAGTTTGTGTACCGAATTTCGATTTTTCTTGTAATTTTCAACACATTTATGTAAGGATTTGTTATTATATATAATACATAGTTATCAAATAACTGTGAAATAAACACTAACAACAAGAAGATTAGAAATATTAGTTGTTGTAAGATCATAGGGCGGCGGTGATAAGAGGCCTCTTACCGCAGTGACGGGGGTATCCATTCGATTTGTCGAATAAACGAGTATTATAAACAATATATTTTTTAAATTCAAGCATATTTCAGACTTTATATTATATTGAGTATAGTCCAAACGATCAGAAGTCCTTACATAGTAAGTATGGATCAGGCTGAAAACAAAATTTTTCAAAAATCTATGATGCTTTAAAAAGATTTTTCTTTGTACATAAAAATCAACATATTTATTCTGGTAGAATACAAAGGATTTTTTCATACAAAGAGTTACAGACAGTCCACTACTGTAATTATCATATTACTTGACTACAATGTGTCTCCGCTCTTGTTATATGTTAACAATATAACTATTTTTAACTACAAAATGTCACATTACAACACATGCTCTGAGACTATTGTCTCCACAAAAACAAACTTCACAGATATAAATAACTTGTTATAATAAAATATTGAAGTTTAAAGAACTGTTGATTAAAATATACATGGATTAAAAATAAAACTTAATTTTAGACTTCTAATTGGATTAATGTAATCGTTTGAAATGAGTCAAAAAGTTTAATATGGGTCAGTAATATACTAAAAAACATTAATATATACATATTTAGCGTGAGTGTTGCAGCTCACGTAATATTTATAACGTGTATTTAAATGATACAACACTTGACCCTCACATCTCATAACTTATAATAAATTATTTCAAACATTTGGATTCAGCGAGCGTTAGAGAGTAACAGTGGGGAGTTGCCGGCCACAAGCGCGTTTAATAAACGTTTAAAACAGTTTTATAAAAATATTGTAAATACACAGTTGTATGAATTAGTTAGTGTTAATGTTGTTTCAGTTGAAACACGAGGACGGCTTTGTATGAAAATAAACAGGGAATTCGTTTTTCGTTAAAAAATTCTTAATTTTCATACTGAAACATTTATACCGCAGTTTTCACAGCATTACCAAAGTGTTCATAATTATTTAACAGTTATGTGAAATTTTAAATTAATGTGACAAAACCAAAGAGTTTAACTAGTTGGTTGTGACTGACATAAAAGGATAATCATTTAACATCTATTAATGACATCATTCAGAGAACTTTTTTGTCATGTATTTTCATATTTTATTCTACTTATTGCCTTAAGCTTTACCTGCTTATTAAACTCTTTTTAAGATACGCGTTATTACAATCTAATTTGGTAGCAATCCGTCTTTTAATGAAAGAGTAATAGCTTTAAAATTTAAAGTGAGACTTGAGGACTTTCTTTTTTTTAAGTCTGTTAAATTGCTTGTAAGCAGCCCTAGTTATAAATGGTGCAGCTGTTTTAGAGATGAGCCGAAATAAACAGACAGACAGACAGACTAACATGTTAAAAATTGTTTTTTTAATGTGGACATCGAATATTGTTTATGTGTGTTTAGTAAAACACTGCCGATTTGAAATTATAAGTAAACATTTCAAATTTATTTATTAGTATCGATTATGTTCATTATAAATGTGTAACTTACTTCTTATGGCTTTTTTAGGGTTTAAAATTTTATTCCTATCACAAAGTTGTACTTTACTAAGATAATATATATTGTTTATTAATCTGTTTTTAAAGGCTATACTGAACATATATATATCTTTATTCATTAAGTTATTGTGTATCACTAATTCAGTGTTGGCCTTGTGGTTAAGAGGGCCGCCTCTCATGCATGAGGGCGCGGGTTCGATCCTGGCCCGGGCAAGTACCAATGTGATTTTTCCGAGTCATATGTACTTTCTAAGAGTATTTAGACATCACTGATAAATACATTCCCAAAAGAGGGTTGATGTCAGGCAGACGGCCGGTCGTAAAACAATTAGCCAAAACTATGATGGACTTTGATCAATATTCATTCAGTTGAGATGAAAATACGTCTAACACTTGATTCCCAAGCGCGTTGCCGTATCCATTTAGTTGTTTGTTCCTCCTTTATAGCCTAGCTTTATCATTAGTATCATTCCTCCCCAGTCCCCCCACTCCGTTAGAGTCAGGAGCGGCCGGGTCTCCTCTCAGCGCGGCGACCCTCCGTTGGTCTGTACTGAGTGAGTCTCACGCTGGCTGGTACCGCTGCCGAGCAAAGTGGATGGACACAGACTACTCTAGTATCGGATACTACCTTAATGTTATGGGTAAGTATATATCATACATATTATCAGGGAAAGTTTTCTACGATCTCAACAGTATGACTACGAAACCAACGACCATTTAAAATTTATTTATTCAGAATCTTTTTCACGTACAGGGCTTAAGATAATATACTTAAGAGTCAAGAACTTATATTTAGAGATAGTTTTAAAACTATACAATTAATAGATTTTTATTAATGGTATGTACATATATTATAAATAGATTTTAGCTATCTTATTGTCATGTAGCACTCAGATGAGTGTCGAAAGTCATAAACTAATGTTTCTTCTCTTCTGTTTCAATCGAGTTAATCTTTTCTAAATGACACTTTGTCTAGTTTATCATCCTATACAAAAATATATGAGTATTACAATAGAACTATATCTGGTTTCGTTATATGTAGAATCCCCTTGCGTTCTGAAAATATTGAATGTGTAAATCACAGCGATATTTAAAAAATATTTCAAAGGTAATAAAAATAAGTGGACGATAACAAGAGTGAACTAAAACAGTAAAAAGAACTTAGAAGTCTTTGATGAAATTTCAATAAAAAGGTTCAAAAGCAGTACTATAATTTATAATCATAGACGTAAGTTTTCAAACAGTTATCGAGAGGTCCAATTAGTGGAGGTCGATTGTTATTACATTCAATTATATTTCGTAAGTGCTCTTACTTGGTATTATTTTGTTATCGTTTCTTTAGAAACTATTCTAAAACTTAAATATAAATCGGCATCATTACAGAACAGCGTTCTTTGTTAAAACTTTATATTTAGTTTTCGTTCATAGTGATGGAAGCGTTTTTAACATAAAACACGATCCATTCTAGTCTTTATTCAGTTGGTCACAAAAGGATCTCTGAACTAGAATTGACTCCATTGGAACTCAAAGCACAGCGGGTATTATCATTTGTGAAGCTGCTTTGTGAAATGTTTTGTGAAGGTTTACTTGTTGATCTCTTAGCTTCAATTTTAAGCACGTTATGTGGGATTCCGCAATGGAAAATACACTTAGTGTATAATGATTCGTCAAAACATTTTAAGTATATTGATTACGATTTTGAAAACTAACTAAATTGAGCTTATGGAAGGTGTTATATAATGTATTATTTCCATACAACTCCTAGCTGCAGCTGAAGAAGTTCCACAGACAGGAACAGAACCTGGAGCCGATGAGGAGGTGGAACACCAGAAGGTGGAAGTACAGGTCGGAGGGAGCGTTCAGCTACACTGTCCGAGAGGTTAGTTAGAGTTGAGACATACATACATACATACATACATGTACTAAATGGGAAGCAATTGCGGTTGAAATTTGAAATTCAAAAAGTTTTATATGTATTTGTTTTATTGCGGATATACTCGTACATGTAAGATACTTCAATATCATATAATATTCTAAATAAAAAGTTATCTGTTTTGCGTTGACGAAGAATAAATCATATTGTCTTGTTTTTTACAAGAATTCCGAAGTTTGTGTCAAATTGATTGTATTTGTATGTATCGGCTTCAGTACAACAATAATAAGTTAAACTTAATTTTGTCACGTAATTGAAGAGTGTTATGAACATATTATTCAAAAGTATAAAAATATGTGAAATGCGCAATTTATAAAAACGATCTCAACAACAGTCTGCTCGTAAATATTGTTATAAACGTACAGTTTTCGACACAATATACTTGAGTATACTTTAATAAAACTTGTATAAAAGTAGCTGACTTTAAAAGTTTGTTGCTCAAGTATCGATTTTATAAGTTGGGTTCACTTTAAAATAGGAAATACATTGAACATACTATACATATACATATACAGGGTGACTGGTGAATTACTATCGATATTTGAGGACGTGATATTTGACGATCATATATAACAAAATAAAAATTAATATAACATAAATATTAATAAACTTCTAAGTAAAGTTAACCAAAAGTTATGTAATTAATTACGCATCGTATGAACACCCTACAGATTAGGTATACACACACACTCACACAGACGCGGCGGCGGCGTAGTGTTGTATCAGCACGCCGCCGCACGCGTCCACACTTGGAACACTTGGAACGTGTCCACACTTTATTTATTTATACGGAAATTTGGTCAAAAATTAAGTACCTATTTTTTTTACATAATTCGAATGAGAATCATGTACCGAGTATGCTCCTTAAATATTGATAGTAATTCACCAGTCACCCTGTATAAGGAGATGTTGTTAATATAATACATGGTGTAGGTACCGTCGGCTGTTGGTGGAGAAGGATAGTTGGTAATGGAACAGACGCCTGGACACCTGCTGGCTCACATCACGCGCACGGAGTATTAGGTACGAAACATACATACACTAACATTAACACGATCAGACAAGATATTAATTATATTGTAAGTATTATACAGTGTGGTTAACATGTTAGATGATACAGGTGTGAAGGATGCCTTGTACGAGGAGGCCGGGGAGTATCGGTGTATAGGAGCGAGGGCTCCGGACATGAAGGTGCTGAGAGAACTGAAGAGAGTCACGCTCAAAGTCACGGGTAAACATATGTATATATAGTCATTATATCACAAAAGGGAGAATATGTTGGTTTGTTCACTCGCTCATAAATACTAAATCAGGTTCCAATAATTTTAAACTATGTTAGTCAATACTCGATAGTTCAGGAATTTTTTTTTTGTTGAAGTCTCATACATATTAAGCAAATCATGGCTTTATAAAGAAAAAATATGATGTTTTTAAATTGAGTATTAAAATAATTACACTTTAATATGAAGGCTGAGTATATACTCAGTATATCAGAATATATAACATATGTTATAAAACCTATTTAAATTTAGCTTTGTGTGTTTGAATGTATCTTTTTTATCATGTGCTCTTTATACAAAGGGAGTGCGACAGCGACGGCTGTAAGTGCTGAAGCCACATCTAACGGCTACCGTCTGGAGTGTGGCGCGTGCGGACGCAACTTACGCGTTTTGTGGCTAAGGGGAGGGGTGACGACGCCGGCCATACTCACGCCGGGCTTGGCTCAGCATTGTTGGAGGGCTGTTATATTGGTTCCGGATCCAGATGAGACGTGGTGTGTGGCGGTCACGTCAGTGGGGGGCGCTGTGGCTGTCTTCCCTCGACGCTCGGTCCAGACTCCGGCCAGACACGCTGTAAGAGCTCTGCATTCAAACGTCGCTAGAATTCAGACCAGTTTCTTCCTCATGTGGGCTCTTGTGTTCTTGCACAAGTAACTATGTTTTTATTAAGTGTATGCATATTTTATTAAACTCTTTATACGATCTTATTTACTGCTCAATCCGTTTAAATTTGATCTCATTTGTTTTTCTGTTTAATACTATATATTGCAAGACTTATTTGATTACCATATATTTACTGGTTTGTTTTTTTATTTAATTTTTTGTAATTGGTCCTTGATATGTTTTTACTAGGTGTAATATATCCCTATATTAATTATATTAATACTCGTATCTTACTGAGTCTTGTCTAAGCGTATCTAGTCTGAAAAAAGCCAAAAACATCTCAAAGATCTCAATATACAACTTATCATGAATTATCTAAAATAACTTTTTTACGAACGTAATGTTAGTCGGTTCAAGTTGTATAACTGATATAGGACTAAAGTAATTTAGTCTTTATAAGCATACAAGTCCTATCATTTCGGGACTAAAACCGCATGTACCTATTCTGTAGATGTGTGTCATTGTATTTTAGCCTTCGTAGTGCTCCTATAATCATAATTTGTTGTACTCATTATTGTAGTGTACCTACATATCTCTCTATCTTGGCACGTACGCTGCAAAACATTTCTCAACATTAAATTAAATGTTCTCATTTCTTTGTTTCTACTTCAAAATGGAATTAAAGTTCTCAATTGCTTTTTATATTATTATAATTGTACTGATATAAATATGTAATGGGTAGTATTCGTGATACAAATATTCTGTTTCCTGAGTTACAATTAAAGCCAGTCCTTGTATTTATAATGTATATGAATAATGTATTGCAGCGCACGTCCCTCTATATTAATGTAATGACTCTCCGTAGATTCTCTCCTTCTTCCTATTCTTCTTCTCGTCGTTATTTTGTTTCTAGTGATTGTTTAAAACAGGAACGGAATGTGCCAAATTGTTGATAATTGTGAATTATTAGATGTATTGAGTTCGTCGTATACATGGTATTTGAATGTTAGAGCAATGTGAACACCAAAAGATATGTTTAGATTTAATAAGTGTATCTTATATATAAGAGAGCGTCGTCGATGTGGCTCGACATCTTTCTGTCAAAGCAACGCCGCGTCGCAACACATGTACGTCATTTATATTTTATATATGTATGTAGATGTCAAATTCTTAAAAGTATAATATAATAATACATTTTGTATCATAGCTTAAATGGAATCGTGTAAATTCGATGTCAATTTTAGAGATCCGTTTAGATCGGATGTGTTTTGTATTGATTAATATTTGCTAAACGATATTCACAACGACGTCGTAGTGAACTCGTAACAAATGAAAAGTTTTATGAAATGTTTGATGTTGAAGTGTTAATCTCGATGTTTAGTTGTACGTCTTTCTGTTCTTCATGCTCTCCTCTGCTAGTGAGGTTCCTCTTGCTCTTGTTTCTCGTCTTAACCATATTTATAAAACATCGTTATTGTTGTAAAGTGTTGTGATAAGTCAGAGGCGCGGGCGAGTCGCGGGTCTAATGTATATTATATTGTTAACAAAGAGTCTAACTGGTTAGTTTAGTTATATTAGAGTAGTGAAATGTATTTTTGTACCGTCTCGGAAATGTTGGTCAATTGGACAATTGTTTGTAAAAGATATTTACGAAGGTATCAAATTTAATTTGTATAAATGAATAGTGGAGAACAATGATCCGTCCATCTCGGAGTTCGAACTAGTTTATTAAGGAGCTATCCCCTTAGCTAGACCCCTTCCCTCATCCACGCAGCCTGTCACAGTAGAGGCGACCTTCACAAGGAGGACGGCTAGGTCACCTTAGAACAATCTATAGAATCTTTTCTCTTCTGAACCTTTTCTTAAATCTATTTGCACTATCTCCCATTTCCTATAGATACCCGCGACCCCCGCACCTCTTTAAAAATTACATAATGTATACTGGTATACATGGGTGACGTCACACGCGCGACCAGTCAAATATCAAACAGCTACTAGCCAGTCCTTAATATTAGTTCGTACGTGTATACTCACGTATAAACGAACACACTGTCAGTATCCAGTGAGAGCTGCCTCGTCGTTCAAGTATTTTGACTGGTCGCTTTGTCTCCGTCACTTCGTTTCATAAGTTTCCGTATTTACGTCCATTTTCGATACAAGTACGTGTCAGGTCTCGGTGCCAATAATTTAATAGATCATAATATATATATATATACATTTTATTAATATACATTATTATTTACTTTGATATTTGATGTACAGAAACCATATTATATTCATCGCAATGTGTTAACTATAACTCCTATACTGAATAAATAAACATAAGAAAAATATTTGCTTTTCATTTGATACCTTACAACCCTTGTTAGGTACAATAGTAAAGTGTTCTTTTAAAGCAGATTATGATTTTTTCAGTGAAACCTTTAAGTTTTAATATTCCGTTATAAGAAGTTTTTTACAAACTACAAAAGAAACTAAACCAATACTGTGCCGACAAAAGAACCACAGGAATGGAAAATTAAAAATATCACAACAGTATTTTGTACCCCTTTGATGTTCTTAAAACACTTTAGTTCAAAGCTCGCTCAAGAATAAAATTTCTATGACATGTTAAGTTTTTTATCAATAAAATGTTTAATAACTTACATAAAATGCTGTTCAATTGAAATGGTACATAACTATTATATAACATGTTATGTATCAAAGAGATATTGTTCAAATTCATTTATATATTTGGTTATAAAATTTTATCTCCAGACAAGAGAGACTCGAGACAAAGGCGTCGTATCTCGGAATGTTTATTGTGAAATATTTTAAATATTATTTAGGTCTCTTTTGATAAAACTTACCTTTTATCACATTGTATTAAATTTGTCAAGAATTCTTTCCATATATTCGTAGTATATAAGCTTAATTTATATCTATTTATAAAACATCTCAGTTTCATTGATATCGATCCGGTTCACTCAGAGGGGACCGTAAGCCCGGGGGCATTCAATTAAACCACATTGATTCCAACTTCAATTCCGTTCATGCAATTTTCTCTACGGCCACATTGATGACACGATAAATACGTTCACACATACACATACACACACACACACACACACACATACACACACACATATACAGGCAGACGTGATTAAATGTCATTCCATATTGTGAATATCTTTTAATACATGTATGTTCGTCGTACATACGACGGGACTAAAAGGCTTAATACACCAAAGTGGTACATTGGCTGAGCCCATTTTTCCAACGCTTACGAAGTTACAAATTGGCCGGAGGCGGAGGACGGGAGCGTTTTCATACGCTTATCGCTTTGATATCAGATACGAGAGGAAAATTTCCTTTTACATATTTTTTGATGAAAAATATCACTGACAAATTTGTGGAAGTCTCATCTCGTGCCTTGCTTCTGAATTGAGATATTTTGTCACGTGAAATGTTCTTTATGATGAAGATAAGAAAACTACCTGAACGATAAACATTGATGATTTAATATTAATTGTTACTTGTATGCGATAAATAAAATAAAAAATAAAGCTTTAACATCATACTCCTGTAGAGAACACTTCAGATGAACTAAACAAAAAAAACAGTTAAGAAAATGACACATGAAAACTAGTGAATCTGTGTAAAACCACAAACTACCACAAGTCATTCAGACTTGACTTGTTTTGTAAATCACTAAAACGGCTGGTTACCTTTTAAAAACAATATTTGAAAATAAAATCAGTTTAATGTTAAAACACCAGAAAGTTTTATAATTTATCAGTTTATTATACAATAGACTATTTAATTTTTAGGTACAAAATGATAAACATTTAAATTTTTAAAAGTATAGTATGTTTTAATAGTATATAATACTCTCTTACTAATAATCTCAGTAATAATAATAATAATAAAAACTTTATTGCTTCAGATAGGTCGTACATTAAAAAGTAACTTTTAAGAAAAACACATATTTTTATGAGATACAAGTTATTCATACTGGCAAACATTTTTTCTTAATTTACCACTCGTTTTCATTGACGACCATATCGCAATTGGTTACAAGCTCAGCTATGTGCTGTGCTATGCCCAGCGCTGATTTTCAGCTTGCTCCTTCCACATTATATTGACTTAGTTAAAAACGCCGCACCGTTCCGTAACATATTAAAGTAATATAAAAAACTAATATAAAAGCAAGTCAAAAAAATACCAGCGAAATTATTATAGAACACAAAAAAAAGTAAACAAACGATTTCTCCAGTTTATAACTAAATTTTAAAACCAAACATTAAAAAAACATTAAAAAAACGACAAAAACTTAGTGACGTCAGTAACAGAATTTCCCTTAAGTTTTTCCTTTTTCCGTCAATTTATGAATGTTTGCTAAATTTAACTGAAACAAATGTCGTTGTTACTAGCGATGTGATTGTTGGATGTCTTCCAACACTTATGTTTCTTCTGTCGCGTTTTTTTCTAGTGTTTTGTCTACCTGAACAAATTAAAATGACAGCTCTTTCCTTTGTTTCAGACCACAATAATTCGTGTTTACAATAATTATTACTAGTTATCCGAACGTTTACAGTTTAGTTAAAGTTTAAAAAAGATTATAAATAACGTTTAAATAAACACATAACGACTGATCGAACCTCACACGAGGTTCAATTAAAACTTGTATCACAAAAGGTCATAGAAACTCTTTGTGTGAAATATTAAAACAATAAACGAAAATATTAAACAAAGGAAGGAACACGATGAAAAGAAACATTCCAGTGACGTGTTGTATGTTGTAGATACATGATATATTTATTATTAGAACAAACACTGATATTGATTCGAAATGTCCACAAACAACGCCGCGTTGCCAAGTTAACATCACAGCCTTTTGTTAGGTAATGAGTTAGTATTTCACGGATCGCTGAACACAGACAAAGCCGTCGTAAAAGTTTGTATATTAATGTTATTGTACCATTATATTTGTCATCGTGTCACTAGCTATAAATTTAAACTTCCAGTAACGTCGCGCTAAAGTTAACCTTATGTACGGAAAAATAAAATTTAATACATTATTTTGTTAGCGTAAATAAAGGGAGTGAAAAAAGAGCTTCATAGATTAAAGTAAAAATTTTCAGTCGTAAGCTCGAAACAGTTAGAGATGTAATTATTAAAAACTCAGGTTTATTTCTTCACTTATAAGCCTGCTTTTGCGTTGAATCTTAAATAGAAGTCCTTGCCAAGCAGAAACCGACTCCATTTCAAATAACACATAGTCGAAAATTCATTTGAACACCATCATTGTGGTGACAATGCGTGCAATATATCACGTCACAATGATAAGAAGATGAACACACAGATTCATTTTAAACAGCCTTCCTCATGTTTTATACAGTTTTGTAACTGAAACTTTTAATTTTATAACTTAAAGCATAACTTTTATACAGATAGTTATTAAATTAACAATGAATGGGCGGTTTTAAAGCGATAAAATAAAAATGTACTTGATATAAAGTACCTGAACTTATAATATGTCAATCTTCTTCAATAAACTTCTTGGTTCGGAACACTTGGTCATAGTGGGTTATTGCAAGAGACCATTTCGCCATATTCACACACACTACATATAGAAATAAATATATATAAAAAGCGGAGTTGTATTAGTTTATATCACATAATAATTGTTCTTATATTAGATAATTCTGTTTTATAAAATGTTTAGTTTTTTCTTTATGTAATAACAATATTATATTAAAACTAAACAAATATTTTATTGTTCCTAGTCGACGTGTTGTATCCGTCGTCTTATATTATGTTATGAGTCTAGTATCATTATAAGTGTAATTGTTACTGCCTTCAGTTTTTTTGGAGCTCTGTTTTTCTTTATTTGTTTGGAAGGCTGCCTCGTTACAAAACTATTTATATAATATTCAACAACTTCTCTTTCTCTGAATTCAATTTATAACTTTCTTAATTTCTATAGCCGCATTGTAACATATGAAGAATTGTATACTAATACTAGCTTTTGCCCGCGACTTCGTCCCCTTAAATATCAGAGCGAAATGTAAGAAGTATATTTAACAATACATATAGTAACCTACTTTGTAGCCTTTTAATTTTAAATAACCTAGTTATCGACTCTAGCGCTATCTTCAAGGCTGATTTGTGAATCTAAACTATCTGGGGAGCCACCAAAATGCATACAAAAACCTTCATTTAAATTAGTTCAGCCGTTTTAAATGACCTCAGTGACATACACACATACCAGAGTTACATATTTAACAATATTTGGTCGGTCGATAAAGTAATTAAAAGAAATACGATATACTTATTCAATTGAACAAGAGAATATTAAAGATTGTATTAAGTTCGCCCGTTCTTTATCAACATCTGGTAACAGAGGTCACAAGACCTTGTGAGAGAAAACAAAATTATTTCGATATGTTGGTCCATTATTACAATAATCTTCTTTTTTTGGTAATCGTTATACTTAACTTTTTATATATGTTATACCTATTCCCAATCTTTGACTTCTTGACACCAATATAAATTTGTCACTAAATTATTAGGCTTTTTACATAAAATCAATAAATTTATTTCATCTTTATTTTTCACATATTTCTGTCTAAATAGTTGTCTTCTATATATAGAGGGCAAGTTACGTCTGGGTCTTCCTCCATGAATTCTTTTTGTTTAAAACAAAAATAAGAGCGTTGTAAGACAGTTGTCAGCGACTCAAGTTTCATAAAACTAGTGAGTTTCAAATGTCGACTCGGAGAAGAAACTTTCAAGTTGTGAACGCATACAGTCTGGTACATAGTTGCAACGTGTTTTATTATCTTGCTTCATACACGTTCTAGAAGTCACTTATTACCTCTGAGGCACTGAGTTATGTGTTACAACTCTGTATGTGTGTGTGTGTGTGTGTATGTATGTATGCTTGTGTTCCTATCTATATTTACTGTTTTGTTGATTTAAGCGATCTTTTATTGTAAATTCTATTCATAATATTCGCAATGTTGCAAGATTGTACTTAAGGTAGGGCTATCCATTATCCTTTACATTAAAATATTACTCAAGCATTTGAAGATTTATTTTATATCTAAACGTATATATACATATATGTCATAGTAGTGTCAGAGTGACTGTATGTGTGTGTGTGTGTGTGTGTGTAATCTTGATGTTATATAACATATATAGTTTTGATGCCTTTTCTTTGTATGTATGAGTGAGCCTTCGGGAATACCTTCTTCTCAACTTCGATTGGATTATTTTGGTGAATTCGTGAAGGGTTTGTTAAGGCTCCCCGCGGCTGAGGGACGAGTGAAGGATGACTCGACAGTGTTGGGAGGTTGTTATGAAAAACTTTATTAAATGTCCTTTACTATGAGAAGGCCGCTTAATAAAAAATATTATAATAAATGTAAACTTATCAAACAGATATTCACATTAGATAATAACTAACTAGAGAATTTTATCTTTTTCGTGTTGTAAATTAAGTTGCCTTTTTGTAAGTACAACTTTGAAAGAAATAATAATAATTTTCCTATAAAAAGATATATCATGTAATCGTTATTGTCATTAAAATGAATTGTTTTCATAGCGAGACTAGAAAGTATTAAATAATTCACAAATAATTGTAGTCGTATTTAATTTTAATGATTAATGTATCCGGTTAACGCGTAATTTGTAATAGAATTTTAACAAATATATTAACTTGTTTGTAAATACAATTAGTTTTGTTTCAATGAGTTTAAACTATTGTGTCATTATAATGTAAAACAAACAACACTTTTACTGTTAGTTAGAACTAGTAGTTGGATTAAAACAAGTTTACTTTGTTATGTAAACTAAAATAAAACAAATGGAGACTACTAACTTTGAAGTGTAGATTATCAAATCTTAAGCTTGTTTTAGTCTTCTCTTATATAAATAATAATAAATATATAAATTATCAATCTATTTCTTAAAATGTACTAACTGACGAAGACTTCAGTCACCAACTATTAAACGTAACATTATTAAGTCGAAGTATTCAAATCCAGTTCAACAACTATATCTCCGGGAGTCATTTTGTTCAAAAACCTCCCCCGTTTATAAATGTCGGTGACCACAATCTCTCCGGTACATTAATTTCCGTTACCATTATCGTTAACTATAAACGCTCCCTCGCTAATTGTGGTTCTTTATGCTAATTTGATTGGCTCTGACTGCTACTGATTTATGTCAGCCTGGTACTAATAACGCACTGGATATTAATTATATTACGGTTTAGTGTTCGCTCTGTTTAATAAAGACCTTGATATTTAATACTAAAATGAATATATAAATTGTTTTATTCATCATCAGTTCGATAACACGTTCAAAGAAACTTCTGGAGCATTCATTTTTACAAGCGGAATAAATACAAACACGTGAAAAGGAAATTCATCAGAAAGTTTTCCATTCTCCGGGGAAGCAAGTTTTTACAGCGGGTTGTATAAATCATCTTGGAGATGATATCAGAAAGTTCGCTCCCAAAAAATACGAGACAACGACAAGTATAAATGAAATGTTATGTTGAGTTGTTACGGACGGGAGATTGTTGAAGAGACTTCGATGAGTCAGGTGACCACCAGACTTACGAGTAGAATTTATTATGTAAAGATATGAAATAGTTTAAGAATTATACACGACAATTCTTGTACTTTTATCAAAAACGAAAGTTTCATAAAATATTGTTAATAAATAGGCATTTTGATGTGAAATTGTTTTGCAACCGGTAGAATATATTTTGAACTTTACCCCTTTTTCTTATTCTCACATGAAATTTAATGAATGAGGTAATAAGGAAAGTTGTAGCGTGTTACAGAAATTGAAATCGTTAAATATGTTCATGCAACCGTTAAAGAGTTGTGTTAAATTATTTTGCTGTATATGTAACAAAAAATATACACAATAATAATTATAAAACATTTTCCCAAAGAGGGTTGATGTCAGGCAGGTTGCCAGTCAAAAAACAATTCACCAAAACTATTCACAACATGTAAGGCAGACCCTGGCTAAAGCTGGGAAATTGTCAGGTAGAAGTTACACAATAATAAAACACCTTACATGATACTAACAAGATTTTATAGAATAATAAGTCAAGTCTTAGTGTTTCCTACAATCATAAACTATTTTTTTATTTTATTTGTATCAGATTTTATATTTTAAGTTATATTTTAACCACAGTTTCTTTTATGATATCAGAATTATCAATTTTATTGATATTTTTATAACTTGATATTTTAACGACTTTAGTCGTAAAAGTTTTTCTTCGAAGAGTAAAAAAGTTTAAGAAGTGTATTACATTAACTTTAATCATAAAATATATTAATTGTGAAACTGAATTATTCGACCTACTTTACAGTATGTACTGTAATATATGTATTAAATTATATATTATAATAGTTTTGTATAAGTTATTGTTGTTCAACATAAGTAATCGTTTAACGTGGGACTAGGAAAACAAACACACACACACATATAGACATACCCACACACACACATAACCAATGGTTACTAATACGTATATAAGGTGTAAGGGAAACCAAATAATATGAACCGTGAAGTTGTTTTCGCACATCGTCAATATATCTGTCGGTTGTATGATATGGTTTCCAATTGACGCGAGCTAAGCGTTTTTTCCGATCAATAAAAGTAATAAAGCGGCCGCTGTCAGCGTATTTCTTGTTACTAACTTTGACCGCCGCCGGGTGTGTGGTGCGAGTTAAGAGAGGACAGCGATCTAGGTAGATATATATATAAATGTTGGAATTATATACAGACATACTGAACAACAAATATATTCTTCAGGAGACGTAGCTTATAAGAACATGTTTGTTCTTTAGTTTTATTGTAAATAGGAACGTAAAAACAATTAAACGTGTAATATAAGAGTATAGTGTTCACATATCGCAAAAATAACAAGTGGCCAGATCTTCTACCTAATAATGAACAGGTCTGTAACCTTTGGACATACGTTAGTCTTGTTCTAAGTATCTTTTCACCTCAGAAATTATAGAAATTGTTGTAAGAAGTTACGGACTTGTCAAAGCAAAGGTAATAATTAGGTCCTCGAAAACTCTTTCCTATCCAACAAAATGTATGAAATAACTTGTTTAGTTTAATATTCTGTGTGTTTGATCATGGCTAAATTGCACATCTGATTCTTACTGATTCCAGAAAAAAATAAAACATTCACAATAACTTTAAGGTGTAATAATCCAAAGAAAAATAAATACCAATTTTATCAAATTTATCTTATACATTATTATTATTAAGAATATATATGCTTTATATTTGTATATGATGTATATTAAGTTTTCTTCTCGCTCCAAACACCCACATATAAGTTCTTAACAAAGGACTCGGTTTATTTCATAGCTCCAGTCTGACCGCAATGTTTTGTCGGATGCGGCATCGCCAACAATGGCCGAGTATTTACCGTGTCCATGTTTAGTTGTTTGTGCAACACAATGCTATTAAACGAATATACAAATAAAATATAAATAAGACATTACAAAGTGTAATTAATATGACATCTGTGTAAATTTACTCTGAAGTAAGTTGTTTTTCCAACAGAATGCAGTTTCGTATGTCTTTTTGAATTTGTTAAATATTGTTTTGGCGATAAAAGTTGAGAATATAACAATATCATGTTACTCAAGTTACGAAACAAAAATCTTTTAAACTTGCCTTTGAAGGAAATACGAAAAGAGAACGTTGCAGTTAGAACTTTAGAAAACTATGATTATTGAATTTACAAAAAACTTCAGGTTAGTCACTTGAAGAGTTGTCACGACAAGTTTTAACTTGGATGTTCGCCCGCGTGGAGTTCGGTTTTATCGCGTTTCCAAGAGAACCTTTCAAAAGTCTGGGATAAAAACTATCCTATATTCTTTCTCAAGGTCAACTTCATCTCTGTACTTAATTCCATTAAAATCAGTTCAGTGGTTTGGGCGTGAAAGCGTAACAGACCGACAGACAGACAGAGTTACTTTCGCATTTATAATATTAGTAAAGATTATAATATGTCTCAGAATCTATTTGATCAAAATAAATTCATTGGAAGCATATTATTATTACATATAACCAGAACTATTACAACAAATACGTCCAAAGAAAAAGTATATTTAAATAAAATACACGAACTTTAAATTGCAAATTTATCTTAATACAATATATTGAACCGTCGCTCGGTGCTCTTGTTTATATTATTGATAAAAACTGTTGAACCAGAGTTAATGAAGATCGCTTTTCATTCAACCGGCCCGAACTATTACCGACTGAACCCACTAAAGCCTTCAAAATGTTAATTCTATTGAGATAAAAGCAAGGAGGAGCTCTCACCGCCTGAGTACACTTTTATAAAAGGATTATTTTAATAATTATAAAAACTATAAAGTATTACAGCTACCAAACTCTGGCTTGAGTTCTTTTTAATTTTTATACATTTTTCTAGTAGTACAGTGAGTGGTGCTACTCCCCGGGGGTATTATAAACTTAATAGATTGTTCGGATAAAGTATATATAATAAATTATTTAATATTATGTACATTGATATTTTCTATTAAACTGTTACTTAATATTGAAACATATGATAACCTATTAGTAAAAAAGTTACTGATACTTTTTATAATAATTAGAAAAATATGTGTTAAATTAATTAGCTATATTAGAGTCAACAAAAAAAGTTAAGATTTAAACTGCTGAAGGAAACTCTAAAACTGTTCTTGTCTCCTCTTAGACAAATACAAATTAAAATCATCGTAATGTCCAAATGTTGTATAATCAACACACATATGTATGTATCGTGTACTCCGAACATCTCTATTAACCATCAAATTATAGATTCTCATCAAGTATATTTAATAACGGGTCCACACAGACCGATCAACATGTTTTAGAGATAAATGGGAACATTCATAAACACAAACAAACACACACATCAATACTCATTCCAATATCAATGAATGATCAAACACAAAACAATTAATTCCCTCCCGTAGTAATAAAACAAATTCCTTTTATAATTTAACGAGTCCGACGCTGAACAGAAGTATGCTTTAACAAATACAATCCCAATTAAATTTTTGCTAAAATTTTCGGCTGGTAAATTTTCCGTACACAATACCGTTATATTGAGTTCTCTTTGAGCAATCAACCTTTGTCATTTTTACTGCAACACAGCCTTCTTTGAGCTCATAAAGTATTCAGTATTATTCATGGAATAAAATACACGTTTCAATATTTGAGGTCGCACACACAGATTTGATTTACGAATTAATATGTGAAAATAATATAGAACGAATACATGTGAACAATTTATTTGAATATAAAAATAGTTCAATGTTATATAGAGACCATATTTTGAATGGAAAAATTCCTTAACTTTCCATCCCTTATAAAAATTCACCTCTTAATTCTATAGTCACTGTGTGAATCATCGCCAGCCAGGCTCTCACACAATAATCTCCTCTATTACGGTACATTAAAGGCTGTTATTGTTTAAATGACTCCCTTAAGCCCCATGACCATAAAGACGTCAGAGCGATTAACGTAGAAACAAAAACAGAAACAAAAGTATCCCGAATAACTGACTGCGTTCAGTTAAGTAAGGGTTGTGTGTTCAAGAGGTTTTTATAATAAATATATTATTATATAAAAAGTTCTACTTACAAGTTTTGTGTTCATATTCTCATTTTAATTGTGTCATTAATAGATTGTAACAATATAATTGACGAAATGATTAACAAAATATAGTTTTAATTCCTATAAATATACTTGTTCTTTAATAATATAATACAAAATAACAACATCAAAATTTCTTTTTTTCATATTATTTATACATAGTTCTGTGAGTATTTTATGTCTTCATAACAGATGGATCGTTTTAGTCATGTCAATAAAAGCGCCAAAGAATTTCTAATGAAAACCTTCTATATTAGAGAACCTTCCATGAACATGTAACAGCCCTACGGGGACAATACACCATTGTTCGGTCGCAGTATCCCTTGCTTTATAACCGGCCCTGGATTACAACCACACATACAAATATAAACTCTTTGATCACTTCATACGGTCCATTTTCGAATGAGCTCATCATTGATTGTTAAACCTCGCCATCCGATTTAAGCTCTAATATACATTCTAATAAGAGCCGGTCTCATAGTTTTTGTTATTTGTATATATCGTACATAAGTCTAGGTTCTGATTCACCTATCATATATTCAAACTGAACAGAATGCCTTTTCATCGTCATATATTTTAATTAATTTAAACTCAAGCCAATTTTTTTCGTAGACTGTATGTACTACGTCGTAGCCGTCGTAGCAATCATAACTGTAGTTATTTTGATATATTGTAGTACAGTTGAATGTAAATTAACACTTAATTAAAAACATTCAAGTTAAATATTTTTTACCAAGCGGATTATTTCCTTGAACTATCTTACAAATATTTTATCCGAGTTACCAAAGACATAACATTCTTGTTAACTGATTTGGGTGTTATATGTAAGAGAATGTGAATGACCTCATTGAACTTACAATCAAATTCGTGCTTCGTCAAGTTCTCAGAACTTTATAATAATATTTATATGTCAGACATACTGTTGATCCCTCAATTATTTTATTAATAGTAGATTTATTATACTTTTAGTACTAACCTGTCCTAGACACTGTGTACTAAGGGATAGAGAATGTATGAAAGATCTTCAACACTAATCCTAACATACGAATGTCGCTCTTAAAAAATCATTAACAAGATTCATTCATCAGTTCAGATGTACTTTAATAAGTTTAACTTTAAAAGTTTAAGTTAACTACAGATACTTTAAATTAAAGCTAATAAAATAATACGTTCAGCGACTGAACCCTGAACGAAATTGAGCTGTTCTCAGTTGAAGATGTGTGGAACCTTCGGAACTTTGATTGATAAAATTTATACTAAAATTTTCAAAATAGAAACATGTCTATGAGACTAAATATTTTATATATTTTTCATCGGAATGAAAATTAAAATGAATCAAATATATAGTTTTCCTTGCAAGTGTGTTATGATAGTTGTCAACAAGGAATAAGTTTACAGTCACACTAGAATCGGTTGTGATGTTGTTATAATATTACTAACGAATCTTGTATTTCGTGATTGTGTTAGATACAACACGTTACTGGAACTGTGGAGGAAAGAGTTGGTCCGAGATCAGAAACATGGAAGTGGTTTTAACAGAAAGATGACTTACTGTAGACCTTGACGTTTACTGTTAAGAAAATCAGTCTTATTGATACTGAAACTTATCAAGAAATGAGTTAAAATATTTAGCAATGACTCGTATAATCCTGGTACAAATAAAAGAAGTGTATTACTTATTATATGATAAATAAATATATAGGTATGAAAGAAGGGAATACTGATATTTGGTAAATATCATTATCATCATCAGAGCCCACTGCTGAGCAAAGGCCTCTTTCTCACATGGAGAAGGTTTGAGCATTAATCACCACGCTTACTCAAGACGGGTTGGTGATATCAAAATTATAATTAGTGATGACAAGTCCAGGTTTCCTCACGGTGTTTTCCTTCACCGTCTGTCAGTGGTGTTTAAGTACTCCTAGAAAGTACATATGACTCGGAAAAATAACATTGGTACTTGCTAGGATCGAACCCCCGCCCTCGTGGATGAGAGGTGGGCCTTTAACCACTAGGGCACCAGGAATAATTATAGGAAAATAATGAATATATCAAATTGAAAGGTAATTATGAGAATATATAAGATTCATTAATCAAAAATACATGTTTTTTAAATAAAAATCACTATAATTAACAAATTAAAGTGTAGCATGTGGCTGTTAAAGTAATTAAATCACATTATTCGATGTTTCAGAGAGTTTATTTTTATATTCAAATATCTTTGTTGAACTCGCCCACCTCTTAAATATATTTTATAATCTATTTCAAAGCAAACTTTGAACGTGTTTCACTCCCTGTATGTGAAAATGTCGAACATTTTTATTCACAACAGCAGCAATACATTTTGAAAAGTAAAAATATTTCACATTACAAATTCTATTTAAAATTTGATAAAGAGTATCAACTGTACGAGTACGAAAATGTTCAGAAACATTTCTCTTTGAAACTACTTTTTTATAACACATTAAAATAATGAAGTATTTGTCTGAATACAAGCTCGTTACTTCAGTGCTATGCTTTGTGACTTTTTATTATATGACCATGAACAAGATGTTTAATAAAATGTGATTAAAATAAACGCCAGAACAAAAACAACACTTATTTAGAAATTCAATACACAATGAACATATCGATGAGCTCAAATTATAATTGGCTGCTAATTACCGAACATACGTATATACGAATAATAATACACCAACTAACGGAGTAATGTTTGCACAATTTCAACTAGAGAACAATTCTGCTCTACAGCGCATAATCTCTGCATCAAATTTTATATGTTTATTTATAGATATAGCTTGTCTATATGTTTCTTTAACATACTTTTGCTTTTAAAATTTAAATAAAACTTGCTTCTGAATACTATGTGTGTGAATGTTAAAGAAATTGAATGAAAATATAAAAATGTATAATTTTTGGAGAAAAGACAAGTAGAATTTTCATTAGTTCAGTAATAAAGAGACCTTATAATTTAAGAGAGTTGTGATTAATTGCTTGTCATAAATAATATGACTTACCGTGCTTTGTACAGACTCAGAAGAGCAAGTCTAGATTGAGCCCTGATCCTAACATAAATTCTTGTATATCATAAACTTTCGCACAAAGAAAGTTTAGTGTAGGCGTTGACCATAATGTGAAACAGTTCTTCAAAAAGAAAGACAAACTATTATCTGAATTATGTGAAGAAATTAATTTGTTTATCTGAAAGACTATAGATTTTTTTTTCATATTAATTATTATAAATTATTCAGAAAACATAGTCTCAGGCTATATGTAGTATTAAATGCTCTTTGATATTTTCGATAAATAAGAATAGTTTATTGACTATAACTTTGTTTCAAACGAAATATTAATAAAGTGACCATCCCAGAACAAGCCGCACTTCAAAAGTATTGTTAAACCAATTATCAAAACTGGAATTGCCTTGCTGCTGAAATCCGATATTACAAAAACTATTCTTATTTTTAGATGCTGTCTTCCAAATATCGTTTATATTTTCAATATTTTTTGGTAATATTTTGTTATTGATATCTATCGTGTTTTAATATTATTTTATTCCTCGTTTCGTGTCAACTGGTGTTGGTTTTTATAATATTGATATTAATACGGAACATATTACATTATCAATATTATTTGCACGTCCTTATCTTCAGAATTTATATAAATACATAAATTATATATTAAATGTTTATCAAGTCTTGCACCGCTTGTTTTTTTTATACAATTTTTTCCAAAACTTCTTTGTGAGGGTTAACTATTAAGTTAAACAACTTTGTAATAATTTTCGAATCTTTTTCTTAAAATTTAATGTTACAATACTGGTCGTAAAGTGATGATGAATTTTTTTCATTATTTTTTAATACAATTCACGTTTAAATATTATTTTTAATGTGAAAATTTGTCTTGTTAATATTCCAGTAGTTATGTTTCTTTAAAGAAAATTAACTAACAGAATAATTTAACTACTTTTAATCTTACATACTACAGAATAACGAATCACCTCTATGAGGGAGGAGAATTTATTTGATTTGAACAACTTGAAGCGAGGGATCCATTGTCAACTAAACGTATATTTGAACTCTCGTCTTGATGGCTTGGTAAATATTCATTTAAATTATTTTTCAATTTCAATATATTTACATAATGAATGATAAATTATTGCATATTATTAACTAAAGAATTTATTATTTAATAATTTTTTTATATGTGACTTAGCTGTATACCTGAATCAGGACTTCATTTAATAAGCTTAAATTAAACAACTATTTGTGATTGTTGAAAAGCTTTGACAACAATGTTTATTATGTATCTACATATATATGAAACATGTTTTGAGTTAAAAATATGTTATAATTGAATCAGTGTCGAGGAGTTATTAAGATTGATGACAATAAAAACATAATATCACAATAAAAAACAGATTTTTTGAGATCTCACACTTTTGCTTGTATTCATTGTAATGAAATTAATATTATTCGGATAATATTACTACTCGTACTTTATTATTGTAAAAACTAAACTAAAAAGTAACCGTAACGTCGAGTGTATGTAATTTGACCAGAATAATATTAGTTTCATTTAAAAGATTGTTTCTAATAAACAGGGTGACTGGTGAATTACTATCGATACTTGAGGACGTGATATTTGACGATCATATATGACAAAATTAAAATTAATATAACATAAATATTAATAAACTTCTAAGTAAAGTTAACCAAAAATTATGTAATTAATTACTCATCGTATAAACACCCTACAGATTAGGTATACACACACACTCACACAGACGCGGCGGCGGCGTAGTGTTGTATCAGCACGCCGCCGCACGCGTCCACACTTGGAACACTTGGAACGTGTCCACACTTTATTTATTTATACGGAAATTTAGTGAAAAATTAAGTACCTACTTTTTTACATAATTCGAATGAGAATCATGTACCGAGTACTCTCCTCAAATATTGATAGTAAATCACCAGTCACCCTGTATATATGACATTGAATCATAAACATTATGATGAGAACCAATGTATCTGTCAATACGTGTAAGTATCCTCGTATAGAGTCAGGATGTCAGGTTGTGAGATGTGAAGGTGTCACGTCACTGGTTATTACAGACGTGACGAGACGAGGAGCGTGCTAGAAATATAGTGGTTAAAAGAGATGTATATTGAATATGAAATTATTATTTTTATATACACTGGAAATAGAATTGGATTATAAAGTTGTATATACACTTATATTGGAAAATAAAATTAAGTTGTAACTAAACATACTATAATATATATCATTTAATTTTTGTTAAATTATTTTTAGAAAATAGTATTAGGACAATGATTGACGGTCTTCATGTAGACCCTTTGTAAACTATTTCAGTCAGTCATTATAAAATAATGATCTTGTTTTTCTATATCAATAATAAGTTTTGTAAAAGTAAAGGTGCTAATTAGTTTTATGATTCTAGTTTTAAATATATTCTAATCAGTATAATTGTTGTGAATTAACTGTTTTAATATTACAAGAAACAACACGTATATAAATTAAAAACCAGTTGGAACAAACCATTTAATGTTTATATATTCATTGTTTCTATAAATCATTTTCTTAAAACATTTAATTTTCTATTTGTAAACTCGGAAACAGAAAATATCATGGTGAAGTTTGATAGAAATTATCAAAGTATTGCAAATGGAACTAAGATAAAAGCTCTCTTCAAGTATTAAAAGTGTTTGGAAAGAGTTTGTCAAGTTTATCAACTTTTTATCAGAGTTAGTTTAAGTATATTAGTTAATTACAAATTTGTATTTTTTATAAAACAACAATAATAAAGAAAAATATAGGTTTTTATATAGGGTAATTATTGTACTATATCCACGATTTGTAATACTCGTAGTGAAAAGTAATTGATGTAGTATTACTCAGCGATCAAGCCAACCTCTGTTACTAAATAATACTATTGAAGTTGCAGTAAAATATTATAACATTTAATATGCATGAAATATTTAGTGAAATTGTTATTTATATAATTATCAAAATATTTATTCCACAAATTATATAACAAATAACAAAACAAATTCTCTTTAAACAGTTTGTAATAAATCAGTTTATATAATACTAGCTTTCCGCCCGCAGCTTCGCCGCGTGGAGTTCGGTTATATCGCGTTTCCAAGAGAACCTTTCAAAAGTCTGGGATAAAAACTATCCTATGTTCTTTCTCAAGGTCAACTCTATCTCTGTACCGAATTTCATTAAAATCAGTTCAGTGGTTTAGGCGTGAAAGCGTAGCAGACAGACAGACAGACAGACAGACAGAGTTACTTTCGCATTTATAATATTAGTAGGGATTTTCAACAAGCCTCCGCATTTATTTTCATTTTAATATAATGTTAGTTTTCATATGAATATGTAAATGATAGTTTTAATATAATTTTCATTAAAATGATAATATATTGAAAGTCTTTTAATATTGGAAAATAATTTTTACATGTTTTGTATGAATATTTCAGAGAAAATTTTTGAAAAATAATTCCCGATGGTTGAATGAATCTAAGTATATTTAAATGACATTCACACGTGACCTATCTGTAGCTCTAATAACACTACTTCTTAGAAGGCGATATAGAAGTTAAAATGATTCATTCTTCTGTATTTCCGATTTATGGATAAGATATTAAGCATTTTTTCGTGAACTAATATAAGTTGAATTTTAAATTGTCTTCATTCTATTTGCTCTTTATTTAGCTGTTTATAATTCTTGTATATCTTTTTAATGATTATTTTTTATATTTGGTTTATATTAATATTTTAACTGTAATATGTCATTAATTTTCAAAAAAGGGTAAATCTCTGTCATTCTTAATTTAAAAAATCCGTACATTATCTACGACCTTGTAAAAAGAATGTAATAAAATAAATATTTAAGTAATAATACATATAAAATGTGTAATATTATCTCATGTGTGTGTCTGTTTGTGTGTGTGCGTGTGTGTGTGTGAGTATGTACCACAAAACTAATCAACTCAGTAAGAACAACGATCAAATAAATTTAACTAAACTCCAATATGAAGTATAGAAGGAACGGTGACACTAAACAGCTTCATACCTGACTTCTAAAACATGAATCATTATCACATAAGCTCCACTTACTCGACTATTTCCATTATATATGACAAAATCAGTTAATCAAACTAACAAAGTATTATGTATCTCAATAGTATTTGATTAAAAGTGATCGAATCATTCGGAGTCACTATTGTACAAAGAATGCAACGAAGTTGAGGATATCTATCATTCTTCATCAGATAGGATGGATCCAAGTTGATAGGAACTTCATTATTATGCAAAACACTGAATATAATGTGAATATTCTACTTCAGTAGAAATATTAAAATAGTTCTAAAACTTTTGACATTCTTGTAAAAGTGAAGTCAATGAGGATATTGTGGTCCTTATCTTTCTTATAATAAAAGAGATGTTATAATCATAATGCATCTTCTCATCATATTGATATACGTGGAAGGACGTATGACGTCATACGGTGACTAAAATGTACTGAAAAAGATGTTATGAGTTAAGAATAAATACTGACTTTACATATTCTATTACGTGTCTGTGTAAAAGACACGTCGTTTTACCGTTCATAATGGTATAAAATATTCATTGAAGTACTTTATAATACACTTTAGTAATTTATAGTGGTCATATTTAAATAGTACATTTCTAAACATTAAAATTAAAACAGGTAATAAATATTGAATTTTAAGAAGCTGCAAAATCACGGTGTTAGAAAACTTTTCATATAGTACGTGAGAAACGATACATGGAAGATAATATACTAGAATAAATTGAAAAAGACATCAAATAGGATTATTATACAAAAATATGTTTTGAAACATACTGCATTATAATAATTAATTTAAGTACCTTGAATAATAAACTATTTAAAAAAGATTACTAATATAAAATTTCATATATTTCACATTATTTCACAACGATAGTGATCTTGTATTTTAAAGAAAACATTTAAATTAATTCCTAGAATATATATTTAATATTAATCAATTGTATATTCCTCGTCATCAGTGAGAGGAAACCTCTCATCATTCCATGTATTCACGGTGCTGGTGCCGGGTCTATCGTTACAAGTAGAGGAGCTTTAACAGTGCCTGGGACTTGTGACCTAGGTGTAGGTTTAAGAGGTCCTTATGTAACGCTCACCTCCACCGTTCAGGCTCCATATATTGCCATTTTTTAGGAAAAACTATACAAAACAGGAAGTGCTAAGAGTTATAATAGTAAGTATTTCTTTCAGAAACATCTTCAAATGACTTGAATTTATTCTTTCACATAATTATGCAGAGATCAGGACAGGTAATAATCTGATGGCGTTATGCCAGGTGACTACTGTGACTACTGAGGGTGATGAAGGACTTGTCATACTAAAGCATTCGGTTTTAGTTATGTCATCATTGCAATATACGGTAGATTATCGTGGTTCAACATTATACCTTTTCTATAGACTAATGCAAGTAATTTTCTTTAACAGCTACATTCAATTTATCCAGCTTATTGCAGGTCAGTTTTGTATTTCTGAATTCGCTGATCAAACAACTATTGTATAGTGGAGTCGCTTTCATTTTGAAAGTTATAGAAAATGCAGGGTCGTGAATGCTCTTTATGTCGTCATCAGCCTATCAGAACCCACTGCTGAGCAAAGGCCTCTTTCTCACATGGAGAAGGTTTGAGCATTATTCACCACGCTTGCTCAGGACGGGTTGGTGATTTCAAACTTATAATTGTGAAACTATAAGTCCAGGTTTCCTCACGATGTTTCCCTTCACCGTAGGTCAGTGGTGTCTAAATAATCTCAGAAAGTACATATGACTCCGAAAAATCACATTGTGTACAACTCTTTATGTAAATATTTTTAATTTGATATGAATATCAAAGTAAATGAGGCGTGTAGTAAAACAACCAAAAATTTCTAATGACCCACTAGCCAGATGTTTTCATACAAATTTATAAGAAAAATTACCTGTCTTTTTTAAAATATGACAGAACCTTTTATCCTACATATGTTGTGATATTACAAAAAAGAAGACTAAGTCTCGCCCAATAGTTTTATCTACTGGAAAAAAATCATAACATAGAACTGAGTATTTTTATGGGAATAACGTCTGAAATAGAAAAATATAAACATTTTATGTTAGGTATCCATTACAGTGGTCCATGTAGAGAGATCTTTATAATAAGTAACTGATTATATTGTGATGTGTTATTTATAAAACATCTATACATATAATGAGATCTATGACTTTTGCGAGTATTCATTTAAATTAAATTAATATTTTCGGATTATTACGCGTATATTGATCACGGGCAGAACATCTTGTCTGCCTGTAACGGCTGGTGTAAAGTAACCGAAACTTAAAGTACATAGTTAAAAAGAAACTCGAAGTAATCCGAAAATATTAGTTTCTTTAACTGTATACAGATAATTTTAATAGTGTATATGTTACAGTTCATGTCATGTACTTCCTCTTATATCCAACTCTACCACATGTTTTCATTCTTAGGTATATCCTCCGGCCCACGTCGCCAGTCACGTGAGATCTCTGAATTGAATGTATGCAGCTGAATTTAGTATTCATGGAAATATCACAAAAATGTCTTCATATAACCTAAGTTACTCTTCGTTGTTGATGAGAATGTATACAGAAAGTAAAATCTTTCACAATATTTTGAAGTATTAATGTTAAAGATTCATGTAGAATATTTTGCTTAAACTTAAAGTAAAGCTACTAGGTATCGTGGTTACAGTAACTTTTAACAATATTTTAGTTTGCAAAATGTTCGGTAATGTTTAAAATTAGTTAAACAAAATATTTCTCTAACTTCTTCTTCTACCTGGCAATTTCCCAGCTATAGCCAGGGTCTGCCTTACATGTTGCGAATAGTTTTGGCTATTTGTTTTTACGACCGGCCGCCTGCCTGACATCAACTCTTTTTTGGGAATCAACATTAATCAGTGATGTCTAAATAGTCTTAGAAAGTACATATGACTCGGAAAAATCCAGTCGTATTTGCCCGGGCCAGGATCGAACCCGCGTCCTCGGCAACGAGAGTCGGGCCTTTTAACCACTAGGCCACCACTGACTATGTAAAATTAGTTAAACAAAATATTTCTCTAACTTGTAAGGTATAATTCATAATTATAATAGCATGCAACATATTGCCTGCGAGGTGTTTGTGAAGTGTTTCATATAATATTTGAGTAAACTTGTAACATGTTAAACGTTCACTTGTTAATGTATCTGAGTAATTAAATGCAACCCTGTCTATATATTTTAGAGGTACATTTTACAAGAGCTATATTGCTATTACTAAATAAAATCGCTAATACATATTTATTTAATTTAGCGACAGAAATTTTTACAACTCATTTATATGTCAAGAATTTCATCCGTACCTCGTTTGGAATAAAAAAATAAAGCCTTCGACGACATCAACTGTCAACCCTTCATCATAAGTATCTGATACAACCTAAAACATTTTCAATAGAGTGATATTTCCTGAGCTAAAATAGCATTATAATAAAACCGATATAACATAATATAATCTATCAATTAACATTTTAAATGAAAGAGTATATTGCAAATATATCGTGCTCCATTATTAACAATAAATCTTTCTTCTCTCGTCGTAAGGTAATAGACTCTGACGGTAAATATTTCACAGCATTATTATATTTATAAGGCTGTTAATAAAACCTCAAATTACTTATTTAGTACAAGTATCAGATGGTAGGCGTAATTAACACTCCATCAGGCGTTTCTTATAATAAATTAAATGCTATTTTATAACACTTTCAAAATAAATTTAATCATCACACTGAGCAGAAATTAATCCACTGGTTGAATAGGTTTCTCCTATAATTTCAGCAATATTACGTCACCTTGGGTATTATGCAGTACATAAGAATAGTCTTGGTCTATATTTTATGAAATTAGAGGAACATCGTAAAATATTTCATCTAATAAGAGAACTGGACCTTTATGTATGTGTATCACATACCTGACTTTAAATTTCAAACATCTAACACAATCTTTGACTTATATAATTATGTTTGTCAGATCACTTTTTCCTGAAATGTCTCGACGAATGCTTCCTTCACTGGCTCTACTCATTAGCTTAATCTGATATGTGTTAAAAGCTGGGAAGTCTGTTAAATTAAACAAGAACTTCCACACGTGATGAAATATAAAACAAATTTATTTAAACACTGATACTGATGTCAAAGGACTTCATCCAATAATAATTATACAGTTGCAAATAATTATTATTTATGGTTATTAGTATAGAAAGAGCTTGTAAAAATGTTGATTATTTGATTGTTGAGATATTTACTTTTACTTACAGATACTTCGTGGTAACTACATATAATA
This sequence comes from Danaus chrysippus, assembly GCA_916720795.1. Classification (NCBI taxonomy): domain Eukaryota; kingdom Metazoa; phylum Arthropoda; class Insecta; order Lepidoptera; family Nymphalidae; genus Danaus; species Danaus chrysippus. The sequence goes on from CAKASE010000068.1 coordinate 292,157, forward strand.
TTATTCATTTACAGCACCATGGCTGTCTAATATAGGAAAAACAAAGTAATAAAAATCATACACTCTGAAATATTAATATTAATAAATAAAAAATATAAAGAAAAAGGATAGTGGCGGATGGAGAAAAGTTCTTTACTTTGCTGCAAAAAATATGTCAGAAAAATGAAAAATACCAAATTTTATCAACATTTATGATTGTAAACTAAAGAATTCAAAGCATTTTGACTAATTTTATCTCAATATTCAGACTGTAAGTCTGTTTCTGAACTCTCTGATATTTCTTCTCTTAGAGCGTGCTGAACTAATTTAATGTAAAACTCGTGAAGCCAACATACATAATGGACATACCTTGGAAGAATTTTATATAGATTTATATAATTAATTTGTTTTCCACTCCTGATAAGTAATTACAACAATAACTTTCATCTTTTATAAAAAACAATTGGGTTCTTAAAGAAGCTGTTTTAAAAGTCTTTCATTATATAAAGTTTTAAATATTTTTAATCTAATTCACCCAACAAAGTAAACGGGAAACTCTCAATAATAATGAATTTAGTATCATTAATTAGTACCTATCACTGTAACACTATGTATATATAATATGTCAATAGTGATGCAGTCATTGATGCGCTTTAATCAAATCCAATAGATATTCCGGGAACCGACGAGTTACAAACCAAACAGTGTTACATTCCGACTGGATGGATATTAAGGTCACCTCGTCTGATACCTGAATCAGATTACACCAAGTGACTCATATCTTGGTGGAATTAATATGTATGTACGTGTATTAGGAACATATCAGTCACCACGATGGTGACTGCTACGATATATTGAATACTATCATAGAAAACATTATCGAATATCTATATATATAAAAGAAAGTCGTGTTAGTTATTTAAATATCGAGTACGGCTGTTGAGATATGGTTGAAAATTTGTGGAGAGATGGCTTGGAACAAGAAGACGGACATATGATATTTAATTCTGTTCTATCTAGAAAGAAAAAAAATCCAATATGATGTTATTTATGAACTCTAGCGCGGAATACAGTTCGCACAGTCATGTATAAATACATATATTACTAATTACGAAATTTACTCTGATACAGCCGCAGACAAAAACTAGTTACACATACATGTATATAAAAATAAAACTGTAATAAATAGTTTGTATTATTATAAAATATTCCAGAATACTCACACATAACGCAAAAATAAATATCGTAGAGTGATAATCAGATATTTATATTTCTACTTTTATTACATAAACAAAGTTAAATCTATATCTATTTTAAAAGCACATATTTGTCAACGAATCTAAACAGTAAATTCATTTATAGAACCCAGTACTATCAACAAACTAACCAAAAGAACCACTAGTTTGTAAATCCGTATACTGTATATATAGTGTTACTACTCGTAGCTCCAACACCCTCGCTCATGTCCAGTCAGATTAGCTCACGTGTCAAATATTTTAATGTGATTTGAACGAACCGTGATCGGTTTTAATCAATTGAATTGTTCGTCGGAAAATACATTCGTGTGTTGAGATTTTTCTTTTGGAATTTACATTCAGTTTATTCCATTCATTATTTGTTTTGAAGTGTTGTGAACTAATATTGATTGAAATAAAGCCTGATTTTTAGGCTTTATTTCAATCAATATTAATGTAAGTGGTTTTTTATAAAAATAAATTCATTGGTAGAAATAAAATGGTACTTTAAATTGTACTCGTGCATATATCTCGAGACACAATTAAGCATGCTTATAAGCTTTGAGAAATCATTGAAAGAATGTATTAGAAAAATATAAAATAAGTGATAGATATTTGTTTTACTTGTAATTAGTATGGTTTTTAAGTAAAGTGATTGTGATGTATTTGATGTTATTCAAGTTATCGTGAATTTTACATTCAAATGATCACAGGCTTCCTTTAGTTACCAGACCCTAGTGACTTATTTATAAACTGCTCATAGGAATTTTCCCATAGTTCTACTATCAAACACAATCCATTTACATAAACTCGATAGATCTTTGGCAAATAAACTATAACCTTAATTTAAATATAATTATATTATATAAAATTACTTTTGTATTCAATTTAAAGAGTTACGTTTTGTTCAATATGTATTAATGAATGGTTTAATTCTAAACTGAAAACACGCTGGTCATACAAACGGATCAGTGACATTAAATCCTATTTAGTGAAATTGCTTGATACGATTAGTGTTAACGCTACACGAATATCAAACACGAACGCTCCCAGCTCTCTGTTTACTGATGCTGAAATATATAAATATAAACTATCAACTCGGTCATATTAACTGGTGTTAAAAATAATTTAAAATGTGTAAATATAGATGGCCCTCACACCATATGAAAAACTACTATAAAATATACTAGCCTCTGCCAGCGACTTCGTCTGTGTTAGTTTCGTAATTTAGAAATGTATAGCTGACCAGGCGAACTATTTCAATTATGAGGCAGTAAATAAACAGATTTTGGATTTACTATTGTGTTTTTGGTCGAACGAATTCAAAAGTTTCCAATCGCCGTCCTTCTCCTGATTTCAAACTACTTCCCCACATATTTTCAAGTAAATCCGTACTATAATCTGTAACTAACATGACTTTTTTATGTATAGACTATATACTTAAACAGTTCTTAAAAATAATCTTAAACCAACAGACTCTTTGTGTGTTTATGATGTTACAATGAAAAAGGATTACTTATATATCTTTAAGTTTTAACGTCACATAATAATTTTGTTCTTAATCACTAATGTAAACACGTAATGTTATTCTTTGTTATATGTATATTTGCTTATCATTAACCGGTTATAAAGTCTAACCCTGAAACTTGTTAAACCAACGGGTACGTACCCGACGATAAATAAATCTGTTCAAAAACTCCTCCCAAACTGAGATTATTCTGTAGTTTTAGGATAACTTTAGTACTCTCTGCTTTTATATTATTTACTTTTATCTTAAATATTTGAACACGTTTATATATATTTATAATACTTAGCATTTCCAAAATGTTGATGCAAAGAAAATAATTTGTATCATACGTAATATTTATTACTATTATAGAGAATTGTCTTAAAACTTAAATATATGAAGTTTATTAAAAGTAGTGTCCGTTGTCTATCCTTCCTTCTACCTGGCAATTTCCCAGCTATAGCCAGGGTCTGCCTTACATGAATAGTTTTTTTTTTGGCTATTTGTTTTTACGACCGGCCGCCTGCCTGACATCAACCCTCTTTTTTGGGAATCAACGTTAATCGGTGATGTCTAAATACTCTTAGAAAGTACATATGATTCGGAAAAATCACTTTGGTACTTGCCCGGGCCAGGATCGAACCCGCGCCCTCGGAAACGAGAGGCGGGCCCTTTAAACACTGAGCCACCACTGACTTAGTGTCCATTGTCTATAATACAGTTATTTAAAACTAGTGTTTGGTTATCAATAGTAAGCATCACTCTGTATATGGATTTGATTTTTGTTAAACGTATGGATCGTTTTCGCTCCTACAAATTATAATAGCTTTTAAAGTACGTCTTATTATTTAAAACAGAACATAATTTTAAATCCACTGTATTAAAATCAGGACTAAATGACAGCCAGTCTTTACTTCCTAAAGAAGACCAGATGGATTAAGCTATATAAACTTGTCACTAGTCTTGCTATAGGAACGGTAAAAATGGTTATTTGTCATGGCTTGGGACTTAACTGCCTGTTTAACAATGTTACAACTGCCACTCCTCATAGATTATATCCCACCAAACCATCGTTTTGTTTGTGTAATGTTCACTCTTAATTTGTCCTATAATCAAACAAGATTACTCAGTTACCTTTCTTTGAGTGTCACTACAGCAGTTTTTTTATTTACCACCCCAATTTCCTCAAATGACAAGTGATAATTATCGTCTTTTAAAATACACCATATTTGACTGTTAACAAATATATAAGATATTTTATGTAATACAATAAAAGCGATTCAATTCTCTTTATCGGATATCAAAACAGAATGCCATTTCAATATGACCAAATATTTAACAACATATGCAGTGGAGTGAAAATAAAATAACAAAGTGAATTTAAAAATGTATTTTGTTCATTTAACTGTAACAGTATTCACAGCACGTATTGAAATAGGAATTAAAATTAAAAACATAATCCATCTATATGAAAATTATTTAAAGTTAAGATATAAAAAATATTGTAATTCGAGTCATAATAATGTGTTCACTGTTATACAATATCAATATGTAAATCAATTAAATGATAAATATGTAAAGATCTTATAAATATTTAAATAATTACAAATACTAGCAACCGTTCATAACATGAATTATAAAAAAGTTGTAACTATAATGTACAGGAACAAAAAATTATCAGAAAGATATTCTACAAATAAAGCAAGCTTTAAAGAGAATTTTATTTTAAAAAGATTCTACGTATAATATAATAATTTTTCTGTAATATTCAGAAGGTCATCTGAATTCTGTGTTTAATATAATATGTCCTTCATATAAAGCTTATTATGATAACGCATTGTATACTGTCCACTCATGATCCCTTCCGGAACGAACGTTACTGAAGGGAAATTAAACTTTTATTCATTTTAATATAACACAATCTGGCTTTACATTTGTGAAAATGTAAAAAAGTGAGTAAAAATTCATAATAATCCTAATTTAAATTACTGTCACATAGAAATTATGAATGAAACGTGTACTGTTCTATTGTTTTGAACGTTCTCTGGTGAACTATAAATCAGGATCTGACACAATCAACGCTCACTCGTGTTGTATTTAGGTCAACTAGATTGGTTCATAAATACTATTACTAATCCTCAGAAATGTATATATATATATATATATATATATATATATATATATATATATAGTTTTTTAAGATAAAAGTAATTTAAATGCTGGTTCTATTTAATAGACTGGAATAATAAGATAGTGTTGTTACATAAAATAATAAAGATTGTAATAAAAATGGTTTAGAGTATTAATCTGTATGTCCGTGTTTAAATGTGTTTACAGAAAAAAAATTGGCATTTATATGAAAGGATCAAAAAGAAAGGTATGAAAAGCACTTGTGACTTCCATAGAATACCACGAAATACCGATATTAATAATAGTCTAAGATCCCACTGCAGGATTGGTGCGTTCATCGGTTATTTATGGGAAATAATTAATTAAAAATAATGGCGGCCAAATTTTGATAGGCAACCTAGTAAATATTTGTTCTCGTAACTATAAATAAACATAAAAAATTGGTTTTAAACAAATAACCGATGAACACACCAATCCTGCAGTGGGATCTCGGACTTTTAATGATTTTTTCATAAGAAATTCAACATTACTGGTGAATAATTTTTTTGTTATTCATTATATATAAACCAAGTTATTGACATCTTAACTTTATAAAAAAAATTAACTACAATTTGCAAATTTTTAAATAAAAATCTTAATTTATTTAACTTATCATCATTATCATTAAACTAAATATATCAATGTTTTCATTAGCAGTCCATTTCGTTTAAGGTGTCTTTTACTATTTATTTTTACTGTTTGTACTACTAATATAATCATGTCCATATATATTCGAGTAAATACGTTTGAAATAAATTTCTCATTTTTAATTAATAAAAAAAGATTCTTTCAAAGTCTTTATATCTCTCAGTAATGCAGTGAGAGTCAAGAATAAGAAACTCCGGATTATTCAATCGAAAGCATTTATTCTGTACTACAAAGAGTGTGAAAGTTATATAACTAGCTAGGAGTTCGTGGAAAAGTTCATTAATAGTATATTATATTTAAAATAAACACTAAACTCTGATGCAAACTAACATGAGTATTCCTACTTTATGTTCTTTTACAGTATCGGTAGTTTACATGAAAGAAAGGTGAGCGTTGTTCTTTTGTTTAAATACACAATATTGAATAAGGAAAAACAGATACAAAAAATCGAAGGAATGCTATAAAAAATCCTGTTTAAACAGTTATAAAGAGATAAAAGAGTAACATTAATAAGAAAAGCAGTAAGAAGTATTAAGGAGAAAGTGAGAGCAATCGAAATAAAGTTAGTATGACTGGAGCTACTTTAAACAGACCGGCTATAGATATATAGAAATTGCGAAGGTTTTCATCAGCAGAGGAGTTCTGATAACAGAAGTTGAGCTAAACTAAAGCGATTTGATAGATCACTTAACAAATTATACTAATGAAGTGGACTAAGTGTTATTGTAAAATAAAATTTTTCGTTGGAGTGAGATGAAAATAAAGCTTTTATTATTTTTTGTGTTTCTTTTCATAACTATTCATAAAAGCAGAAAATTACACTATATACAGTTCAAAAACTATAGTTATAATATATATAAATAAAATATATTTCTCAATTAATAATATTTTTTTTGGTTAACAACAAACCATTATTCTCACATCAACATATCAATGTAACATCCACACTGTGAATTCTTCAATATAATCAATAAATGCGTTAAATCTGTAACAACGTACGTTACATACGCGGCTCTCATCACTCTTTATTCATATCTCGTTAAAACTCCCAAACGGTAACACCCCCCTCTCCCTGCCCTGGGCGCCCCCCCTCATCCCCCCTCACCAACCCTCCAACACAGATACACCACTAAACCTACTAGTAATAAAACATACATGTGCAATATAATTATTTCATTTTTGACATGCACTTTTCATTTAAACTGTGTAAGAAGTATAACTCAAACGTGTGCACAGAAATGTACAGTCTTTATTAAAGTAGTTTGTTTAATTATATGATAGGATATTATACTTTAGTTGAATTTAAATGTTATGTTGTCTGTTAGACTTCACTAAAAAAAATAGTTGACTTTAAAGAGTTGGTGTAAAACATCACAGTAACATACTAAATATATACATTGGAATTATCATTTGACTTTCTTTGGGCTCTAAAACAAAATATCAAAACATTTCATTACTTACTTTTATATAAATACCAAACAAAATTTGGTAAATCGCTAAAAACGTCTGCATTAAACATTCGTTTCCTTACTAGTACGTAATACTTAGGTATGTTTATATCATAATACATTCTATTTTTCTACTCGCTTATAGAATGAATACCACTGGATTGTATTTAGATTTATCTTAAATTCAATGAAAATATGTTTAGTTGTAATCTCATAAGTTATTTTTATTTCGAAGTATTTGTACAATTTGTGCCTGTGAACGGCAGAACAAAGCTATTTAAAGTATTCCCACCCTCTTACAAGCGCTACAAATGTTGTCGCGTCTAACAAAAACACTTATTCTTTACGATCTCGAGAAAATTTGTAAGAATATTAGTAAAACGATCATAAAATATTCGGAATATGGAGGTGAGGGAAGTAAGGCATCGTTCTTTTACGGTGTATATTTTATTTGTGTCAGCGATTTTAATGTTAAGTTTAATAAATCTGTAACAAGTCGAATACGTATGCATTATGAATATAATGAGAAAAAACTTGCTTATTACTGATATTTATTAAAATAACTAAAGCTATCACCGGAATATAAAACATATTTTCAGGGATAAAATATAAATTTCAAAAGACTTCTTTTTTTAAATTATAACCACCCTAAAAAAAATTAATTCTAGTCGTGTGTACTCACTAACTTATAATCTCCTATATAATGCAGATCTGAGCATTTTATCCATATTACCAAAACTAAGATTAATTAACATATGCATCAAAAAATATATTTAAATGTAAACCTACACATTTCGATCTTTTTTCCGTAATAATGTTTTATTTGTTCCATCTGAAGTATAAACTCAACCGTCAAATGAAAATACCTTCCCACACAAGGAGACCCAAAGACGTTATGTGACTCGGGTTGAACCTTAAAAAATATATACGTATTATTTACCTTATATTTTATGAAAATGTGTTAGTAATACGTTTGGGACATTGATGATTTATATACTTTTATCTAAGAACAGAACAAAACACATCATTTTCGAGTAAAATATGTATGGAATACTTTTAGAAGACAGATATCTATACCTTTTATTTTGTTATCAACCGGAGCATGTAGTCGTTTTATTCGTATAATACCGTAGTTATTTAACTTCTAAGTAGTCAAAGACTATCCAAAGAGTTTAAAAATTATATGAGAATAAACTAAAAGAATAAGATTACAGTTTAAAATAGAGGATCTCGTGCAAACATCGTCGAGTTGGAACACTAGCAGCTCGGAGTTCGGACTGCTAAAGTTAGTTTTTGTTGAAAGCACTCTTAAATTTAAATAGTTTTCAGTTTTATTATTTAAGTCTACTTTTATAAAACTCATATTATGTTGTCAGTGTTTCAAAGTAAGCTTTCAAATTTAAGTTCAACGGAACGGTTTTATAAATGAAAAATATATTTTTTTAATTTCTTTAAAGCAATATTAATGAATGGATTTTTAAAATACTTAATTCCTTTATTAATACATTTTATACTTCGAAAAGTTTTTTTTCCTATATATATTCATTCTATTTTAAACTCCTTTAGATCAAAGAATTTATTTCAAGGTAAAATCTAAATATTTTATAAATTTCTTTTTTTATCTTAGAATAATATTTTTAACGTTCATCGAAGAGAGAGTAATGCACCGTTTAATTTCCTAAATCTCTTTGTTATTAACCACTGTTAGTTGTTTGTTCAACCAAGTCAGATGTATGTCCATACATTGGACACATTCGTCTTCTCAACACTCCACAGACCCTCACTCCATCAGCTGTTCAAGGACATTGTACTTCCGTTACATTCCTTTATATTTAACTTTATTTTTATTAAATAATACAAATAAATAACTCCTCATAATAATGATTCTCATACAATGAGTTTATTGTTACTATATAAAGTTACCGTTTGTCAGTTTCCTTGACTCTTCATATATGTTCTGTGTCAACAAATATTAAATGAGGTCCAAGATGTCAACTTGTATATTAAATACATATAATAACAATATCTTCTAATATGTATGTATGTATGTAACGTACAGAATATGTTCACGAATCAACAACTCTGATATCGGCCGTCGTCCATTTAACTAGACCTGACCATATTCGGGTCCCTTTAAGAAATGTGTATTGAAAGAACCATTCCTTATGAAATGTAGAGGTCCTGTATGGACGGCGACATGCTAACCTACATCACAATAGTCTCACGCTATAGTAGGCCATGTTCCATTGTGTTTAAGACTACATTTCTGTATATAGTATAGTGTATGTGTGTCTGTGTGTCAACGATCCTGACATAGATCATTGTCGACACGTGTCCAGGAGGGTAGACAGAGAACATCTAATGAATGAAACACTATTTATAACAATGATTTATTGTACTTGTGGCATATTTAATGATTTTATATAGTTATTTATGTTTTATTAATCTTATTAGTCTTATATATATAAATGTTTACAAACAGAATCACTATATTGAATTTATACATCAATATTAAACAAATATTGCCATATCAGTAGTACCAGGAATCTTCCAGCTGTTATAATAATGCTCAAATAAAAAACATACGTATGAAAATCCAAACAAAAATAATATAAGTAAGAATTATTATTATGTTTTACGTATAACGTGAAATAATTTTTTTTTTTATTTTTATTATTTAACTTAAATATAGTTAGTCACTAACTCTCTGACTCTGACTGACTCTGATGATTTCTAACTATTAATATCTAATATTTATATTTTGAAATATATATGGAAATACATATATTGTAGAAACTGTTGGTAATATAATTAATAAAAATAACTTTACGAATAAACTTGACTACGGTGACATAAAATTTTGCCATTAAAGAACAACTTTCCAAATGAAACTTCTTCCAATAAAAAAGTATATATATTTTAATATTGAGTTCTCTTTATAAATTAAAAGTTAACGAAGTAATAAAACACAACGAGAAGATAATTTCCTAATTGTACAAAGTTATATTTTATGAGATTTTGATCCCGAGAATAGAAAAACTTATAATATCTTGTACTTTTCCTCATTTCTTATCTTCACGGTACTTGAAATAAATTCTCAAGGGAAACTACAAGCTTTACACTTACGTTTTTGATACATAAAGTCATAATATTTTTATATTTATATGTATTATAATAATTCTTTGTTATAATAATCAGTCCTTTGTTTTACTGAATTTAAAAAACAAAGTTATTAACTGATATTTCTAAATGTCCATATACTCAATGTTTATATGATTGATGTAGTTTTTCTATTGATGCTAATAATATAAAAATTACAATAAAATGCTACAACAGAGTTTACCTAACATACTTTTAGATTAGATATACAAAGTTAAAGCACCAAGTTAACAGTATTATTAATATATCATTCTTTGAATACATAACGACATGTTTAGAACTCAGAGAACCGTCACATATGTTCTTGTATATATGAGATGGGTTATATAATTATAATAAATTTCAATATATTGTTAGTTTAGTAACCATACATAAAGTAAATCAATAAATTATTTGATGTAGCAATCAGACTTTCAGCAGATTTTAACAGATGATTCTTTTACATAAAGTTTATTTGACATTTCAAGCTAATTGTAACTTTTAAATAAATACAATATTATTTATGATATAATATTCTACTAACTTTCCCTTTAAAACCTTAACTTGGTCCAGAATGTCTCTTCGTGATTCTCTGGTGATTTAGACACAATTACACTAAACTTCTCTGTCGGCAGAAGGAATTTAAATTCGTTTCATTGTTGTAAAAAACAAATATATAACTGTCCAATATATATAAATGTAGTAGATCAAATTGTAGGTCAAAGTTGCTTGATAGTTTGAGTTGAAACCACTTTTCAGTTAGGTAGATTAGAATCCTAGTTCTAGCACTATTAAACAAGCTGAGAATAACTAGTTAAGACTTACTTTAGTAAGGTCTGCAATGTATACAATTTATTATTGGGCTTCATTAACTTTATATTGTATTGAAGAAATCAATTTCAGTGAGAGAGTTCTGTTTCATAATGCTTTGGTTTCATAATAAAATCTGTTGCAGTCTGACTACTTCGAACATAATTTGTGAATCTTCATTGATAAAAGTTATCAAAATATAAAGAAAAAGTAAACAAAAGTATATAATATAAAGTTAGATTACTCTTTCTTGTATGACATATAACACAGATTTATTATTATTATACCTAAACAACGGTGTGACCAAAAATTCTAATAATGTACACGTTTAACTGAATCAAACGAAATACGTCACATTGACGAAAACTCTTTTTTATATGACCTAAAGGGACAAACGGCCTACCTGATGGTAAGTAGTTACCGTCGCCCATGGACATCTGCAACAGAAGGGGTGTTGTAGATGCATTGCCGGCCTTGTTTGTGAAGAAAACCCGTGTTCGAGCTGTAGTAAGTAACCACTAACTCACTTTAAAATAGACAAACATAAATAAGAGCCAAAAAAACCACAATAACTAATAGATGTACTACAATGCTTATTCACTTGATCTTTCACTCAATTAAGATTTAAGAAATACCCTTAATGGTAACTTACTTGAGATCTCAAATAAAGGTACAAGCTTACAAGATAACCATGGGGTTCTGGGAGACGAAAGTATAAGCAAATTTATGCTTTTATGTAGATTCATTAATTAAAATAATAAAAAACTTCTTATGAATAGTTTCTTATGTGTAATTAGATATCGAAATTGCCGAATTATAAATAGAAAATAAAAAAGCATAATTAACAGTGAAATAGTTCTTGAATTCTGTTATGAATTGCCAACATAAATTTATTTTATTTAATATGGAGTGCAGAGTCATTATGTTGCGAGTACAATTATATATGTTAGTACATATATAATTACATATATATATATATCTCCTTATAAATAATTAATACAATATTATATGAATGCAGTTCAGGTTTCCCGAATACAATGACTCTTGTATATAATAATGATAGATACTACACGATACTTGATATACAAAGAGGAATAAAAACATACAATGATTTAATTTATTTAATAAACACAAAAATATTATTCGTAAAGTATTTAACCACAACTGGTTTGTTGAAACTTGGATTTTTGTTATAATATTTATAGTACTTCAATAATAGCGATCTCGATTAAAAATACTTACTAAACAAATATTAAATAATTTAATAGAAATATTATTTATATTGAATACATTGAATCCAATGTAAAAATTAAAGTTAAGTAGTTGTGAAGCTTATTTGAGTTCCAAGAAATATAATGAAAAGTATGGAACTTAGGAAATTTACCGTCTTTTTTGGTAAATTGATAATTATTATCTATCAACATATCCTTTTCCAATATTCTAGTATATTACATATATAAATTACATATAATATCATTGTTCTCTGTCAGTTTATTTTGCCATAAACACTCATCTAACAGTATTGAGTCACATTCATTTACTCTCATGTCCCGCTAACAGCACTCTTCAGTCGACCCTCGTGTGGTTCAATTAAACGTGCTTGTAAATTTTCATCGAAGTATGTTGATTAAATCAATACAAACATATCATTATACATACTCAAATCATAATATAAATATTTTGATATATAAAAGAATGTCGTGTTAGTTACACTGTTTATAACTAAAGAATTTCTGTAGGGTTATGGTTGAAAATTGGTGAGATGGATTAGAACAAGTAGAGGGATATAGGATATTTAATTCTGTTCGATCGAAAAAGAAAAAATACTTAATAAATTCCAATATCAAATTATTTACAAAATCTAGGGTGGATTAGAATTTACTCCGGTCAGCTATACATATATTACTAATACTGAAATTAGGCGGACGTAGTCGCTAGCAAACACTAGTATAATACGAAACAAAAATAATTAATTCGTTAACCGTGAATCTTTTATACAAATAATATTAAATATGAATCATATTTATATTTATGTCAAAATTTATTAAAACGACATCAAAATGTTTATTTGTGAATCATTTAAATATTCGACCACATCAATAAATAGATGGAGCGTATCGTAAAATGTGATATTAATATTTAATATATCATTAGTACGTGTTATTTATATTTATTGTACACTCGGAGGCTTGATAACGATAACTGGATGTTAATGATATAATATTTAAACCTCATGAGACCTCGTGATAGGCTGATAGCAAACAATGGAAACAGTTACTAATAAATACTGTATTATAATTATGACTAATGTAATAATAGTTTTGTTATATGTATATACAGGCTGACTGGTGAATTACTATCGATATTTGAGGACGTGATATTTGACGATCATATATGACAAAATAAAAATTAATATAACATAAATATTAATAAACTTCTAAGTAAAGTTAACCAAAAGTTATGTAATTAATTACGCATCGTGTGAACACCCTACAGATTAGGTATACACACACACACACACAAACACGCGTCCACACTTGGAACACTTGGAACGTGTCCACACTTTATTTATTTATACGGAAATTTGGTCAAAAATTAAGTACCTACCTATTTTTTTTTACATAATTCGAATGAGAATCATGTACCGAGTATTCTCCTTAAATATTGATAGTAATTCACCAGTCACCCTGTCTATGTATATAGTATATCGAATAATTTACAATGAACATAAAATTATTATTTCTCTTTAAAATAACACTAAATAATAACATTTTCAAATCGGAACATTCCAATCAATACAAGTCGGATCAACAAAATGGGCCCTTAATACATTAGACCAGGTAAAAATGCTACAAAACTTATTAAAATAAGTCATTCAATACATTTCTTAAGCTTAATATTTCATAAATTCTTGTTATTTATAATAAACTATATATTTAATACAGTTTTAGTTTTATTTCATAATAAACTATAATAAGAATTCCTTCGAGAGAAATATTAAAATTCCACTAGAATTTCTTTGTAAGCCTTTCTTATCTATAGAAATGAAACGAATTGCAGCGCCTGTTCTATTTATTAAAATGATCTATTTTTAGTTTTATATTTCAGAACATTCACCATAATTATATTTTTTACACATTTCATCCGTCTGTATGTTCCAGATACTTTCAAACAACTTCAGCGATTTGGATGGGATTTTTAATTAAAGAGATCAGATTAATAAAGATTAAATATGAATTTCCTACATTTATTAATATTAATAATACAAAAACTATACTCATACTTGGCAGAAACTACGGGCACTAAAAGGGACATTTTTTTAATATATAAGAATATAAAAAAAAGAATTCTACACTAAATATTTATTAAATATCATGTACATTTGATAACTATCATAATATAACTCTATTATGAATGACAAATAATTTTGTCAGAACATTTCAGCAACTGAATATGAAGGATAAGTTATTTGTGTCTCCGTCGGAGTTTATTGTCCAAACTTATATTTCAAAATATAACTGAATCGATTGAAACCAATACCCACAAATAGACATGCCGTAACGTATATATAATATAACTATATATAATATGAATATGAAAACTATATACAGTCAGTGGTGGCCTAGTGGTTAAAAGGCCCGCCTTTCATACACGAGGGCGCGGGTTCGATCCTGGCAAGTACCAATGTGATTTTACCTCATATGTACTTTCTAAGAGTATTTAGAACTCACTGATTAATGCTGATTGAATAGTAGTAATAGTAATAATATTAAAACTAGAAAGAAGTAATAATACTAGAAGAATAAAACTATTATGAATACAATATATAACACATATTTTATATCTGTACATCAACATTATAAAAGATAAATTATTTATTGATGTAATGTTTTAACAAAAAAGTCATTATGACTTTGATACACAGACATATAACAATACCTGTACATATAAATCAAACTAAATCACCTCTCTGTCCCGACCTACAACCACGTTCTTATCAATAGAACGTGATATCATAGTCTACTGAAAATATAACTGCGTTCTCAAGTCTTGTTATTACTCACGCCAAGAGAAAACTCTTACATCTCACAAGACTTATGTAACGTTTGAAATCACACATCAACATCTCGGTTTTAAGATAAACTTAGAATAAATTAATTGAGAAATTTAATACATAATGAGATCTAAGAAGTATTTTTCGCGATTATTCATTTAAATGAAACTAATATTTTTTGATTATAATCCAGACGATATTTGACACATCTCATCTGCCCGTGATCACGGTTGCTGAAAGGTAACCGAAATGTCAGGAGTATGTAGTTTTTACAATAATAAAACACAAAGTATAATCCGAATAATATTAGTTTCGTTAATTTTTTATAAATACATGAGTTTTATTTAATTCTAATTGTTATTTTCTTTCGATTACTTTATAAATGTGTTTATAAATTTATTATTAATATATGATATTTTTGGTTAGTTTTTTGTTATTTATATCCTTTGTATCTCCATAATATTCTCTATCCAGACTATAATAAGTTCGTGAGTATAAGACTTAAGATAAAAACCCTGTTATTTCAGTCTATATCAGTCGACTTGTGAGGGTCACGTTTTAGATGGTGTAGTGTAACCATGACTTACAAATATATAGGACATTACTTCTAGTAGTCACACTACTTAGAGTTAGAAAAAATTCATGAATGTTATGTATTAAGGATTATAATTATCTTATATTAAACTCATTTCACTTATAAATACTCTATGATATGGTGTTTTAATATATCCCCTTATCCAGTACATTATAGTCACAGAGTCGTGTTCTGTACCTTATACTATCACGTATGACGTCACACGTCCTTCCACATATATCAATATGATGAGAAGATGCATTATGATTATTTATTTCTCGTTTCTCAATATTTCATAGAAAATTGAATGAATAACTTTTAACTTAAAATATTTATCGTAGTATATTAATTCAAGATGAAATTTGTACAAGTTTGTTTTTTTTGTATACTTAAGAAGTGTTTAAGCTGTTATAAAGAATTGATACTATTGTAATATTTATGTAAAAGAAGTGGTTAATATGATACGTATTTTTTATTTATTTAGACACCACTGACATACGGTGAAAGAAAACATCGTGAGGAAACCTGGACTTCTACATAGTTTCACAATTATAAGTTTGAAATTACCAAGGCTGATGACGACGACGTATTTTTTTATTTGTTGTCTCTTACACAACCAATCAATATAAATAAAAAAAATTATACCGAATTTTTTTACGTATTCCATATTCACAAATCTATTAATTTTTCCGATAAATATCCGTTGATTTAAGTGACAGTACATTCAGAGTACTACATATGAAACTATTTAATCAATAACTTCAACTTGTGTGTGATTTAGTGATTTTCATACAAATGATAAATTATATCTCATTATTTATGTAATTACTTATCTTAGACTCATATTCGATCATCACAATTATCCTTTAAGTTGCAAGCAGTCCAAGTCATAAAAGATGACTGCCTGCATAGTATTCTTTCTTTGTTTCATAAACTTATAAAATCTTCATATAATTCAGAATTATATGCAATATTTTATCGAATACTATATTATTATTGTCTTGTTATATTATAGTATGTCTTATTATCAAAGATCACAATAATTTGTATATTTTTCTTGTTTAAAGAAGTATGGTTGAAACAGTTAAGTGTTCTCAAAACAACAATACAGATTGTTAAGAAATGTTTTTATTTTGAGGTAAAATTATTGAAGAAATATACTCGAATCTTGATGATATAATTTCAATAATTTAATAATATTAAAACAATAAAAATAAATAAAATAACAACAAGGTTTTGTTAAATAAAATTGGAACAGATTTTCGAGATATATTTTCTTTATTCTTAATTTGATTAATAATTTTTTAAGTCATGGGAATGTAGTAAAAGTTTTGTTTTGCTTACCTTTTAACTATATTCTAATCCACACACAGCATTGTTAAAAAAATGCCCCAAATATTCCAATAAAATAGGAATCTAAAATATTGATACAATCTATTTAGTTCACTTATTCCTTTGTTCAAAACGAAGTGTAAAGACGTTACGTAAAATAAAATTGAAACGTCGCCAGGGCACAACTCTTGTATGGACAAAATTTATATAGCTGCAGAATTATCATTTTGGTTTGTTTATTTAATCGTACGTGCAAATATTAGAAACAACTGGACCCATATAACAATTGTTACCAATAATATTTGTCAAGAAAGTCTAAATATAAAGTACCTTAAATCCAGTTATATGTACGTCTCTTTTTATAACTCAATCATCTAAAATGAACAAGAAAAATAGCATTTATATTTCAGATATCATGTAAAATAACAAGCGAAGCCAGGGGAAAAGCCGAGTAACACATAAGGTTTTGATGTGGCTAACTCACAACTATCAGAACCTTGCCATTGAACCAAGAAGATTCACATAATAATGAATTGTATACATGTACTCGTATATGTAGCGTCATTTCTAGCCTCAGGTTGAAGCAATCAGGTAAACTTAGATACAGGTTAAGTCTTCCTGCAGGCTTTGGAATAGTTACTAGCATATATCTTCAAAACTCGTATCTTATATGTATAGTTAATTTAGATTTACTTTATTATTTTGCTACCAGAAATTACCTACTACAAATAGAAAACTCTGAGCTGGCGTTAAATTCAATTAATATACGAATATAAGGTAAAAATATTTAACTAATTTATCTCAAAAACTGAGGTGAAAATGTATAAAAAATTGTTTCAATCAATAGAAAAATAATATATCTGTGAGAGCGAGGGGATCCTCGTGGAAGAGACCAAGAGCCTAGTACCTTGAAAGGCTTTCGGGTCCGGGCGTTTAGTATATCGGCGACGTAGCACGGGTTTCCATTTTAAAGAAAAGAGGGTCTTTACTTATAATGTTACTCGTTTATTGCTTAACAAATTCCCACAATGACTCAAGAATTGTTTAGCAGAGATTCTACCAGAGTGACCCCTAAGAGCGACCAATGTAGAATTAATTCAGTATGATTATGCTCGGCCTTTTATATGGTAGATTCTGTTTTACAATTGTAGGTACTTGAACAAAAATAATCACCTGATATTTTGTTAAGACTATTTACATTGATGAAGTGGGTAATTTGAAAACATTTACACTGGTTTTCTTAGAACAATTATTAAAACTTAAACGAATTCGCGGAAAGGCTTATTTTCTTGGTATGATGAATCTCCCGGCGCGACACGGCCATACTGACGGTTGGTGCGTGCTCAGCGCCAACGTCTCGCTATCATGAGGAGTTGAGATCCAATCAGAGATGCATCAAATCTGAAATTATTATTATTTTAATTACTTTTGTAGTTGCAGAATTTTGTTGATGTCGTGATGTGCATACACTTCACGTGTCGTGCCATCTTTTTGTAGATTTTGTTTTTTTTTTTTTTTTTGTAGATGTGATGAGCATACACTACACGTGTCATGCCATCGTGTTAGCAGAATTTCATAGATGTGATGTGCATACACTACACGTGTTATGCCATCGGTTTGTAGAATATTGTAGATTTGTTTCCGGTGCTATTCATAAGCTTGTTGTCATCACACTTATCAATATGCGACACTGCCATCCGTTTGTGTGGGTTAGCAAACTTTTGTGGTCATTCCTGTAACATAAGTATAGCGATCATTAACAAATAGAAATTAAAAATCTCGAAGGGTTTACTAGATTTTATGAGATCCAATCCCTTACTGTTTTAAAACATAAAGTAAACAGATATTGCAAGTTCTTACAATCGAGTGACTACAAGACTACTCATGAATACTTAAGGCATCCTTAAGTTATTTAAAGATACAACAAAACCGTGGTTAGCTAAAGGATAGCACATGATTAGCATAAAGGTGTAACACTCCAGATCTGTGATGTACACTTGACTTCTGATAGCTCAGCAAGGCGTCCCTACAAAATCTGATGGTTCACAATTCACATACGGATACATCATGGTTATGAGGTTAGCTTATTATTAGATTATTAATATTAGAGTATTAACACATGTTAAACTCAGAGGTACCATTCTCTGAATTTCGTATACCACAATAGACGGTTATCGCGTCAGGTAACGCGGCACCCCGAAGCGAGTCACTGTTCCCGTCGTGGCTGATGGAAACTGGGCTGTAGAGGCCAGTGGTTGAAAGCGCAGCCTGTTCCGATCCCCATTTGCTCGGCTAATACCTGACTATACGGCAAAAAGTTTTATTCACTCCTATCAACTTACTACCTCCTCAACGATTATTTCTTTTGGTGTATCGAAACAACCAAGTAAATGCATCACTTGTTCTAAAGTTGCCAAAATACTATAGTGGCTTTTGTCTATGCACAATATAGTAACACGTATTTATCTATTTATTTATTATCTCAATTTTGTACAACAATAAAGTATTATTTTTATACCGTATTCATCTATAAATAAATTCAATAGTTTTTAATTCTTCTTCAATCATTTATTAGACGATTAATTTTCTAGACCAAGCTAAATGATACTACATCTCTTTACACTTTATTTCGATCTGGCAAAAGGTTTAACAACCGATTTTTTATCTGGCAAATTAATTCTGAGCCTTGAGATAGTTAAATAGCATGCTATTCAATTCAACATTGCCGATTGGCACCGTTTAAACAACAATAAAAATATCTGGTAATAATAAATTTATGTTGTGAATAGTTCAATAAAAATAATAATAATAAAAAAAAAACCTTCTTAAAATGATTTGAAATAATAATTTGTTTACCTGCACAAGTACGATGCACACTTAGGAACGTAACCACTACCGGCAGCCGTATGACGTCCAGAGGAGTGTGAGAGATAGCATATCTAAAAACTAGCCTACCTGAAATTCTTGTTCAAAAATGTTGCTAGCTCTTTGAATATATTTGACATAGACATGACATGATTATATTTAGGATTATGTGTTCCTGTTATTAGTTTGTAGTTTACCAGCAACGAACATTTAGATAACTTCAAACGGTGATGAGTGTTGTATATGGGATGCAACCGGAATTGTTCTGAAACTGATAAAATATGGATTAGACAATCTATTTATAGAAGTGCGAATAAGACTTATTTTCTTTTTAACCAATAGGATTCGTTTATTTTAAAGAATATTTTCCTCAATCCGACATGTCATTCTTTGAAATTAATAGGATTCGAAATAAAGAAGTTAGCAATCTGTAATCTAAGACGTTACCTATATTCAACACATAAATCAAATTTTTTTAAGAAAAACATATCAGAGGTAAATACATGAAAGAAAATCTACTTCGTACTTAGATCTTTTCGAAGAGTTAAAGACTGTTAGAATTTCTTACCATAGAAGTTCTTTAAAGAGTTTAAAATTCCTGTAAATGGTAACTATTTTCAACATTACTTAGTACTGCCTCGTAACCAAGAGATCAGTATTAGTAGGTTGGAGGTTAGAAATAAAGGAACGTTAAGCCGACATTTGACTTGGGTGTATTCGGAATGTGCGCTGGCAATATGAAGATATTGACAAGCTGTCGACGTAAAGACGTGGTACAGACTTCACCACGTTCCTAGGGTTAATCCATTTGCATCCGCGTGGTCTGATTATTTAGAGTTGATAATTGTATAACCGTGACCTAATAAATTAGTGTGAAATAGAAGCCGTATTTGTTAATTACAGATGAATCCAGACGAACGCCCCTCTCTTGCCTGTTAAGTATATAGTTCTATAGGATCGTTTTATTTAAGTATGGAGAGAACAGGCACAGCCGTTCAGAAGTTTATTATGATTTTACAAGCCATCTTGTGACCTGAGTTTCAATTTTCACCTTTGGTTAAAGCTAAAGAGGTGTCGTGAACACTAGAAAAATTTGAAATGAATTTTTGTAATACACCCTGCAAGACCGTTCAATAGTTTTTCTTTGTTAATGATTCTGGAAATACATAGGTGATTTTATAAAATTTTAAGGCTTTGTGGAGTAGATAAATATTTAAATCTTTATAAATAATTATTACTAACACTATATTTAGTTTTTAGACACCTTTATCTAAAGCGTGTTCTAATTTTTAGAACAGTATGTACAAATGGGCTTCATTGTCACCTCGTACGATACGAGTACATATTTACAATTAGCATTATTGTAGAAATAGCAATCTCCTTAGGACTGACATTGTTTTGGATCTATTACAAAATGAGCTAGACCTAATCGAAAGGTCTTTGTTTGAAGGGAAACGGGAGGTTGTTTTGAAACGAGAGGTCCGTTTTGGATTAGTAATAGCAGCCACAGAAATTATTATAGATACGGTGAGAGTACTTAACTTTTGTCACTTGCATTTCCAATAACTCGTGCAGAGTTGTATGTCGAACCAGGCGATTTCATGTAGACGATCCGGCGGTTGAATGTGAAGCGTGAGACGTCCTCGCTTCTGATGTGAGAGCGAGGGGATCCTCGTGGAAGAGACCAAGAGCCTAGTACCTTGAAAGGCTTTCGGGTCCGGGCGTTTAGTATATCGGCGACGTAGCACGGGTTTCCATTTTAAAGAAAAGAGGGTCTTTACTTATAATGTTACTCGTTTATTGCTTAACAAATTCCCACAATGACTCAAGAATTGTTTAGCAGAGATTCTACCAGAGTGACCCCTAAGAGCGACCAATGTAGAATTAATTCAGTATGATTATGCTCGGCCTTTTATATGGTAGATTCTGTTTTACAATTGTAGGTACTTGAACAAAAATAATCACCTGATATTTTGTTAAGACTATTTACATTGATGAAGTGGGTAATTTGAAAACATTTACACTGGTTTTCTTAGAACAATTATTAAAACTTAAACGAATTCGCGGAAAGGCTTATTTTCTTGGTATGATGAATCTCCCGGCGCGACATATCCATCAATCACAATGATTAAATTTATTTCACAAGTTTTTTTATTACTTCATACATATATATGTTTAAAATGTTCTAACATTGTTGCATCTCTTACGCTAACTGTTATCTTCTTCTTCTACCTGGCAATTTCCCAGAAAAAGCCAGGGTCTGCCTTACATGTTGTGAATAGTTTTGGCTATTTGTTTTTACAACCGGCCGCCTGCCTGACATCAACCCTCTTTTGGGAAACAACATTAATCAGTGATGTCTTAATATTCTTAGAAAGTACATATGAATCGGAAAAATCACATTGGTACTTGCCCGGGCCAGGATCGAACCCGCGCCCTCGGCAACGAGAGGCGGGCCTTTTAACCACTAGATCACCACTGACGCTTACGCTAATTGTTATAACTTACATTAAATTGTGAAAAACATTTAAAAAACTTAATTTATAACAATAAGTATTTCACTCTAAAGATAATGAGAAAACAAGACTTAATACAAGAGCAGGTGAATAAGATTATTGAGTTTTACCAAAACATAATTTTTATATATAAATCAAATTAGATTTATTTATTAATTAATGAATATAATTCCATATTTATTCTAAACTTATTATGAAGATAACACAATTAATTGGAAATAGATCAAAATAAATCCAATATATAAACACTTCCATTATAATTCAATTAAATAAATTCGAGCTCAAATGAAATGTTGTGTATTTACGTCGGTCATACAGTGTGGTGTTGAATGAGGGGTTGGAAGGGGTCGGGAGTAAACGAGAGATGAATAGGGAGTGACGTTAATAGGGGTTATAACACAGGAACGGAATATAGAGAATATAGATGACATTATAATTAGTAAACAATAAAATATTAAACCAAAGTTTAATAGTTACAGAGGAAGATAATAATGATAATAATACTTGTAGATAACTATTGATTAGTTGTTTATTAAAAAGCTATTTAATTTAGTACAAATTAAAATAAGAATTTATTAATAGTTATATAATATCGAAGACTGTCAGTAAATTACTACAATTTAGTTGATGCAAAGAAACTGTCGGGAGTATGTAGTTAAAATAATAAAAAAAACTTAGTAATCCGAAAATATAAGTTCAACATAAATTAATACTCGAGAAAGTCTTATATTTTGTAAAGTTAGTTAGTTAGTTTAGTTGACATATCTCATGACGTATTAAAACAGTTCTGACTGTAACATACACGAGTATACCTACATTTAGTTTAGTTTGTTATAAAACTCATTTATCGGATTTCGGCAACACATCAGATGACCCAGATTACAGAAACAGTGAGTTCGGTATTGTAATGTAACAATATAAAAAAAAAGGTTAGTGCTATGAAAAAATGTCATCCAATTTATTAGATTGTTGTTTCATATGAAATATAATTAATAAAAATCAAAATTTATATCAATTTGAATCGTATTGTTATATCAGATAAAACTCGAATTTAAAAAATATCAAGTTTATATATAATAAAATATTTATTAATATTTTGTCTGTCCGTGATCACGGCTGCTGAAAAGTAATCGAAACGTCTGGAGTATGTAGTTTAAAATAAAAAATTCTCATAGTTATAGGAATAATATTAGTTTTATTTAAATGAAAACTCGAAAGTCTTAGATCTCATTAATTAATTAAAATAAATACTAGACACAGTGATATGCTTCTGATACACACGTTTGTTACGTCCGCGCTACATATGAAGAAAAAAATGAACATCGCCGGGGCGACAACTTTGTATCGGTAAAATGTTGTATAACGAGTGATGCCACTGACTCCGCGGAACGAACACCAAGCCGTGTGAATATGAAGATTCCTGATACACACAAGCTATGGAATGGTATTGATATCCTAACATCGGATCAATCATATAGACTTAGATGTAGGTTATAAGTTTTAATATGTGATTCTCATTATAATATACATATAAGTATGTTTCGTAGTTTTCCTCGAACCTCCGGTTGCCACCCTATATAATTCGTTACTCGATGTGTGTTTTGTAACAAGAAGGCAAACATATTGATGTAGATAGCCAATTAAATCATCAATAATTTTTTTTCAAATAACTACTAATTAACATGTTTTGTGAAATCGTTTTTTTATTGCCAGCAGCTCTCTAGTTGTTATTTGTCCTAACTTTGGTTTTTGTTTGTGTTTGTGTGAAATAAACATTTTGAATGCTTTTAATTGCAATCATAAAATGTTCAGCATATTACAGATTTGTCATAATTGGCAAACTGGTTTTGATTCTCTTTTATAAAGAGGAAATGTCAATATAAGGATAAAATAGTTGAATCAAATATGTACATCCTGAAAGAAAGATCATTTTCTATATAAAACTAGTTTTTGCCCGCTACTTCGTCCGCGTTAGTTTCGTCATTAGTAATATATGTATAGCGGACCGGGCGAATTCTATTCCGTTTTAGAAGCCATTAATAATCAGGTTTCTCCTGTTTCAATCGAACAGAATGATTGACATAATAGTTAGTTGTCAAATCTAATGTCAAAGAAAACGTTTGTATGGGAAATAGAAAAGGGCTGTCTTTAGAGTTCTCCCGGCAATTATTCCAATTTTTCTCACCTTTTATACCTTCCCTGGACTTCCAGGAGTATTTCAAGACTAAAATTAGCCAAATCGGTTCAGCCGTTCTCGAGTTTTAGCGAGACTAAGGAACAGCAATCCATTTTTATATATATAGAAGATATAGAAGATTATATTCATAGTATACATAAGAGACGATGTTTTTTAATTTAAATTCTATTAAAACATGAACGTGTAAATTTACAATAGAATATATATTATCTTGACAAGTTTATATGACTTCTATATTTCTTTAATGCTATTATTTTTTTAGAAACGCATTTAACCAACAAATAAATCAGACAAATCAGTTTAAAGTCAGAATATACCACAAGTACAATAAATCATTGTTATAAATAGTGTTTCATTCATTAGATGTTCTCTGTCTACCCTCCTGGACACGTGTCGACAATGATCTATGTCAGGGAACGTTGACATACATACACACACTATACTGTACACAGAAATGTAGTCTTAAACACAATGGAACATGGTCTACTATAGCATGAAGCTATTGTGATGTAGTTAGCGTGTCGCCGTCCATACAGGACCTCTACATTTCATAAGGAATGGTTCTTTCAATACACATTTCTTAAAGGGACACGAATATGGACAGGTCTAGTTAAATGGACGAAGGTCGATATCAGAGTAGTTGATTCGTGAATATATTCTGTACGTTACATACAGACATACATATTAGAAGATATTGTTATTATATTTAATGTACAAGTTGACTCCTTGGACCTCATTTAATATTTGTTGACACGGAACATATATGAAGAGACAAGGAAACTGACAAACGGTAACTTTATATAGTAACAATAAACACATTGTATTAGAATCATTATTATGAGGAGTGATTTATTTGTATTATTTAATAAAATCAAAGTTAAATGAAAAGGAATGTAACGAAAGTACAATGTCCTTGAACAGCTGATGGAGTGAGGGTCTGTGGAGTGTTGAGAAGACGAATGTGTTCAATGTATGGACATACATCGGACTTGGTTGAACAAACAACTGACGGGGTTAATAACAAAGAGATTTAAGAAATTAAACGGTGCATTACTCTCTCTTAGATAAACGGTAAAATATTATTCTAAGATAAAAAAGAAATTTATAAAATATTAAGATTTTTCCTTGAAATGAATTCTTTGATCAAAGAGTTTAAAATTGAATGAATATATATAGAGGAAGCAAAAACTTTCGAAGCATAAAATTTATTAATACAGGAATTAATAAAAATTTGTTATACATATTTTCAAGTTATTATTATCTTTTTAATAATATAAGCCTTAAGGTAAGAATTCTATGTTAAAAATGTCTGTTTTAATATAAGTACTCGAAAACTATCATATATTCCATTTTCGCTCCCTTAAAGCCTCGAATTCATAGAAAAACATTACTGTTACAAAGGGCTTAGATAAGTGAACACTAAAAGTTGAACAGTGAGGAAAATCATAGATAAAAATACATAGTAACAAAATGATGAACCGAAAAACAAATTGGGGTCAATGACCTATACAATCTAGAAGAGGTATTTTGTGACGTACTTTAGATGTTAGAACAGAGTTTGGTTTCAAACTTTTTACATATCTTCAACGTTTTAAATTCCGACTTATTTCTCATTAAAAATAATTGCGTCTTATTCTTGTGTGCACTTGACATACTTCAATGAGTGTTTATGTTCTAGACGTGTTTGTTCTCAAGGTTGATTTAAATTTCGTTAAATAAATCCTGAGGGAATTCGGATAAATAAAATCTATGTACATACATTACTTTCCTTACATAATGATTTATTGGGAAATTCATCTTATTGATTTTAATTATATCTACACTTGTGTAATTATAAAAAATATCTGGCTTCTATCGTTGTATCTTCTTGGTATTGAAAAGAAAGTTTACTTATTTTAAAACTTTAAAGGTAAATCTTAGGAATTATCATAAATATCTTATATTTTAATAAAAAGGCATAGATGAAAGTTATATCTAAATAAACAATACATTTGAAAAATACCTACTCATTGTTCTTTTGGAAAAAATAACTATGAATATCGTTAATCCAAAGACTAATATTTTATAATAAATTTACTCTTTTCATATCGTAATATGTTGAATATACTTGGTCAAACAACGAACATTCATTAAAATTTATAACGTATAATGTTATAGTATAATCGATTTAACGGAATAAGACTTGGTAATTCTCTGAAGAAACTCGAATCTCCAAGGAAACTTGGTCATAAAGAATACAAAAGTTCGTAATAAAACCCCGATACAGAAACATAAGACCCTCGAACAACTCCGCTCACCTCCATATCCGTAATATTTTACGATCTTTTCACTAATATTTTAACAAAACCGTTGACATCGTAAACAATAACTGTTTCTGTGAGAGGCGACGCTCCTTATGGTTACTAGGAGAGGATCAAGTATTGATAATGTATTTGTTCAGCCCTTCACCCCTAACAATGTGAACACAGTTGACGGTAAGGGCGAGGAGCAATATGATTATTTTAGTATTATTATAATAAGACATCAACTCAACAACGATTCAATTGAAATCGTCATAATTTTTATACTTTGGAAATAAATTTATGTTACTACAGTATAAGAATTTTATAATTAATACAAAAAAAATCAAAATTTGAAGTACAATATCGTATATTCAGAATGTTCTTGACATTGTTTTTAAATACTATGAAATATTACAAGTAGATTTTTAAAGCATTTGCATGGTTATAACTAAAATATTTCAACAGTTAATCAATAAATCAAGTCAATATTATATATATAACAAAATGAATATTAGATTTTCACTGTAAAATAATTGGCTTATAAACTAATTCATGTTGTAGTCAGTAACAAGTCTCTTTAATCCCTTCAATTACATCTACTGTTGGATTATATACTTTGACACGTCAATAAATCTCCGACAGTCAGTTAGTACATAGGAAGCTTTTCGTTACTCTAGTAATAAATACATAAACAACTTGTCATACAGATGCAACTATCTTATTTGTAAAAAACATTTAACCAACCATACAAATATGTATATATACGGTCGTGTTGATCTTGAGTTTAGGGCCCGCCTCTCGTGCAAGAGGGCGCGGGTTCGAATCCTGGCAAGTACCAATGTGATTTATCCGAGTCATCTATACTGTCTAAGAGTATTTAGACACCACTGACTGATGAAGGAAAACATCGTGAGGAAACCTGGACTTATAATCAAATTATAAGTTTAAAATCACAAAACCGTCTTGAGCAAGCTTGATGATTAATGCTCAAACCTTCTCCATGTGAGAAGAGAACTTTGCTCAGCTGTGGGCTCCGATAGACTGATGATGATAACGTAAGTTGAAGAAACCTTATAATATAAGTATAATTGAAATAATCCACGTATTCAATATCATACATTTAACCAAGTTACTATCTACTCGATAGTACATTAATTGACATCCACTACGTGAGTATATTAAATTATCTCTGACTTGCTGGACCGAGGTTCAAAGGGATGCTGCATGCTCCTCGTATTATCGAATGAAATGTCATGGTAGTGAGATTTAACCAATTATAAATTAAGAGTGAGGAGAGCAGAGATTGAAGTGAAATATTTCAGGTACAATTTTAGAGTTCAAAAACTATTATAATTTGATGATGATAATTCTATAAATAATTAAAAGCAAAGAGTAATGTGATATATTATAATATTTAAAATGCAGCTATAGATTGTATTAAATAATATGAGTGTATTAGGCCGAGAGACGTCCAAACATACATTGTATATATGGTATGTATATATGTACATCAAGTACTTCTTGTATCTCACAGTAACCTAATTTATGTATTGCTTCTGGTATTAAACATATCCCTACAACTGACCTAGGTTTTTAACTACAATAATTAAGATAACTATTAATTTTTTACTTCAATATGAAAACAATAATAAAATATCATCTCCTTAAAGTGTTTCGTATAACTTTATTATATTATTTCCTAAATCTTCACATCAAAAGTTATTTTTATTAATAATGTCTCGTTTTCCATTCAAATATTATATAACAATATTCTAATAATCGCTTGAATTAATAAAAATTTCTTCTGGACGTGATCTTTTGTTCGTTGAGGACAATACTTATCGTTCTTAGTATAAGCTGTACATTGTATAGTTCACACATATTATGTTTCTAAGAGGCGAAACTTATAATCACGTTCAGAGAATGTTATTAAGTAACGCTAAATAGTTGTTATTAATATATTATTACAAAATGAATTCAATGTAATAATATCGAATAATTATTATATTTTTTTAAAGTGAATTTTAATACAAATTATAATTATCGTCCATTGTAATGATTTCATTAGCGCGATGTTCATCATGTTATAATTTACTCGTTTTAATATATATTAAACTAAATGTAATAAATCTCGATAATAATCAAATTCAGAATACTAATATGATTAAAGTATCGGACAAACAGTGACTGCAGATTATGTGTGAATTTTACAACATTAAGGATTATTAAGGATTATTATTTCTCAAATAAATAACAAAACTTAGAGACCTCATACATACTTTTATTGCAAAGCAATCTTTAGACCTAAAAATTTAATTTAATTTCGAAAATAACGATTGAAAAATTCATCGACACGATCATGGTTGTAATATGCAAACTACGGATTATTACGGTCCAATAGTTATTGACGTGTACCGAAATCAATTAATCTATTTTAGATTTTAGCAATCATATAGGATCTAGGGGAGCTACACGACTGGTGTACGCGAAATGATGTACAGAAGCCTGGCTCGGAGTAGGAGTAGGTACGGGGGGTGTTTAGTCAGTAGGAGTATGACACTCACTCTTGTCCTACCCAGGAGAAGAGGGGTCATTTGATGATATTCTCCTTAAAAAAGAGCACCTACACGTTTGGAACTGAAAGGTTTTTTTGTGTCAAGAGATGAGATTAGAAGTCGTTTCATCTGAGCGATTCAATGTAAAAAGATAGTGCATGTTTTGAATCGAAAAGTTCTAAAGATTGAATAACGATATATTTAAATTCAAAAGCACTCTATTTAGTTTTAAATTATATAGCCTATGTTAATAGCTACATATATATTTTTAATACTTGAGAACTTATAAAAGGAAAGAAACTAAGAGACATAAAAACATATTACGGACTGTTTTCAGTATAGACAATATTATGACTTATCAAACATTGAAATCGAATTTCCACATTGTTGGATGTATAGAAGTCATTGTATATAAATGTTCATATTAATAACGGTCCTCTGAATAAATGTAATATGATCCTAGCTCTCGTACTTACTGGATTGTATATTGACTTTCAT
This sequence comes from Danaus chrysippus, assembly GCA_916720795.1. Lineage (NCBI taxonomy): Eukaryota > Metazoa > Arthropoda > Insecta > Lepidoptera > Nymphalidae > Danaus > Danaus chrysippus. The sequence continues at coordinate 321,964 of CAKASE010000068.1, forward strand.
GTATTATAAAGTCCATATATATACATAGTTTTAATTAAGTCAGTGCTGGCCTAGTGGTTAAGAGGCCCGCCTCTCAAGCTCGAGGGCGCGGGTTCGATCCTGGCCCGGGCAAGTGCCAATGTGATTTTTTTGAATCATATGTACTTTCTAAGAGTATTTAGACATCACTGATTAATGTTGATTCCCAAAGATGGTTGATGTCAGGCAGGCGGCCGGTCGTAAAAACAAATAGCCAAAACTATTCACAACATATGTGGCAGACCCTGGCTATAGCTGGGAAATTGCTAGGTAGAAGAAGAAGAAGAATATAGTTTTAAATTTTAATTATAACTTTTAATATAAAACAACTAATTGATAATTATTTAAAGGATTCATTCAGTGTGTATGTATGGAATATACGGAATGACCCTTGCTATTACCTCAGCAGCGTAAATTCTCTTCATCATCTACATATTTTTTATTGTAATAAAAGTAATCTATAAACAACAATATATATATATATATATATATATATATATATATATATATATATATATATATATATATATATATATATATATATATATATGTATTTATGTAATATTAATATGATGTCACTCTTATAATCAGTAGTAGCTTGTAATTATTTGAATCTTAGCCTAACACTATATAATTTATGTTTATTGATGTATGTATGTTTGTATCATGATGTAACACTGATCAGTGTTGATGTTAATGTCACCTCGTTTACATGATCATCATGTCTGATATCTGGCCTCTTGTATATAGCTACATAAACGACAAATAGACTATTATTGTAACACCTTATAGAAACTAGTAAGTATAAGTAAAAGAAAAACAAATATTAATAAAGGAATAAAAATCTCTATTTTATTAAAATTTTCAACAATTGCTGAAATATACCAAATACGTTTTTTATAAGTTTTAATTTACGTTATTTATCTGAGCCCAAAGAACTTGTGGTTCTTGGTAAATAAAATATTACCGCTGACCAAACCAGGAGATAAGAATGTCATGTAGCTTCGTTCAGTCAACAAAGCATTCCTTTGAAACACAGCGAGACTATTGAGACTTCCGAGTTAACATAGAAAACTACGTCTACGTCTACGTCTGTTGGCATAGTGTAGTTGGCAATTTGAAGTTATTTAAAGAATACAATAAATTCATCACAAAATATGTAGAATTGGGATTTTGAAAAAAAAAAAGTATTGATTTTTTTTATGTATTTTAAAACTTTATTATTAATTATATTGATTTTTAATGCAAAAAACTTGAAAACATTTTTTTTAATTAATTATAAACAATTAAAAATTTATAAAATTCAAAAACAAATCACGTGACTGTAAACGCGCCATGATTGGTCGGCATACTTGTGACGTCATAATGTTAAAGCAATTTCATAATAGTACAGTGTTGATGGCTATTATTTTTGACTTGATAAAAATATCTCAAATTTATTAGTGAAAAACGATTTGAAAAGTTTATTTCGACTAACTATGTGTGATAAAGGATGTATAAAAGCAAAATCGGATAATATTCCTGAGGTTGATATATTTATAACTAATTTTTTTAAAAATGACGTCCGGTTTAATTCTGCTGAAATTCGAGGTGCTAAGGCATCAAGGTAAATCTGTTAAAAATACCATTCTAAATGAAAATAAGTATTTATTTTCTATTAAATGTAATTAATAATTATTTCATTAATTGTAGAGCATCACGTGAGAGTTACGGTGATAAAGCTATAGGTTATGGTCAACTTAATCGTAAGACTGGTATTTGTGTTTTAAAAGGACGTGTGTGTCCAGAACACCGAGTTCGGAGTAAAGCTTACTCAGTTACTCTAACTATCAATGAAAAATTAAGAAGAAGAATAATAAAAGAAGAATTAATAAAATATTATTATAACATTATAAAAAACCAAAATAACATATACTTTAAAAATTTTAATGTAGTCTGATACAGAACCTAGAATGTTATAAAATTATGAAAATATCTATTAATTGAATTCCAATTATTAGACAAACATACATATAGATTTACTTTTTAATAGCTTTGAATTATCAATTAAAAATTTTTTAATGCTACGATTCTAAAGGTTATGATTTGGAGCCCAGGTAAAAAAATTAATTACTGAACTATACTTATTCGATTTATACTCTTAGATATAAAATAATTAATAACAATATTATTATGATTATATTATTATTATACTTACATCGAAATGATTTTCACAACAAAAAAAAATTGATTTTGTTTTTGAATAATCTCGGTGCACTGCTTGAAACCATTTTTTTCGACGTTTTTCGTCTTGTGGAACATTTAAAAACATTTTTTCAGGAGTTGTTTTTGTAGTATTTGTACATAATGGTACAAAACAAGAGCGATAACTTTTGAGTTTTAACATTTTTGATTATTTAACAATGCCAACAGAATTTACTAGATAAAAAGTCAAAACACTGTACTAATTATTATATCTCTGTATGCTGCAATGAGCAAAAACTAACATTGTGACGTCACACGCGCTCGGATTTATTCGGGAGCTGTCGGCGGATCTTCGGTACTGAATTTAAAATTTAATTTTTATTTTGAAATAACTTTTTAATTATTGCAAAGAAAAAATAAATAAAAATAGTTTTGCTATAAAACTTATATATGATCTTTCCATTTATCACAAAAAAAAAATTTATTCAAAAACCCAATTGTATGGAGTGATATTTAAACGTTATGGTCATTTTATACACGCAAATAAAAATAGTACAATAATCTTCCTCCCTCTAACATGTCCCATTTAAATTAAACTATACATAACTATTTAAATAAAACTAATTTTATTCAGTTAACTACGAGCATTTTATTATTTTTATACTGTACTCCCGACGTTTCGATTACTTTTCAGCAACCGTGATCACGGACAGACGATATGTAGTCTTAAAATAATAAAACACGCGTAATATATTTCGAATAATATTAGATTTATTTAAATGGATACCCGCGAAAGTCTTAGATCTTACTACAAAACTATTTCTTTTCGAAACAACAAGCAATTTATTTACCATGAAGGAGATGTCCAAAAACGGTACAACTAGAAACAATTGGTGAAAATATTTAGTTCCTAAGACTCATTAAAAATTATTTGAATATAATTTTATTCTTCTTCTTCTACCTGGCAATTTCCAAGCTATAGCCAGGGTCTGCTTTACATGTTGTGAATAGTTTTGGCTATTTGTTTTTACGACCGGCCGCCTGCCTGACATCAACCCTCTTTTGGGAATCAGCATTAATCAGTGATGTCTAAATACTCTTAGAAAGTACATATGACTCGGAAAAATCACATTGGTACTTGCCCGGGCTAGGATCGAGCCCGCGTCTTCGACATCGAGAGGCGGGCCGTTTAACCACTAGGCCACCATTGACTTAAATATAATTTTATTATTTATATAAAATTTAAATCTAAATATATAGAAACGTCTGATATCGTGGGCGAAATATCGTTACAAAGGGGTAATTACTCATTTTAAATTTTGTTATGTATCGCACAATATTATGATTCAAACTCCATATGATTTTCCCATAACGAACATTAAACATTTTTTATATTCCACAGAAAAAAAAATCCGGTGTGTGTTATGAAAACGCGATAACCTAGAGTATGATACTGTTAGAGATTGTGTAACAAATGTTTTTCTTAGTAAGAAAGTCTGCCTCCGCTCGCGACCCAAAGATTTGCTTCATTTTATTTTAAATATAATGCAAGTTATTGTCAACTGTCAACTGAAGTAAATGTCACTGAAATCAGATACTCATTCCTCCTCCGGGAAAAATAAACCTCTCATCGATATCTCAAGATAGTGAGAGAATGTATTAAGTCATAAAGTTCCCTCGTGCGTTAGGAAACCACTATGACGTAGAGGGAATGTTGTGAATGCAACAAATTAGTCCCAGGAGCAAACGAAACGGAAGAACTATATCTTTTTATATCACCTCTGTTCTGATTTTCGTAAGTGCAAGAAACTTTTTATGCTTAAAAGTCATACAATTCATTAGTAAATATAAAAACAAACTGCTTGGTGACAGCACAGCGATCTTCCTTGAAAAATTAAAATCGAAACTGATCTGGAAAACCAAAGGACCATAACAACATCGGTTTAGTTTGAATTTTTTACACAAATACAACGAATAGCTAGTGAAATGTTTCGTCAGCGACGTCATTACCAAAACAAATTAGCTTCATGTTACCTCTGAAACAAAAAGCAAAAAGCTTTTCAGTATCCCGGGTCATACACCATTCATTGGTTATGGTTAAGTACGGTCTTACGGTGGCAAAGCTCTGAGTCAATGTAAAGCTTTATTCTGGGACAGATAACGGTAGAATAAATAATAAATTCTTTATGGAAAAACAATCAATTATTTGCTTCGCCCGCGTGGAGTTCGGTTATATCGCGATTTCAAGAGAACCTTTCAAAAGTCTGGGATAAAAACTATCCTATGTTCTTTCTCAAGGTCTACTCTATCTCTGTACCAAATTTCATTAAATTCAATTCAGTGTTTCAGGCGTGAAAGCGTAACAGACAGACAGACAGACAGACATACATAGTTACTTTGACATTTATAATATTAGTAGGGATTTAATGAGAAGGAACCTTTAATTAACATCATAATTTAATTCGAATAAAACGGCTTACTTACTAACAAAATAAAATTGGCAATATTTTTTTCAAGTGAAATTTCATGTTTTTTATATGCATTTTCATGCGGACTTTTCAGTGAACAGTTTACTGGATGAAAATATAACAAAATATATAATTATAATTAATACTTGCTTTAATTTTCATCGGAACAGCAATTTTATATTGATGAGTTTAAATATTCGTCATGCTCCTCTCGACCGAAAATAAAATGTAAACAAAGCGACACAGAGGACTTAATCCTCTCATTTTAATTGCTTCGGGATCTGTAAAGCAGAAGGTTTAAATCATTATTTATACAGAATTAGTGAAAACGATCTTTTTTATAATTAAAACAAAATAATTCTGAATTAAGAAGGAAGGAGAATTGTGTGCTTTATTTACATTGTATGAACATATTATATATGAAAGAAAAACGTCAATTATTATCAAGGACAATGAGATCCGGAAAAATCTTCACACCGTAAAATGCCTCACATTTTTCAACCGCACTCACACGCGGCCTAGACTCTTAACCTACTAAGAGCGCACAGTACAGTCGTGAAAACAATTAGTATTATTATATTATAATAACATATTTATAAGAAAGAGAAATTATTCTTAAGTTTATACACATACGGGTGATATTTCAAAAGAATAATATTGCATTGACGATCTAGATTATTTATTACAATTTCATCTGTTCTCTAATTAGCTCCTTCTTCGACCTCATGATAGTATTGCCTCATAAACTTGCCATTAGATCTACTAAAGTAATGCTTATGGGTTATTAAATATTGCTACCTTTAGTTGATGAGTGTACCTCGTACTGAAGCAAGGCGTTCCTTCCGTGTAGGGACAAGTAACTACAGCCGCTGTCAACGACTTTCACAATTGTTTTTATGGTCGCTATAAAAGTGTGTATTTTTTTTATATATTTGACTAAATACTTTACATTATTTTATCAAGCTACTTGAATTACACAAAGAACAACCGATTTATAGTTAAGCTAAATATTTATCACAACTTATTAAAATACTTTTGCATTGCTTAAAAAATGATTTATTTCCTTTGGTGTAGTTAAATCCGTCTACAATTATATATATTTTTTCCTTCAAGCGGCGTCATCTTTTATACAGATCGTTTACTATAAATAATATATCGTTATGAATAAGAATTACAGAGTTTTCATAACTTGTAAGCAGTAAGATAAAACCTGAAATTTTCCATTTCATAATAATCGGAATCTCTGAAGGTACGTAAGGCAAACCATTTCTGAAATGATACTCGCGCCTCTGTAATATTTATTTATTTAGATCTCGAAATATTTTAAGTATATTATATAAATTATTTACGCTCAAAAGTAAGCAAGTATAAAGTAAGTAAAACGAAAGAACAAACTACATCATAATAACAATATAATAAGAAGAATAAACCATGTCTTGGATTATTAAAGTATTTTTTATTACTTTAAAGGATAATAATATTTATTTAATTCTGTATTAACAATCTTCTTAGCGATTTTAAGTCGGATATTATGTTCCGTGAACGACGCTCGCCATTAACTGGCCTTCAAAATACGAAAAATGGTCCCTTGAGCAATAAAAATAAAAAATAACGAATTTCGTATCTAAAACGATAAGCACAGCCTGCAATCCATTTTCCTAATAAATATTTTTTTACGTAATTCACATTCTTATTATTATAAGATTAGGTTCTAGTATTCCTTGCTCTAAATATCTGTAAGATCAGTTTCGCTTGGGTACGTGTATCTCCTTAAATCCGATATACGAGGCTTCTGATACCCGAAGGCGTACATCGCCTTTCAAGCGATTAACACCTTAATCACATCCAAATCAATTTCAATCTTTTGTCAGCCACATAGAGTCGGATTTAGCACACAGTCATACTTAATACTTAATACATTTTACTTCAAGCCTTCATGTGGTATCTCTAAACAAGAGTGCAAAGTAAATACAACCGTATGTGATTGTATTAAGGTGGTTTAAATAAAATATCAGTTTTAACCCTGTCAGTAAGTGTAAGGATAAATCAATGGTAGTTATTGGTATTGGAAATTGCCCCGGCGTCGTAATTGAAGGAAAGTTGAACTCCTACCATCAATGATCACATTATTGGTTATAGAAAAATAGTTTATTTAATCACTAGACTCGAGCTCAGAAATACATTTTAATCAAAAAATGTGAATAAATATTTGCAAACGCCCAGTAGAAGAATAATTATATTTATTTATTTCTGTGTAACGACTTCTGATAGATATTAAGGGAACGAGGTTTAATGTTTTTTTTGTCTCTAATATATTCTACGTTTAGAGAAATCTCCTTTTGTAAAATTCTATACTTGAAGATAGGCTGTACTTTTCTTAGTATAGCTGATGGCTCCTTGGATATAAGGTCATCTTCAGACAAACAAGATTTCATAACAGACCAGAGAAGAAATCTTATCACTTATATATTTTATCATACGAACACTTTTACATATATTGATATCAACATATTATTAATTTTTTTTTCGAGTCAGTTAAAATTCATCTCAATTTTCATGAAAGTATTTTTATTTTTATCAAATACTAGCTTTTGCCGCGACTTCGTCTGCGTGGAACAGTGACTTCCGGCCGATTTTTGGTTCTTCCCACATAGTTCCCGTAATTCTTGCGGGGTTTTCGGAATGGTCGAGTTCCCCTAGAATTTTTAGGATAAAACCTATGTTTCTTTTTTATTCACAATGAAGTACACTTAACCAACAACATATTTATTTTTTTATATGAATAAAGATTAATATTATTATGTTGATACAACTTAAACAAATTATTTCGACCAAATTAGGTACCATAAAAACGGTTTTTGTGAGTTAATCTTAAAAGATAGACATATACTGTCGCGGACTGTGTTTAAGATCATTAAAACAGCTATTATTCTTTGATACATATTTTTTGTTTACCTTGAACTGTTTTCACGGCGCACGCAACGGAAGGCTTCAAAGATGAAATAATTTCTCCCGTTTTTTACACATTTACCACTACATCTTTGCTCCTATTAGTCGTAGCGTGATGTTATATAGCCCACAACCTTCCTCAATAACTGGACTATCCAACACAAAAAGAATTATTCAATTCGAACCTGTAGTTTCGGAGATTAGCGCTTTCAAACAAACAAACTCTTCAGCTTTATAATATTAGTATAGATTTAAAATAAAAATATAATATTTTAAACGTGTGACCCTCACATGCGTAATTAAGTTAAACTAATCTCATAAGATTCTGGGTTTGGGATGAAATATGAAGATGTAAAAAATTACTACCGTATAATATTAAATTAATTTCTCACTAGATGCTGATGAAGTCATTCGTGTAGGATATAGACGGCAGGTTTAATACACGCCCCCAGTATCCCAACCTGAAGCAAGCTATAGAATTAATTCACTCACCTCTTAACATAGATTTTGTTGTATCTTGCGAGCGATCTTTGTACTTTGAGCCTTTAAAGGGACATGTCTTAAGAAATGATTTGTTTTAAATTGTATATAATATGAATTTTTACTGTACAGAAGTGTACTTAATTTATATAATAGATTGTGGACCCAATATTTATAATATAATATTGAAGTAAAGGTCTTTAATCATTGTGGTCGAACCTAAATATACTCGTTGTTTCTGATGAAACAACACCTTTACAGTTAATCACTATTCTCTTTGTATATTTTAACCACAAACTATTCTATGAAATTCACATGCATTTATACCTGATTTTCCTAGAGCTATACAAGGCGTGAACTAAATAAAATAGAATTACTATACCATATACCTACTCTTAAATAGTTTAAAACAAAATGGTAAAAGTCAAAGTGACTTCAACATTACAAAAAGTACTTTCAACAATGTTTGTGCAAATAAAGTCATACAAATGTTAGTCAAAATAATTTATTAATTAATTTTCATGAAATATAATTTTATGTTTTCAATATATTCATATTGGATGAAACAAAAAATTTAATATTAAAATTCATTTAACCGTCGGCAGTGGCGCAAAGTTATGGGCAACATCTGTTACAGGAGATGTCACAGAACGGACCGGCATCGAACCCGGACCACTTCGGAATAACAACTACCAACTATCTAAAATTCTGATTATCCCTACTATTAAATATTCCAACAAATTCAAACACGACACGTTTCACAATTCGATATACATTGACTGTTTTTCACTGCCAACTATAAATAGCACCGTACAAAACGAGCAATGGTATCACTTTATCTGAAGATGAATTAGTAACGATAGTTCTTGTAAGTTATTCCAGACAAGTTTGTAATTAGCCTCACTTGATCGACGTCACAATTTCAGTTTCTGTTTTAGTGTATTTAACGCTGAAACTTTAGTTTTATGAATCACTTTATACAAGTTCGAATAAAACTTTAAGGTCTATTGTATTACATTTAAAGAGACGCGTTAAATAATTTACTTAACTAATTTAGGTAATGTAAATGGTACCGAAAATCGAATATTTTATTTAAATGTGTACTCACTTAAGTATGTATATGATTGCTTTATAATTGAAATTCTATGCATTTTTGTATTATAATTATATTAAAGTTTTTTCAACGCTGACAAATGTCTCTTGAAAAACGTTTATATAATTTTAAATATACGAAAAAAAATATTTTTCATTATAACTTGACTAAGATCGACTAGAAATATAATCAGTGGTGGCCCAGTGGTTAAAAGGCCCGCCTCTCATGCATGAGGGCGCGGGTTCGATCCTGGCCCGGGCAAGTACCAATGTGATTTTTCCGAGTCATATGTACTTTCTGAGAGTATTTAGACATCACTGATTAATGCATTACCAAAGAGGGTTCATGTGAGACAGGCGACTGATCGTAAAAACAATTAGTCAAAACTATTCACAACATATAAGGCAGACCCTGGCTAAAAGCAGGGAAATTACCAGGTAGAAGAAGAATAGAAATATAGTCAAGAATTATGAAGTAATGTTTATAATATATATTAGACTTTTACAATAAACGAGTTAAAAATCTTGCTTTAATAAAAATCCTTCAAATTAAGAATGTCTCATAACACAAAAGTTTGTGTTTAAAAAATAATTGTAACGTCATATCAATACACCCTTATTCAAAATCGATAAAACAAAAGACAGGCATTATATGTATAAAGAATAATCAAAGATAAATTGAATGTCCGCCATAAAACATTCCTTAGTTATCTTAAACCATAAAAACCAGATAAAGGGGATTTATGTCACAAAGTTTTCCCTTGGCCGCTTTAAACATATATACTATAAGATATTACTATATAACTTGTCTATTCTAAGTTGTAAATTTCTTTGTATTGAAATAATATATTTTAAAAAAGACATCTCAAGAGGCACATACATACATACGTACTTCAAATAATTGTAAGTTAAAATAAGATCGTGAAAGAATATAAGATGTTAAAAAACAAAAACAACAACTATAATTTTATTAATTCAAGATGTTTTCTATGCCTACTTCTCAATTTTCATTAAAAATTTTCGTTGAAAATAAAAAATCTCAGCAATTCAAAGAATTTGTTTTGCGACTCGTTTTTAGAAGTTTTTCATTAAATTACAGAACGCAAACAGACTAATAGCTCCGAAAGGTTAATTACCGAAAAACTGAAGGAATTTCCCTAATTGCGCGCTGAAAATATTAAGGATTACAGCATCCCAACATTCTGGCAGCTATTGTATTAAAGCCTTACACATCTCATTGTTCTTTTGTTTATTTTTTATGTTACACGTCTATTCAAAAGGCCTTTTGATGATTTTTTGTTAACTTAGGATTAATGAACAGTTATATTTAAATCACAACTGACGTCAGCCATTCGAAATCATTTTTAAGTTTAAATTATCGTAAATGGCGTCCAATAGAGAAGGCATCAGGGACAGATCTCCTTACTGTCAATCGCCGCTCGATATTTCACCAAAACGAGTCTGCTGTTGACAGCTGAGTGTGGGGCCTCAGTGATAGCGTATACATCTATATCTTAATACATAAAATAAACTTGTATTTGTTACACTGTTTATAACTCAAGAACAGTTGTAAGATTATCGTTAAATTTTGGTGGAGAGATAGCTTAGAACCAGGAGACGGACATAGGTTATTTAATTTTGTTCAAACGAAACAGAAAAAAAAATGTAATAAACTCCAATATCTGGTTATTTACGGCCTCTAGAGCGGAATAGAGTTCGCTCGGTCATGCATATATTACTAATTCCGAAATAAACGTTAAGTCAAAACCTAATTTATAATAGTTTTTTTAATACTACCTTTTGAGATTTATTTACTCGTTCAACTCAAATAGTTAATACGAAAACATCAAATAAATTTTAATTAAAGACACATAAGCAATACTTTAAAGTTAAAATGTAATATCGCTAACAAAGGGACAACAAAATAAAGAAAAACGCTTTCACCTACCCTTCCTTCTTCACAATTATTTATATTCGTATGTTAAAGTTTATGCTTATACATATATCTTAGAAAAATATTTCGTTATAAAATAATATATGTTTATATAAACTTGTATGTATTACGATAATATTATATAAAATATGTGGGAAAAAAATTATTCCACTAATAATAAAGATAAAAAATAATAAATAGCCAAAACCATTCACAACATGTTAGGCAGACCCTGGCTATAGCTGGGAAAAATTGCCAGGTAGAAGAAGAAGAATAAAGATAAAAAATAATACTAAAACATAATAGTGTTTTTAATACCCTATTAATTGATACAAATAAAATTTATTATTAATCGTATATTAAATCAAAATATGAACGATTAAATAATATAATACTAATATGTATTTCTTGTTACAAAATATAGAAAATACATTCAAAAAATTTCCATTATAATTTTGAAAAACTTAATAATAATAAAGAACAATAACTAGATGTACCGATGTTATACAACTACTTACAAAGTTAGCTTAAAATCTGTCTTATATTTAAGTTGCTAACTCAATTTGTCTGTCAAGTTTCCACTGAGTTATATCAGCTGTATGTTTGTTAATATTTAATATTCATTAGTTTATCTTAAACGTTCACTCACACTAGTTATAATCGTTATTAATATTACATGAGAATAACTCAAACTAAACAGATAATTATTTGTCAAAATAAAGTAATAATAACTTCTATTTTGACTGGTAATTTTTGTTGGGCATCTTTGGCTGGATCACCAAAAACCATATCCTACTTTCGGTCTGCTAAATCAATCTTCAAAGTTCTCTGTATCGTATGTTTTTGAACCTCTTTTTCCTCTATTAAGCAACAGCTAAAGACTGCCTCGTGTCTAAAGGTTGAGTGTGGTACTCATTTTTTAATAAACCTATCGCTTATATTTAGTTTTACAGTGCAAACTAGAGGCTTGTAAAGCGACAAATAATACAGTTTCTGGTCAAGACCGAACCTATGAAAGTATGGTACGTATAAGCATTTAGACATCATTCTATCTCTTAAAATCTTATATCATGGAACATAAGTCATAGTAAATTGACCAATTGTATCACACCACTATTAACTTTAATACACTGCACCGTTCACTTACTTAATAATCTATATTATATTGTCTATATATTTGTCTAGTTGTATCTGTTGTGAGGTCAGTAAACGTGACATTTATAAACCGTCCAAGAACATATCTTTAGGGAACGAGTTGAAAAGAACAAAACTAAACTTATGTCCAATCTTATTGGAACAAGTACGCTTGATTCAAGCTACCACCGTCACATTGTATACGGAGGTTTAACAATATTTCATTCATAAATCTTCGCACTTTATACATAGTATTGTTGTGTTATTAAATGAAAAAAGGATAAACGCATCGTATGTAGTTCAGAGAAGCAAACTTCTATTAAGCATACTGAAGATATAATTTTGATTTCAATTGTGATAATAAGCGGTCCTTTTTTCTTTACTTACTCACTTTTATTTGTGTATGCTCTTCGCTGTAACATCATACTATAGACGATTCTTTAATCACAGAATACATCTAGAGCTTTTAAGCCTTCAAAAGGTTGAGGCTCCCTTTGCGAGTTCAATCTTATATAAATGGAAATTTTCTGAAGATTTCTTTTATCATAAGTTTGTAATTTTCTATCTAGTATGAAATATTACATAATATTTAATCGCTGAATGATATGTAATATATATATGACATATATTCATCTTCTTCTTCTACCTGGCAATTTCCCAGCTTTAGCCAGGGTCTGCCTTACATGTTGTGAATAGTTTTGACTAATTGTTTTTACGACCGGCCGCCTGCCTGGCATCTACCGTCTTTGGGAATGCATTAATCAGTGATGTCTAAATACTCTTAGAATTTATATATGTATGTATCTCGGTAAAATCACAATGGTACTTGCCAGGGCAGGGATCGAACCGGCGCTCTCATGCTCGAGAGGCGGGCCGTTTAACCACTAGGCCACCACTGACTAAATGGAATATATGTATGTATATGTTCATGTGAGTCAGTATTCTTTCAAACAGATATGAAAGTCATATTCCGTATTCTGTTAGACAGAAGTTCTGTAAACCAATAAAACCATTGTTCTATAACAATATTTCCTTGTATTTATATTTTAAAAATATAAAACAAAAGATTGAGCATCAGAATAAAATGTAAGGAACAGACAAATTCATATATATCATTCAAATTTATTCCTGGATTTGTTCAGGGGAGGACTTAAAGGGTGAGTAGTTGTGGGAACAGAAACAAGAAAATATACGGCAGAGAAAAAAATAACAAGTCAAGTATTAAGATATCATATTAATGAATAAATATTTTATATGTTTATATGAAAAAAAAAAAAATAATTCAATACTTGAAAATATATCGAGTGATTTTAGATGTGTGTTATATAAAGAGGATTTTGTTCAAAATTTATGTAGTTAGAATAAAAAATTAAGATTATTTTTGTTCACAGACAGAAGATACACACACACACACATTCACAGACACACACACATACACAGGGACCTGGTATCATATGTGTGTGACGCATCGTTTATCAAAAGCCGTCCCAAAACCATATACGTCGAATTATCACAGAAAGAGTTCAGCTCCAGAGACATATGGTATAATTATTATAATAATATTAAACCCAGTAACTTACTTTACAAATGATACACTATTTAATATATATCTCTTCTTACATTTTTAAGATAAAAATCTTTTGTTAAAAATCATTTTCTGTGCATCATTAATGTTTATGAATGAAGTATATTAATAATATAATTTTTTCTTTACTCGTAATGAGTGAGCTGGTGAGTTCTATTGATTGTACAAAGTTTCCTGAAGTTTTAATTATAAAACTATTCCACCGCAGTTAAACAGTGCTGTGTAGAATATTAAGTTTATCAGCGTAATGAAACGAAATATATGTATATATATATTAGAAATAAAGAACATGAGAAATTATTACAAGTCGAATTGTTATTTTCTCAGTGTAGTCTGTGTTATTATTACATATACATATGTTCCATTATATTATATTATTATAAAAATTATTACAGATAGAAAATTTCATAACTATAAAAGCGATCAATCATATACAGGGTGACTGGTGAATTACTATCAATATTTAAGGAGCATACTCGGTACATGATTCTCATTCGAATTATGTAAAAAAAAATAGGTACTTAATTTTTGACAAAATTTCCGTATAAATAAATAAAGTGTGGATACGTTCCAAGTGTTCAAGTGTGGAGGCGTGCGGCGGCGTGCGGATACAACACTACGTCGCGACACGCGTATGTGTGAGTGTGAGTGTATACCTAATCTGTAGGGTGTTCACACGATGCGTAATTAATTACACAACTTTTGGTTAACTTTACTTAGAAGTTTATTAATATTTATGTTATATTAATTTTTATTTCGTCATATATGATCGTCAAATATCACGTCCTCAAATATCGATAGTAATTCACCAGTCACCCTGTATATTTTCAGACACGAGTACTTAATCAAATATTTATTTTAGTTCCTCATTATACCAGACTCAAGATCACTCCGTCTTTTTCTAATACATATTTATAATAACTAACATATGAATTAGTTTTATTTTAATGGAAAAATAATAGTTTTGAGGTTTTAATAATTTCCCAAAATAACTGTAGCAAAACTTTTAATTGAAACAGTTTATAAAATACAAACAGAGACGCCACTGCACGTTTAACAATACAAATTAGTTAAAAAGTAGATTAAGATGTGTTTTTAGTAGAATATTAGATTGTATTTGGCTATAATTAATTTAAAATACTTAAAAGATAAAACAAAATGATAAGAAAACTACATAAAAGACTACGATAGCTGTGACCTACAACTTCTATGTACACATATATTATAATTTAAACTAACACTACTCATGAATGTTCACCCAAGTTCTTACAAACTTCGGTTCAAGATCCATCTTACAGTAGATGTCTTAACTCAATCTCTCCAACTTCCTCGTGTCTCTATCACTGTATGTACTAGTGTTAATATTTAACATAACTTTATTTTATTCCTCATCCTCGCTCTACTTTCAGATCCGCTAAGTAGATTAGTTTTCTTGTTAGAATAAAACTGTTTTTTCCTCAGCTCTGAAACAGCAAAAGGAATCGTATATTTCTCTAATGTATTGTGGATTTATCTAAAGTATTCATTCTGTTTTTAGACTGAAACAATATTAAAAATGAATTGAAAGATTTATTTGTATATATTTAGTAAAGGAAGGTGAAAAGAGCCTAGATTTTGTAGATCAAAAAACAGGAGACAAACGATTATCGTGTAAATAAAATAAGATAATTGTTTCATAATTTCTTTTTTAAATATTAGTAATGACACCTTTAAAAAATATTTAAACTTATCTAGCGATTCTGATATCCAAAAATCAAGTAATTAACCACATTATAATTGTATCAAAAAACGATTTTCAAATTTAATAATACGAGTACGTGAACCAACAGAACCGACGGCAATGAATTAATATAACCAAAACCAATTTTATAACAGGCGTTGAACGATTTAAAATAATTTACTTGAATTATCACAGACCGTAAACTATTAATTAATTATTTATATACCTATATAAACCTCAGTACACATGAATTAAATAAAATACAATTTTATGAATTAACCTAATAATTAGGATATCTTAATGTACTGATTTATTCACTTAACTTCACACAAAAACATACACACAAACATGTTAAGAAGCATATGAAATATCAATAGATATATGTATAATAAAAATAATATTTATTTTCCTTAAATATCCCATATATATTCTTTTAAGAAAACCGTGAAAAATTAAGTGTTTTTTTAGTTTAGGGTGTCATTTGAGTCAAACATACATACACGTATAGGTCTGCGACACCAGCGCGTGTGTGTGGCGCGTCGTTTATCAAATACGAAGACCCCATACGTCATATTAACGGAAAGGATTCATACAATAAATTTATATTTAAAGAATAAATACATCACAACTGAAAGGACCTCGTTTATATTCCACACGAGACATTATAGATAGATCTTTTTTTACATTATCCTTATAATTTTATAATAAATTCTAATATATATAATGTATTAACAAATAAATCAACAATACTATTATTGAACTAGCTTTTGAACGCGACTCCGTCCGAGTGAATATCAGAGTCCATTCAGCCTACGGCCACTGAATTCGAATTGCACTTTATGATTCCACCCATGTAATTTTGGGATTCGAGATAAAAGGTAGCCTGTGTTTTTTTCCAGGGTCTATTATCATCTATCTCTTCACCAAAAATCATCAAAATCTGTTCAGCGGTTTAAACGTGATGATGTAACAGACAGACAGAGTTACTTTCTCATATTTATTTTAATATTAGTAGGGATATTATTCTAAGACCTTAATTAAAATGAAGTGATATCATGATTTCAACGTCAATTTGTTCACAAAGAGATACTAAAGGTTAATATTATGTTGATAAGCTCTTTGGCAAATAATTCATAATTAGGTACCAAATCTAAGCGTCTTATACTCGTGATAACTTCTAAACGAATTACGCGATTGGCATAAAACAACAAGTATTTTACTTCTAAATAAATGCCCTTGATAAGATAATTCTTTGTTTGATAAGAATTAATATTAATATTACGACACACATTTAACGTATTTTCTTTCACCTAACGATTTACCATATTTTCTTAATACAAATGGGGATATTTTGACTAAACCGTGCCGGTTAAGTATACGCTCTTGCTGACACTTTTTTAGAACTTAATAATATAGAACCTACAAACCAGTAGTACATTACTTGTTTATATTGTCTATAGTTAATAGGATTTTAATTATTAACCTTGGATTACAAAGTAGCAATTTCCTTATGAACCTCTATTTTTATAGATATGTATAGTATTTACCTAATATACTTCCTCCATAAATAGACTTTTCAATTCCGAAACAATTTTTCAAATTGGTTACGTAGTTTCCGAGATTAGCCCGTTTACATAAACAAACAAACAAATTATGCAGCTTTATAATACTTTATTTTTATGTGTGAGGGTATATAAAATATAGTTTTTTCAAATATGAACTTATAATCTTAGATATCATTATGCCAATTCAACCTCCAAACCCATTATCTCGCCACATCAGCCACGGTAGCTAAAAGTATTTTTTTATTATCTCGGTGTAATGTTGCTATCTAACTAAACATACTTTTCTCTCTGAATTTTTACGAAAGTTTATAAATATTGTAAATTTTCTTCTTAACTTTGTAAAACAACTATTGAATTCATTGAGACGTAACCTCTCAATCATTCAATGTATTCACTATTCACCGTGCAGGTGCCGGGTCAATCGTTGCAGGGAGAGGAGTTCCAACAGTGGTTGGGACTTGCAAATCAGTTGTAGGCTTTAGGAACCCCTATTAAGACGATGAAAACTTTAGTGTAATACAAAATCCTCAATTAACACTATATTATAATCAACTTTAATAAAATTCTAATTAATAATATCTACATACATAATACTTATATACCAACTGATAGCTACAGTATTAACAAATGTATCATAAAGCAATGACCCGTCGTCGGTTCACCAACACACATAGTCAGTAAAGTAATAAACGTACAACATAATTCAATTTCAAAGTCGATTAAATTCCTGCTCCAATTCTCTCCACCCCTCAGCCAGTTTAGCAAGTCATCAGGGGCATGTCACTATCACTTAGATATACAAAATTCAGCCTCAAACCTAACCTCCACATACATATAACATACACACTGCTTTTCGCCATCTAAGTCAGATTTGACTTCGAAATTAAGTTTGAAGAGAAAGGAATAATGTGTGCTTTAAAAAATTAATATGGTTGAACGAAATGATCAGTTTAAATATATAAGTATAGTCCATAAAGTATTCTCAGTTATTTAGTCAGTGGTGGTCTAATGGTTAGAGGGCCCGCCTCTCGTTGCTGAGAGCGCGGGTTCGATCCTGGCCCGGGCAAGTACCAATGTGATTTTTCCGAGTCATATGTACTTTCTAAGAATATTTAGACATCACTGATTAATGCTGATTCCCAAAAGTGGGTTTATGTCAGGCAGGCGGCCGGTCGTAAAAAACAATTAGCCAAAACCATTCACAACATGTAAGGCAGACCCTGGCTATAGCCGGGAAATTGCCAGGTAGACGATAGAAGGAGAAGAGTCCATAAAGTATTCTCATATATAATTTAAATAATTTCAAAGTTTTGGTCAGAAACAATCAGTAACATCAATTTAAACTTTCTTCTTTATGCAATAAAAAGGCTATATAATATGTATATTTCTTTCCGAACAAATTTAATTTCATAGCAATAGTTTTACTTCCTTAATTCTTACGACTGAAAGAATTTTACGTCCCATTGTTCAGACGATCACTGAACCGACTAAAAGGGGATGTACTGTGTATACTGAAAAGAAAAGACGAAGTAGTCACTGAACCTGAATATACTTAAATATAAATTGTATTATCAATCTGTTACGCGGTAGTCTCCAAACTTTATAAGGTAGTCTCCTAACTCAATTACTTCATTTCATTCTCGACTTCACACAAAGACTAAATATCAGTTGCAGCCATAAGAAATATTTTACATAATTACACCTTGAATTAAGCGATAAAATAATTTATTTGAATGAGTTTAGACAATTGGATTTAAATGATATGTAAAATTTTGCTTGTACACATTTAAATGCAACTAAGTTTTTCGGAAACTGCCCGATTTTTATTATTTTATATGAACAGACTACAGATATACATTTGCTTGTGATCACGGTTGATTTCTTAAACAATAAAGAGGAGTAGTATCCAAAAAACTCAGTTATATCCAAATGGTTTTATTAATTTTAAACAGAAAGTATATACTCTGGACTCTGGTGTTCAATACGTCGTTTAAAATTCTAACAGAAACCGCGGAACAAGGTTTATTTGAATAATTGTAATTACAATTATGAGCTACTAACCACTAACCATAGCTAACCTGATAACTACATTAACTCTGTACATCCCTAGACAATTCGGTTCCCCCTTCGTTAAATCCTACAGCGGGGAAGTTTTACGAATTTTCAACTTTACTACCTGTGAATAAAGTTAAAAGTGTTAAATTATTCATTCTCTGCCTTCATAAAGCGACTAGACTAGAAGTTTGGCTCGGATTTACCCGAACATTAAAACTTATCTTAGATCCGTCGATAAATATTAAGTATAAGAAACGCTTCAAAAAGAAGTATTATTGAATAAAATGTTTAGGAATCTGAGACAAGGACTTAAGTAAGGATATTTTTCTATAATGTGGTAATTTTTATACATGAAATCCTTCAATTAAATCTTTTATAAAACAACAAATAAGTACGTTATAATTGAAGGGGGACCGTTTTAACTGCACTTGTCGTAATGGCGTCTCGAGTTAGGGACCTTTTATGTTTAAAACCCTTGTAATGAAGTGCTCGATTCACAGAAGTTAATTATACAGGGTCTGATAGAGTTTGAATAGTACGATTGAGCCAGTGAGTGGCCTCTTAAAGGATCATTTAAAGAGTACTACCTCAAACCTATTACTTAACTAATCCTCATATATATATAAAAATCAATGCCACTTTTCGTTGTAATGTTATAACTCAAGAACAGGGTCTGCTATCGAAACTAAATGTTTGAAGAAATTAATTTGATATTTATTGATTAAATAAATCAAAAAATATATATATAATAAGGCGTTAATAAACATATAAAAAGTCTTCTATATAATGTAAGTTTTAATTTATATAATAATCTTTTATAACAATAAACAGACATCTCTCACTGAAATGTTATAAAGTATTAGTTATCTAATAAAGCACCGTACGTGCTACTGGAAATGGCATTAAATTAACGCCTGACGTTTTACGTAGGGCAATAATTTGAAACCGCAAATTGTGCTCAAATTAAAGGCTAGGCGCTACACTGATTAAACAATGCTTTTAAGGTAACGTATAATGAATAAGCTGATGCAGCATAATAAGATAAGGGATTTACATAAATATATGTATATCTATACTTGAATTGATTTATTCTTTCTTTAAAAAATATATATTAAACTAATATGATATTGTATTTTGTGAGTTTTCCAAATTGTAATGAGATCTAAGACTTTCGCGCGTTTCATTTATAACTAAACAAATATTTTTAACCATCGTATGCGTAGTATATCCGAAAAATATTAGTTTCATTTTTCCAATTCTTTCATAATAATTTGATTTCAAGTCTCACAATAAAGTCAACAAAATTTCTGTTCTTACATCCACTAACAGTATAGGTACATGTAGTAGGTAGTGTTTTGATACCTATCAATATATAGCTATGATATCACGAATCACGATGTTTGTTCTGAGTGACGCAACCAACAGAAGACAAACAAGTTTCATATTTATATCTATGACGATATTAGATTTGAATTCTATAATTTGGAAGTTGGCTACTCTATACTTCATTTATTAGTTTGTTCATATTACTTCTTCAAACTATGACCATGACATTTGGCATAATAATAAAATTAACTATTACTATAGGCACATTTTATTACTATAGATATATCATATTATGTATATGTCCCCAATGCAAATATAATAATGCTGCATGTCTATACATGGAACAATAGTCCCATTATTTTACAAATACATACCCAAAGATATACGTACTGTACAATAATTAATATTAATCATTTTATTTGACTTATGGTTCATAAAATATTATATTTATTTTGTCATTTATATTTATGTTAGCTTAGTTATATTTGTTCTTTGTTTTTTCTTTTCAGTTTTTCTTAATAATAATAGAAAATCTTCATTTGTTTTATATTTAGTAAATCAACACTCTAATAAATATATCTATTTAGAGAAGTATTTGTCGTCTAATCGCTTGAAACCAGTATCAATTTAATTAACGATTGTTTCATTGTATTCCTTATTGTTTGAAGATACTCCTCACTGTATACAGAATTAAAGTTTTATTTAAAACAACAAAAAACAACAAAAAATAACAATGATAGGATGTTTAAACTGTTAAATTTTAATTATTCTTTAGTTATATGTATTTTTTAATCCAATTAAGTTTAAAACTTCTCTCCAAATTAATATATTTGATTATTCAATATACTATATAAGAATCCAAGAATCTCTTACGATCAAAGACAATCGTAGTTTGCATTTCCTAGTTCATAGATTCCATAGTATTTCCTCGTCAGCAACAAAAACTAATCAGCTATCTTGTTCCCAATATAAATTTTGTCAACCCAAGCAAGGGTCATAAAGAAGAAACTCTTCCTTCGGGAAATGAAGGAAAAACATGATTACATGGCCTCCTAACGTTATATAAAAGAGATTTCACTTGGATTTTTTAATTTATGTATATATATGATTAGAATGATAATTGATTGTATTTCCGTCATTGAACGTGGATTTTTCGAATCCTGGCAAGTACCAATGTGATTTTTCCGAGTCAAATGTACTTTCTAAGAGTATTTAGACACCACTGACAGACGGTGAAGGAAAACATCGTGAGGAAACATGGACTTATAATTTCAAGTTATAAGTTTGAAATCACTAACCCGTTTTGAGCAAGCGTGGTGATTAATGCTCAAATTTTCTCCATGTGAGAAGAGGCCTTTGCTCAGCAGTGGGCTCTGATAGGATGATGATGATGATGTTAATGAACATAGCTTTTAAAGTTTAAACAATATTATTATGATATGATGTATATGAAAATATTTATAAATATTCTGTCGTTCGAAGGTCGGTTACTAAAGTTACTACAAACTAAAAGAAGCTTAACGCTTATAGTTTGTGTAACAGTATCGAAAACCATTTGAGAATTTATCCTTCAAGAGAAGTTAAGATATGAGGTCTATATCTCCTAGTGAACTGGTTACTAAGAGATATAAAGGAGATTTTGCAAAACAACTATGATTATTAAAAATAATCTGTGTATTGCCAGTGGAAAGTGGTTATTTTTTTACCAAATGTTCAAACAATCGACACATCTCTAATCTTTTCATACTATCAAAAAAAAAGACTTCTTTATTCTCTTACTTTCAGAAGAAAAGTAAGAGAAAACCTCCAAGACCCCATGAGAGGAAGCAGAAAGTTTGTGACCAAACGCAATAGTTACATTCTATGACAAGTTAGAAACAGTTCTAACCTTCCGCTATTTATAATTTAGAACATTAGCACCGGAGGATATAGCCATATCTGTATATAATTAAATCAGAATTTAAAATGTAGATAAGGCTATAAATCTTATCCAAATGAAGTAACAGGCTGACATATTATAATGTAAGTAAATAGAAAAAGACTTTGATTCATTATTAATATTACAATAGTGAACCAAATTTTAAATTATTTTCAAATTTGGTTATATAGAGAGTGGAGGTAAGCATTTAACGCGCGTTAGATAGGAGCCCCTTAAACCTACACCTGGGTCACAAGTCCCAGTCACTGTTGAAGCTCCTCTCACTACCTACAACGAGGGACCCGGCACCAACAGGGTGAATCTCATGAATGCTAAGAGGTTTCGTCTCACGAAGTATGGATTTCGTTTCTTTTTTCACGTTTCTCTTAACGTTACGACTTTATCTTTTTAACTTTAGTTTTGAATCAATATAACAAGAATATAATTAAAAACTTAAAATATATGTGAAAAAAATTATTCAAATATTTACATGATTTACATAACAGTTGATAAATATCTCTTAATTCCACATATCATCGTTAAAAAATATTAAAAACCAAACCTGTCAGTGGCATGCAACATTTTAGTGCGATGTGCAATTCACGCGCTGTCGCATGCTAGGCGCCAAATAGACGATACTAAGGGCACGTTCACACTATACTGTAATAACATAATAATACTATTAGCTACTTCAAGTACCTTCTAAAACTATTTCACTAGTTACAACAAAGTATAATACAAAAGAGAATTATTATTACTTTTTCTTCTTCTTCCTGGCAATTTCCCAGCTTTAGCCAGGGTCTGCCTTACATGTTGTGAATAGTTAACCCTCTTTGGGAATGCATTCATCAGTGATGTCTAAATACTCTTAGAAAGTACATATAACTCCGAAAAATCACATTGTTACTTGTCAGGTTCGAACCCGCGCTCGCATGCATGAGAGGCGGGCCTTTTAAAAAGAGAATTATTATTACTATTTATCAAAATGTATCCTTAGTTACTAAATACTCTAATAAAACCTTAATTTAATATTGATTCATTCATTAAAATATTCCGTATTATATAGAAAAATGTTAATAGCAAATATACTTAGATGGAGGTGACAAATATAGAAGTGATTCATCTCACACTATCTGAGTCAGCCTCACACAGGTGACAAGTTGATCGTTAACGTACATTTAGTTAAAGTATGTACATATATACAATTGTATAGTACTTGATCGACTATATATGATTATAACAATTGAAAGAGAATCATTAAAATAATATATAAAAACTTGTAGAGATGAAAATTTCGAACGAAAAGTCGTGGTGGTAGTTAAAGGATCGCCTCTCATGGCGCGGGTTCGATCCTGACAAGTACAAATGTGATTTTTCCGAGTCATATGTATTTTATAAGAGTAATTAGCCATCACTGACAGACGGTGATGGAAAACATCGTGATGAAAACTGATCTTTGAGCTAGCGTGATGATTAATGCTCAAATCTTCTCCATGTGAGAAGAGGCCTTTGCTCAGCAGGGGGTTCTGATAGACTGATTATGATGATGATGATGAAAGACGAAAATATATTGATGATTTAAATTTATTGATGATTGACGAAAATTTATATATATTTTACTATAAACATATATTACTTCTATTTCTATTTCATTCTATCACGTCCTAAGTCAGATCACAAACTTCGCACCATCTTCATAACATCCTCAACATTACTCACGCTTGTATAATATCTATACAAATATTATAAATATTGTGTTGTATTTAAAAATTAGCGTTAATTTGCTTCAATATCTGTTGGTATACTTGTGGTGGTCATAGAAATGTCCAAAAGAAATAATGTAGTAACTAAAATTTTATTTTGGTTTAAAAATATATATTTTAGGAATAAACATACCTTCTTATTTATTTGGTGACTAAATGTTTATTAGTAATAATTATAACAAACAATTAAAATAAATTTCTTACGAATTAAATTATATATAACATCAAAATTAGTCAGTCGCCTTGAAAATAATATAATATTAAAGTAACAAACGCCACTATTACGTTAAAAGTGATTCAAATTATATCAGTGTATTGTTTCTGGGAATTTACAGACCGCGTTAGACGCATTACAAACCACAGTTAAACGAAGAAACCGCAATCAAGTATATTAAACGAATTAAAAATACTTAAACACAAAGTTACTAGGTCTTCATAGGTATTGTCACTCATTGGTGCAAAGAGGACATTGAGTTTAAACGTCGTTCCCTCCAAAATCTTAAACTTATGAACGGCTTGAACGCTTTCTAATACTTCGTTAGAGATTTTTATATAAAAATAATTAAACAAAATTGAGGAAAACTAAACAACAATCATTATTATGATATTTTTAAAATTATCTTTGCTAGCACGTTTGATATTAGTCACTTTCTCAACCAGTTGTTTACAAATGTTGCATAATTCTAAATGAAAGTTACGTTATGTTTGTGTTTATAAGTTGTTTTTATTTGAAGTAAAGACTTCATTATAAAGGTCAATGGTCGGTTTAAAGAACGTATAATGAGCCTATCCCATGCCTTGGTCGGAAGATATAAATCTTTGAAATAACAGTTGTCAGGTCTACTAGATCTTCTTGTAAGGTATATAAGTACATACCAGAAACTAATTATTATAAAATCTCCTGGCACATGTCTCTGAATGTAGTCAAAAGCCTATTTTTAATAGATCTGCCTGCTTTTGTGAGGCCAAATACTTATCTAGCTTGAACAAAATGCTAATGACACTACGTAGGTGTCATATCAAACGTCAATCTGATTGTAGCCAACATCCTCAGTTGAAATACATTCTATTATTAAACGACAATGCTATATTTTCTAAGATTTCTCTAATCTGAATAACGTGGGGTACTTGAAACTTGATGCAAAGACCAAGGGACTACATAAAAACTCGTCTTTCACAACCAGAAACGTCACTGGCAATCAAAAACTAGCTAGAGGCAACCATCAATATCAGCGCTTACCTTCTTTAACTCCGAGTACCTAAAACTAGACTTATATTTCCAAAGTTATTTAGTCACTTTTCGTGATGATTCTAGTTGTATCGAAAATAAAAGAAAGCTATAACTATTGCAGGATAATTTCTTCTAGCTTATCTACTTGTTAACAACCTGTTAAATATTGCTACCAACATTTATTACACCCTTACCAAAGGTTTTTTTTAATCCACGTGACATAATTCGACGATAAATGCGGTCTTCGCAACCAGCAAGAGTACATTTGTACCCAACAAAAGGTATCACAGGTAATGTGGGTGATTTTTTTTGGCAATATAATCCGTGACTATTGACCCCAGGATCGTAAATATTTACGATCACAGTCTATAGCGTGGTGACAGGTGTAACAGACTGCTCCAGGAGAGTTGAATATCGACACCAGCTCCCTCTAACATCCTCACAGATATATAATATGTATGTACGTATATTGTGGTACGTGATAATTACGCTTCATCTTTAACAGTCTGATATTGTTTATTAATTTGAGTTGGACTCACACACACTCGCATACACACACACACATACAAGTACAATTTACACATGTAATATATACGTCTTATATAAATACTAGTAAACCTGGCGAACTCCGTTTCGCCTCCAGAAGGCTTTGTTTTATGTAACATTTCGTTTGATGATTAAAAGATGAAGTTTTTTTTTTTGTTTTATATTTGAAAAGCAAAATATTTATTTCATTTCACAACAGTAATGAATTCATTTCGATTACAAAAATGAAGTGTTATTTAGTTGAACTTCTCTAAGTAAATGCAAGTGAATCCAAAGTAGATACCGAATCGAAGCGTTATACGTGTCCGCAAATTATCTGTTTCATTGAAGTGCTCCTTTGTAAACCACATTTTTTGTTTTTTGGTCTAACGTTAACACAAATAAAGCGGATGGTTTCCCAACTCGTGAACACACAAACTATAACTGCCCATGTGAAAAACAATGATTTTCTAAATTTATCCCGCAAATACTAAATTACATATCTGTCATTATACGTCAATCGCATAGCTGTCAATTGTGTTTCGTTATTCCACGTTTTATAGTGACTGACGTTTCATGTCAAGTCCCACGGGAATGCTGTCGAACGGGATGAAAAGTATCCTATTGCAATTTCCTGGCTCTAAACTACCTCCCTGCCAATTTTCAGCTAAATCGGTTCAGCCGTTCTTGAGTTATAAGTGCGGTAACTAACACGACTTTCTTTTATATATATAGATACTGTATGCACTAGTGTTACCCTCCAGTTATTTTTACATAACATCCCTCCAGTGTGTCTGCTCCCTAACTTCCCTCGTTGGAAGTTACTTCATCCGGACACGTTTGTCACATGCACCCGTGGAGCCTCCGCTTACTGTGTACTATTTTGATCCTTGTATTTATTATAATAAAGCCTATAATACTTTAAGCCACTTTTTAAATGAACCGAGATATATCCTCATTCAATTTTCGATCATAAATCTAAAGCATGTGAGTCGGATTCGATTTTGCAGGAACACAGAAATCCAATGAATATATCGGTATTTAATTTTGATCTTTATCTCATGAGCAATAGAAGGTATTTTAGTTTGTCAACTATATTTATTATTGAAGTCGGGGAAAAACTTGCCAGTTTCATAGCAGATTACATTCTGGGTTAGTTTTGACAAAACGCTGTAGCGACGTTTTTTATTTTTATGTTGTTTTCGATTGGCTCCGGTTTAAATTCCCAAAAAAATCCTGACAAAAACAGCATATTTTTACGATTCCTTTGATTGACCAAAACATCGGTATTTTAATAGTCATATCATAACTATTTGTGGAGCAATCCTAGACGTATTAAGGAGTTAATTATTAATGAGATCTAAGTCTTTCGCAAGTATTCTTTATACTAATCTAGTTAATATTGTAAGCCATATAATCGACTTCATGTTATATATACCCATTGAGGTGATTCACCGTCTCCAGGCCTCAGGAGACAATTTAGTTAGTCCTAACGATCTAGAAAATTGCTTTTATAGAGTTTCTTGATTTATTTTTATCGACTCCCTTACATGATGTAATGTTGAACATTATTTTATTTATTATATGTATGTTATTTATTATTTTTATTGATAACTTTATAGTTTTGACTTATTTTAAAACAACATTTTCTATGTCCTTTAACCTTAAGAAAAAAACTACAATAGCGGAAGCAATAAGGAGTGAAAAAATAGCAATGGTTTAATTTAAAAGATTCACGATTTAACTATTACGTAAATGCTATAAGTATTTAAAATATATTCTAAATAATTATTTCTTCCCAAAAATCACAAGTAAATAACACGTTTTTTACTTCTAGAAGACAAAAGTGGTAAACGTTGAACCATTTAGTCAATCAAAGAGAGATCAAACAAACCTGCCTTATTTTATTTACGGATTTCTGCGTCTGATACTCACAGCTAAAAGTTACCAAACAGTATTTGGGAGCATTTCAGTGTCGAGACTTGTTTACCCGTACGTTGTTTACGATACTCTAGATTTTATTTATCGAAGTCGTTTTACGAATAATATATTGTTTGTTAAAATATAATGTAGCATGTGTGAGGAGGTATAACAAACAAAATCTCATCGATGGAACAGATCCACGCAATAACACTGAAAGATTCCATAAAAGACTAGTGAGAAATAAAACGACGACTTCCGAAATTCGCGCGTCTTCAAATGGCTGCCGTAAAAGCAAATGGCTTATGGCTGCACTTTATTTAACAAGCTTTAATGTTTAACTTGAACGTCTTGTCAGCAGAAAGATGTACGACTACAGACAACACATAACAAGTATGTGGAGGATTTGTAATTTAAAGAGCCTTATTAATTTTATATTTACCAATGAATACGATGTATTATGAAAGTTTACTTACCATAATATATATTTGTGTTATCGGAATAAAAATAATTATAAAATAATTTAATACGCTTGCTAAATGAATATAACTTTTATATACGAAGATCTTAACACACGCATATATACATATATGTATATACATATATAGGATCTGATTGTCAAGTTCTTTCAAACAGTGGACAACATAAAATAGATGTGACCTGTTTCACTTCTTATTTTCTTTAAAGGTTTATTTAATCTATAGAATCTAATATAATACAATCATAACAAGAACTTCATCATTCAATCCTTCACTCAGTAAGTTTAACAACATAGTTATATATATTAATGATTCTTATAGGACTTTAAAGTGACGAATTATCATATAAATACCGGATAATATTTCATAGAAATTATATTAAATTTCAATAAAGCTAAACTCTTACTATTATAAGGATACTTTAAAAGAAAACAAACAATCATTGAACGACTATTTACAGTAAAAATTGTTTCAGATATATAAATATCAACAACTTATTTCATTCTATCTAAATACTATCGATAATATTTCCGATGGTTTCATATTTTAGTGTAAAAAAGACTAAAGTTGATAATGCAAATGAGAACTGAGAAAAACATATAGGAAAAGCGTTGTCATCTTAAAGTATACACGCTGTATATAGAATACAGTCAAGACATTAGTGCAGCCTGTATAGTGCGGGGGACGCATACAAATAGCTGGGATTACGTAAGGCCGAGTGTACACTGTGAATAAATATTTATATGAAAGTTTTGTATCACATATGCATGCTTAATATATAAGTCATGCATAGCAGCGAAGAAACTTCGAAACTGTGCTATCAATATACATATAACATTTGAACAAAGAAAAACTAATATATGTTTGAAGTTCAATCCTTTTATGAATGAAATGAACATATCAAATTTTATCAGAATATTACATTCATTCTTCCAACCCATTCAATTTCATTCGTCATTCACAAACCAATCAATTTATCGTTCAAACCATATTAATATATTAAACCGTATTATATATCTATTGTAACATAATGCTCAGTGCTCGGTGGGTCGTCGCGTATGTTTTGTTTTTAACTCCGCTCCTGTCACTCCCACAGTTATATTAAATTGCAAGTGAACCACTTTTAATATTAATATACCATTTGAACGTCTTGAGGAGGAAGAAATAACAAGAATATTACTATATATATATGTATATATATTACTTTAAAATCTATAATGTTTAATACAAAACTCTATAAAAAGGCCTTCTGAAGGTCACTGGAAATAAAATAATATTTCTTTTTCTTTTACTATTATGACTTATCCTTTTCTATCCCTTAAGAATTTCAAATTAAAACTTTAACTAAACGTATAACAACTGAATCGATTTTGAACAGCATTTCACTCGCAAATGGGTATGTCATAAGGAGTACCTTAGAATACTTTTTAACCAACAACAAAATCTAGGAAGTTGTGAATGTTTGTTATGTTAGTACGCCTACAATTAATGGCTGATTTAATAAGAAATGTTTTTTTTATCTAAAGAAATTGAACTGTCATCTTTTTATAAGGATCTTATCTGGTTCGTCTAGAAACAGAATGATATTTTAAAAGTAAACTTTAAGTAACGTTTACTGAAGATCGTTTAACATAGATTTATAGGCCAAGCCGCAAAACACAATTAGTATACATTGTTCTCTGTAGTATATATAAGTTCAAAAAAGAAATTAGTAAAATATGTAATATTTTTGCGTGTCTATTATATTATATTTAAATAAAACTAATTTCAGACACTTTCATCTCCTCTTTCTGTGATCACGGTGGCTGTAAAGGACCCGACATGTTTGGAGTATGTGTATGTATAAAAAACAGTGGTGGTAGCCTGTAGGTTAAAGTCTTGCCTCTCATGAGGGTGCGGGTTCGAAACCTGGCAAGTACCAATGTGATTTTTCCGAGTCATATGTACTTTCTAATAGTATTTATATACTACTAAAACACGGCGAACGAAAACATCGTCGGGAAACCTGGTCTTATAAGTTCAAATTATAGTAAGTTTGAAATCACCAATCTGTCTTGAGCAAGCGTGGTGATTAATTCTCCATGTTACAAGAGGCCTTTGCTCAGCGGTGGGCTCTGATAGACTGATGATGATGATGATATATAAAATAATAAAAACAAGTATGTAGTAATCGAATAACTTAGTTTCATTTAATTGATATATATAGTTGAAAAAAGTTGTCTCTTTTTCAATAGATGATCTCTACCAGAAAACATCATAATATTTGACTATTTCAAAACTACAAGTATTTCTCTAAAAGCCATATATTTTATAAGTTCAGTATCATCATGATTATAATTGTTAATATTCCTTTCAATATAATATTAAAAGCTGAATTTCAATAAACCTTTTCAATCATATTCTCTTTATAAATGTTAACACAAATTTCAATAAAAAATCCATGATATTAACAAAATGATTTATCTGCTGTCTAAAATTGTTATATTTTCTGTATAACAGACTTATAAAATATACAAAATATGTAAAATAATAAAATATTGACTACAATATATGAATTTATTGTGAAAATGTTAGATTAACTTCAAAATCTAACCAATATTTTTGTAGATTAAATTAAAACATGAAGAGATAAAATATTAAACATATTTTTTGATCCCGCTAACCCTGCCCTCACAATAAGCTTACCGCAGTTATCATACGCAAATTATTTCCTTCTATAGGTATTCAAAAAAGTATATACTATATATCTATATATTAAGAGTATATATAGATTTAATTTTCTGTTAAACAAACTTAATTCAAAATCATAGTAGTTACATTTATTCATTTTTTATTTTTTTTTTATTTAAAGAAAGCAATAAAAAAGAAAGAAACTTTCAATCACAATACATAAGATCACAATTGAACAATCATAATTGAACAATATATTTACTATGCTAATAAAAACTCAGTATATTTTATTAAAATACAATTTTTATCATTATTTTTCATTTCAAATTATAAAATATACAACAAATTGTATAGTAATAACATCTATATTAGAAGCAACAAAACACATTTATTAACTCAGTTAAAGTCCTTATAACTCATTTTCTTAATATATAATTTAACATATAAAGAACATCGACCTATATGAAAAACTTTAGTTAATACTTAGTTAATACTCATGACTCATACAATATATTCGTCATGACTAACTGACTCACATCTACTACCGCGTGTACGTGCTTAAGGTACTGCATATTTGATTATTTTGCACACTCATTATTAATATATTTTTTTCTATATAATACATAAATATTTTGTTTATAAACTATAATAATAAAGCAAGATAAATATTTCCTATGATATTAAATAGAGTTAAATTCAATTGTCACATGTAAAATCAAGTTAAACGAAACGACGAAACTTCTCATTATTCAATGTATTCACGGTGCGAGTGTCGGGTCCATCGTTGTAGGGAGAGGAGCTTCAATAGTGACTGGGACTTGTGACCCAGGTGTAGGTTTAAGGGGCCCCTGTCTAACGCGTTAAACGCTCACCTCTACCGTCCAAGCTCCACTCTCTACCTAACCAAATATGAAAAGAACCTACTAGGACTGTCTTCGAAGTACGTTGGTTATAAAGGAAGGAAAAATCTGTGAGTTCACACAACCTTGGTTTATCCTGAATATCAAAATCAAAGGTCATACGAAAGTTACTTGTGAGTCATGTTAGTTACGATAAATACTACGATCAACAAATTGATTGATAGAAAAAATATTGTTTATATTATATGATAACTAAGATGTTTAATGTGCTTATTTGAATGAAACTAAGGTTACATAATAATAATAAAAAAGGTTTAGCATTCGAAAACCCTACTTTGACTTATTCATGCTACTATACTTTAAATCAAAATGATATATTTTATATATTTTAATGATATTTATTTTTAAATACACATATACACATAAAAATAATATACAAGTAATAACAGAATATCATATATAAGATATTTTACTTTGTATCTTATACATTGTATGAGTCAAGTTAATTTTTTTCCTCAATTAATACGTTTTGTGGGAAAAAATATAAAAAAAACATATATTTAACAAAACAAGACAGGTTATTCATTTATTTTTTAATTATACCGGTGACGTCATTGTAAAACTATTAATAAATAGATAATTTAAGAAAAATATTTGAATAATTGAAAATAAATGTTTTATATATTAACTGAAATAACTGAGAGATTTGAAAGAATTAAAGAAATATACCTCCTATATGAAGATAAAAGGTGGTAGAGATTGGGTGAGGTTAAGTTACTACAGCGCGACCGGGGAAGTACCACCCCCTCACAGAAGATCGGCGTGAAGTTGCCTTTAGTGGCTGCGTTTCGTTCGATGAGTGAGAGAGCCGGTTGCCCTTTCCCTGTTCCTACCCTTTCCAGTCATTTCCTTATTCCCAACCCTCCCTTTTCCTCCACAATTAAGGTTGGCAACGCATCCGCAACACCTATGTTGCAGATGTCCATTGGCGACGGTCACTACTCACGATCAAGTAGGCT
The DNA here is from genome assembly GCA_916720795.1 of Danaus chrysippus. Taxonomy (NCBI): domain Eukaryota; kingdom Metazoa; phylum Arthropoda; class Insecta; order Lepidoptera; family Nymphalidae; genus Danaus; species Danaus chrysippus. Next base: position 354,858 of record CAKASE010000068.1, read on the forward strand.
GTCCGCTCGTTTGCCCCCTTTCACTTTAAAAGAAAGAAACACTGGGCCTATACAAATAGAGTAATATTAGGTGTGTTTAATTCCCACAGTAATTTTGATATATTTGAACATACTCGCGGCTTGTTCCGCCCGGCATCATGATAGTAATCAAGACATACAGATTATAACAAAGTCAATTATGTTCTACGGACGTTACAATTACTCCACTGCATCTCCATCATAATTGAATCTTCTCACCAGAAATTACATAGAGCATACGTACACAGGAGAAGCGGAGAGCGATTATATCAATGCATACTTGGAAATATATTTATAAAGAAATTTCCTATCACAAATGTGGTCAATATACGATCTTTAAATATTACATTCTTTATTATTATAATACTACTTATATAAAACACGAATTAAAGTTAGTTTTTTCACAATAATGTGTTTGTTATAAGTATTAAGTATGGAAAGTATTATCCGCTGTTTCTGCTTCTATGTAACTTCCATATAATTTATAATGACAATCAAATCTAGTTCTTATGACCCTGATAATAAAAGCCACAAGCTCTGCAGCTGTCAGGGTTCAATAGTCGGGTCAATTTAGACAATTGTGGTTAACGTAGTGTAATGAATAATGAATCTTGTGACGTATAATTGAAGTTCAAATTAACAAAATGTATAAAAGAGATATGCACTTCTGGTTGTTTAATTATTTGATTAGCTGTTATTTAGCACTGTCCTGTAATAAAGGACTAATTAATTACCTAAATTCTGTACAAGACGAAATTTAAGTAAGGGCACGACTAAGAGCATCAAAGAAACGAGACGTTTTACTGCCGAGATTTTGTTACAAAGTCCTATAAAAAAAGGATTTTCTACTTTATTTCCTTAATAACAGATTTTATACAGACAATGAAAAGGCTTAAAGTGTTCAGTGAAATATATAACAAGCAAATATGTTTTATTTAAAATACTAGCTGTTACCCGTGACTTCGTCTGCGTAAAAAAAGAGAAAAAATAACAATGAAAAACATTTTAAGCACCGCGTGCGTCCTGAATCCCAGTCGCGCGTGTTAACATTTAATTTATGGAATGGGATAAAAAGTAGCCTAAGTTATTCCTTATTACATCAGCTATCGGCCAGTGAAAGTCCCGTCACAATCGGTCAAGTCGTTTCAGAGATTAACCGGAACAAACAGACAGATAATAATTGTAAAAAAAATGGAATTTTATTGTATGCACCGTATTCATATTCAAATGGCATGTAGTAAAAAAATGGTTATTTCAATATTTGCAACAGACATTCCAATTTTAATTCTTTGTATGTATAGATTTAACATTTTCTTAAAGGTTTACAAATGCATAGTAATATAAAGAACGTTTCAATTCTAATGCTACCATTCACATGTTTAGCCTTTGTCGTATATAGTTTCGTTATTTGCAATTATTTCTCATGACTAACTAAGAACAATGCTTCCCACGGTTATGTACACTATAATATACGTGTTTTTAACAAAAAAAATAAGAAAAATCTTGTTTAAAACACTCAATTTTTATGAATATAAAATTTATTTTAATTATAATTAGCGGGTAAATTAAATTTGTTGGCATAAACGTGAGATTAACGGATTTTTTCTGATAAAGCTTCATATGAGTCACTAATCTTTGAGAGGTTACTGTATAGTAGCCATTACAGTTGCAATTAATACAGAACTTAAAAGAATCATATAAATTACTGAGTTGTTTCTAAGTTGAACTAACGGCCAATGAACATACTCGTAGATTCTGCTCAAGTAGAGCCTTACAAAGACATTTTTAAGTTATGATGAAATTACATTGAGACTGGGGTTTTAATTAAGAGTAAGAAAAAAAGTTATGACTCGGTTTTCTAACTCAAATTATAAACAAATTAATAAAACTATAAAAGATACTTCTACTGCTTCTAGTACAAATAGGGACTATGCCTAAAGGAATGAAACCTAAAATTTACTTGCAATTAACCTAAATACAAAATAATTGAAGCTATGACAGTAGTTTTATAACCTTCGGAGTATCTCTTTGTGTGATTTAAATTACATAAACGCATCTTACAATGAGCATACAGACAACATTGCCTACTTTCGGTAGGCATTTATTATGTGAAGGACAGTTATTAACTAAACTGTGGAGACAATAATATTATTGTCATTTACCAATTGGCCATATAATGATGAATCTCGAATGATGAATATCCTGATATATCGACATGAGAATTTCGGTAACTGTTGTAACTGTGACCTGGTATTCTATAGGTAGATACGAATCTTTCTTTTGTTAATATTTTATTATTTTAAGCACCTATTTTTCTCTTCCATCTAACCATTCAAATTACAAACTTAATAAAGTCAAATAATTCCTAGTTATTATTTCTTAACAAAGTAACCATATAAATCATTCTTCATCTTTGTTCAATTTTAAGTGACTATATTATTCAACGTGCTCTCGTCAGCGTAAGTACATCCAATGAACCTTGAGTAAGTACTTAAGTGTGCTACATTACCATTTCACTTGGCACTTTACAATGCCATGGTGTTGGAGATTGTAAGCTTACGACAGCTTTGAAAACCTTAATAATTAAAATATTTTAAACAAGCACTATATGTGGATGAAAAGGGTTTATTTTTATAACTCTTTACAAAAATTTTTAATCGACTTTATAGAACAAGAACGTTAGATTTTATAACATTTTTTATGTGTCGTCTTAACAAGCCAGTGTCCCGTTAAAATGGTGCTCAAAACTTCAGTTGCGAAATGTTGCAGCCTAATTACTACTTAAGGACATTGAATAGAGTTTTAAAAACTTTGCCTCGAAGTTATTTCATTTATATTATCAAAATAAAGCAGGCAGCACTGTGTTTTTAATATATATTTTTTCATTATGTATACAAGTTACCGTTGTGTCATTACAACTGACAATTGAAGTTGAATGACATTGAATAATGTTGGTTCACATGATTAGAACAATATTAATACGAGGGATTTATAAACAAAATATTATTTTAAGGAAGACAATACAATGCTATAGGTTTTTTTTTGTAAGTTTTGTTTGGTTGCTAAATAAAGAAATAATTTAAAACCCGACCGCGGACTAAGAGATAGAGTTTACAAGATTAGACAGAATTTAAATTAAAGTGGAATTGTATTTTACTTCCAATGATCTTTAGTTCACATTTTCTGATCGGATTTATAGTTTTTAATTCTTGATTTAATCATGTATTTTTAGTTTCTGTTTCATTAACATTAACTACTTGAAAAATTGTTAAATTTACCATTGTTATAATTGATTGATTTGGAAGAAAAATATTATCTAAATGTCTATTAACAAAGCCAAAGTACAAGACGAAAGTAATTATATAGAATTATATGTTCCAGTTTTGTTAACATTCAAACGCTTTAAGACACAAATATAAGTACATATAAATATGTATATGCATCCCTTAACATTAATTTTCTTTTTTATAACAGATGAAGCTTTTGGTTTTAATCATAGTGATGTTGATCTTTAAAATACAGAGTACAAGCCAAATGTTATCACCGTCCTTACTTACAATGTTATCACAAAAAAATCGCTGCTTTTCACTTAAGAAACAATATGCTTAGTAAAAGTTTAGATCTACATACGAACAGTTTTGCGTTTCTAAATCTATACGTTACGTTAACACTGCGTAAACATTTGCGAATGTAAAACTGTTAACGCTACGTGCATAGTATTAATATGCCAACAAGGACTAAGCGTATAGAAGTGGTAGGATAGCATCCCAATGATATATAAAGTCAATTGTCGATCCCAATCTCTGTAAGTATACTGACGCCTCTATCGTGAATACTTGTAGCACATCACCTCTTCCTATTATAAGCAACTTAACACTGATTAAATAACTGAACAAAACAAACTAACATTCAGAGAAAAATAATATGTTATCATTGAGTAATTCTGTAAGGAATATTTTTCGTTTTAAAACGATAATTAGAAATTTAATTTGGGCAATTATCTCAAAGTTTTAATTCACATGTGAAATCGTAGATAGTTTGCTGAAAATAGATTACATTTTATATCAAAATCAGTATTTCTTTATTGATTAACTAACTTAAACACACATTTGTACAAACATGTACATTTTAAATATTAATAAGATACCGATTGAAATAGACATATACACAGAAAAATAAATATAAATATGTAGTGAAAAACTACATCTAATCCAATATATAGGTAGTTTCGAAACGTTTCTGTCCATATTTATTTATAAGCAAACAATTCGATGTTGCAAAACAAATTCTTTGTTATAAAATGATTCCGTTCTCGTATGACGTAACGCCATAGAACATTTGTCAGCCTAACCGCGTGCATTAATAATATTCAACCCACGTAAAACCATAATAATGACCTACATACATATTTTTATCCGCCCCGCGTTACTCCCCGCTAACCGCTCCGCTACTCTCCCCGCTCGCACCTCGTCGGGCCCTTACCAACCGGTTCTCCTTGACCGTTCTATGGTTTAGGGCAGAAGGTTTCTCAATAATATTAGTACCAACGGAATGTAGGGCGAGAATGTTGTTTGTATTTCCTTACAGTTGTTTTTCTTTAAAAGAAAGTTGTATATTATGTAATATGTCTACATGTTAACACGTATTTACCAAAATGAAGAGCTACATATAGATTTATTAGTTTTATTAACTGAGATTGCTTTCAATCTCCTGACTCACACCAGGATGTGGTTTCTTATTTCCAATTAAAGTAATAATTACAACTTGTCTCAACTTTCTATTTTCTCATGACTCATCGCTAAGTGTCTGCTCTATAAACTTGTCAAGGAACAAATTTCCCGTTTTCTTTCATGTTTTAAACTGTTATAAGTTCTGAATGCTAATTTATCATAACAAACTGCTGAATCCAGAGAATCTTTTAGACGTACATAATATCTAAAGTGATTCAAAGTTAAACCAGACTCCAAATAATATATATATTTAATACTTACCATATAAAAAATCTGAATCTATTGTAATTATTGTCTGTTCATCATCTGTCAAAGGCAATGATGAAATATATTCAAACTAATTTTATATTATTTAAATATTGATATACTAATAATAATAATAAATCATACGAAGACAGACAAAACCTGAGAGCATGTAATATATAGTCAGTAATTTTTTTACTTTGAATGGAACTTGTATACATAGTTAATAGTTTTTTATTTATTTTCTTTGTAAAAACACTTAACTATGCAATTTATAGTAAAATTTGACGTCCACACTAGGCCAGGCCTATATCGTGGACATCGATTCATTTCAAGCAGACAGGATTTAGTACATTATTACTAGTCTTATAATAATAGTATATGACAATCACACAGAAAGTGGTGTGTACAAAAAAATATGTGATTTGGTACTGTACTTATGATTGTTAACAATTTAAAAAAATCTTTATGACACTATGAAATTAATTTATATAAATTTATATGCAAAGTCGAGCTCACAAACTAGTCAATATAAAATAAGTAAACTAGGACTGGCGTTAGCGTGTATTTAAAGACACCAGCGGCAATTTTATTAAGCTCAGGAAATACCTGCGGTCATATTATTTACATTATCGGAAAATATATTATAAATGAACCATACTTTGAATATAAATATTCAATATTTAAAAGAAACAAAATAAAAAAATTCCAATCTATGATCAGAGGAAAATAAAAATCATTTCACTATTAAATCAGTTTAACATCAATATAATCTATGTATTTGTACAATATCTACAAACCTTTGCAAACATTTATTTGAACGATTTACTCCAACAACTCAAAGGCTGTCGAATAACAACCATAATTAAAAACGATTACACAACAGTTCTCATTAAACCATCGGAATGCTATTAAGGTCACATGAACCTACCCTCTCAATTTTAAGGACCAAAAGCAACTCTAATACTAGTTTCACCTCAATAGAAGTTAAAGTTGGACAAATCTATTTTAATGGACTAAGGTGAACGGAAATGCAAAATAAATTATAATTGTAAGTATTACAATTATATTTACAAGAAATATATTTTGTGTAAATGAGAATTATGTGTCTATATTGTATTAAAGTCAGTGGTGGCCTAGTGGTTAAAAGGTTCGCCTCTCATGCACGAGAGCGCGGGTTCGATCCTGGCCCGGGTAAGTAACAATGTGATTTTTCCGAGTCATATGTACTTTCTATGAATATCAAGACATCACTGATTAATGCATTCCCAAAGAGGATTGATGTCAGGCAGGCGGCCGGTCATAAAACAATTAGCCAAAACCATTTACATGTAAGGCAGACCCTGGCTAAAGCTGGGAAATTGCGAGGTAGAAAAAGAAGATTGTATATACAGATCCGTTTTTAAGTATGTTTCTATTTTTAATAGAGCCTTCATTGAACGGTTCAATTCACTTGGCTGTATTAAGTAATATTTTTTAGCGTTTTTAATGAGTTCGTTACCTTACTTTATTTAGCATAGTACATGACGTAATAACTAACACCTTATATACCTCCATATATACATCTACACGTACATATTTATATGTATGTATATAAAATTCTCGTGTCGCGGTGTTTCACAGAGAACTCCTCCGAAACGACTGGACCAATTTTGATGTAATTTTATGAGTATATTGAGTACATCTGAGAATCGGCCAACATCTATTCATATCCCTAAGTCATAAGAGTTCTTCTCTTCTTCTACCTGGCAATTTCCCAGCTTTAGCCAGGGTCTGGCTAAATCTGGCTAAACCTGGCTAAAGAGTTGTTCACCCTTAATTTATTATTAAATTTAGGATGGGTTTTTTGTTTTTAATTTTTTATAATGTAGCATTAAAAATACATCGACCCAATATTTTTATCTTCAACCCCTATTTTTTTATTTCAAATGTTTCTAGATAAAAAACTTTATAGTACCTCAACTGTAAATAGGAATATAAATAATTTTGCATATTTATTTATCTAATTTCTGTTATGTTATTTTTTTATATTATTTCTGTTATGTTATTTCTGTTATGTTATTTTAATATGTTGATTATTATAACGCCATGAAATAAAACCCAAAGTCTTTAATAAATCACTAATAATGAAATGGGTTTACTGATGGGGTTAAATATCAAATGGAAAAAAGCGACATTAATCCCGGTCAGACTTATAATAAGGATATATAGTATAAATAATCTTTAATTTATTAAGGCTGTAACGAAAAAAGGTTTATTAATATAACAAATACACAAAAATAATGAATCCTACAACTACATATATCTAAAAAAATGAAAAATAACAATATCTATTTAGTGTGATTTTAATTGTTTTATATGAAATAATAATTAAATAATATTATCTAATAGATATTAGTCAATAGTACTATAGATTGGTTATCGTGAACAGAACTTACGAATCACAATTCAAACTTATTTAGTTTGTTTATGGTTCAAACAACTACTGGATGTAGGTCGAACGTGGAACAAGAAAATATTGAAACGGCTTCAAGAGATTTAATAACAAAAAAAGTGTATATGTACTTGTGTATGTGTGTGTATGTGTGTGTGTGTGTGTATCAAGATGTTTGTTCCTGTATTCACTTACATTTTAATAGCAATAAAAAAATAATTTATTACGACTCAGTACACAAGTTTATTTCTACAGCTCCTACTAATATTAACAAGAGACCATACTATATAACTTGAAGAGTTATATATAATAGTTATATATTGAGACGGATAAAAATATATAATATTTAGTAGGAATATTGAATTCATAGTCAAGTATTTAATAAACTAGTCTAAGGTGACACGTGTTTTTAGGAATTGTAGGAAAACAGTGAGAAAACCTGTTCAAGAACATACGTGACTTATAATTAAGATATTATAGTCTGAATCAATAGATTTTATGTCCTCTATAACTTGAACTCTACAATCATAGTTAATGACTGCATACAGAGATCTAGTAAATCGGTTGTTATTACTTACATATTTATAACATAAAATACAATCAAGTAATGAGGGTTATTAACTAACATTTATTATGTGGCATTACGCAATTATTATTAACAACTATGGCATTCCAATTACCATGGAAACAGAAATAATAGAAATTATAAGACTGAATCTTTCAAAACGCCACATCCAGTTGTTAAGAGTCTTTGAAGTCATTCAAGATTCCGTTGTGACCCGTGACTCGGTTTTTCACTGTTATTACAACTTTTTATGTGTTTATTTAGTCCCCTGTGTACTCAAAGAGTTATATTATATACCTATATGTACATAGCTCTATTTACGAAGAAAACTGCGTCTATATAGTGTGATAAAAATAAAATATCCATAGATTGAGATATAAAATTTTATTCTATTTATAATATTATTATGAACGCCCTTAAGACTAGCTCTGACTTTACAATAATTATTTTATATAAAAAAAATATCTTACAAATTAAATCTGTGGTTAAGTATGTAGAATATAACATATATTTTTCATGCAAGCTTCATTTATTTTTATAATTCAGATATGCGTTACATTTGTACACATCTTTGGCATATGATAACAGTTTTCTATTTTTATAATATGTAAACATTATGGCGTTTATTAAAAAAGGACGGAAAATCCACATCACTTAATTATTACGTAAAATAATTTATTTAGACGGATTTTTACAAATATATTGTTCTTATTATAATAGGCAATCCGAATTGGCGTAATAATTTTATAACACTTTTACAAATATTGGCTCATTTCTTAATTAAACTCTGTCGTACATCTACAATCTTATTTCAATACATATAACCATACATTACAATCAACGGCCTATTCGATGGCACCATTTCTATTTCGCAAAACCGATTTAAAAACACCTGTCAATAGTGACCCAGATAATATTTCGACACCATGAGTCCTCTAGAAGCTCTGAGAACTTACGCAACTAAATGACGAAATCTATCGACACGACATACCGATTAGCAGCCTTGAGAGGTAAAACATACGCAACGCCCCTCATACTGAGGCATTCATTTAAAATTATACATTCAAATGGACATGCGTTTCATTAAAATGTAGAAACAAATGAATTAAATGATTAACTACTATTTGTAAAACCTGTATTCGAATTGAAGAGTAGATCTCTGTTGTGTAAGCGAAACTCGATTTAAAGACGAGGTCGTTTTATTCTCATGGTCCCTCTTAACGCATGCTTAGCTTATGCAATCATACGTATAATAATTACAATATTGGTAGAGGGGGGAGGGAGGGAGGGAGGGGTCAAATGCACAATTCTGTTGTAATGATTCAGGCGTGATTCATTCAGTTAAAGAGGATATTAATTTATCCAAATGAATCTTTGACCTGCGGCGCTAATAAGTTCGTGAACTCCTTACATTCGGCTGGCATACCAAATACAGTTGAGAATGATGACGACTTAACTATGCCAAAATATATTAAGTTTATAAATACTGAACAATAATTAGAATAATCGATTAACCATTAACATAAAATAGATATATAATATATTACTATAATGGAAGTAATATTAAAATATAATTATAAATCGGTAACGTGGAATGTAAAACTAACTTAGAAATAAACATTCTAAATTTCTCAAAAGAAAACAAAGTTTATATCCAACAGCGTGGGTGCTGGAAAAACTTTCCTGCCAGAAAATTGTTCAGACTTCGTTTCGATTCGGAAATTCGTACTCGTGATGTAAAACAAGCCTTATAATTCAGGACATAAGAGCGTTTATCGCACAATCGGTGGTATTAAACTAAAGGAGTACTAGCACCGTGAATTGTGAATGAGTCGATATAAAATGCATCACAAACAAGAAACTGATGACTTTATGTGATTATATTACGACGATGTAATATTTATTGGCGCTGCAAAAAATGCAGTTATTATAGTCCATTTGTTACTTTATGCGACGTTTTATAATCAATATGTAAATATATTGTGTTTGCAAACGTTATTAATTTAATGGAAATAAAGCTTCTTTGCATAACAAAGTCCAGTAAATGGCATAGCTCATTACAAAATAGGCTCGAATCTATTCACACAGAACTAAACACAATACAGTCAATAGTCCTACAACCGTTCAACCGCATCGACTCAAACACAATGGAAGCTACATGACTCGTACTATTAAAAACTTTACCTGTATTAACACTCAGTTTCACCCTCTTTTCTCTCCGTGATGTAATGTTCCACCTCCCGCAACGAATTAAACAATCTCCAAGCCATTATGACTCCCATTATCTCCACTAAAGAGATGAGCAGCGAGGCACCGGCGACTGATGAGCTTATTATCTTCGTATAAACTGAAGCGACCTTGGCACATCCTAATCTTTCATTGGCTTCCTTATCAGTAAAGTCACAAGTGGCTCTGTAATAGCTGTCCTGACAGCAGGTCAATGGCAAATCGTTCCTCCAGCTCCTGTAATCACGAGCGTCGTTGGCGCCACAACATCTTAACTTCCTTTCGATTCTTCCAAAAGCCTTGAATACATCAGGGTTAGATTGGGAGTTGTAGTATCCATCGTACACGGTGTCCTTGATGAAGCGGTCGGTGTCTTCACCGTCCACAAAAACGAAGATCAAAGTAGCCGCGATCACTTGTCCAAGGATAATAAGGATGAGAAAGATCCCGTATATACCCAGGAGACCTCTGCTCTCCCTGTTGGTTCCGCACCATCCACAAAAGGCCACCATCATAACAAATAAGCCCAGCAATATGAAGAGCCATGGCGCCACCTGTGGCCAGTACACCCTGTAGTCCAAGAGGTAATGGTTGCTGTTTCTCAACGCGACGAATTCGGAGAGCTGCACAAAGAACCATATCCCCGTGGCCGCAGTTACTAAACCGAATATCGCGTACAACACATTCACCACGTAAAGCACACCTTTGATAAGCTCCTCTTTCCCCATGATGCTCGTGTGTCGTGATCGAAGGTTGGCAGTGGAATGAGAAACGCTGCAAAGCCGCGACTACTTTTATAAACTCGTGCGCAACTTGTCCGGACCTCAAGAACAGCGGCTTTACACCTCGCGATACGATAATAAATTGCATATTTAGTGAGAGGTGACTAACATAATTGATTCTAATTGCAGTCATTTGGTAATTGGATAGAATTTATGCCACGTTTATTGTAACGGGGCCATATAGTGTGATTCATATTGAACCATTTTTGTATATTAAATGAATAAATAATACCAGATATTTATATATATACATATATTTATTTGTAACTTTTCGTTTAAAAAATCAGACTGTAATATAAAAAATATACTTTCTTAATAAAACAGGTACAGATATATGATATAGATGGGTGTAGATTTGGTCTCGTTTAATATACACAGTCATGTCCAAAGAATCTTAATATAATAATAAAAATAAATAAAACCTCTTAAAACTATCATAATCATTACATTACATGAGTTAATACTACTATATCCGATATATGTATAACAGGTGAATATCGTGACGTGTCATGTCGTGTCGTGTCCGCATCGTCACATATAAATGATCGTATACGTGATTTAACTAACATCGGAAGGTCGAATGACATACTTTGTTTTGCATTACGATGTTCTTCTTACTTAACCATTTTTGTTTTTAGCCTCGAGAATTTTATTCAAAACAATCAAAGAAGTAAGATAATAATATCTTAAATGACATTTAATCGCAATATCATTACTAGCAATAAACTAACAGGTTTCCGAAATCAATTAATAAAATAATTACTTAATAATATCGTCATTATCGGTGTGATAATGGTTTATAATTTATCATTATACAATACATAGAGATAGATATCATTTAACAAAAGTTCTTAAAGCTGACAACCATTACATGTGACGATTTTAAATATAAATAATTACTATACATATAATAAAAGACTTAAAAATAGAAGCATTCGTGAACAGGTCAGTCAAAAATATACAAAAAAGAAAATTATTACGCCTTCCTTATGGTATTAAAACTAAGATAACTTACAAATAATAATGGTATAACTTAAAATTACAATAAATTGTTCATTATATGAGCTCTAAAAGCATTTTACATGTATCTGGTTTCACTTTTACTTTTTTTAATATAATGTTTCACTTTTACCATTTAATAGTATTTTAATAGGAAAATAACAAAACAGTGAGTATCCAGTGCGACCTAGTTCAACATATCGGTTAATTTTCTATGCTTACGACCTCAAAAGATAAATAATACTAACTAAACTACAAACATAACACACAAACTATAAAATCCATCTCCTTTTCTGAACTAACTTGGAATGATTTAAGAATTTAATCCACTAATCTGTTCCAATTATATACATCGGGTAACAATAAGTCTGTTGCTTTATAAATTTTCTTATAATTAACTCACATTACATGACTTCATACATTAATATTGACACAAGATGCTTAAGACACATGAATATTAAAACAGCGTCATATCGGTGAATCGAATCGCCAAGAACAAAACCGCTGCAACTAACTTATTTTCTTAAAAAAACGCCACAATTATAACGCAGCGGTTCGTTTCACCAACATGTACTTATAAAACCCTAACCATCTTTACATAATCTAAAACTTATAAGTTGCATAAGTATTTGGTTTTAGTTCAAAAGTAGAAAACTCGTTTCACTACATCAGTCCGCCTCTTAAATGCCACTAGAAACTAAAATGTTACGTATGTATACTTCCTCTTAACCCACTTTTGTTACTCTTTACACAAAGACGTACAAATGGGCCCTCGTACGTAAAGCGAAACCGATTAACATTTTCCATCATACATTATATAAAACAAATATGTAGATTACTTGCATCTATTGATCAGATCTTGGTTTAACTCAGTTATTTGATAACTTACAGTAGAACCTTCTTACTCTCTGACTCATGAACAGGCGGGGGTCGTGTTTTTCTCTCCAGTGCCTTTGACAAAGAAACAGCGCACACAATACCCATTATGGCAATAAATGCGGTAAAAATAGACGCTCCCGATAGGACCTTGATCGCAATTCTGGCGTATTGAGCAGCGACCGTCGAACATCCGTGTCTTTCATTGGCCAACTTGTTAGTGAACTCACAGTCGATGGCGTAGGGCTCCAGCCAGCCGTGATAGTACACGTCGCAGCAGGATATAGGGAATTCATTCTTCCAGTTCTTATAATCCCTGGGGCTGTCGGCTCCACAACAATGCAACTTCCTCTCGATAATTCCGAAAGCATCGGCGACCTCGTTATCATTCTTCGTCTGGAAATACACATCCCATACTGTGTCCTTGACGAAATCATCAGTAGATTTGCTATCCGCGAACACTAGCGCCACCACAGCGGCTGCTATACAAAATAACACCACTAACGACATGGCCACAGCATACAATGTCAACATGCCACGATTTTTCCGACAGACGCCGGCGAATCCGCATCCCGATACCATCAGAACAAAGAAACCCACGAAGAAAAACATCCATGGCACCGCTTGAGGCCAGTAGACCGAATAATCCAGGAGATAATGATTGCTGTTACGTAACCTGGTGAACTCGAACACCTGACAGAAGAACCATATCGAAGCAGCGCTGATCGCCAGCCCGAACACAGTGTAAACAGTGTTTAGAACGTACAAAACAACTTTAGGCACTTGAACAGACATCGTGTACGCGCGCTTGCTCCGACTGTCCACAATTAAATGGCGTGCCAGCGACTACCACTCTATAATATACGTTTGAAATGCGTCATCAATGATTCAGTTGGATTAATGCTTGATTTTTTTGTTATCGCTCCTGTTTAAGGTTGGAACCTTAGTCTACATCGGTTTGTATATTCTAAATCTGGTATAGTTCATAATTATTAAGTTACTTATTCTATACATAAGATAAAAGCAAAAACTAAATGATATGAGAGAGTCAACAGTGTTATCTGTCGGAGAATAAATTAAATGAAGTATCTTTTAACTAAAATCATATTTAACTAATCGAGATGGTGAAGGTCGCTTACTTTTATGAACAAATTCTTTAACTGCAGTAAATATATTCCTTTGTATATTCTTTCTTTAGTCATGTAATTTTTTATTATATTACACTATAACATTTTATCATGAATGTAGAGTTAATGCTTTTTTATATACTTACGCAAATGTACTTTCGGAAACAATATTTTGAAAATTCTTGAAGTCTTGAAGTTTATGAATGGTGTGTGAAAAGGAAGGAAAAATAAGAAAAATAAGAATGAATCACAATTTTATAATAATATATAATATATTTTATATAAAACGAATTATTTAGGTTAATGTTTATTAAAATTATTAAATAATAATAATTGATCATAATAACTGTATAAGCCTTTTAGTCTTATATTTTGAATGACCTGTTTCAATTTCAAAGAAATGTGTATTAATTATTATAAATGAAATTTTCTTAAACTATAAATATTAATAGGTGTGTGTGAGTGAGAGGGAGTTTTTTTTCATATATTATTGTTTTTATAAATGTCATCATGTGTTATAATTTGTGCTATTATCAAGAAGTTGTTAAAAATTGAATAAAGGACAATAACCTATTATTTATAATTTGTAAGAAACTATAATCGAATTGAGAACCGTATTTTGGAAAATAAAATAAAATAATATGTCATGAAAAAGAAAAATATAATATTCATTAAACAGTAAAAAAATCTATTTTTCTTATATAACACAAAAATATTGACTATTTTGAATCAAAAATTATTTTATCTTTTAGTTCCAACTCATATACTAAACGATTTTTATGCCTTGTTTTAATGTCAAGAAACATTGTAAAAAAATGATTCATACCAGAAAAAATGTCTTCTCAATAATTTGATGATGCGTGTATATTTTTTTAATTAGCTTTAGATCCTAACGTGACATAACCAGAAGTAAATTACTAATACAGATACTATCGAATACGTAGTAAAACTGTTTGAATCCTGAGAAATATGACTCATGTTACCTCCAAAATACATACACACAAATTTAAACATTACATCCATGTAATTATGATGCATATTCCTTTAACAATATTAATGAACTTGTTTACGAGATGAGATCATAGTAAATGAATCTTTATACTTTTGATATTAAGTTGTTTTTTGTTTGTCATATGAATTACTATCAACCTGAATGGTAGTGGCTCGGAAGTTTTGTTTCTGGTCATTTAAGTAAACAAGTGATACATAATATACATATAGGAATATTTGTATCAATGTATGATTGTTCGAGTGGCATATCATTAAATTATATTAAATGTCTTCGTCATACTTTAATCAGCAATTGTGTATACCAAATACAATATAAATCTTTGTCTTTTTTGAATGAGACAAAAACGAAATTCTTGCTAAAGACCTTTTATTCTTTTTCTACAACATGTATTAAAATTTCAATGAATTAAATATTATCTTCGTATAATAAATGTCACTTTATCAATGTTGAACAGGTTTCTATTTCTCAATCTAATTTACACGTCCTATCGCGCATACATGAGTTCTTTGAGCCAAATAATAATTATTTATTAGAAAAATATATATTATACAACAATATAATATACCACATACGTTTCTATATAGTATTAAATTATATGTATAAAGATATTAATTAAGATATGCTAAAGAAACTATCATGAACAAATGTCTGTCTTTACCAATTTTACGAAACAAATAGATTATTTTATCAATTTTTAAGTTCTATAACTGTATAAGATAGCAAAGAAAACTACATCAAGTATTAAATAAACACAGTGTGTGTTGTTTTGTTTTTATAAGTCTACTTCAAGGTTGAATCCATTGAGAGCATTGCATTACGATTGAAAAACATTACATATTTATTTGATTAGAGAAATTCAGGAAGTATTTATAATCAGCTAAAAATGTCTTTTAATATACATATGTTATATTACTGTACATTAAACTATAATATGATTATTTATATATTACCTTAATTGATATTAAAATGGGAAATTAATGATTTAAATTTGTAAAATTAGAGTTATAAGTGAATACTATTGCATTTTAATATTAAGACTTAATAAAGATCGAAAATCTATTAGCTTGTATATATATGAAGCATAAATGAAATCAAACAATAAAAGTAACAAAAACATCTCGTCTAACCGTGATCACGGTTGATGAAAAGTAACTGAAACGTCGGGAGTATGTAGTTTTTTTACTAATAAATAATCTGAAATATATTTGTTTCATTTAAACAAAAGTTTTCTTCTGAAATTTCCAAAAAAAAGTGAATTCTCGTCTGTCATTTTATCTTAATATATACTTATTTATATGACTTTTATGAAATGTAAAATGACAGACCGTTTTGTAAATATTCTTGTGTTTTTTTTTTATAATTTTATATGTATTATCATACAACTTCAAAGTCAGTATGTCTCTAACTAATCATAAATGTATACTTGTTGTATAAGTACCTAAGGGTATCCCTTCATAGTGATCTAATCAATATTACCCGGAACATTATTATAACCAAATGTTCAATATTATTAAAAAAGGGTTTTTCCAGTCGCGTGCTTCATCTGATTGTATGTTAGGGTGGACCTCCCCTCGGTATTGAAACACGCAAGTATCTTTAATAAACCTCTCCATACCCTCTAATACATTATGCTTATTATTACTAAACTACTTATTGGCGTTTATACTAACTATGAGTGCATTCATTTTGGTTTACAAGTCTCATTACTAAATGAATTACCTACCACTAGAGACGAAACCTTTTAGCATTCAATGTATTCACGGTGCGTGTGTCGGGTCCATCGTTGTAGGGAGAGGAGCTTCAACAGTGTCTGGGACTCGCGACCGAGGTGTAGGTTTAAGGTGCTTCTACGAGTATCTAACGCGCGTTAAACGCTCACCTCTACCGTCCAAGCTCCTCTCTCTACCTAACCAAATTTGAAAAAAAACCTACTAGGGCTGCCTTCGAAATACACAGTCAAATAAACGTGGATATTTACAGTTTTTCATTCTTAGATCTAAAGTAATGCTAGTATTAAAATAAGTATATGAATGAAATACTGGGAATTAATTGTTTTTTTTTTTTATTACGTACAACCCCATAGTCAGAAAACATCACTGAAAATTTACTTATAAGGAGACATAGCTACATTTAGACCATTTCAAAGCCTATAATGGTTTAAAATATTTCTAACATATAAAAATTAAATTCAAAGTATGTAAAATATTATCAATCTTTTAATATATATGAATGACTAAGTTCAACCTTATTAATTACAACAAGAGTTCACAAGGATTCCTTCTGACTGTCACATATTATACAACTAACATGGAGTTGCTATTTGTACCGAGTCCTTATACTACGAGTCTTTGTGACTACGGTTTCATATATAAAAATGACTAATACTTTAACAACATAGATATGGTTATAGTCCAGTCATTATAGTAATTTCACGTCGGAATTCGAGATACCCAGCTGTAAGTCTGTAAATAGTGACACCCTAAAAGTTGTCTCAAAGCCTACATATGGTAGGGTGTAAGCACCTATTAAATTTCAAGGTCAAAGGTCACAAAAATCGGTTTTTTGCGCTTTTTTTGGAAATATCTCATTTCCTATGGGTTTTTTGCTATTTGTATTTATTATCAATTTTGTAGAATACTAAATTCTCTACAAATTTTGTTTCAAAAAATTTTTTATACGGTGTACCGTTTTCGAGATAGAGGGCGGAGAGCGCGCGGTCACCGCATCACTGGAAGCTTAAATGACTGGACTATTATATAATGCAACTCGAGTTAAAAAACAAAAAAAAAGCGTCAAATCACATCTGATTTTACTGTTAGGAATTCTGAATTCTGAAATCTGACACTAAGAGTAATATCATTTGACACTACTCCTAATTTTACTTCTATAATATTGTAGTTTATATTCCAAGAGGATTGATGTCGCAGGCGGCCGGTCGTAAAAACAATTAGCCAAAACTATTCACAACATAACATGTAAGGCAGACCCTGGCTATAGCCGGGAAATTGCCAGATAGAAGAAGAATATTGTAGTTGATATTACTCTTGGATTTAGCAACAGTGATAAATATTTTACAATAATTTATTAATTATCAAAGTAATATGAAAAATTATTTCAAATTATGTTTTTAAAATAGATCGTTATCTATTTGAACAGAAAGCGGGCTTCATTAAATTCACATATTAATTGTATCTCAAAACTAAGTACAATTATCGTGCTTTCAAATCAGTATTTCTCTTGTCGACTACCCTTTATGCAAATCCTTCCAATCACAATTCGTCAGTCATTAACACAGACACAGACACACACACACACACACACACACAGATACAACTCAGCTTTTAACTCAATTAAATAAAGGGTTCAGAATCATTATCATTAGTATGAGTTCCTAGTTAACGGTAACTGTCAAACTTTTCGAGTTCATTCATTACCACTCACGATACTCCCGTCAAGCGTTATAAATGATCTTGCATGGAAAGAGTTTAAATTCACATAAATTTAAACAGTTTACCTTATTTCAAATAATGCTATAGATAATTAGATATAATAAGTTTTCGTTCTTTCCCAAAGAAGGTTGATGTCGTAAAAACAATTAGCCAATACTATACACAATATGTAAGACAGACCCTGGCTATAGCTGGGAAATTGCCAGAAAGAAGAAGAATTCGTTCTATCATCCAAGTAGGCTTTATTTGATGTAGAACATTATTATAATGCTTCCGAACAATAAAACTCACACTAAGGGTATAAAGGGTTGATCCAGGGATTTATATTACACTGATAGATCTCTGGACAACGTACACACAGACTGTACTTAGACTGACTCAATTATCTTAAACCATATTATGAATACGGGGAAAAGTACAAATTGACCTGTAAAATAATTATTATATACATTGTTAAAACACTGATTAAAAAGTACTATAGATAATGAAAATAAATAAAAATATATATAAAGACACTTATTCATTAAAATTATTTATATTTCTTAATAATGAAGACAGCTCCACGTGTTTAATATACGTACATTATATGTGATTGTAACGCTCAATGGATCCAATTCAATTCAATCTACTCTACTCATTATAGTCCTAGTAAATACATAATAATATTTTATTGTACACTCAAATAATACCGTGTTATTTCTCACGTAACACCTCGTATCCTTTTTTTAACAATGGAATATTATATGAGGAAGCAATGAATAATTATTGCAACAATAGTGAAGATTCTTTAGTTTCAGTAGCTGTAAATTTAAATAAGTTATAATTAGTGAATACATACTCAGATATATTACTAATAGAAGCAGTCCCTATTATAACACGATTACCTAAAATTTTGGAAGGTAGCCCTTGTTTTATGTAGCATGCAATAAGATCTAGGAGGGAATTAATAACGTCTTTAATTTGTAAAACATTTAACTTTAAAATTTTTTTTTGTTCTCCTAATAAAAAATATTTAAAATAAATTACAAAATTATTATAGTGAGAGAATTAAAATATACGTTTATTATTGTTTGTTTGTTGGCTTGTTGTAAAATAGAAATCACTAAATTATACACAAAGTAGTCAACCATAAATTTAATTATCAATATAATCTATATTTTAGAGTATAGGAAACATAAAAGCAATCATTAGGAAAACAGAATATTTATTTAAAACATTGAGAAAAATACAAAATAATTTAAAATTGATGTCACATAATTGCTTTCGATGATTTTACAAGCGCATTCCCGAGACTTGTAATGAAACATGTGACAGATGAATAAAAAAAAATTGTAGCTATGTAATAAAAGTGTCTTTGTACTAAAAGAACAATTATTTTTATCGCTATCTAAAAAGAGAAGAATGTTAATTTATATTAAATTATTCCCGAATCATATTTAAGTAATAATATCTGTATATATGACGAAATATCCCAGTTAAGGATAATATGAGCGACTACGTCTGTGTACAAACATGATAAGGAAATGACGTCTATTAGTTGTCCTTACATCACTGAAATTACTCATTACTAGATGAGGAAGAGTCAATATATAATATACAGGGTGACTGGTGAATTACTATCGATATTTGAGGACGTGATATTTGACGATTATATATGACAAAATAAAAATTAATATAACATAAATATTAATAAACTTCTAAGTAAAGTTAACCGAAAGTTATGTAATTAATTACGCATCGTATGAACACCCTACAGATAAGGTATACACACACACTCACACATAAGCGCGCGGCGGCGTGTTGTTGTATCAGCACGCCGCCGCACGCGTCCACACTTGGAACACTTGGAACGTGTACACACTTTATTTATTTATACGGAAATTTGGTCAAAAATTAAGTACCTATTTTTTTTACATAATTCGAATGAGAATCATGTACCGAGTATGCTCCTTAAATATTGATAGTAATTCACCAGTCACCCTGTATACATATATTCACTCATGCTACTTAGATTTTTCCTATGTTGTTCTCTTAAATTACTGTTTAACAAAGTAACGGCTTAAAAAAGGGAAATTTTCCCTTTTAGTAGTATTAAATATATTGTGCAAAGATTTATATCCATATAGCTTTATTATGATAGTCAAGTCTGATAATATCCGTACTTATAAATGTCTCTTCAACGTCCGTCTACATGTGTGGATTACAGAACAGATAGGTACATGCTACTAATACTTGACATACTAATATATAAATATGTATGTATGTATGGAGGTATGCTACTTTTCAAGAAACATCTACTTATTAAAAAATTGAACAAAAATATCGCGTATTTGTATATGTAAAATAGTCTTCAGTTTATTGTCGAATTCATTGTTATTCCTTCTGATACATCACGTAAAAGTAATATTTTCTTAATTACACATCGTCAGTAAATATCCAAATTTGATTTCAATAATATAATTGTATGCATTCGTACTAATTGTTTCTAAAAGTACAGTTATAATTATATATATTTCAATCCTAATTTACAGAGCCATCAGGAAGTAACTAACCGTTAGTCTGATCATTAATTAGCTGGTGTCGAAGGACAAACAAACATACATACATACATACACAGCGACAGGTGCCGGTCGCGTACATTGCAACAATACAAGAGACTTAGTCACCCGTTTGATATGTCGACCGTGACTGACTTTATATACCTTTAAAACTGGATGTGGTAAAACAGACAGACAAGATTCGTCGACTTGTTAACATGTGGCTTATATATCAATAAAATGTTCTATATATATATCTGTTAAATATTCAAATAGCACATTTATTTCTAAAGTTTAAACTTAAACTTAAACTATTATTTCTAAAGTTTAGTCGCCTAAATATCTTTTCAATTAAAATGTTAAAAATTAAAAAATATAAATGAAATGAACTCTATTAATGAAATAAACAAAATAGTTTGACTACATTCAATTGAATATAATAAAAATCTAATAACATTTTTGTATATTAATTACTACGGCAATTTTTTTGCATATAAATGTTATAAAGACACTTCCGCGAATTCTATATCTTGGTGAACAGCACGTGCGTTGAGTCACATTTCACACAAGCACGACTATAAAATACAATACAAAGACCAAATTAAAGACAGGTGACCAAAATTATTTCATCAATATTATAACTGAATCATAATGTAAGAGGAAACGTGATTCATGAGTCTAAGAGTCTGTGGTCCATGACTATCATGGAATAGGTTTAATAGAAGAAAAACACTTCTAGGAAATAACTGTACCGTCACTTCTAGCCGATTACATTTTCCAGTTAAACAATAACAGCAGTATAAAAATCAAAATCGTTTTTGGATCGTCCTTATATATATGTATATATACATATGATATTTTGTCCAAAACTCTAAGGCTAATTCAGTTTGTTTTGTATATTATATAGAGGTGGATTAATTTCTTCGATTAGTTCTATTATATCTTCTTCTACCTGGCAATTTCCCAGCTTTAGCCAGGGTCTGCCTTACATGTTGTGAATAGTTTTGGCTAATTGTTTTCACGACCGGCCGTCTGCCTGACATCAACCCACTTTCAGAATAAAGTTTGGGAATATTAATTCTATTATATATCTACACATATTTATAAAAAACTTTTATTTTGTCTACATCATCTATTCTGTCAATATTTATTTAATTTAGTAATATCTTAATATCTATTGGTAGTTATATAATTTCATATTCACAGTTCCATGAAACCTTCGTTACGTCTCATTAAATTATCGTTTATATTGTAATAGTTTATATAAATGAAAATAACTTAAATATACAACTCATATTACAGATAAATTATAAACATACTTTAGAAATTAAAAGTTTTTAAACAATAATCACTTAACGACCGAAAGGTAGTTTCGGAAGCGGCAATAAAATTTAGTTATAAAAATAACTATATATAATTTTGGTTAAATATTATCCAATATCATCGTACATTTATTTTTTTATTACTTTCATATAAATAAAGTTCTTTACAGGTTTTATAAACTAATTATTTTCAAGTCACTTGAATGTAATTTATCGCTGCTTGTGGCATCCTCTTTGATTTCCTTCTATTGTGTCTCTCAATCCCGTTATGTGACAAATTATTGAACACGAACAATTATATTAAATAATTATGAAAAAATCTTATTAAATAGATAATTAAACAAAATTGAACTGAATTTGACTCTACTTAATGTGTAAGCACAGAAAATAGAGTTATTTTTATTAACCCTAGAGTGCTCGCGCTATGAGCATTTTGCCGCCCGCGGCACAATTTTCGTCTTATTTTGTACACTATGCAATTGTCAAGGTCAAGCGTCCGGGTAGCTGCCCCCCGTCCCTCACCTTCTTGTTTTAGAAATAAGAATTAAATCAGTGCTCGGATGACCGCAGGAGACAAAGGTTGTTGGGGCTGTGTCGCGTTTGGCGACAAATTGCTCACCGCGCGACTACTCACGTAAGTAAAGTTTGTGGATCTTAGTTTTTACTAATGTTGAAATATTACTTGTTTTCATTGCGTATAGTATTATTTTAATGGTAATATGGTATGATATTAATTTTACTTTGTTTTAATTAATTATTGGGCCTTGTGTTTTTGTTTTATTATGCTTAGTTTATTTCTTTTTTAGATAAATATCGTGTGAAATGACAAACAAATACTTGCGTGGTTGGAAGAGGAGAACGATGGCGAGGAAGATGAAACTGTGTCTGAAAGCGACCGGGAAAGTGAACATAGTGATCATTGTACTGACACGGAGCAATCAGCGGCAGAATCTGACAAGGATGAGCCATCAACCTGTCGCGTATCACCTGTGCCTACTCAGGAGTCATTACGGCGTGGTCGTGGAGCTGGAGCCGCAGTAATACAAAATACGCAATCTATCACACGTAGTTCTACTGTAACGCAAGTAAGTCGAAGTCCATCCCTAGTCAGCACGTCCCAGAGACCTTCGAGGCGTATACAACGTCAATGCACAATAACACAAAGATTTTGCCATGGCTATGATTAGACCACATATCGTTAGACGATCCGGCGTGATTACTTTACAGAAGGATCTGAGGAACCAAATCACTCGATTTGTGCCACCGGAACATCAAAATATACCCTCAGTCCGAGAAGGAATATGCGCAGTATGTCCATCGAAGAAAAATAGAAGGACAAAAAAAGGGTGCAATAGATGTGCAAAATTACTGTGCAATGAGCATTGCATATATATGTGCCAGCATTGTTTTGATGAAATACATGCTGTAAATGAGGAAAACGAATGATTTAGCTCTTAAGTTCTATTTTTATATTTTTTATTTAAATAATAATGAGGAAGTTCCAAAAATACTAAAATAATTATCTAAGATTTTCCAAAGCATTGTATTCTAATTTCTTATTAAAAAAGTTATATAAATGATTCTTGTTCTTATAGTTGGTGTTTTATTTTATCTTTAAAACATAATTACAAATGCATATGATTCATATTAACAAAAAGAAAACGTATTAAGTACGGGCGGCAAAATGCTCCCTACGCGATCACTCGCGTTTCACGAGAAGGCGCGACTACTCTAGGGTAATAATAATAATAATCAATAGTTTTTATATTAAACAAATGTAGTACGCGAAGTCTAAACTATTATAAAACAAACTAGATATTATAAAAATGTTAATGTAACAGTCCCACTATGTATGAGCGACGAGCCCGGGCTCCTTTGTCGTGATTCCATTACTTTGTTAATTCATACCGTGTCCCTGTTTTCCAATCTCATTATAATAATGGAACTTTTTCCAATTCCATTATATTTATTCAAATTTCCTTTGATATGTTCAGTTCCGTAGTTCATTTACATTCCAGACCTCATGTACGGTGAGGTCAAGCACGGGAATTATTGTTAACGAAATGTCACATGTTGACTTACTGTTTGGTGTTTTGATATCAAAACAAAAATTAGATAGTCGATACAAATAAAAGGTTTAGAAGATAAAATCGAAAATAAAAACCTATTTTATTGGTAATATTTCTAATAATAAGAATGTTGTTAAAGGTATATTTATTTTTAATGATATTAACTTAATTAATTGTAAAAAAAAAATTTCTTTTTTTTGTACTTACTTAGACATTTATCGTGTATAGTGTATGTGATAAAGCAACAAATATGTCTACCAACCATCGACATCTACAGTCAATATGGCTTAACTTCACACACAACACAACTTTTATGATGTGATCCTAAGGGAACTACTCGGAATTCCAGTATAAGTTGTAGTCTATGTCCTATTCTGATGTCTAAACAACATTATCCTAAAGTTATAACAAAATCCGTTCAGTAATTTCTCCGTGAAGAAAGCAACATTTTACATATTTGTAATATTTGTAGGACATTCTTTATTAGTCTTGAGTAAGGGTCTGGTGACAATCAAACTATAGAAGACCGTAACAACGTCTTCGATGTTAAAGCATAATATCTGTTTTAGAAACACTTTACTCTTTTTTTATTATTCATAGAAAATACCAAAGAAAATGTGAAATTAACATTCCAATTTTAGAGTATGGATATTTTAAATAGAATGGTTTTAAGAATTTAATATCAAACTAGGTAAAATGAAGTGCTGTTTTCGGGATCACCTATTTAAGTATCGAGAAGAAATATATAAAAAACTTTTGAAGTTACATATTGAGACATATATGCTATAAAAAATTGGAAACCAATTAATAAAAAATTATCAAATCAATATTATCTTTCCGATATGTTTATAGTGTTTAATATACTATCTTAACTATTAATTTATCAAAAATATTTAATCAACAAACATACATGATAAAAACGACGTAAGACAAGTTTTCTTTATTTTAAAAATAAATTTATATTATACAACTAACAAATACAGAATTGGATAATATCTGTGTACTTCTGTTCAATTGTTGTTAACAAAATGGTTTGAAACATATTGTGTTAAATTACAATAATGGAAACTTTTATGGATTGTTTTTATTTCTTAATTGGAATTCTTTTATAAATGACAATAGGAATCCATACTTCACGAGTTCCTGGAATTTAGTTAGTGTGATGTTATGAAAAAAATGGTTAATTACCAATGATATTAAAAATTATTTCTTAATTATTTTTGTTTGAGGAGTTGTCCTAAATGATTACGATAAGTCTTTATTATGATAATATTATAAAAACAAAAAGATTGTAGTGAAATCAACTCACAATGAACATGTGTAAGATTTTATACTATTATTTATTATTATATTTTTTTATGAGATATCATTTATTTACTTTTACAATTTTTTCTATAATGTATTTTTCTTTTTTAAAAAATAGCGTATGTCTGTGATATAATTTCTCTGGTGAATTTTCTATTCTATGACATCTTAAGACAATCTGACTTATTACAAATATATTAGTATATTTAAATGAAACTATATTTATCGGATATACTACGCGTGCTTTATTTTTGTAAAAAACTACATACTCCTGACGTTTTTGCTACTTCTATTAGTATATTTTATTCATATTTCAGGGCTGCTCCTGTGCCTCATATCCTCGGCGTATTCCCTCAGAACCTTTGAACCTCCTCCTCCTGAACCATCAATTCGAAGTTCCACCAACATCACAGAGGGATGGCTTCCTGTCAGACTCAATCATTTCGATGCTTCCAACACAGATACCTTCCAAATGGTTAGTGACAAGTTACTTTCAGGTTTTATTTCTAGCAAACGTACACTTAGTTATAGTTTCAGTAAGCGAGTATCTTAAGCCAAATGCTACTTCTCTTCTATTGACGTCAGAGCTCCACTCGCCTCGTTCGTTGCAGAGCCACTTCAAGTTAAATTTATATAAAAGTACATCAATTAATTCTATTCAATAATAAAGGAGGCGCCGCGTCTATTCTGTAGTGAGTTTAAGGAAAATAACGTGGAAATTAACAAACAATGAAGGAAATGAAGTCATTGTAAAGTGTACTTTAACACGTTAATATAACGATAATATTTGAACGTTTGAATCTTTCATCAAGTGCACAATTAAATTTAATAGGTTTATAAAAAAATAATAGCATGTCTTTCAAATAATATTTTAAATATACATATATAACCAGCATTTGCTTGCAAATCCGTCTGCGTGTACATGAGAGTTGGGCGCAGAGAAATGTATAGTGTGTTAAAACGAAATATATAGTAACGTACGTTGCAGATTCTTCATTCAGCATCATCTGTCTTGATGATTTCAGAATCTTAATCATGGCCATGGACCATATAAAAAAATATTTAAATCGGTTCTGCCATTTAGAGGGACTTCAGACTTCAGTGACACACACATGTACAGTAAAACTGTATATACATACTTGAGTGTATCTGTGTATTAATATTATGCTAAGATAAACAAAGGTTTTCCGAATCAATTTTATATTGAAATATTTTTTCTACTCAGCGTTACTACTACAATTCTCAATTCTCTCGCGGTCCGTACATCGTCATCTACGTCGGAGGAGAGTGGACAATATCTCCAGGGTGGGTGAGGAGCGGACTCGCGTACGAACTGGCCGAGAGGATAGGGGCTGGGCTGTTCTACACGGAGCATAGATACTACGGGTTGACAAGACCCACCAAGTAAGACATAACTACCATTTAAATTGAATAAGATAGTGTGAGAGCCGGTTGCCCTTTCCCTATTCCCACCTTGTCCTATCATTTCCTTATTCCACCCCTCCCTATCCCTTGTGGATGTCCATGGGCGACGGTCACTACTGCCAATCAAGTAGACCGTCTGCTCGATTACCACCATTCACATAAAACTGATTTTGCTGAAAAAGAAAAGCAAATGAAAATTATTTTTTATTATACACATTTGATATATTAAATGTATTCAATTAACTATAGCTGTGTGGTATACTTCTATCAAACGTCGTGTTTAACTCACTGAATGTCACCACCTACAACATCGTCTCCTCATTATTGGAACTGATCATGGAAAATATTGAAAAGTTTAACAATTCATGGATATTATAAAAATCTATAATAACACTACTTCTACACATACCGTCTCTTTTCGTATGAATTCTAATGCTAAGCTTAATATATATAAAGTATTACATATATTTCATATTTACATATAAAGGTCAAATTCAATGTTGGTTAGTAAGTATAGTTAACACACAAATTGTTCATTAACTCTATAATGATTAGTTACCTATAGTATATTCGTCATATACAGTTAAATGACATATATAATCTTCATATTAAACCCATATATAACATGAATTCTCTTTAGCTAATATAAATTTCATAATTAATATAGTAATAGTCATTAATTAATGTACATATATATCAGTTAATATATATTAATGATGTTTAAAGTGTATTACATATTACGAGTATCAGACGGACATACAGACAAAAAGGCCTCCCTCATACCGAACACTATATATGTATATAAAACTCTCGTGTCACAATGTTCGTTCCCGTACTCTTCCAAAACGGCTTGACCCCTAAGTGATAAAGATTTTTCGAAATTTTTGTTTTTATTTCTTTATAATGTAGCCTTAAAAAATACATAGAACCCAAAATTTTTACTTTTTTATCACCAACCCCTTTTTATATGGCAAAACAACGTTTGCCGGGTCAGCTAGTATAAACATATGTATATAAAAAGAAACATAAAACATTGTCATATATAAAAAATATTTTCATTGGATTAGTTTGTGTATTACCTATTTATAATATGATGAAATATATAATAATATAAATAATAAACAAAGGTGCAGACAGACGCGGAACAGACAAGCCCGCGGGAACAATCACAATGAATGTTTGCAACCTCTCACGAGACACACGACAACCTTCAGCGACTCCCCGAAGACGAACCTATTATATATAATAACTAGTTTTTGCCCGCGACTTCGTCCGCGTTAGTTTGGTCAAGAGTAATATATGTAGGTATAACTGACCAGGCGAACTCTATTCCGTCTTAGAGGCCATAAATAATCAGGTTTTTCATATTCAATCAAACAGAATGATTGACATATTAGTTAGTTGTCAAATCTAATGTCAAAAAAACGTTTGTATGGGAAATAGAAAAGGGCTGTTTTTAAGGTTTTTCCGGAAATTATTCCAATTTTTCTCACCTTTTAAACCTTCCCTGGACTTTCAGGAGTATTTCAAGACTATAATTAGCCAAATCGGTTCAGCCGTTCGCGAGTTTTAGCGAGACTAAGGAACAGCAATCCATTTTTATATATATACTAGTTTTTGCCCGCGACTTCGTCCGCGTTAATTTCGTCATTAGTAATATAGGTATAGCTGACCGGGCAAACTCTATTCCGTCTTCAATAACCCGGTATTGGTATTTATTAAATTTCCACTGTTTCAATCGAACAGAATGATTGACATATTAGTTAGTTGTCAAGTCTAATGTCAAAAAATCGTTTGTACGGGAAATAGAAAAGGGCTGTTTTTAGGGTTTTCCCGGCAATAATTCCAATTTTTCTCACCTTTTAAACCTTCCCTGGACTTCCAGGAGTATTTCAAGACTAAAATTAGCCAAATCGGTTCAGCCGTTCTCGAGTTTTAGCGAGACTAAGGAACAGCAATCCATTTTTATATATATAGAAGATATAGATATAGATTATTATAACTATTCATTAAACTATATATTACATTATTACTATATGTTAAAAAAACTCAATAAGATACATTGAGTCGTTCTTATAAACAATCCTTACATATACATATTTGCAAACAAAATTTTAGACATTTTTATAGAAAAAATGGATGTTATATGTCATATTTTTTAGGTATACTTCATTCCTTTGTTATCCTTATAGATAAATAACAGTTGTGAAATCTTATTTTCGTTTAAAATTTAAATGTTTTCACACAAAAGATAGCAGTATAATATTTTTTTCTCTTGACTCTATCAATATGAGCGTCTCTTGAGAACATAAAATCTATTATCAACTGTTCAATACTACGAGGATATTTTTCAAATCACAAAAACATTCCAAGCGTTAATCTGTGAGAACAAAGGTCGAATTTTAATTCCATCATATCCAATATATAGTAAAATCTCTTTATTATATTTTTCTCAAAGAAAAACTTTACGTAAATCGAATAAAGGACATCTTTAAGTATTGATTATTATAGATACTAGTTCTTATTTGTGTTATCAGGTCAGTCTTTCCTAAATATATTACATAATATTCTAATATTGGACTAAATTCAACAGTCCGTGTGAGAGGCGGCTTGTTAAAACGGACTATTCGGAGTCTGCATCGCGTCCCAGAACAATCAAATCACAGTGACGTACGTTATAATTAGTTTTTAATATCATTAAATATTACAATGAGATCTAACCCTTTCGAGAGTTGTCATTTAAATGCAAAACTGCTGAAAAGTAACCGAAACCTCGGGAGTATGTAAATAGTTTTTACAATAGTAAGATAAGAGCAGTATTGAGTATAATCCGGAAAATTTTAGTTTCAAATCATACCACTTACATCATAAACTCGACATTATACAAAATTTCTACTAACACTAATACCGGATTGTATTGATAGTTTTAATGATGTAATCGTGTAAGAAAAATTTTTAGCTGATGTAAAAATGTTCGTAAAGGAATTATTGTAAATAATATGTCTAATGTAGCTCAGGTCTATGTGAAGAGTAATCTTGTTTGGGTGATTGTGATGTTCAATTAAAGTACTCTTTCTCGTATAATATTTAAATATTCGATCTATTAAACAGTATCATATCTTTTTTTTTTCAACTGCAGTATGTTCTATAGTTATTCTACTCTTCTTACATTCTTCTAATGTACGACCTCTATTACCTCTCTATCTTTTTAATATTAAAGACCATAAGACAACTAAGAGAAAGAAAAGTATACGTAAATTATATGTATAGGTAATAATTAATAAAGTAAAATTTTTATTTAGTATATTTTAAATAAAATAATGGTTAAGAGCATGTAAATAAGATTATGATTCCATCCTAAAGGCCATAAATATAAATTATAACTAACTAAACAATGTATATATTTTTATATTTATTAGAGTGCAATACAAAAGAAGTAAATCTTCTCAACTTTCAATAGATCTGACAATAACAACATATTTTTAATGTACCCAACACTTATACGCGCTTGTTATTCTTAATAGTTTATTTAGAGGGAATTTACTAGTAAACCGTTTTCTGTTTGAAATAGTTTTTTATATAAGCGTAATGCGATTATTGAATATCGAAGCTGTTTATTGTAAACCACGAGCCCATAATG
This sequence comes from Danaus chrysippus, assembly GCA_916720795.1. Classification (NCBI taxonomy): domain Eukaryota; kingdom Metazoa; phylum Arthropoda; class Insecta; order Lepidoptera; family Nymphalidae; genus Danaus; species Danaus chrysippus. The sequence goes on from CAKASE010000068.1 coordinate 385,617, forward strand.
TATCTGTTCAATAACAATTAACAAACAATGTCGTTAGCAGACTGTCAACTGGCTGGCTACGCTCCAACTGTCATAATAATATTTAAGATCCGATTCATTCAAGTTAGTTTAGAGAGTGGTTTATGTACCTTGACTTACTGGTTGCATTCATAATAGTATATTTATTATACCATACAATATCTCCTTAGTTTCTTTAGTTGAAGTATTTTTGTAAAACATCCACCGAACTTGTATTTCGTTCAAAGGTCAAATCCAGAATTAACTTTTCCTAAACATCGGATGTCCTAATCTGACAGTAGTCGTGATCTCATGAACGCACAAGTAGGTGTGCTTTATTAGTCTGGGACATGGTTAATAGACTGTAGGGTTGACACGCGACATTACTATATATGTATGTACGTACAGAGTACAAACTATAGGCCGTATTAGTTAGTTGTCGAATTATATGTTTATTTTTAGTAGGTTTAAAATAATATATTTGCAAAACACACATTAACTAATAGACAACGATGAAGAACTTGAGTTAATATATTAAAATAATGATATGGTCATTTAATTTATAAAAAAAATATGAATTTGTTATATTTAAATGAAACTTACTTTTACTTCTTTAGAAACTGAAACTGATATTATTTTTCCTAACAATCAAGGTGAAAAAGAAACTTTTTCATAACATATATAAACTATATTTCCTATGTACATATCAGTAGAGTAACAATAGTTGCCAGCCTTATAGTTAATTATCGATGACCCGGAGTCAACGACGCCTTATTTTGTTGTTAACTCAACTCGTACGACGCTCCGCGATGTCCTTTTTCATGAGCAGTTAATAAATTAAACTACGTCCAGTTATTTTAACTTAACCTTCAACAACTATTCTATTTATATAACTAGTTTCGATCTTTTATTATCTTGGTTATTCCGTTACAACATTATAAACTATTTGATATAGGTATGTATTACATTAAGGAAAACATCGTGAGGAAACCTGGACTTATAATTTAAAATAATAAGTCAGAAATCACCAACCAATATTGAGCAAGCGTGATGATTAATGCTCTAACCTTCTTTATGTGAGAATAGGCCTTTGCTCAGCAGTGGGCTCTGATATGGCTGATGATGATGATGACGATTACATTAAGTAATACTAGTTGTAATATGACTATTAATTTTGATCTTTATATATATTTTTCAGCGGAACTACTGTTGAAGAGTTGAGATATCTGAACGTGGACCAGGCCCTTGGAGACTTGGCTCAGTTCATAGAATACGTGAGGAGTGATGACTTCGAGAACGGGAGGTTTAGGTGAGTCAATATAATATTTGAGACATAATCTGAGTAGTAGTAGTAATATTCAAACATCATTAAGTTTTCCTAATAAATTATTAAAGTATCTAAACTTTATATTACTTCATATTACTAAAAGTTACAGAATAACTTATCTTCACATATTACACATCATGATACGAATTAATATTTAGTGTTCTTCTTCATCTGTAGAACAAAATGACATACCGCCATGATGTTATTTATGTCATTTTAGGAAACCTATTTTATTATCTTGTACAGGTAAACGCACATGGTTCTTATCATAATAAACACCTTTTATTATCAAAGTACTATGAAGACAATCTCGACCGCTCCCTAACGACAACCTTCTAATATATTTGATTATCTTCCTTTAGTAACAATCAACATTAAACACGGACACAATTTACATATTAATTCAAAAACAAATTCCTAATTCGCTTCTCCCGGGATATAACCTAATTTGTTAATTAGGTTTGTGGCGAATTAGGACCAGATATATAATTAACAACTCCGCTCCGAAACCGAAATGATTTAGAGACGACGACGACTTTAAAGACGACGATAGATTTGGACACACAATTGATTTAGTGCTACAATTTACAAAAACATTAGGTACTTTTAATAGAGTGTAGTTAAATTTAAGTAAAAGTTTCTCAAATGGATTACAAAAAAATGTCATCGACTCGTGATTGTACTATGCAAATATGAGGTATTACTTGTCTAAAAAAAATCGATATTTTAAATCTTAAATAAAATAAATCAGTAGTCATACATTATTGAATGTTTGAAAAAAATTTGGTAATGTCCATTACTGAGTATAAATATATTATATGTATGTAAAGGAACGCGAGAGTGGCTCTTGTCGGCTGTTCGTACGCGGGGTCAATGGCCACGTGGATGAAGCTGGCCTACCCTCACTTGGTGAGGGTGTCCATGTCTGACAGCGGACCGCTACACGCACAAGAAGACTTCCCAGGTAATACACGAACAACCACACACATACACAACCATAGGCCATACAAGAAGAAATAAACTGATATTCATATTAACTAGCATTATGATTTACATTCAACAAATTACTTATAATATACATATATGACTTGAAGAAGTGATTTATTAAAGATAAATATTTGTAAGTTTCGTCTTATACCAATCCTGACTCTTCAGCTAATGTTGCCCTAACACTTGATTCTTTTTTTTTCAATTGATTTCAAAAGTGACTATACCCTCAAAATTAAGGACAAAAAGAAGTATGGTACTTTCATTATAAACTAATTATTCGTTTTTTTCGGCCAAATGTTGCCCTGAAACCCAGTACCTACTTATAGGGTAATACATTATATTTAATTTTTAATTCTATATATCCAAATTCACTATTATTAATATATTTGGTTTGAGCACTCTCCGTCAATATTAATATTTACGTTTGAACACCAGTTGTTTGATGTGAGCGAGGTGCTGTTAGTTGTTGCGTAAACAACACCTGAGATTAATATTCATAGCTAATCAAATATATTTTATAAAATGACGTTTTTTTACTCAATAACTATCAGATTCACATGTCATAATAAAACCTTGAGATTATTTTGAATGTATTTTTTCAGAGTACTTGGAAGTTATAACGACGGCTCTCCGTGTCCAAGGCAGCCAACAGTGTGTTGATGATGTTGAAAGTGCGATGAAGAGGATTAATGAACTGATAGAAACAGAAGCTGGGCTTGATACCGTGTCCACACTGTTTAAGTAAGAATTTCTTAATAAAGTAAAACCTCTATCAAGAGATGAGTCAGTATAGAATGTTCAAACATATAAGACGAAACATCTTAGCATATTCTATGTATTCACCATGTTGGTGCCAACTCCATCCCGTTGCAGGGAAAGAAACTTTAATAGTTCCTGGGACTTGCGACCCAGGTGTAGGTTTAAGGGGCCTCTATCTAACGCGCGTTAAACGCTCACCTCCACTGTCCAAGCTCCTCTCTCTATCTAACCAAATTTGAAACTAACTAAGAACTAATTAATATAAAACATCAAGATCAGTTTACACTTAGATATATTTAACCAGTAGTTTAATAATATCGTTGTTATATATTTCTTGTGCTTATAATGTTTATTGAATAAATTATCAATTCAAAGCGTCACCTTGATACAGCAATTTCTTATAAGACTTACAAAAAATATGAATATTAGTTTCTTTTATGAAACATGAATAACTCTCATATATTTTAATTATCTAATTAGGATAAAGAAAAAGAGTACAACATTAATACGTATCACGTATTTATAAACAGAAACGAAACTTTATGATGAATTTTGTTGTTTTCTCGACTTCCCTTTAAATCTCCTGTTCTATATTCTATTCCTACACTAGTACGTGCTCCCGTCTCCGCCGCTCTCCTCTGGACCTCTCGACCTTCTTCTGGTTCGGCATCACGGAGACCTTCGCCTACCTGGTTCAGTACGCCACTCCTGGGGACATACCACGAGCCTGTGACCACATCACCAATAAAACATTAGGTTACTATAATATTATACGCTTCAGCTATTTAACTTGATCTCTTCTCGGAAAATATTAATTGGAAATTAACCAAAAGTTAGTCTTAATCGATACTCACCTTAGAAGCGTATTGAGAAAATTATATTTTTTATAATATTTAAGTTAAACAGAAGTAATCCATTTAGTTATTGGATTTTTTAATATTATAATTTGGGTTGCAGTGAATTTTTATATAACTATTAAAAAAACAAATAAGTAATTAAAAAACTATGTAATAATATTTTATACAATTTATAATAAGAATTATAAAGTACCTACTCTTCAGATTCATGTCCATTTAAATGTCTTACCATTCGTTTAATTGTCCATTTAAATACTTAGTCTCTTTTGTTTTATGTAATAATTCGTTTTTGAAATAGAAAATATACAACGAGAAAGGTAGAAGCTATCTATATTACATTATTTTAAACCGTCGAATTATTTATATGATATGTTACAATATTAACAGTAGGTATTGTGGCTTAATACATGACTTTGTTCCATGGCAGGTGATCCTATCGACCGTCTTTCATCCTGGCTGACCTCTCAACCTTACACTCAACCCTGTATCGAGTCAAGATACTCTGAGAAGGTTGCTTCACACACCAACACCAGCTACGACTCCCCAGACGCCACAAGTAACTTATTTAATGTATTAACTAATTGTTTTCATACTATACAGGGTGACTGGTGAATTACTATCGATATTTGAGGACGTGATATTTGACGATCATATATGATAAAATAAAAATTAATATAACATAAATATTAATAAACTTCTAAGTAAAGTTAACCAAAAGTTATGTAATTAATTACGCATCGTATGAACACCCTACAGATTAGGTATACACTCACACTCACACATACGCGTGTCGCGACGTAGTGTTGTATCAGCACGCCGCCGCACGCGTCCACACTTGAACACTTGGAACGTGTCAACACTTTATTTATTTATACGGAAATTTGATCAAAAATTAAGTACCTATTTTTTTTACATAATTCGAATGAGAATCATGTACCGAGTATGCTCCTTAAATATTGATAGTAATTCACCAGTCACCCTGTATATGAGACGAAACCTCTCAATCATTCAATGTATTCACCGTGCGGGTGCCGGGTCCATCGCGTTGCAGGGAGAGGAGCTTTAACAGTGCCTGGGACTTGCGACCCAGGTGTAGGTTTAAGGGGCTCCTTATCTACGCTATATATACGCTCACCTCTACTGTCCAAGCTCCTCTCCCTACCTGACCAAATTTGATAAGGACCTACTAGGGCTTCCTTCGACATACGTTCCAAGAATGAATTAATGTTAGTTCTGGACAGGCCCAAGTCTTTTAGTAGGTATTATATGTAAAAGGCATATCGACGTAATTATTAAATAATAAATTCAAGACAAGTTGCTTAATGAAACATTAACATAATCACTTTTTAAATTATTCAAATAATTCTCAAGAATTAAACCGAAATCTGTTGAAAGTAACGGACGGTCGTTAAGTAGGAAACTAAATTCAGTGGGATAGATGATTTGCATTCGAATAGCGGCTTTGTAAGGAGACTCGCGCTGACGAGACTGAATACACGGCTAGAGAGAACAACAGTTTATATGGAAATTTAAAACACAATTTAGCTTTTGATGTATTATTTTGCTTACATTTAGTCCTTTATGTTACTTGTGTTGACAGTTATAAGTCTTTATCATAAAATACATCAATTATAACATCAAATTAAGATAGTCTCTTGTGGCAATTGTATTGTATTATCAACATGTTAAAAATAACTTATTTGTAGATATGAGAAAAATTTAGTAATTAAAAATATATATCTAGATGACAAGTATTCTATGTACATACAAGTAAAATACTTGTAGTTTATTTGATTAAGATAATATGAAACCCCTGAAAAAAATATAAGAAAACGCTCAGTGTGTTTAGCCCCTTATGTTGTATAACGAATGTAACATTATTATTATATTGACGAGTCCTATTGTGCCCAGTGCGTCTGTGGACTTATCAGACGTGTACCGAGTACGGCTGGTATCAAACCACCACCAGCTCCAGGCAGCCGTTCCTCAACACGGTCCCGCTGGAATACTTCCATCAGATGTGCAAGGACTTCTTTAACGACAGGTCACTGATATATATTACATATCTACATATACACACTCACTCATATATTAGTATTAATGAAAATTATAACGTAGGATTTAATTATTATTAGAAAATGTGAAGACTACTGAATCAAATATTCACTGTTAATAGATAAGATCAGGAGTGAAAGTTAGTTGATCAATGAATTAAAATATACTGTGTACACTCTGATGAAACTTCCGAACATTATAGCTAGGATAAAAATAAACTATATTATCTTATATATCACTTCATGCCATTTGGTTTTGCTCGAAGATATTATAACAATATGTATATTCATATGTAATATAAACTCATTAAACAGACGATAGATGTCGCTGGCTGTCAATTGACATGTCCAATATAGTAAGCGACTAGACGTAATTTTTTTTTTCGGTACATGTTCAAAAACAATATTGACGAAGTCGCGAACAAAATTTATATAATTTGTAGTTGGTCAAGTTTACCAGCAATGTAGGATTATTATTATAAATTCTAATGTTAATACAACTGTTTCTTTAACACATCCAGTATCGACGAGAGTCTTCTTCGTTCAGCCATCGTGAGAACCAACCGTCTGTTCGCCGGTCTGAAGCATCTTCCTGATGACGTGGTGTCAGTGGGGGGCGGACACGACCCCTGGTCTCCTATGGGGCCTAACAAGACCCACGAGACTCATTTAGCCCCTGTATACATCGTGGATGGGGTGTCACACTGTAGAGCTATCAGGTAGGAGTACATAGTCGAAAAATAGTCGCAATATTATATATGTAGTATATACTAAAAAAAAAACTTAAATGTAGTTTTATTCGTATAACGCGCATGTATGTTTGTATGTGTGTGCGCGCGTGTGTGGGCGTGCGTGTGTGCGCGTGTGTGATAGTCAGTTGTAGTGTTTAAATAATTAGACATACATAAGTCTTCAAATATTTATGCAATAACTTCCAATAATTTTTCAGTTTCACTGTAATCCAATTCCTTTAAGTAGTCATTTAACGTTTTTTTGCAATTATACGTGTTCATACCAAAGATGTTAACTTTACGGTTCATTTTAGCATTCAAATAAGTATCTTGTTTTTTCAATTTATTTCTTGCAAAAATAGTTTTTGCCGGGGGAAATGTGCAGATTAATTTAACATTATTACGTCTCTTAGTTGACACTTCAGGGTCAAATTTAATGGACCTGTGCACTTTTACGATGGAGAGCAGGACATACAGTTTTCTTACTGATAGGAGGTTTCCATATTTGTAGAGTTCGGTAGTTGGAAATCTGTAGGACTTAAAGTACATCACCTTTGAAAGAGATCTTTGCACTCTTTCCAGTTCTAAGAATTTTGTTTTTGAAGTCCCACCCCAAATCGGAATACAACAGGATAAGACTGATTGTGCCAAGGTTATTTCATTAATTATAGGCCATAAAATTTTATTGTTTTTACAAGATTTAGCTAATTTTTCTTTGTTATATTTACGTTTAACTTTTTTAATAAGAGAATTACAGAAATTTCTACATCTTAGATAAGTAATTTTTAATATTTCATTATTGGGATCTAATTTAAGTTTTCTTTGCATGTCATTTCTATTTTTAATACATCGTAGTATGCCTTGTGTTATATAAGGTTTAATAATTTGTTTACTTCTAGAAATAGCAATAGTTTTAGTGTGCTCTGTGTGTGAAATATTTTTTTTTAATCAAGAGATCAGTACATACATTTAGATCAGTGTAGAGAAAAAGTTCTGTCAGATTCTGTTCTTGTAGTAATTTATAAGCGTTTCCGTAATCGACCACTGTTTTAGTTGTTTGCTTTTTGTTTGATTGGGTTATACTATCAGATAAATTAAGTAAAATCATAAGATGATCCGTTATAGATGTGTTTAGAACAGCAACTGTTGCTAAGGTTGACTTTTTGTTTATTTTTAACATAAAATGATCTAGACATGATTGATTCCTTGTAGGAAACATGTGCCCGCACAGGATACCATGCATTATTAATGATGTAAGATATTTTTGTCGATTATTTCGTTCATAGGTTTGTGCAGTTTCTTTAGCGATTATGTTTATATTAATGTCGCCAGTGATTATAATATTATGTCGTGATTTGATCGAATTCAAATGTGCTAGTAGCGAATTAATGAAGTCTTCTGCGTTTGTATTAGAGGGTGATCTATAGATGGCCAAGATTATGCTATTGTGCATCATTATTTCCAATCCTGACGCGTGTACTAAGTTCATTTCTTTTACTTTCACTTTATGTTCATTTTTAATGTAAGCTACGACACCATCATTTTGATTTACTAATTTATTAGTGAAATAGACAGTGTAATTAGATAATAATGGAATAATTTTATTTGAATTTAAACGACATTTTGTGAATATGATAACATCTATATTAATTTTAAATTGTGAAAAAGTTATTTCAAAATCACTAAACTTATATTCTGGTGAATTATATTTAAACTCGATTTCTTAAAAATATTATTTTGTAAGTCTTCAATGGAACATTCAATGGACTTAGCGATTTCTGTATTATCTATGTCTTGTATAATTTGCAGAGACTAATCCATAATCATAAGTTAACTCAATATTACGTTTTAAATATATAAGGGATGCGTATTTACATTGGTACAGAATTGTTTTATGAATTATTAAGTAATATAGAAATAAAGGAACGTATGACATTGTGTGTGTGCGTGTGAAGTGATTTTTGTATGAACGTTATATGATACAAGAAAAATATTTTAAACTTCAATCTAATTTTACATATAAAAATAACAAAAGGGACTAAATGTAAAGAGTAAAAACAATAATTAGCAAAACATGAAATTAGAAAATATAGTCATGTTTTTTTGCATCAACTGATTGATCTGCGATTCATTATTAATACGAATAACAGGTGATGTCTCGTCCTTGCGCACATAAATTTTACCGAACGAAGTCCAACAGAACCTGTACCTACTGTTTGGACGAGAAGAGATCTCTTGCCAAGAAGAACAGTCGAGACGCTATAGCCGTTAATTGTTCCGAAACGTAAATCGGGGTATTTTCTTCTGTCTTAAAGCCAAGATCTTTGGCCCGCAGTTTTTCTTTATTTTTAATATTAAAGTTTTTAGAAGCTTTTAGTATATCCTTTTTAACAATTGTTAAGCTTGTTTCAATAATTATTGGTGTATTTTTATTTTTATCCTTTTTTCCTTGAACCCGATAAATGTCTTTAATATCAGACTTTTCGATTTTCGAACCCTCTATGGGAATGCATTAATCAGCGATGTCTAAATACTCTTACAAAGTACATATGACTCGGAAAAATCACATTGGTACTTGCCAGGATCGAACTCGAGCCGTCGAGCATGAGAGGTGGGAATTTTAATCACTAGGCCACTACTGACTTGTATTATGTGTATTATATGTATTGTATAGATACAAACACTACTCTAAGCACTGTGTTTATTATTTCCAGACCTACCGGCAGCAGTGAGTCGGATCATCTCGAGCGAACCAAACAGTCGTCTCTGTTATTCATGGAGCAGCTCATGACGGACGTCAGGTCTGCAAGCGGACACACGCTCGGCTCACGACTACTTGTACTCACTCTTGTTGTATTCTATACAATGTTTTAATACATATTTTCCATGTAAAATACTTTTAATTGTTTAAAATTGATTAATATAATAATGGACAAGTTAGTGAGGTTTTTTTATGAAGATTTGTTAAAAGTAACGTTTTATGTAAAAGCAAGTATGTTTAAACAAGTATTTTAATAAATGTTTGTATAAAATTTCGTTTTTTTATTATCACATAACAATATAATTCACACAAGTCCTGTGATATTTCAATCAGTGTTTTTTAGTCTCGGATTTATAAGATGGTGTAAAAAATAAACCATTTAAAACTATTTAAACCATTTAGTTTGCCTTACACATACATTAAAACACTTCTCCTATTATTGTATATAACTACAGTAACGTGTATCATTGGAGGGAAGTTTAAAATAAAATGAAACAAGAGATCAGTTTAACGAATTTATTAACTACACTTTGTTACAATGTTTATTTAACGTGTAAAGCGTCGTGGCTGCGTACAGACAGAATACGGGGACTCTATGTATATATGGAAACTGTTAAAGTGACTATCAGATAACTGTGCATAGTATATAATATATAAAATATATTTTTGAAGTATATATTACATTAAATAGAAGCTACGAATATCAATAGTTCAGAAAGAGGAACGGTGTAAATGTTACAAATAACAATAGTTTTATCAAAATCGGTCAGCCGTTGGATGGGAACATTTGGTCTACGTTTAACTTACGTTATGTTATACATACACTGAGAGGGTCCCGGGAGGAAGGGGAGGGGGGAGTCGATTACATTTACAAGGATTCGAAGTGTCTCAGATCAATATATCGATAATACATGATTACTCTTAAATTACTCAGATTGTTTGTCAAGGATTTGTCAGAGAGGTTATCAAAAATAGTTTTATTAGGAGACGGGACCCCGCGGCTTAGTTTCAGCGCCTCCTCTCTATACAGTACACGATCTAATTATACAATCTTAATGTACAAGCTGTTTAATGTATAATGTACAGCCCGACCGTATTCACAATACGATCCCTTATATATATCAATTCCTACAGTCATTTACAATTCTATAAGACGAGTCGGAGGTCACACCGTATCTACATATAAATTAAACAGCTTATGTCTGTATGTACATACATCAGTAATATGGCATTAGCAAGGTACACGAGCGACACTCTAGTGCTTTGTACACGGACGAGCGGCCGCAGAGCTAACAATATATACAACGACCGCTACTACACGATTACATTACTATCATAGAATGTGACCTCTACATATTACTATACCAACATAACTCAACAAGAACCTGCGGACCGCCGGCAGAGAGGGATGTAAAGTTCGTTTATAACACGCGGTCATACATAACATATACCGCGCTGAAGAGATTATTTACATTAACACGAGACGAGCGATCACAATACACTACGTATGGAATATAACACACGCGGGACGGCGCGGGGAAACACAGCGAAAATATTGATCGATTTTTGACAGAAAAACGCGATTTTCGTAAGTTTCATGCGCCGTGGAGCCGCTCCCACCAGGACCCGGCGAACACATCAACCGCCGTTACTGGGGTGCTCCTGAAACATAACGACACACACGTTAATACATACAGATACACAACACACACACACAGACACACACAGATACACACTCACCTGGAAGGACTGCTCCAGGGTCCCCTTGCTGAATATGTCGTCCGCCGGGTGGAGGTAGTCTGGGAGACGACAACACACAGGTTAATATATTATATTCACATCACACTTCTCTAAGTATCGCTACACTATATATATACTACATCTCCCCACCTCTCCGCTCCCGGTCGCTCCTGTCCCGCAGCACGGCCAGCTCGGCCCGCAGCTGGTCCCGGTCCCTCTCGACGGCCGGCAGGGCTGCCAGCAGGGCTGCCAGCGTGCTCTGCAGCCCGCACACGCCGCCCACCAGCCGGCTGGCCAGCGCCGCCGCGGACCTCGAGCCGTCTGGAACGTACAATATAATATATGAGCACGAGTCTATATCTAAGCGCACGGTAGTGCGCCGGCCAAGTTCCACAGGCCGGCGCATGCCGTGCGCTATATTTACACGAACCGTTTCGACCCACTTTTGACCCCCCTGTAGCTCAGTGCCTATTGCAAGTACAGAGATAAAATTGTACCTACGTAATCATATACCAGTCCTAAAGCAGTATGCCAAATTTCATAGATAAAGCTTCAGTAGATCCTGAAATATGACCCTGTGAAAATAGCTAATTTTGGCACTGACTCACTGACAGGTAATCAAAACCTTTATATAGGCGCTCAGCTCAGCACAATAAAATACATAATAATGAAATATTAATAATTAATAATATGAGTACATCTATCAATCGGTGATAAATGAAACTAAAAAATAAAAAATAAATATAGTTTTAAAAAAAACTAAAAAACACGCTCCAATGATGAAAGAAACCGCGTGGAAACTAATTTAACCTTTACAACCTTGGAAATCAATTTAATTTAAATTGTTTAAAATAAACAATAAATGGTATTATTGAAAAAAAAGCGTGGGGCGCTTCTCAAGAAGTGACATATGAAGCTCATCACGCTTTTTTTCACAAAAATACCATTTATTGTTTGTTAATTTATTTTTAAATTAATATTATTGTGAAAAAAGTGTGGGGCGCTTCTTAAGAACTGATATACATATATATAAGGGATATAAAATATTGTCATGTATACATAATGCACACTGTATAACTTAATTAAATATTGCTTACCTAAAAAATCAGATTTCTATTGTTATAAATTACTTTCGATAGATGGCGCTAGCGGTATAATTGAATCGCGATATTGTTTTGTCTGCAGTATATATGAATGAAAGTCGAGAAGGAATCGATGGTCATTTCTTTCTATTTCTTTCTACACTTATGTCTTGATATCTTAGGTATATATGGTTACGATTACGATTAAATGGATCACTGATTTGACTTGCTAAAGGATTAATTTTGATATTGCTTATTGATTGATTACTTGTGTGTGTTAAAAGCACAAATTCACTCTATTTCTTTTCTACTATTCATTTACCAACGATGGAAATTGTACATCTTTCGGTGGTTGGCGGAGATATACCACATAGGGTAATTCCTATGCCATCAGATGGTAGCTGTATGTTTCATGCTGTAAGTTATGCATTGTACGGCTGTATAGTACGATTGTATGTACGATTTCTTGAAAAAAAGTATTGAAATCTCACCAAAAACATGCCTGTTAAAAAGGGGGCCAAGTTCCAATCGGCTAATTGTTTGCCTAAAAAAGGGGTGAAATCCAATCTAATGCCAAGTTTAGATGCACTTTGAAATCGATCATAATCATCTTCATCAACAGCATGATCCACTGGTAAACATTTGCCATTCCCAAGACTCGCCACCACACCCAGTCCTCTGCCTTCCACATCCAGCCACTACCCGCCACCTTATTCACGTCAACGGTCCATCTGGCCGAAATTCACTTTACCATACACCCAACTTAAAATATGGTATAGTTGTGAAAATACGTAGGTGCTTGGTTAAAAATATCTAAAATTATAATACTTCTAAATTTGAACTTGGCAGGTTAATTTAATTATTTAAATTATATAATATTTAAATTATATAAATATAAATAATTATATAACTAAATAATAAATTAATGATACAATTAATTAAGTGTTACGTACAGCACAAAAACCTGCCAAGTTCAAATTTAGAAGTATTATAATTTTAGATATTTTTAACCAAGCACCTACGTATTTTCACAACTATACCATATTTTAAGTTGGGTGTATGGTAAAGTGAATTTCGGCCAGATGGACCGTTGACGTGAATAAGGTGGCGGGTAGTGGCTGGATGTGAAAGGCAGAGGACTGGGTGTGGTGGCGAGTCTTGGGAATGGCAAATGTTTACCAGTGGATCATGCTGTTGATGAAGATGATTATGATCGATTTCAAAGTGCATCTAAACTTGGCATTAGATTGGATTTCACCCCTTTTTTAGGCAAACAATTAGCCGATTGGAACTTGGCCCCCTTTTATACAGGCATGTTTTTGGTGAGATCTGTATTACTGCGGCCACACTAAGGGGAAATTCCACTAATATTATCAATAATCGACGTTAACCATAGGTATGGCCACCCATAATCGCTATAATTTTAACAAAGCCATTTTCCGTTAGGCAATAGTTCAGGTGGCGGTACATCAAAGAGAATATAGCGGTCATTATCGTGATGTAGCAGCCACACTACATATAGTCAGTGTGCGTCGAGAGCGCAACGGGAGCGAACGTATTTTTTTTGAAATAAATAGAAAGTCTTTCTGTTTATTATAAATAAACAAAAAGACTTATAATATACGATTTTTGTGCATTTATATCATCAATGATCTTCTTTTTCTTTGTTTCCATTTTCTTTTAATTAAATAAAGTCAAATAATATAAATTTATACTCATGAAATATAGAGCCCTGTCGACGTCCATCTTGCTTGAATGAAAATAAACTATGATAAATTGAACGCCGTTTTAACTGAACGATAATGGGCATTAACGTTGACCGTTGTAGTGTAGCCACCCACTGGGTGCGGCAAAAATGATCGCTATAATTATAGTGATAGTGGTCATTGACGTTAAACCGTAGTGTGTCCGTAGTATATGAGAGCTACCGTAGTTCACTGACCTATTAGATGTTCTAGTCGGTGGTCGGTTGTGTCGTGTGTCGTGTCTCGCTCCTCACGACACGACACACGAGCCTCACGCTGCGGCTCCGGGGACACTTCTGTTAACAAACGACGAGTTACATTATACTGTCTGTATATGAGGCGATATCTTTATATATATATATATATATATATATATATATAATTCTTCTGTGAGTGTGTATGTCACTGAACTTCTCTCAAACGACTGGACCGATTTTGATAAAAAAAATTGTGTGTGTTCAAGGGGATCTGGGAATGGTTTAGATCCACAATTTCGTCCGCTGGACAAAATTTTTTAAATTAATTTTTAATTTAGTAGGCGTTGATACAAACTTTTTTTATGACATTGAATTTGACAACTAACTAATATGTCAATAATTTTGTCGCACTTCAAAGCACGGAGATTTATGGCTTTAATAGGTGAACTCCAAAAATATAAATAAAAAATGAAAAGATGTTTCTTGATTATAGAGCGATACGAAGTTCGCCGGGTCTTCTAGTATATTATAAATATATTATATGTATAGTTATGTTATATAATACAAACCGTACCTCTGTTACTCCTCACACACGAGTCACACCGCCCGGAGCGAGCCAACACCAGCCCCGCCTCTGAAGATGACAGCGCGGAGCTGAGACACTCCGACAGTTGGTTAGCTGGAATAAGAACGACGAACAGTTAACAAGAGATTGAGAACAGAGGGGTCATTGAACTTGGAAGCTGATCAAATATAATTCAAACAGGATTCAAATCCGCAATCTCCGGGATGTCGTTTCAGTTGCTTCACTATATAAGCTACCGTGACTCAACAGGCAGCGGTCGATGTATGAAGCATACTATAATTGTGGTTAAAGAACTTTATTTTCTCATAAAGAACAGTGTTCACTTGAATGAGATGTATTACATAGTTCAATTCAAACAACAATTCAGTACAGTAGCAACGAGCCATACAACTCAAGAGCGGTTAATCCAAGTGCTCTCTACAATAACCCAATAATTTCTTTCTAAAATCCCAAACGTTTTTTCATCTAAAACTTCGTCAGGCAAGCCATTGTATAGTTTCGCTCCCTCAAACTGTATAGTTTTAATTCCATATTAATTAAGCATCATATAACACGCAGATGAGATTTACAAGTATTTTCCAGGTATTAATACGAAATCTCCGCTCGACCCCACGGATATTGATGTATACATAACGTCACCGTTAAAGCGTCGTGTATCTAGTATTAGTCACCTTGTGTCTGGGCGGCCAGTAGTAACGTGTGCAGGTCGGCGCTGGGCTCGGCGTCTCTCGGCGCCGGCAGCTCCCCGCATATATCTGGAATACAATTACATTCCTTATAATTCAAGTGCAAAAATAACCGGTGCATTAAGTAACCGGTGAGGTACTTAATGCACGTAAATAGAGTATCTAACGTTGTAAATAAGTGTCGGGTGTACATGTATGCAGATGACATGTGTTTGACATATGCCCCAGAAGATATATCTGTTGTACAAAAATACATACAAGCTGATTTTGAAAACATCACTAAATGGGCACATGATAATGGAATAATCATAAACTTTGAAAAAACCAAATGCATGTATATACACTCGCCTTATAACAAAAGATCAAAAACAGTAACTAAAGAAGATCTCGAAATAATAGGGCATACCTATGACTGTCTACATGACAATAAAAGGATAAACTGTAATTGCAAAAAATTAGAATATGTTAGTACATTAAAGTACCTAGGTCTAAAAATTGATAAAAATTTTAATTGGAAATCGCAGGTTATAGATATTTGCAATAGGCTAAGATGTGTCCTGGGAAAATTCTACCATTTGAGTAAAGTATTAAATAAAGAAACTTTACGCGTTGTATACTACACCCTCGCTGACTCCATACTCAGTTACGGACTTAGTGTGTATGGACGTACATTCATAACATACTTAAGGGACATAAAACAATTGCAAATACGTTTAATCAAATATCTAGTTACTAAAAATATTAAAAAAGAATGTCGTGGGGACTATGAAAAATTATTTGCAATTTGTAAGATACTACCAGTAGACATTAAAGTGAAATATTTGATAGGCATCGATATTTATATTTATCGATCGATATTAATATTTGATAGGCATCGATGTTTATATTTTAATATAGATAAATATAGGGAAAATA
Organism: Danaus chrysippus; assembly: GCA_916720795.1. NCBI lineage: Eukaryota > Metazoa > Arthropoda > Insecta > Lepidoptera > Nymphalidae > Danaus > Danaus chrysippus. Next base: position 402,044 of record CAKASE010000068.1, read on the forward strand.
GGGACAATAAGTACAACATTAGGAGGGTTGGGAAAAAACATTTGTTGAGCCAATTGCGAAAAATTATTACGGGAGTAGAACAACAAGGTGTATGGTACCAAAAATGTTTAATAGCATTAACAGCCTCACACTGACTGAAGACGTCAGCAAACTATTTTATTAAAGTTAAAACTTAGAGAGTTTTACCTTAACTCGGCGGGAGGTGCTACCGGGTAATTTTACCACATAGTGCATACTTTCGAAAATATTTATTTTTGTAAGTATTTTGTGCAGCGCCGTTTTAGATACCTTTCGAGAGATGTTCGACGGTTCGATTAATAAAGAAAATCGTGAGATTACTTGAAGGTGTTGGCTGTGTCTCTTGTATTGCCACAAATTAAGTGTAAATCTACAATCTTAAACCTGCCTACATACATTTATGAAAAGTAAAATAATACTTTTACTTGGTGGTAATGGCGAGCAAAAAATAATATTATAATACAACAGGAAAGAGCCCTCCAGCCACACTCGCAAATATTTCGTTTTGAGCACAAAATGGCTGATCTTTTGGGCTATGTTTTAAAATGTCAAATATTACATATTTATTTATTTATTTTGAACGGTTCACACAACAGATTACAACTAAATATGCGAATAATTAATGAGCAAACATTATAAATGAACTGAGTTGCAATCCAACAATTATGCGAACACAGATTATATACAAAGTATCTCACTTATAAAAAAAGAAAAAAAAAACACATCAGCACTCAAAAATACGTAACACAACACACTTACAAATGAAAAATAATGAAAAATAAAAATAAACAAATAATATAGATTCGATCACTATTCCTGGCTGTTAACCGAAACCAAGCGTTATTAGTTTCCAACCAGTGGCGGCTGTACCTTAAGTGCGCCCGTGCGCTGAACCACCAATTCAAAATATTTAAAAATTACAAAATATTATGTCATCTTAATTTTTAAATTACCATTTTAATATTTATTTTTTAAACATACAAAAAGGTATAAAAAATTTAATTTCCAATTATGGTCAAAAAGTTTGAGCGCTTTACTAAACTCATATCGTGCGCTCCGGCGAGCGCACGAGGACTGCTAATACATCTTGTATGAGACACGCATTAATACGCCTGACGCGTGAGACAAAAGATAGTTCATAGAAATGTACCGAGTAACGAGTCGGTTCTCGAGCGCCGCACGAAGCGGCCGAAGGTTACCGAGAGCACCCGATGTATGACGTATTGAGCCGGCCGGCAAGGGGCCGGCCGAAAGGATGGGTGCTATGATTGACATTTCGTTAATCGTTATTGGTATTGTTTCAACTTTCACTGTATGCGTGACGCGTTAATTCGTTATTGTTTATAATTATTTCCGTAATTCGTTTTAGTTTTTATTTCGTTTCTATAATAGAACTTTTATTCTGTACTGTGTTTTTTATTAGTTGAAAATGAGTATAAATATTGATTATTTTAAAGAAAATAACAAAATTTTTCAAAGTAAAGTGAACATAAAATTGGCCGGGCCGCCACGGCCCTTTTTAAATTTAAAACAAGAGTGTAAATCGAAAAATAAAGCATTTATACGAAGTTTTAAAAGTGAAATGTATAATAGAAAGAAATGGTTGTGTGGATGTGAGCGTCTTAATGCATTCTTTTGTTTTCCTTGCATTATTTTTGGCGGAGAATCGATTTGGACAGAAACTGGAATCAAGGATTTGACGCATTTAAGTGAAAAAATAAAAAAAACACGATTCTTCACAAATACACCTACAAAATGTAATGAGTTTGTCTGTGTTAGGCACAGTCGATATTCGTAATCAGCTAGATTCTGTGTATAGAAGTACATAATATCCAAAAGTATAATAAACAAGTTGATAAAAACAGATACATTTTATCACGTCTTATCGATTGTGTCAAGTTTTGTGGTGCATTTGAGTTAGCTTTGCGAGGTCACGATGAAACTATTGAGTCCAGTAATGCTGGAGTGTTTCGTGGATTAATAGACTTTGTATCAGAGTTGGATATAGTTATGAATTAATGTACAAAAAATAAACATATTTTATGTCAATTGTTGTTTTTGTCAATATTTTAGTAAAGTGAACCACCAGTTCAATAACCCACCAGCCGCCACTGTTTCCAACTATCTTGTTTAATTGAAAATGTAACACAATATAATGTAAAATTTGGTTATATTTAAATATCCATAAAATAACTCTAGTTCTTACATTAATATTATTGTGGTATTTTTTACCCAGTAGCGATAGTCAGTGTTGGTACATGGGGCGCGACTCCCGAGGAGTTAAAGAATTAGATAAGATATTGGAATAGATAAATCTGTTGTAAATAGTTTTAAGTTTTGTTTTTTTTTTTTCATTTATTTTTTCTTTGTTTTCGCTTTTACTGTATTTCTGCTTGTATATATTTATTCAGTTGTAATAGTTTTAAGGTTTTACGTATTTATTTGTTATTATTTTACGATATTTTACATTGTTTAAAACCAAATTGTTGATATAAGTAATTATTTTTAAGTTATTTAGTATTTTATTACTTGTTTTAAATATTTTCATTTAAAATCATAATTGTTAGTAAAGTAGTATATTAATGTTAGAATGTTTTATAAGTAAAAAATAGGTTAATAATTGTTTAATGAGCGATTCTTGCCTACAAACTCTCGAGTTTGGCAAGATATTATTTGTTAATGTTTATACAAAAAAGTAAATAAATTAAAAAATATATATATACTTCACTAATGTTCGTCTACTATGCGAGGCTACATGTAACGTGTGACGTCATCACCCCCCCCCCCCCTGTACTCACCCACTTGCCCCATGGTCTCAGCCACGGCCAGCTCGGCCAGGTGCGTGTAGTTGTGGTCGGGTATCCCCAACAGCGCGGCGACCACGGCGCTCTTGGCCTTCAACGTGCGGCTGATCACCTCGTCCAGGCGACGGAGCCTCTCTGTAAAATAATTATTAACTATTAGTTTACTAAGGTTTATACAGGTAGCGCCCGGGACAAGGTTGATACGAGGTTGTCGCGTGGAATAAGTTACCTTGTACAGTCCGTTAGACTTAAGCTGAGCTTTGCATTTGTGTGAGTGAAAGTAAAAGTAGAGTTAAACAAAAAACATTATTATATTTTAAATAGATAGGCTATAAAATAAGCAAAACTTGTAAAAGGCCAAATGATAATATTTTGAAGATTATGAAAAAAAAATATTGATTATTAAAAATTTTTAAAAAACTATACAAATTATTATTCATTTCACATTTGATTTTGCTACCAGTACAAAAGGTGAAGTGAGGAAGATGCGGGGCGGAGTAAAAACAGAATAAACCGGTTCAAAACTAGGGAAGAACGTTGCATTCAAAAATTTGACATCACACGTACACTATCCGTGTGCACACACTAATACAACGCTCAACTTAAATCAAACGCACTATAATATATCGATAATAATGCGGTAACAGTAAATAAATATACGAATATAATTTCAATCCAGTCTGATGCTTTAAGTGTGTGTCTGTGTGTATGTCCGTGTGTGTACGTACCGTGGTGTGAGTAGACCCTAGTCGCGTGGTGCGCGTGCGCAGGCGGCGTCACTACCAGCGCGGCGGAGGACTCCAGCGTGGACGGAGAGAACGAGTGGATGGAGTTACTACCCACCGACGGTACACTACATACATATAATAATATTATAATGAGATCTAACATTATCGTAAGTTTGATTAATTTTAGAAACTATTATTTTTCGGATTATACTAAACGACTTTATTCTGAAAAATAAAAATAATAAAATTCTAGCGCTTCGATTACTTTTCAGCAATCGTGATCACGTAGTATTATCCGAAAAGTATTAGTTTTACTTAAATATAATATGATGACTATAGCGCAGGTTCAGATAACTTTGTTGTATTAGATTACGTCATTCAGTTTAGCTACTTAGCACGATACATATTCTACGGAGTTTAATGCATACAATAAGTTAATATAATTAAATACAAACAATTAGAGTGTTTGATATGAATGTAACAGACGAGTGACACTTACATACATACACAACAGCGGGCGAGCCGAGGAATGATTGATTAATATATTAAAACATTTGAACAGATTGTCGCAATCATCATTATATTTGTATTTGAAAGATTTCATTAACATATCTCAAATTATTAATCTTGTTATTTTCAATACACATCACCAATAGACTGCAAGTAATAACATACAAAACAGTTATCACATCAGAGGCGTATTTAAAGTATGGGTATTTTTTTTTTCATATCAAACACTGTGTTAATTCATATATGTTATTCATATATTCATACTCCCTACCTGTTCCTCTCCTCCCGGTGGGCGTGTCCCTCCTCCCCCCTCTTCTCCGACCCCTCCTCCGTGTCCGTGTTCTTCTCCTCGTGTTTGTCGTCTCTCTCTATAGATACATCCCTCTCGCTCTCACACATGGGCGGGGCGCTGGACGTCGACTTCTCCGAAGCGTCCGAAGGGTTCCGCGATACATTTATACCTTTAATTGAATTTGATGAATTTTTCACAAGAAATTACATATAAATTTTTGTATGGATCATCTTAGATGTAAATATTGATTAAATTTTTCATCTCCATCCATCCAATTGTAAACTCATTCTGTACAAATAATTTTGTTTATAACTCGGTTCTCCGACTTTATATGTGTATGACATAATACAACATACTTTATGTACTACTCAACATACTAATTTAAATCATTTTGTCGTCTGTATACTTGGTGTAGGTGTATTATAAGTGTATTATGATCAGTAGTATAAGTTATTTACCGGAGTCGTCTGTAGATCGTGAGTGTCCGTGAGAGGCGATGGGCTTGGTCTCTGCCAGGCGCGCGAGGGGCGCCTCTTGGATCAACTTCACCCAGCTAAATAACAAACAATATGAACTGGATTATACATTTATTTATTTATTTATGGGAAAACATACAGCTTATATAACAATAAATTATTTCGGCAGAGTAAAAACAATTTTTCCATACATGATACAGACTCATTAAAATGACGATAAGTTCAACAGAGCTCTTTAGTTAAAATAAAAAATTAAATTATATATATTTTTTCTTATGGAGACGTATTCACTTCAATTTTCAATTTAATACGTTTCTATTAATTCAATTTCTTTTTTATATCGATATCATATAATTATGAACCGGAATTTAATGAAAGACTGATTAAAGATGACAAAATTAATTTGTTTCAATTTATTATGAGCAAGACTCCGCTGATGAACCTGGTTCCTATATATATATCTCAATTGATTGATGCCACAAGTTTATTTCAATAATAATAAAGCACGAAAGTGTGTGAGAATGTATACAAGTTTGTTACGCGTTGCAGTAAAATATGTATATTTAACGGATTTGGATGAAACTCTGATGATGTAGTTGATACATATTATACAATAACACTCAGGATATAATGTATCCCCCGTCACGTGTAGTTTATACAACACGTCATAGCAGATTTATGTAGTGAGTAGTCACGTGACACACACGATAGATGTCGCTGACTGTCGGTTAACATTTATATTATACTAGTTACTTGTTGTTGGTTTCTCTAAGCACAATAACAAGTATGTATATACACATGTCAGTGTCTCACTCACGTGGCGTACTCGGCGGCCGTGTTAGCAGACAGCTCGTGCATCTGAATACCGTTGATATTCATGAGGAAGAACGTGTTCTTGACGGCGGCGTTCGGGCGAAACAGGACTCTCTCCCTGTCACATAAAGTACATATTACTTTAGAACTATTCAACGATACTTTACACTAGTATTTCTCGGTATGTAACGGACCATTTAATGAGCGGCGACAGCATGGCCGCGTGGCTGGGCTGCGCCACCGGCTTGAGCACGAACTTGTCGCCCTCCCGCTGCAGCAGCACGAGGCAGTCGGCCAGCAGCAGCGCCAGCACGGCCGAGCGCTTGGAGTCCGTGCGCAGGAACAGCTCGCCCTCGTGCAGCAGGCGGTGCTGAGGCAGCTCCAGGCGACGCAGCTCCTCGCACTCCGCGCCCGCCACGCCCACGCGCACCTCCAGCTTGGACTGGATCACGCGCAGTCTGGAACACACGGACACACACATATATGTACTTACAATGATTCATCATATTCAAGCAATCGAAACAATTCAAATTAAATTTCTTAAAACATTAAAATATAAGTTTGGTCACGATTTGCCTACTCTACTGTCCTTGAAAACTAGACGAGAATATAGAGACCAATTGTTTCTATTTAAAATTATTAACAGCTTTATAGATTCGCCTTATCTCCTAATAAAATATTATTTAAGTGTCCTCGCTTAAGTGCTCGATACAAAGCCATTTTAGCAAATCCAAATCATAAAACAAATTATTACAAAAATAGTAAGATCGTGTGGCAACTATAACGATAAATATAACCACATAGACTTGTTCAGCAAGCGGTCTCGGTAAGTTTAACTCGATACTTAAAAATAATGAGATTAAAATTTGTTATTAACTATTTTTTTTCTTTTTCATAGTTCACATGATATAAGTTTAGTTTATATACATTTTTACACTTTTAGTTTTTTTTTTAATTACCATACATTTAATTTTACTGTTTTATCTCTTTTATATACAGGGTGACTGGTGAATTACTATCGATATTTGAGGACCTGATATTTGACGATCATACATGACAAAATAAAAATTAATATAACATAAATATTAATAAACTTCAGAGTAAAGTTAACCAAAAGTTATGTAATTAATTACGCATCGTGTGAACACCCTACAGATTAGGTATACGCACACACACACACATACGCGTGCAGCGGCGATGTGTTGTATCAGCACGCCGCCGCACGCGTCTACACTTGGAACACTTGGAACGTGTCAACACTTTATTTATTTATACGGAAATTTTGACAAAAATTAAGTGCCTATTTTTTTTACATAATTCGAATGAGAATCGTGTACCGAGTATTCTCCTTAAATATTGATAGTAATTCACCAGTCACCCTGTATATGTTCACTTCCAGATTAATTATTTGTGGATACTGTATTGTCATGTGGGTTATTTAAGGTTTATAAGTTTTATGTAATATAAAATATGTTGTTTTTTTCACTTACTTACACATAAATAAATAAATCATACTACATTCCACCTATCCTATCTCTTACTCCCAATAATTGACTAGTAAACAGACACTGTGGACTGAATTGTCACTATTTCAACAAGTCTTTTAATCTCAGTGAAGTAGAACTAAGAACAAGAGATGTACCGTACATTCATTAATATCCGGTATCCGTCTTATCCGGCCCTTTTTTACTATCCGGCCGGATACTGGACAGTAATGTACCATATTCAAAATGTAGGTAGTATACCACCAGCCAAATATTCTACGACCAGATACCGAATATTTGGCTGGTTGCCAGGCCGAATATCCTGTATCCGATATTCGACCAAACATGTTACATCTCTACTAAGCACATTCCCCACCCCCTCCCACCTGTGTTCGTTCTCAGCGGTCCGTATGGCCGTGTCCACACTGTGCAGCACGTCCTTGGCCACAGTGAGCGCGCTCCTCAACCTGGCCACCTCCTCCGGACTGTCTCCGTCCTCATCATCACACTCAACAGCTGTTCTGAGTATACTCTCCAACAACAGCTGGTATTTCGTCAGTCTAGGGATATTAATGTTTATTGAATATAAACTTTATTGACTCAAAGATAACATAACAATCAAGTTACAAGGGCCCCTGCACTAGGTGCAAACCCGTATTACTGGGTGACCCGCTCAACCACCAAGACAACTAGAAACTCAACAATGATTTTGTTACACAGATTTATAGTAATATCCTATTAAGCAGTGTAAACAATTTTATAAAATAACTAGAAAAGTGTGTGTGCTTGGGATTATTGCTGAGTATTCCGCCCTTGTTGTATACTACAGTGACGTCACGAGTAGTATACTAATTTCTCATAAAGGGAAACGAATCATCCTGTATTTACACTATTTACAAGTTATTTCTTTCAAATGCATTATCGCATAACTTTAATGGCTTTAATGACCGACCGGCCGAGTAGTGCATCGTAAGTACCTATTGTATTATTAACATAATTAAAAAATCTTTTAACGTATACCCTCACATATGAGTTATAATTAAACAAACATTTATTCAAAATCTCATGTAGTTTATAGTGTTATAGGTAGTATATTTATGTACTTAAAGTTCCGAGTGCTCTGAATGCGGATACGAATAAACCCGACAGGGATTTTGTGATACCGTAAAAGAAATTTGCAATGTATTATATAAATAAATAATAATAAATAAATTAGTAGTAGCGCACCTCTGCCACACACAGGCCAGTAGATCCCTCAGCTGTAGTCGTCCACACCGTGGCAGCTGTTCCCTCCCCGCGAGGAAGGCCTGTAACTCCTTGTTCTTCCTCCTCCTCTCCCTCAAGGAATCAAGGGCCATCCGCTGACCTCGACAGAACTTTGACAAACACGGAGCATAGCCCGCCTCACCCAGCTGAAAAAATTATTATACATTCAACTATTATAATGTGATGGTGTGTATAAGGATTAGAATCATATAATATATGTCTGATTGGATTAATTTTTATATAGTAGTTAACTTATACATATATAAGTCATTAATTTGCTTAAGCGCAGAATAGTAACGTTAGATCTGAATAATAACAGGTTATTGTGATATATGTGGGGTAGATTTATTATAAGTAATTGTATATAAGTTTTAAGGTATTCGCATGTGGCTTTGTCACCGATTAAACTTTAGACTGAGTGGACGTATTTTATTGTGCTCCTAATTTCCTTTGTTATTATTCTAGTTCTGTCGTATATAATATTTATATATTTATCAGTTATAAAACCTAAGAACAATAAAATCCCAACTAAACAGTCTACTACTAAACGCTCAGTATATTATACTAACAGTATTCATCATAGCGTCAGCTACAGGTCCTATCTGCACCACGTGGTTGGTAGCTTCATTCCTCACGGCCCTCAGGTCCGCGTACAACTTGTTGTGTCTCTCCCTGACGCCGGGCAGGTTGGGGAACAGAGCCCGCAACTCCTCCGCGGGCAGGAGGGACGGTTGACGCTCTAACGGCTTGAGGAAGTCCACCCCAAGGACCTTCAACCACCGCACGTGAGACCCTTCAGATACTATCAGTTCTGGAAACAAATTAGACAATGATTTAGAATAATTTGAAACAGACACAAGACAAAAAAACTCAAGTATGTTTGGGTTTTGTAAATAAGATAGATTTTTTATTTATTTAAGATTAACCAGTGATAATTACATTAATACAATATTGGGTAAAAAGGAATACAGTGTTGCTTAATTCTAAATGCATTATCTTTTAAGACAGATACAGCACAAATATTAGGAAGTTTATAAATCATTAATTACATTATATTAAAAACGTATTAAGTTATTGGTAAAAATTATTAAAATATCTATATATAAAAATTAGGTTACAGGTGGTTCATTATATTAAAAATTAGATCGTTACCTATTTTTGTTTATATAAAAATTATGTATTTAATTATCGCTGAACAAAAATTATTAACGAAATGTTTTCAGTGAGTCCCTAAAAGGGTCCAAATGTTAGACTAAATCCAGTCATCATATATATATGTATATGTTTTGTTCTCACCATGTATGACTTCCTGCCTCTTCCTTATCCTCGCGGAGAGCACCAGCGAGTCCCTGAGTGCGGGCGGCAGACTGTCCGACCACTGGGCGGCCAGCGGGTCCTCCTCCTCCGACCAGTCAGACTGGGAGGCTGTAGGGGGACCCACGGAGAGAGAGAGAGAGAGTTAACGAGAGGAGAAAACGAGATGAATCTAGTGTTGTGTGGAGGTAGGATGTATGACTATCTATCATGCAAAAAACTAGTTAATAATGATGAAATTTTAAAGAAATAAACTCAGACCACAATTAACATGTGGACTATAAATTATTACGGAATTTAGAGTACTTCCTTAATCAAGGCATGATAGTTTTATAGTGTAGTAAGTCTCGTGAGATATACTCTAGATGGCGCTGATGGATTGTCGATATATTTTTTGTTTTTTACACTTAACATTTCCAAAAACGGCAAACATTACAAAATCTATAAGAGACAAAGTGATATGCGAAACCTTGAACCTAGGTCTAAAATTTTACTCTAATTTGGATGTTTTAAATTCCCATAAAGATTATGTAAAAAAAACTTGTTATGAAGAAATTACTCCAGATAACTTTATACCGTTGATTGCTAGAACATATATTCTTAGTAACAAAGTGTAACAGCTAGCGCCATCTATCCATAACATAATGAGATCTAAGATTTTCGCGAGTACTCATTTAAATGAAACTAATATTTTGAGATTTTACTTCGCGTTTTTGTTTTTGTCTGCCCGTGATCACGGTTGCTGAAAAGTAGTCGAAACGTCGGGAGTATATAGTGAATAATGAAAAATAAAAACGCGAAGTAAAATCCGTAAATATTAGTTCCATCTATCCATACCTTGTTGTTCAGCGGCCACGGTGTTGCTCTCATTACTCCTAGAAGATAGACTTGAACTACTCGAACTGCCTGAAGGAGCTGTCGGCGCGCCTGGCTCCAAGTCACTGTAAGTATACATAAGGATTTAAGATATATGACATTAAAGTTACATGATTATAGACAGATATATCGGTTTATCCGTCGATAAATACAAAATAATTATTAAAATACTTCAATACAGTATTTCAGACATCTTAACAAAACTAAAGTGGAGTTTAAAATGTAACATATATAGATGACTTAAATAAAAATATTATAATTAGTTGATCAATTCACCAATCATTAAAATTCCTCTAACCGTACACGCGAGCCCTTACTATCTTCGTGTTTCCTCGACGCTCGCCTATTTATATATCGTACTAATCTAATTCCGAATGCATCGGTATTACAAAACCCATAACAATAAACAGGAGCAGACGTCGACCTAAAGGTCGGAGGAAGCTGGAAGCAAAACAAGCGGAGGAAGTTGTAACGAACGACTCAACTATTATTAAAACGATCGTACGCGTGTCCGAATGTACAGGCACTTGGAGCTACTGAGTAACCTGAGCGTTCTGAGCATTCAGGACTTTTGAGACACCACTTAAATACTACGAGAGCATCAATGACTGTAATATTATTGTAAATTTTAAACGCACTCCAAATAACTAGAGATAATTATTAAAACATTCATGGTTAAAAAATAACAGATATATTTTAAATCTATAATTGTTCAGAATGTTAGCGAGCTTAAATAATTTAGACTACAAAAATGTGTACTAAAATATAAGATGTGTATAAGGACGTCCTAGGACATAATGCTTAGAAAGTGATTGAATACAAATTAATTTCAATGTAATCTGTATCATCAACAGCGAGGAGTAATGTTCAAACATGATCACATTACCCTACATATTTATATTTAACTGTGTCCGGAGAGGATCGTTAACATTTTAATTACTTTACGAGCACTTCGGGGGGAAAATTTCAGTGCAAATTATATACAGTTAGTGGGAAATGACGAAGATGACCTTGGACGGCTGTTAGGAAACTATTAAAACTTTATTATTCACAAAGTAGATTAATATGTAATACTGAAATTATACAAGGAATATTATAACTAGAAGAGATATATGTAATGTATAGTCGATGTAGTTGTGCATCTAAGTATATTATAACTTATATATGTTCGTATAGGATGTAGACGAGCGAAGCCGCGGGATGTAGCTTGTGTTACATAAATATGACAGGGAGTTGAGTGAGTCCGGGTAATGAGCGTTTATCATAATCGTCTACAGAGTTATGTAGTCAAGATAACACGGGTATAGCTCGGGGAACACACTTAGAGCAATATGACATGACTCTTCATATTAGTAACTGATGTTACAACAAATATTAAATATATAAGACTATCCTCAAACTATGTAGAGCGGTTTTAATACGAACACATCGCAAATCTCACGAAGAGTCAGCGAAGACGTGATCTCCTGTTCACACGGGTCACATATAGGTCACACGGGTCAATGTGATCCTTGTGATTAGGGTCATACCTCTCGGACATGGTCCTCCTAGCTAGCGCCCCCACTGCCGGAGGCTGGCGACCAGCTGGCAGAGACACATTCCGAGACACGCGAGGTGGCGCTTGAGATGACATTGTAAACTTCACTTCACTTCAGATTACTTCACTTCACTTATAACACATCAACATCATAAGACAAACTCGTCTTTATAAATAAACGTCGTTAGGTTGACTATGTGATCTCTATTGCGGACATAAAATATATCAATGTTATTATATCTGGGGGTCACATTATTTTGGTAGCGAGATAAAAGTATTCTAAACCGTACCAGATAATATATCTTAAACATCAACATAAATCCTACGTTCTGATTTCTGACACACGGTTTACTCTGTATTTATTGATGGCGCATAAAATTATTTCGGTAGTTTTGCGTTCACGTTAAAATATCTATGAGCCGGTGTGATGCGGGGATTGCGAATGATACACTATATACATTATATGATAAACACATACGAGAAAAAAAACGTTATATACTTTGAAAGGCAACACATAATTCATTCTATATACGGCTCATAGTATGTTGTATATAATTACAGCCTTACCGTCATGCTAATTAATATTGTTAAGTTCCGTAACTGTAAGGTCATAATATGGTTAGCAGAGATGAGATGAAGATTTAAAACTATCGTTCTATATTCATTACTCGAACCTGGGACCTTTTCTTATTTAAGGCCCTATCATCCACTGTACCATCGCGTTTCCATACAACACATTGTTCAAACATTTCAATATAAATACTTTCAAATTAATATGTCAGTAGCTAGCGAGTGATAAACAAACAAACATCGTTTAATCACTTCACTAATCACATTAACAAAACAAAACACCACTGTATCTCTTCCTTCAATTCACACATTTTTTAATTTATAAGAAAATATTTAAAATTAATCCATTAAAAGATACACTAAAGTAGAACAATAAATATTGCTAATGTTGAAACTCATAGTCTTAAATATATGTACAGTGAGCCAAGGTAATGTTCTGTAGGGATTTTAAGAATAACTACATAGGTAACGTACTAAAATCCCTACTAATATTATAACTGCGAAAGGAACTCTGTCTGTCTGTTACGCTTTCACCCCTAAAGCACTGAACTGATTTTAATGACATTTGGTACAGACATAGGGTTGACCTTGAGAAAGAACATAGGATAGTTTTTATCGCAAACTTTTGAAAGGTTCTCTTGGAAACGCGATATAACCAAACTCCACGCGGGCGAAGCTGCGGGCGGAAAGCTAGTATATTATACACACTCAAACTTAACACAATATCTTAATTATACAACAAAAAATACGTAACATTACATATATTTATATATATTAACATTTTAATGAATGAACGTCCGCGTTGAACCGCGACAGATCATTGACTAATGAAATGGAACAATATGTTTGATAAAAATGAAGGCGCCTAGTTTAGAAATATCGCACGGAGAAAGTTTGTTTTGTAACAAAAAAAACATGAAAAAGATATGCGAAAATTAAAAGATAGGTAAATTAATGTATAAAGTTGTTATTTTGTATTAACGTAATGTTTTTTAATTTACTCTGTATGTGTGTGTGTTTGTGTCTATGTGTGTATATTCAAGGGATAGATCTTAATATACAACACAACAAATACATTGAACAGAATAAGGTGTCATTATAAGCCACATACATACATACTCGTACGTTTAATGAGGGTATTAATTAGTGAGTCGTTATTGTGTTTGTCCGTCAAACACGAGTGTGACGTTAAACTGTGGACCATACATTGTCTGTAACATCAATAACATACATACATACAAACTGTGACCAGTATAATGAGAACTTTACATTACCTTATAATTGACTATCAACTATTCTAAGATTCCTAGTTAACAATCTTTATATAGAGTAACAACTATTTGGAAATCTGCGTAGTTTTTATCAAAAACTGGATACCTATAATCGTTTCTGTAATTTTTAGAAACAAAAAAGTGTGTTCGTTAGAATAGGTGTGATTTAAAAAGCAGTAACTAAAAATAATTTAAGTTTTTCATGTAATCGAGTTGTTACATTGTGAAGTCACTACCTATTGAAAATGTACTAAGACTTATTTTTGTTTTTTGATTTATTGTAAAAGAATTATACGTTACTCCAAAAGAATTTAAAAATATGGTAATAAAACCTTTAACTACAATATAACTAAAAGAAATATCTACAATACTTTTAACTCCAAGTAAAAACAACTCTCAACAAAATCAATTTGAATTCATAACTCTAAAGCAAACTAGACTCGGAACTCAACACTCGACAGTCAAAAGCCGAAAGTCGACACAATGTTCTTTCATACAACTCTAAACACTACCTTTCATAGCTGTGTTCATTTACAATAGAATAGTTCTCATTATCGACTCATCATGAAACATCATCACCAGTTTGATAAAAAAAAAATTGAGTCTCATTTGATTGTAGTACTGTATTTATTGTTGGGAAGACGTAATATTTTAATTATTTACATGATAGCTTTAATACATATTCTTGTTTTTGCACACGTTCTATAGTTCATTTACAAATAGTGGAACTAGTTAAGTATATAATATTTTTTCTCTAGGTTCAGGTAGTAGTGCAGTTAATTTTTTACTTAAAACTCACTTATTTTCTGAAGAAAAACAGTTATAATAGTTTAGTATTAGTGTGTACATTAAACGTAAACATATTTGTTCGCGTATATCGATGGTCACAGCTCAGGTATCAAGTGCTAAAAGTAACTAAAAAATGTACCCACTTTACGTATAGCCTGAAGTTAGATTTTTATTTACGTTATGGGAAATATTGTAAACTATTTCTATTTATAATGACACACAACTTCTGTTGACAGATTTTTTTTCAGGCAATTTAAGTATCGACAGCAAAAATCACAATTTTATTTAGTCTTATGTCATATGATTTTGAAATTCAATATTTAGGGGGCTATTTAAATGTATTTTGTAAGTTGCGGGACAAAAATCCATTCATACCTCCAGCATGCATGGTTTTTAAGTGACATTTTTTTTACTATACAAAATTATCTAGTAATTTATTTAATGATAGCTTTTAATAATAATGAAATGATATATTATCATCTAATTGTCCAAACGATTGCAGGATAATACTAAAAGCATAAGATATTGTTGCTAGCAATGGAATACGAAAGCAATTTATAGGGGAGAGTTGGTTATACCGTACTAGCATTTAAATCGTACCACTTCTAAATTTCCCATTTAATGAATATTTTTTTCTACACTGACAAATCCAAATCGTGACCCTGTAACATCCCTCTTCACCCACTAGATTAAATCGACGTGAGTTAACAACTGTGCACGTAATAAAAGAAAAACATTTTTTGAAGGAATTAATATAAATATTGTCGTACATTCGTAAGGAGATAGCTCGTAATCAAGATAAGCTATAGTTATTCAGTTTTTTTTTATTATTCATAATTGTATACTAGATTATTGAGGGTTTTTGTTCGGTGTCTAAGTTTTGAGTTTATGCCGGATATTTGCTTTTGTTTTAGAAATGCCTTAGTTGGTTTAATCGTACC
This sequence comes from Danaus chrysippus, assembly GCA_916720795.1. NCBI lineage: Eukaryota > Metazoa > Arthropoda > Insecta > Lepidoptera > Nymphalidae > Danaus > Danaus chrysippus. The sequence goes on from CAKASE010000068.1 coordinate 417,733, forward strand.
GCTTGCAGTTGGTTAAATTGTACCTAAAGGTACGATTTACCCGACTACCAACCGCAAGTACCTATAGTACTACCGCAAGTATGTATAGTAAGTACTACGATACTACCCAAGGCCAAGAACAAAAGTTATAAGAGGAAACGATCTCATTCCATCACCAGTAGCGATGATTCAGGAGAAACACTTGTTGTAGAACTAGATGATGATGATGACAGCGACGATTATCTTGAAAATATATGTCGAATGTGCAATTGTTCTTACTACGATAAGAAGGGTCCAAAAGATGATTCGGTTCAATGCGTTCGCTGTAAACGGTGGCTACATGAGACGTGTACTTCGAATCCAGGCATTTGTCATGATTATTTCCATTAAGAAATATGCACAATAATAATATTACAAATAACACTCTTGTTAACTGTTACTTTATTATTATAGTTTACTGTTTTTTTTGTCTCATTTCTATTAGGTATGTTGATTGATCTCATTATCATAGTATAATCATGTTATTTTACTAAGAAAGCTTATAGTTCCTTTATATAACCTAAGAGTTAAAAATTATATTTCTATTACCTAAAAGATATAAATAATGTTGTTTTATTACTTACCTAACAGTTAAAAATAAATAATTTGATTGAGAATTTTAATGTCTTTCATTCAGTGGTACGACTTAAACACCCATGGTACGATTTAAAGACTTAGTGGTACGATTAAAACGACTAGTCGGCTAAATCGTACCGATGGCAAGCCTCTATAAAAAAGCATTTTTAACAATGTTAGAATAATCGCAAGGATCTGTTTTCTTCTTCTTAGAAAGCTTAAATATGAAACTTTATTTTACACATGTATTTATTATTATAAGACGTGTTATAGTCGAAATATTTGAGTTAAAGTGAAAAGTGGTACGATATATCCGACTCTCCCCTATATTCCGACCAGTGAGTGTAAAGATCTTTTAAAAAATTACGATGTGGTATTGAAAGTGGCTGTATAATACATGAACATATACCTCATGGAACAAACTCGTCTCATGTACATATAAGGTCATAAATGCTGACCCGGTCAGTGAGAACATTCTACTTACACAGGACCGTGACTGTGTTGACTGACCGCACCTACCACAACTACTAAACTACTACTACTAGGGTAATGACGACTTACAACTATACATTATAATGAAGACTACACGATACTAACGAATTAATATGTATGTACCTAACTTGATCAAAAGTCTTCATACAGTATACTCCACCCTACCCCCCTCTTCCCTCCATGGGAGTGAGGTGATGACGTCACTCCACTCCCATACACCCAGCTGGAGGCACATAATGTTAGCAAAACGTTTGTCATTCTGAACAAACAGGCGGCAACGTGTACGGTAATGTTATGTTAGCTCGCTCCACCCACGAGTATTGTAATATAACATGATGTATAATGGGTTATGATCTCTCAGGAGCTTCTGTGTCTGAACGAACTAGCTCCATACATAAAAATGTAGCTAGTATTATGTACCAGTTTAGTACAAGCAGAATAATCATTAAATGAATGTCTGTCATTAACCTGTATAGTTCGATATTTAAGTCACATAATGAAGGTCATATATTCGTAACTCCATCACAGTATCAGACACCAACCCTTGTACGGTTTCCCGTACACTTGACTACACTGTCTTATTGATTTTACTAAGACTTTAGTTTCTTCACAGCTATGAATTGAGTTATTACGTTCTGACGATTTTACAGCTGATGGTGTTAATGCTGTTCTATTATTGAGTGCCTTCCTCTCACTCATCTGACGTGTCCGTCACTGATAACAGTGGTGACGTCAAGCAGTAGAGTGCTCTCGGGATATAAGCCACGTGTTATAAGTGATAACAGATATATGCGGTGCAGCCAGAATAGAGTGATTTAAACATATCTTAATCCTTCCTCCATCACATACATCAAGCAACTATATTAAGTGTATACACTTCTGATAAACTAATTCTGTCCATCCAAAATCCTTGTATGACGTTCCCACCTACACCTGGACTTTATTTCCATCTGATAGTATGTGGTATTCTTTATAGTGAATACAATTATCTAGACCTAACATTAGGGAATATTTCATAGAAGTTACAACATATATAGGATCAATTACTCTTCATCTATATGTTACTATGTTAATTGAACTATAAAGACCTAAACCTCGTTTTCTCTTATATATGTATGTATCTAACTCAATTTCAGTGCCGTCTCCCGAACCACCGTCTGTCAGTCTATTTCCATCTCTCTTCCATTCCAATGTTTCATTCGTTATAAACTATTTTTCAATAGCATGAACTTCATTTCCAACTGAACACAATGAATTTCTTATCAATGAAGAGTCTTTTATAATCTTCAGGGAACAACACTAAATGCTATGAAACTGACTTCTCTGGTCATATTCCAACATTTATCTCTATTCATCATATCAGAAATATCCTTGACAAGATCTTCTATATAATTCCCATCTCGTAATAATTATTATATTTTACTAATAATTATTATCTTCAATATTCTAATATTTTATGTCAATCTGAGGTTTCCTTATATATATTTTCGCCGTTTATTTCCGCTATATTTTTTATTCGACTTCGTATATAACTTTGCATCAATAACTTTTTTTATTACAAAATATATCAATGACGACATCCGATCAATACATACACAGTGACGTCATAATAATATTAAATACACGTAAAATATGAATACATAGGGAATGTATATAATAATAGTATTCATTATATTAGAACATATATATAGGTACTCGCCCACTAATATATACGTATATGTTTGATGGGAAAACTATCAATAAATAATTTATCTATTAGTCCGGGTGTTATCGAATATAAATAGTTATTATTATTAAAACCTGAGGGAACGCATCACACCGACGCGAATCTGGCGCGGAGCCAACGGTTCAGAACAGAACTGGAGGTTTAAGAAAGTCTTGTTGTAATTAAGAGAATTATAGTTAAATAATATATTAACCAAGACACTAAGGATTACATTGTATTGTAAGGTTTTGTGATTTTCTAACATTTTCACAGCAAATTGATCACGGCCACATACAGAGAACAAAACAATAATAAACTCGTATGATCATATTGAGAGTGATATCTGGTATAACACACTCGTTCTACATTAAGAGAATTATACTCGTATTTGAGAGGATTTATGAATGGATTTTGATGAAACTTTCTGATAATGTAGTTCAGAAATAAAAATAACATATAGGATTTAGTTTATCCAGGAATATTGTATGGTCCACACAGGATGCAAACAACTGTTGTATTTTGTATGACTGTCATTATCACACTATGTATGTCGCTTTTGGTTAAAATACCTATTATTTTAACACTTCTCATTTCTCTCTGCATTTAATTCCAAAGTCTAAGCAGACAGAGTCGCAGGTATATATTAGTTTCAATATATATATATATATATATATATATTTTACGCCGATATATATTTTAAAAGACAACAATATTGCACACACGATCTAACTGTAAGTCTCTTTGACGTGTCCGAGTGTTGTATACAACGTGTAGCGAGCGAAGACAGGTACATTATATATGTATGTATAATACAGTCACGTAATAGACAACATCGTTCACTTTTATTAATTAATAGCTTTTTCCTGCGACTTCGTCTGCATTAGTTTCAAAGTTAGACATGTATAGACCGGGCGAATTTTATTCCTCATTAAAGACAGTTTTTAAGAAGATTATGGATTTCATCAACTTGTTTTTTTCTTTTTCATTCGCATGAAAAGTATCCTATGTCCTTTCCGTTGTTCTAAAAACTAAGCTATATCTCTACCAATTTTCAGCCAAACCCGTACAGTCGTTGTTAAGTTATAAATAGTGTAACTAACACGACTTTCTTTTAAATTTCAGATGACATAATTTGTACATACGTCTGTTACTTCATATATGTTGTAAAAGCTACTAAACTGCTATCCGTGTTCATTGAGAACTGGTGCATTACAATATAAGTACAAGAACTAGTCCTATCCACTATAAAATATCCAAATATCTTGACTAAACATTATTTCCATTCAATGTCGGACACATTATAGGGAGTTCCTGAACATATGTATATAACAGTAGCCCGAATAACCTTCCTAATACATTTTTGGCGCATTATAACACAACCCCAGCCGCATAGCCTGCACCCCCCACCCCCCTCTCCCCGGCTCGATGCGGAAACTGTCTGTCCGTCTGTTTGTAGTAACATTGAAACAATAGCGCCGGCTCGATTGTATATATAATATATTTACAGATAACAAAACGACGAGCTGTCGAATACAAGTACGGGTGGATGACAAGGATATGTGTGTGTGTGTATATATATTATATACGTATCTATGTGTTTATGTGTGTGTGTGTGTGTGTTTGTGTCGTGTTAGTACCCTTCCATCGCTAACAGTCCGGTTGCATGTCTTAATGTATCCTAATTAGTTCTAACCGACCTCTCGGAGCGAGGGTTTGTGTTTTACACGGAACTAACATATAAACATGTCATTGGAACGGATCTATTAAATATACATCATAATTTTATATGTAGGGCTTGATGGACGCTCCGTAATGTGTATATATGTATGTTTGTTACATTACAATATATCAATAGTAACATATGTCTGTCGCACTCAAACTCAATATTCACAGTAGTTCAACTTCACTCAAACTATTTCTATACAAGTCTCCGCCCCGTGTTCGCCCGTGTCTCGTGAGACGCGTGTGTCGGGACGCGTTCCAGACTACACTGAAAGCTGAAACTGCACATTTCGACGAAACGCAGCCACCATTTATAAACGATCCCTCCATTGTATACGACCCACGACCGTTCGAGTGTCACGTTATATCGGTCCTATGAAGAACTTTCATCGAACTATACCGACGTAGTGAGATGTGTCACGTTAAACTGGCTGGTCGGTACAAATAACAACATTAATATGAAATAAAAACGATTCTATTTTTATAATTAGTATGTTTACAGAGCTGTCGATATATATTGATATTAAACAGCTGACGGTCATTCAATAATGGACCTTATCTACATACACATAGAACGTATCTGTAAGACATCCTTCATTGTATAATATAATGATCATTTTCAACTCTATCACTATGACAATAAGGTTCATATTATATATCGTGATCGTGTTCAGTTGCGTCCTTCATATGTCTAGCGGGGATGTATATTAATTCGGGTGTCGGAGAAGACAGAAGAATGTTAGGAATGTAACGAATATGATAGAAGAAAAAATACATTTAACTATATGAGACTAGTGAGAAGTAAAGTTATATGAAGGATCATCATCATTATCAGCTTATCAGAGCCCACTGCTGAGCAAAGGCCACTTCTCACATGGAGAAGATTTGAGTATTAATCACCACGCTTGTTCAAGACGGGTTGGTGATTTCAAACTTATAATTTGAAAAAATCCATGTTTCCTCACGATGTTTTCCTTCATCAGTCAGTGTCTAAATACTCTTAGAAAGTACATATGACTCGGAAACATCTCATCGGTACTTGCCAGGTTTCGAACTCGCACCCTCATGCATGAGAGGCGGGCCTTTAACCACTAAGCTACCATGACGTACACACAACATTATACACTGAAGATATTTTTTACGCTTGATGTATGTATATATAGATACATATATTAATATGTCCCACGCGGGCCATCTGAAGCTTCTTATAATAATATATAGTTTGGCAGCTCCTCGTTCCGTTCCTCATATATAATGTAGTCATAACGGAAGCGGCACATTTCGTATGCACCATATTAATGATACACACGGACAGACTGTTATATTTAAATATATTTTCAAAATCTACTTCACACGTTGTCCATACATACTCATTTAAGTCTAATAGAAATTTGTAATGAAATGTCTATTTCATTTTTGTTCCTAAATCTTATTTTTCTTATAAATAAAACTAATATTATTGGGATTAATACGATTACATACTGCAGTATGTAGTTTTTACAATAATAAATTGCGCGAAGTAATCTGAATAATTTAAATGAATGCTCTCAAAAGTTTTACATCTCGTATTTTTACCATATAATCTCGTTTCGCCTAGACTATATTTGAACGTCATCATATAACAGATAGTCGTCTATAATTCAGTGATAGTTGCATTAAAGCTAGCTCAGCCCACATGAGCATCCTCTACAGTCTAACCTACAGGCCTCGTGTTAGTGAACATGCTGTATATATTATAATTATATATAATACTCACTGATGATGATGCGCCGTCAGTCTATTCGGGTCGGATGCGTTCCTGTGTTTCCCTCTCCTGGGCGCATCTCTCTCTCTGCAACTCTCCGCGCGGTTCACGCCGCGGGTGCTGCTCTTCACACTGTGAGACATATGACATAAGTTACATCACATATATATTGACAGGCACGATTAGTCCGCGTACAATGAATATTTTATATCTGTTCGAAAATCATCGGTACAGTTAACTTTCATATTTTGATTAAAGCGCCATCTAGTGTGCGATAGAACAACTTGAAACGCCATCTAGCGACACAACACGGAATTTTAGTTGCTTTTTCTAACTACTAGATGGCGCTATTAATAATGACTCAATTGCGTCTTTCAACATATTGTTTTGATAATATTCTATGTTATATGTATATATCCTACTTGTTCTCCTTCTCAATCTCCCGCGGCGCGTCGTTTGCGTCTCCATCTACATCTCCCGCAGCCGGCTCGTCAGTGGAGCCCTCTCTCCGTGAATCACCTGAAAATAAATACATTTGTATGTTTATTATAATCATGATCATTACTACATGTAGTCATACTTAACATCGAGTGTTCTGCACGTTCCTTATTTAAATACAGTAAATTCATTAAAGCGACATCTGTGTATTGAATCCAGATCTAATACCACCATGTTCAATCTTCATACAATTTACGACAGCATGCATATAATTAATTGAACTTCACAAAAACTTGATAAAATATAATTTTTATTAATTACCATAATATTTTTAATAACAAAATCATTTTTAATAGTTATAATTGTAGTTATTAGTTTGTCGATCGATCGTCAAAGTGTATTCAAAGTAAACAATACGTTCTAATAATATTGATGATGTCAGGCTCACACGGCACACGGCATCCTTCAACGAGCGTCTTCAACGTGAGACTTGAACACTAACAAATATATAATTGGAGTTATTAAAAAATAAAGATTATTGATTATACGTAGATGTCGCTGGATCGATATTGAAGTAGCTTTGGTAAATGAAAAAATTTATTTCTTACTAAGTATAACTGGTAAGTTATCGTCAGCATTGCATTAATTAAGGCATATTTTCTTCAAGTTAACTTTCGCATCACACGTTCGTATTCAAAACACACAATGTTTATATGAAGATATATGTATGTAGTTTCATTTCAATATTAAAAATACAAGAATGTGAGGTCTGACAAAAGGGAGATTTCCAATTTTTTTGTTCTGAATCATCCGTCTGCATTAGGTATATATAATATACATAATATGAGAGTATATTGCCTTTCCAAAATACATCTCTGTTTAACACTAACATACATACATATGTCTATTGAGAGATATATTATTATAATTCTTAATAAATAAAAAATTAAATTAAAAATATAACAACATCTATACCAATTAATTAAACTATATTGTATGTCAAATTAACAGCTTTTTACTTAAAGTATATATGAATGTCTGTTTGTTATTCACACTAATCTCTAGAACGACTGTACCAGTTTAGATGGGACTTTAACTTGCAGGCAGTAATGTCATTAGGAGTAGATAATGTTTCTAGGTCTATTCATAAATCGTCTTCAAAAAGAAGAATGTTCGCAACTGGTCTAAGACTGGTTTTTAAGAATATCTTTAAATTGGAAGGTCACCAAGTCAGGAACAGTTGGTGGGGTTCTGAGAAAATTATTGAAACCTCATAATAATGATGACGCGTGTGTTATAGTGAATTTAATATGAGGGGAAAACCGCGGACAACGGCAACTTGTGACAAGCGAGGTGAATTGTTCATTACTTCTCAGTATCTACTAGAGCCACTTCTAAGGTTCCGATAATTTCTTTTATTTTTCATACTATTTCTATGTTATTCGTCTCTCTCTCTCTCTTTCTGTATATTAACTCTGTCTCTGTCTTTCTCTCTCCGATGTTCCCGATATAATTAACTTTACAATCATCATACAATTGATTTTAAACCAAACTTTATAAAAATTTCCAGTGAGTTCTGTGAACCGTGGAGAGGGGTCGGTGACCAGTGACGTCACTACTATCCTTATGACTCACCGGAGAATGAGAGAGAAAGAGAGGGATATAGGAAGAGAGAGAGAGACAGATATATATTACCACCCTATCGAAAATATATATGTAAATGTAAGGAGTTATATAATAATAGATATATAAAGAAATTCATGGATCCTCTCATCAGGACAAGACGTATGTGAAGACCTCGTGTCCACACAGACGGATCCTTTATATACATACATATATATAATAGTATTATGTACTTAATGTAAGTCAGTATTCTATATACTCCACAGGCCACACATAGCCCAAAAGCTCTTGTAACAATCATTCAAACTCCTCACTCCCCCTGTGTCCCACTTCTATCACCAAAAGTATTTCTAAAAACATTTTTATTAATACTTTACACCATACTACATATATATACCAACTACATCTGTCAACAATTCAACACACTGACTGTAGTAGATAGACATATGTGCATAGTTTGATACACACTTAACAGTTCATCATCATCATCAGCCTATCAGAGCCCACTGCTGTAAGGCCTCTTCTCACATGGAGAAGGTTTGAGTATTAACCACCACGCTTGCTCAAGACGGGTTGGTGATTTCAAACTTATAATTGGTAATTATAAGTCCAGGTTTCATCACGATGTTTTCCTTCACCGTCTGTCAGTGATGTCTAAATAGTATTAGAACTCTTATTAAACAGTTACTTCGTGTTAGAAAACATTTAGTATTTAACTTTGAGGATAATTATAATGTAATATTTATATTAATAAGTTTGACGAACAGAACTGACTCACGTGGCTTATCAACACTACAAGTCTAGAATAATATGAACCACCAACATAAAATATAAATATGTTACAGTAAATTAAGGTTGCGAATTAAAATAGAAAAATATTTATAAATAAAAGATTTAACGCTTATTACAGACGTTAAATAAGTTTCTAATTAGAGGAAAAAAACTAGTGTCATTGAACTACATTATGGTAGTTTATAATTTAATTCTGACAATGAAAGTGTTCAGACTGAATGAAAAAGAATAATTATGTTCATGTATTATAAAATACCTTGAACTGGTACATCAGGGCATCATCACTACAAGACGGGATCCCTAAGGGGCGAACAGTGAGTGAAAAAACTGCACATACCGACTATTATAATATATTTATTGAATAATCAACTTTATATATATTGTGATACGGTTCACAATGACCTTCATATAATTAAGCGTATTCGTATTATAATTGTGTCATATAATATTGTTCCTTATCGTGTAGGTGTTAGTATCTATATTGAGACGTCATCGTCGCAGGGCCGCTCGCTGTACTATTGATGAATATCTCGTGAGTCATATGATCGTTTATAATTCGCGATGCCATCTCGCCGGTGGTCCACTGTACCCTGTACAGTGTCGACACACACACACACACACACACACACACACATGATCCTGTTAACATTCAATAGAGCTAACAGTTGTTGGTTATGATATATAGACCTAGATTTAAGTTGGTCAGTACTATTTAGTTTGAGTTAAAATCTCATTTACATTACATTTATCAGCGTGACTATCGGTTATGTTAAACTTATATCAAAGGACAATAATGTACATGTTCGTGTTATGGCAGTAGACATCGCGTTTTGAATCGATATCTTTAATGAAATATTCAACATATTTTATTGATTTCAATAATTTTAGTTCAATTGTTCGACAACAATACACGATAAAGATTATTATTATTGCATTTATCAATTGTTTTGATCAAAAATTACTAACTTAAGTACTAGTATATTAAATAAGAGTCCACTATAATATTTGAGGGTAATATATTATTAATTCAACAAGTCCAAGTGATCACGCATCTGAATCCAGTTTCCCAAAACATTTTAACAGCGTCATTAAACGAGTCTGATATAAAACAGAACCTGTGAATGTATTTATAAAGAACCGCTCCTCACACACCTGTACTTGTGACCTGATGTACCACTCGTATATAATAATAATTGTAGACCACAAACAGTATAACACAAAGGGACAGAAATTCCATAAGTTGTTGGAGAATGTATGGAATTTAACAAATGGTTCCTGGTTGTGGAAGGAAGGCATGAAATAGTTGACTTAAATTATAATCGAAACAAAATGTTCTGGTATTAATAAAGTGTTCGCGATTAAGACAGACAGACAGACAGACAGATACTGACAGGGACGAGGTGATGCTTTTAGAGTAGGAGATGTGTATTAATGATGAAAATATTGAGGACGTATACATAGTATTAAAATAACAGGACAGTATTTGACAAAATATTTTTGGATAAGACACGTATAAACATATGAATCCTCACCTTTCCCGCTGAACAGCCACGAGTTCTGCTTCGCTGTCTCCGGACTCTTCTTAACGACCACACTCTGGTCTACGATGCTCGCCTGTCTGCTTCTACTCGCGAGAGGAACCTTTCCATTCTTCTTCTTGGCCTTCTTCAAGGTCGCACTGTGCGTCTTCCTTAACGTATTCACTTTAACGCTCTGACTCTTCCCTCTAACTTTACTCTTACTTCTCGACGTCTGTCTACTCAACCGTCTCCTATGTTCTCCTATGACCTTCGGAGGCGGCATCTCTTCCTCCGAGTCTGTATCTACGGGAGGCTTCCCCTGGCTCACTGAACAGAATCTCTTCTCTTCCTCCAAGAAGAACTTGGTTCGGTTCAGTATCTCATCAGTGTTAACTATTCCGTCGACTACTTCTACGACCGCCTCTACAGCCTTCATCGAGGTCGGTGTTTTCTTTCGTCGCAGGAAGTTAAGCGCACCGACCGAGGACACTTTACTGGTCTTCCGTTTGGGAGGCTCGGTGGTGCTGCTCTTTCTGCTGCTGTCACTATGCTTGTCTTCCTTCTTGCTGTTCTTCCTGGTCTGGTCCAGCTTGGCGGTGGAGCCGTAGATCGACTCTCTGTCCTCCTCACTCCACAGACTCTCCCTAGACTTCTTCTTGTCACAGTTCTTGTCTATCTCTCTCTGTTTGTGGTCGAACCACTCGTCTCCCCACGTCTTCACTATCTCCAAAGGGTTTGATAGTGACATCGTCTTCCTGTGTCCCCGCCTGTTCCTGGACAGCTCCCCCTCTTCATCGGTGACCGCTAGTTTGAGCGACTCCTTGCTGATGGTGGGTGTCTTCCCCAGTGCAGGCAGAGCGTCGTCGCTGGCCGAGATAGCGTCACTGTGGCAGTCCGCCGACTCGTACAGCGACTCGTCGCTCTCGTCTCTCCGCTCTATATAATATCGTTATAAGTTCATACAAGCTGTAACTATATACTACAGTGAGTGTCGTATTCCCTCGCCATTTCATTTCACATAACTACTTATCTGTGTGAGCACATCTCGCGACCGTTTTACGTAATGTTCAGAAACTAACCAGAGAATATTCATTATTCATTAAGTCACATTAGTCAGAAACAGTTTCAATTCAAACAATTTATGTTTTAAATAGTCGAGACGCAGTAATCAATAAAACATTAATTTATCTTAGCACAGCTTTTAGTGTCTACGGTCGATGTAATTTTCCGCACTTCAAGGTATAAAGCCTTCATTAAAACAGCTGACTACAAGTATACATCAATTAATAAATAACTCTTTTAATTATGTCCTCTTTGTATAATTCCAAAACCTTCAACGAACACCTGCCGTCAGTCGATTCGTTTAAGAATGAAAGAATAATATAAATTATATGAGTTTTTTGATAAAACTATTATAATTATAATAATATGAATATTTCGATCAAGTCTAGATCTATTCGAGTATAATGTACATGGGTCCCAGTAACTCAACAATGACTGTACACTTTCTATATAACAATGAGATTACGGGAAAGAGAGAGAATTATGCAAATTAAGATAAAGGAAAAAAATATATATATAGTCAAAGAAAGTAACGTTTTCACCTAAAATGAATAGTCATTAGTAACTGTATAATATAATTAATACTATTATATTTATTGTATTAGAAGAGGCAATATCCAGGACGTTAGACTCTAGGGATTGCCGGAGAATTGAGGTTACAAATTTTGATATTCTTAATTTGATCACGCGATACCAAAAAAAAGCACGCTATCTACCCCCCCCCTACCCCCCACAACCTAAACTACTGACAACGTAATATAAGCTAATGCATTCACATAATTATAATATCCTGTTCACTTATCATTGTGTTTTGTAAAAAATAAAACACTTAAAACTTGAATAATTTTTGTTGGCAACCGAATAACCTCGTAAGTGTTAATTCGTATCATGGGAGGCGGATAATATGTATACAGTATGTATGTATTTTAATCTTATCATATCTCATGAAGCCGGCTAAAGCTATGTCAGCACGAGCTAAGACAACAAACTTGCTGTTAACGACCCATTAAGTTATTATTTGGATTTTATTCGGAAGATAATCTATAAGTTTTCATATAATTCTTAGTTATAATAATCACGTACATTATCTTTACCCTGGCGACCCACAGTAGCGACATGTGCTCACGACAGGGCGAGGGACGTGTTAAGGCTCCATACATACCGAGCGACACCCTCATGTCCAGTATATCAGAGTACCGTCTCTTCTCCTTGTCACTTTCGGCCGAGGTTTCCCTCTCACTGGACTCGCGGGTCGGTTTCAACAGAACCGGTTTCTTCTTCTTCAGTTTATTAACAACGTTGTCCTTCTCGGGGACCTTAGCGTCCCTCTTGAACCACATCATACCGACCATATGATCGTTCGACTACACAACATAAACTTCACTGTTATCTGTTCACATCACTACAAGCCAGAGTAAATAACGTCACTACCCTGTCATCACTGTACACACTGCTGTCACTTTTCTGGTGCCACCACACATTTTCATCACTAAAACATAATTACATTCAAAAATTGTGATTTTTCGGCGGTTTTGTTATTTTATCGCATACAAAAAATAAATTTGGTGGGTACATATCGCAGTACATTTGACCTCTATGATAATAATCGATCTATTTATACCCACACAGCATGATAACTGTACATTCCTGTGACCCGTCCTCCTCTCCCTGACTCACGCGTGGTCTGTTCTATTTAAGTGATACCTTTAATGAGCGGGACTGTTCTAATGAATCATTACAAAACCTATGACGTTTTTTCAACGAGCAGAACTTAAAAAAAGAAAGATGCTATTTGTATTGAACGTACCAACTATACAAACAAATTTAAATGCTACGTGCGATAAATGACTGAAAAGTATAGTGCTAAATAGTAGGTTTCAATTTATAATAAAACTGGTTTTTAAGGTAAAACTAAAAAAAATTAAAAATTCCATATTCCCAATGGTCGACAGCAAACATAGAAAAAGATTTGAAAAGAGATATTTTACGTAAAACTTCATATATTAATTAAGTGATAATGAACTTTATAACGAACACCGGATTATTAATAAGTATTTAAATCAATCCCATCTATATATACAAATGTTTTTGTTGTGTATGTCCGTGCGTCACGGTCGGAAGTAGTCCGCCTGTGATGATCGGATGTGCGGAGGATGAGAGAGGAAACTATGAAAGGAAGCGACTACCGACCTCCGACCTTCCGCACAGATATACATGACACACATACACACACACACACACACACACATATATACTACTATGTATGTATATACAGTATGAGGATAAACAGGATTTCGTTTAAATATTATAAATCACCCAAACGTTTTTAGAATCGACAATTGATTGGTTGTTTTGAGGAAATTAATATTACATGTCCTCGACCAAAACACGTCTTGTTAAACGTACGACGACTTAACAGAATAACCTCTAGCAGTCAAACTAACCAGAAATATATAAAGCGACGGAAACATCAAAGAAATATATATAACAAGGAACATATAATTATATATTTTATGATTATTTAAAATGGTGTCATATTATGGTCGAGTCAGCCTCGTGTGTTGAGATCAAACCATATACAGAGAATAATTAAAATAATAAACACTTACATTATTATATTATATTCAAAAAAAATGAATTCTGTTTTACAATTATAATGAAATACGAAACGACAAGAATCAGAGCGTGCGTGGAACGAAAAATATATTGACGAAACATGTACAATTAAATTTGTTTCAACTCCAACGGTCTAATCAAATTTATTATATTAATTATACAATAATATAATATAGTTCGGAATCAAATATAAAATCTTCCATAATCGATTTAATTATAAGTTAAAAAAAAAAATAAGTCCACCAAAAGTTATTTACCTTTAGTTTATAATAAAGTTACTGAAAGTAACGTATAGAGAGTCAGTATGTGAACTATTGTGGATATTAATAGGTAGCGAATTGTTATTACATTATACTATAGGTATGTGTGTGTTTGTGTGTGTGTGTGTGTGTGTATAATACTTGTTGATTGAGACGAGGAATGAAGTCATTTGTCGAGATGACATCATGACATCATGTTGACGGATCAAAAACGTTATACGTTACTCGAAAAAAAGAAACAGCCAACTGTGTGTGCATATTGATATACCCATGACACTCATGACACTCTTCATAGTTCATACACTGATATAATAAAAAGACAAACATACACACACACATATATTAACTTCTAACTTCTCTTTTGTCCAATAGTGTAGTGTCACAGAGATATCTTATTTATTTGTATAGACTAATTTTAAAAAATCATTGTTATTTTGGTCGTAAACGAACCAGTCGTGAATATATATAGGTATTCCATCATACTGTAAAGTATTATAATGAAACTAATTTAATAATCCAAATATGCTCAATCACGTATCAGAACCAGCAGGCAAAGGATCCCCTCTGACTAAAATAAAAACAGGAAACGAATAACACACACACACACACACACACACAAATTTATTTATATATATGTATATAACAACCGCATGCTTTTATGTCAATTATTACTTCATTATGATGTATGACAAGCAATAAAATTAGTTAAAGGACATTATAACTATATAAAGTTTTAATTAAATTGAAAAACTATGGACTTCCCTACGATCACGTTGAACCTCTGGGACAAGCCAGACTCAGATGGTTCAAATTGTATGTATGTGTGTTTGTTTCTGAAGTAATGACAGAAAATATTAAACCAGAATTTAACCACGTCCTATCCACATAGTTGAGTTATAAATTATACGATTAAACAGACAGTAGTGAGTACACGTCATAACCCGCCTGGTATCTATACTAATATTATAAAGCTGAAGAGTTTGTTTGTTTGTTTGTTTGTTTGAAAGCGCTAATCTCCAAAACTACTGGTTCGAATTGAATAATTCTTTTTGTGTTGGATAGTCCAGTTATCGAGGAAGGCTGTGGGCTATATAACATAAAATTACGACCAATAGGAGCAAAGATATAGTGGTAAATGTGTAAAAAACGGGAGAAATTATTTCATCTTTGAAGCCTTCCGTTGCGTGCGCCGTGAAAACGGTTCAAGATACACAAAAAATATTATTAAAGAATAATAGCTCTTTTAATGATCTAAAAAACAGTCCGCGACAGTATATGTCTATCTTTTAAGATTAACTCACAAAAACCGTTTTTATGGTACCTAATTTGGTCGAAATAATTTTATAAAATCTTTATTCAAATAAACAAATAAATATGTTGTTGATTAAGAGTACTTCATTGTGAATTTTAAAAAAATATAGGTTTTATCCTGAAAATTCTACGGGAACTCGACCATTCCGAAAACCCCGAAAGAACGGGAACTATGCGGGAAGAACCAAAAATCTGCCGGAAGTAACTATTCCACGCGGACGGAGTCGCGGCAAAGCTAGTAAATAATAAAACTATGTGAGGGTGTATGAATATTTGACTCTCTTTCCAGAAAAACCACAATACTAATTTCGATGAAACTTTACAGCAACGTAGCTTCCAAAGCAGGATAATTTATCCCGAAATTCCATACAATTGAGTACAAAGTGACTTTATTACGAGAAATTAACACAGACGAAGTCGGGAACAATAACGTTATAGTTATCATATGTATTAAAATATTAGTAAGAGTCGAGTTTATTTTCCTGTCTGCTGACTGATCGAGGAAAACCGTTTCAATCATTCGAGGACTAGCAGTCAGGTGACGTCACTACGGCTCCAGATACAAGATGAACAGTGAGATGAAACTACTAGCTTTCCGCCCGCAGCTTCGCCCGCGTGGAGTTCGGTTATATCGCTTTTCGAAGAGAACCTTCCAAAAGTCTGGGATAAAAACTATCCTATGTTCTTTCTCAAGGTCAAATCTATTTCTGTACCAAATTTCATTAAAATCAGTTCAGTGGTTTAGGCGTGAAAGAGTAACAGACAGACAGGCAGAGTTACTTTCGCATTTATAATATTAGCAGGGATTCTGGATGAGAATCCATACACTATTATAATACTCACATATAAAGATCATAGTATTATAAAATACATAACTATATATAATGAATGTATTGGAAGCGATCAATTCGGACCCGCCTTTATAGACGGAGGTCATAACTCATATGTATATTATAATGATAATTGAGGTGACCGTGGTTTGTGATATAATATGTTATATGATGGAGCTTTTATATGGAACGAATATGACTATATAATATAGTAAAAGAAAAATATACTAAGATATTTAGAAAATACATAAGAAAAATCCTCAATAATACTTTCAAAATCACAACTCCTGCTTCGTGATTCATATTTGAAAATATTTTAAATTTCGACCAACACAAAATATTTATTACATATAGTCGATACTTACAGTTGACTAATGAGACAGATTTTTTTGGACTCCTTTATCAAAAGTGAACGTACGTCTAACGAAACCCTGACTAAAGGTCACACACACAGACAACATCGGAAGGAAGTTAATATTTATATATGTATATACATAAACCTATATTAATATACCTATATGTAAATAATATATGTACACTAATTCTTACCGAACAGAAATCTATTCCGTAACTGATTGATAGATAGCATGTTGAATGTAACGACTAACAATGTATTATATATGGAAAATGAGAAATAAAATAAAGAACCCAGCACATATATATGTAAATATTAATTAATAACCTCATATAATATGACACACGTTTGATGTTAATGGGGAGTAAATATTAAGTAAACAATTAATTATTTAACATAATATGTATGTACTGCAATGACAGTTAATAAAATCAAGCAAGCGTAGCCGGGGCAAAAATATATAGAATGAAATAAAATCATAATAAACAGAAATAGAGAATATACAGGGTGACTGGTGAATTACTATCAATATTTAAGGAGCATACTCGGTACATGATTCTCATTCGAATTATGTAAAAAAAATAGGTACTTAATTTTTGACCAAATTTCCGTATAAATAAATAAAGTGTGTACACGTTCCAAGTGTTCCTAGTGTGGACGCGCGCGGCGGCGTGCTGATACAACAACACGCCGCTGCGCGCGTATGTGTGAGTGTGTAGTGTAGAGTAATCTGTAGGGTGTTCATACGATGCGTAATTAATTACATAACTTTTGGTTAACTTTACTTAGAAGTTTATTAATATTTATGTTATATTAATTTTTATTTCGTCATATATGATCGTCAAATATCACGTCCTCAAATATCGATAGTAATTCACCAGTCACCCTGTATAAAGTCATTGTGTTATTATATAAAAGAGTGATGATATAAATATATCTGTTGATGTGTATGTGTATTTATTAATAGACATTATATGTTATAAAATCATAGCCACAACAAAGACTATATGTGTGTGTGTCGATCGATAAAAAATTTATAATAAACTGAAGGGGAGGCATCACTTAAATAGTACGGGAATGAGGTCAGTGCTACCGAGCTGTGGTGGAACATACGGACAGACACACACGTGTGTACTATACTACATATACTAAACGATCAGTGGCACAATGAACATACATATAGTATATAAGAATTTGAAGTTTATAATTAAAACAAACACAGAACATTATGCGAACAATCGGTTAACTTTATACTAACTAAAAAATATTACGCAATGAAGACGTAATAAACGAGTAAAAAGAAAATTTACATACACACATACAACAATCATACATAGGCTGAACACTAATGACAACAGGTAAAAGTAACAAATTTATTAATTACAATATAACAGGACACAAGGAAAAATATAACTATATATGTATATAAAACGGAAAATTTCAGCACATAAATGCTTTTGAATTTCGGTAGGTAAACTACTTGTTATTCATTATGAATACAAGTCGTAGTTCCAACCTGTGAGGAGGTAGGATGAACTTTAATGTCTGTCTAGACACAGAATTAATTCACCCTCGACCCGACCACGTACAGAGATGTGTGTATAATATAATAGTTTAGGAGATACATTATAATGTTTACCTATATATATAGATATATTGAAATACTGAGAGATAGTAGAGGAGGGACGTACGATAGACGACTGTTGAGAAAACCCTTTAAGAAACCCTTCATTGAATGATACTAAGCTTTAAAAGGATATACAGGGTGACTGGTGAATTACTATCGATATTTGAGGACGTGATATTTGACGATCATATATGACAAAATAAAAATTAATATAACATAAATATTAATAAACTTCTAAGTAAAGTTAACCAAAAGTTATGTAATTAATTACGCATCGTGTGAACACCCTACAGATTAGGTATACACACACACACTCACTCGCGTGCGGCGGCGTGTTGTTGTATCAGCAATACAACAATACGCCGCCGCACGCGTCCACACTTGGAACACTTGGAACGTGTCCGCACTTTATTTATTTATACGGAAATTTTGTCAAAAATTAAGTACCTATTTTTTTTACATAATTCGAATGAGAATCATGTACCGAGTATTCTCTTTAAATATTGATAGTAATTCACCAGTCACCCTGTATATTTGTCTCAACTAAGTATATAAAATATAGATGTTGTTGACGTTTGATGTAGACATCATCAAAAAAAATATAATTCTTTAACATCAACGATAAATCTTAACAATCTAGGAGAAGTTGCCTGTTTAAGTTTAGCTTCATTTTATAACAAAAACCATACAAATAACATTTATTCCTATCCAAAGAAAGTACAAATGAACCAAGTACCAACTAAATTCTTTAATATTTTAATAATCATAATCTCACAAACTTGATTATTTTGAACATTTAAAAGCAAATATCATGAGACTATTTCGATCCAAAATTCTTCTATAGACGAAGTTCAGTATCAAACAATGTATGTATATATATTTTTTATGTGATTAGTGTCCGTGTGTCGCTTGACATTCGTCCAGATCACGAACTATAATAAACGTGTCAGCTGACACTCGTCTGTCGACACTGGCTCATACAAGACGGAATGTCACGACCTTAGAACGAACAACAGACATACATACATACATACCGAGGGATTGTATGGAATGAATATAAAGCTATTAATAAAGAATACGCGTGCTTAAGAGAGCTTTAAAATATATGAAGCTGTAATTATTGCTCTATATGCTAAGACATTATTTTGATTTAAGAGAAACGTTGTTTTGTCATATAAAAAAATAGGGGTTTGTGTTAAAAAAGTAAAAAAATTTGGGTTTATTGTACAAGATTACAAATAAATAAAAACAATAAATTTCGTATAAAATAAAAAGAAAATTGGATGAACAACCCTTATTACTTAGAAGTATCAAAAATAGGTAGTAGCCGATTCTCATACCTACTGAATACTCATATAAAATATGGTAAAATTTTTGACATGGAAATTTTATATATATTATAAGTTGTATATTGTATGTATGTATGTTAGTCGTCACCTAACACTTATAATTCCATCAATTTAATGAGTCACAGTCGGAGCGTCTGTTCTGTGTGTTCTTATAATAATACATCGAGCATATCTTAAATGTTAATTAATTCATATACAACGACTGCAACTAGTTTCCTGAACGATCGAACGCTAATACTGACTATAATAAAATAATTTTTATAGATATTTCATCAATATAATATGTTAAACATTTAAAATCCGTTCAGCATTAAAGTCCCAAAAAAACAAACACATGGAGCTTCCCTATGACACATGAAAGACAGCATATAGTATAAGAAATTTCTATGGCGGGTATATATAATATAATAATATTGTATGCCCGTACATTTCCTTCGTATATCAATATGTATAAGGTCACTCATTATAATAGCATACAATACTGAATCATTGGTCAAACAGAATGCGTCTAGACTACACAGACATACAACATAGAACAAATAACGAAACGAACGAAACGAAAAGAGAATTGTGATAATAACGAAAATATTATATACAACTTAAGAAGTTTATATGTATATCAAAATAAAGATATACGTGTAGTAACATATAGTACGATTTACTTACACGACGAACTATTAGTAAGCTAGGAATTATAATACAATGGATACACACGGACAGACAGACAATGGAGTTATTAGATATTGAAATGAATCGCGGAACAAGGACTAATATGTGTGATGGTGGGTGAAGCGGGTGACATACACGGACATGGGAATATAACGCTTAGTGATATGTACATAAGGTGGTGTTTAGACTGAGGGTGAGGGTCGCGGAGACGACACAATATGCGATGATACATCATCAGTAGGAAAGGAATCCTGAAGACTGATTGACTGTTGGTTGGTTCGTTTACTGGTAGTGGGATTCACGACCAAATTGTACTACTAATATAGGCAATATATGATCGATCTATTAACGTAACTGCCGTGTGAAGTCGCGGTATTTATATATAGTAGTATAAGATTCCTTACGAGCCATATGTTTAATAGTTTCGATAACATCCAACCTTACACACACACACACAGACCTACCACCCGCACTCCTTGTATACCGATTGTTATTCCAAAGAGGCATCGGCTGTCAACAGTTGAAACAGAACACGACAAACTAATATACGTCCTAAATATACAACAATAATAACTAAATTAGCATAACATTAATTGTATAATGAAACGGAAGCGGCGACACCTGTACGAGGATAGATTGATATAGGACACGAGTCGAACAGGGTCAGTGTATTATATGAACTATTAAAACACGAACAACATTAGGGGATATCTATTGTTGGAGCTCTCCATGTACATATGGTGTACATGACGCACGATATAGGACTCCTACAGACGGACGACAACCGTACCATTTCCTACCAAAACCATCGGCGACCGATACTTTCAAAGACAAATGATGTACGGATTAATGTCGCGATTCGATTATTTCGCGTGCGGTCAGCCTTAGCAACGAAACCGCTATTAAAGTATTATAAGACGTGGATCGCACGCGGCCCGTTTGATGTAAACGTTGTTTCAAAGAAACGTTTCTTACTGAGAATATCTTTTTGAACTGTTCTATATCCCGGACGGAGATGGTTTAAAGTTTAAACAATCTAGCGAACAATTCACACAAACAATAAAATGAAACACATGGCGCGGTCGGCTTCAACCGAACTTATATTAAATATACATATATTGGATTACAGACAGATTTTATCCTGAATTTGGGTCATGTATTTATCTATTTTCTCGTGAAAGACACACATATTAATGATAGAACAAAAAACAATATATCATCGTTACAATATTAAGTATTAACTCATAGTTGATAACAACAATACTCGGATCCCGTCTTTCACAGTAAACAGCTCGCTGGAGCTCACACTACATATGTTTAATACTGACTGCAGTATCCTGTTTTAACTGTATATAATTGATCTCCTTTTCGGAACACTCGCCATGAGATCAGTTAAGACTCATACATCACGTTATATCGTATATATAAAATTCTCGTGTCGCGGTGTTAGACAGAGAACTCTTCCGAAACGGCTGGAACGATTTTGATGAAATTTTGTGAGCATATTGAGTAGGTCTGAGAATCGGCTAATATCTATTTTTCATACCCCTAAGTCATAAGTGTTGTTCATCCTTAACTCTTATGTTTTTCGAAAAAATATTTTGTTTTTATTTTTTTATAACGTAGAATTAAAAAATACATACAACCCAAAATTTTTACTTTTTTTATCACCAACTCCTATTTTTTATATGGCAAAACAACGTTTGCCGTGTAAGCTAGTATATTAATGTTGTCCGTATGTAAACAGATTGTTAGCTAGATGTTATGTTTGTATCTGTATAGAGGAGGGTAATATTTACGTTTTATGAAAATTAATATTGAACAATATAAAGCTCGATCAAGGAACGGAACGTGTCTGATGATGCTTCGACCTCGGTCACGACGTTTTTTATCTTTTTCCTCACTTTGGTTTTTAATGGCGGCGATAAAAAGTTTCTGATACATTACGAGTGTACGTAATGTTGAAACATTTTTATAAAACAATGAATATCAACGGCCGACCGGCAGAAACTTATCGCTAAACAATGAGACCATTATATTCCAGGTAAAAATGTCTCCTACCATAGCAGTGCGCCTGCGGCTGGGGAGGCAAACTTTATGATTCCCGGAACATTTACAGGAATAGAACGCAATCCGTCAACAAAACCGCCGAACTCATCACCGTGATACACTCCAGGCATCAACACAAACACAACACAACACTCAAACACTTCACGTTAGAGACACAACAGATACACACGTCCTTACTGTGGCGCTCAGCGAGCGAGACTGGCTTGGACGTGAGTCGTGAGGCCTCGTGCCGGCGGGTGGAGGGACACACAGACACCTGTACTGTACACATGAATGGTCCGACAGGGACGGAGCTACGAGGGAACAACAGACACACATACACGACTCTGGAACATGTAGCTGTAGAGTACAGTTCGCACTAACCTCACCTCGTACCGCTAGGCCGCTTGTGTTGGGAGATTGAAGTTTATTGCCAGGGTCAACATATGGCGAGCGACGACCACACGACACGACCACGACACGATACACCCGGGCATACAGTTTACGCAGAACGTACAAATATAGTTTGGAATTTATAAATAATTATCATTCCATATGTAAAGTGTAATTTATACATATAAAAGGCAAGAGTATTAACAAGTGTAACGAATTCTGTACAAAATATTTTATAATTATTATAGTAATATTATTGACACGAGAGAGTTTTAGATCAACTTAGCTTACGTATATTGAGTGATATTTAACACATGTCCTAAAGTATTTTATTATTTACACAAAAGTAAACATATACAATCATGGCACATACCTTTAGAAGTACTTTTAACACAAAACTCCATAAATATTATTTATATTGGCTGTATAAACTAATTTTATTAATACATGACGTGTCTATAAGAGATTCCCTATATCCTGAATACTTCCTATTACACTCCCCCGCGGTACAGTAAAGGAAGGACTGAAATAGTTTGACTGAACGAAGTATCCCGGAGACAATATGAAGAAGATACTCAGTGACGTCATATAGACAAAACATTATACACTTTTTCAATGATCTCGTCATTTCATGACAGTTAGTTGTAGGTAATTATTATGATGTGTGACGTCATCATAGATTACTCTGTGGTTTGTAATAGAAATAATATTT
Organism: Danaus chrysippus; assembly: GCA_916720795.1. NCBI lineage: Eukaryota > Metazoa > Arthropoda > Insecta > Lepidoptera > Nymphalidae > Danaus > Danaus chrysippus. The sequence goes on from CAKASE010000068.1 coordinate 441,596, forward strand.
ATTATAAACTATGTATATGAAACTATAGGCGTTACAAATAACGACTTAGAATCATAAGAAAATTCTTTGTATATCTGATCCTTCCATTTTAGTGAATTTTAGATGAATATAAACTTTCTAGTATCTGATTTTTTTTTCAATATTAGTGTAACAAACACACACACATACACACATATATAACAGAATAAGGAACATATGTTTAGTGTATAATAAGATACTCTCACTCATTTACAAGTATGGTAAAAAAAACAACTAAATAGACCTCATAAAAGAAAAAGATCAAAGTAACATATTCACGCTACAAATATATACATATACAATATGTATATTAGATTTATGTAGTTATGTATAAGAACATTATTTTGCATACAATTAGTTACAAATGTATGAATTTTATATACATTTTTGATCATATTTCATGTTTATGTCATGTTTACTCTTTAAGTATACATATCTTCCCAAGCGCGTGTTACAGATTCCTTTCTCAGTTCACAAAACATTTCCCAGTATGTGGAGATGTAGAATGTGTCTCACTTTAAAACATCTTCACAAGGATTGGAACGACCAACAGTGTTATATGTGTTTAATCATTTATATTAATTTTATATATTAGAGTGCAATGACCTTCAGTGTAAAAGAGATATAACAAGATATATGTATACATGTATGTATACAGGGTGACTGGTGAATTACTATCAATATTTAAGGAGCATACTCGGTACATGATTCTCATTCGAATTATGTAAAAAAAATAGGTACTTAATTTTTGACCAAATTTCCGTATAAATAAATAAAGTGTGTACACGTTCCAAGTGTTCCAAGTGTGAACGCGTGCGGCGGCGTGCTGATACAACACTACGCCGCCGCCGCGTCTGTGTGAGTGTGTGTGTATACCTAATCTGTAGGGTGTTCATACGATGCGTAATTACATAATTACATAACTTTTGGTTAACTTTACTTAGAAGTTTATTAATATTTATGTTATATTAATTTTTATTTTGTCATATATGATCGTCAAATATCACGTCCTCAAATATCGATAGTAATTCACCAGTCACCCTGTATATGTTAACAGTATATCAGAACTCGACCAAAATAATGACGGTAAGTACAAATATATCCGTATATAATATATTAAACAATTTCATTGATTATTTAAAAAACAAGTGAAAATATGACAAAAGGACTTGCATCTTTCTTTAATTGCAATCACAGTATTATATTTATTTGTTTGTATATTATCATTTTATTATAATATGTGAATGTCCTCGTAAACTATATATAGTAATAATATATTAAATAAATATACCAATAATGAATACAAATAAAGTATGACATATAGAGGAAAATATTGACGAAACTGTTCGACTGTGATCATGGCATTTACTTTAAAACATTATTTATATTATATATAAATTATTGTATGTGCGTTCGTCTTAATCTGTTTCCAAGTAACTTTAAGGACGGTGTTCTTAGTAAGAGACGTCATCGCCGTCTGCTAACGTACAAACACACAGTTCAGAGTAAAATAAAAATATACAAGAACTATATTAACTTGTATTAAATATATATTATGATAATAAGGTCAACATATAAGATATATATGAATAATATTTTACTTCATTTTACAAAGAAAACTTGACACGAGAGCAGGAAAATACAAATATGGAAAAAAGAATTCAAATGTGTAATAAATCTCAGAATTAATTGTATCTCGTTTGATTAGTAGTGTTTATTTCAACATGTCACAGTTTTTCATTAATTAATTGTTTTGAATTTTAATCCAATAGTTATTACCACTACCTCGAAGATCTTGTAAAAGATAAAATATAAACTACCATGAATGAACTCTTTGACAAATTTGTATTAATTCCATTGGTTAAAAAGGCCGAGTCACGGTCAAAAACTAGTTCTAATCATAAAAGATAGTACTGTAATGATAATCTTAAATAAAACATTATATATATTATTATCTACATAGAACCCAGACATTTCTTAATAATAAAGTAATCTTAATAAAATCTTTTTCCATATCTGGTGAGCAGTCGTTCTAGCTCATAAGCCTAGCTACATTAGTCAGCTCCATATTTCGGCACATTGTTTAAGTCGAGCACAATGTATCAAAACACGCTTGTATATAAACTATAGTTGTAACAAACAAACATAACGACTATCAGCGATGTATTGAAACAACTCGATTGTCACCAGCAATACGATCACACTACCAACCAAAACTATGAACTAATTTGAAAGAAACTAATATTTTTCAGATATACTACGCGGTTTATTTTTTTAAAACTACATACTCTCGACGTTTCGGCTACTTTTCAGCAACCGTAGTATATATCCGAACAATATTAGTTTCATTTAAATGAATGAAACTGGCGAAAGTCTTAGATATCATTATTAATTTGAAACATTTGATTAATGTACTTCAGTTTTAGATATATGATGAAGATCTTGAAGTGAGGTGTGTAGAAATAATAAAGGAGACACTTCATATCAGACAGTACTGATATCAAATATACTTTTGTCATATTTTCATAGATATACTAGTTTTATCCCGCAACTTTGTCGGCGTTAATTTCGAAATTAGTAACATATGACCGGGCAAACTATTCTGCCCTTAAGATAGTTGATAACCAGATATTAGAATCTATTTAGATTTTATTGTTTTGATTGAATAGAATTAAATATCCTATGTCCGTCTCCTGGTTCTAAGCTTAAATAAATTTTCAACCACATCCCTACAGTCATTCTTGAGTTATAAACAGCATAAATAACACAATTTTCTTTTCTATATATGATATAAGATTAATTATTATGACGTCTGTAATAATTTAAAACAAACTTTCATAAATAATAATCATTTTTACGTATAACATTATAGGTAACAAAGGTACAGCGTCGACAAAGTCATGACTTTATATAAATGTACGTAGCACATTCACTTCCCTGTACTAAACTCTCTCGGTCGGTCCTATACAGTGTCAGGTAAGGTGTGATGACGTCACTACATCTTTATCTTAATACTCTGACGCAATCACTGTCTAGTAGTATTTAGTTCTAAACAGAGAACTAACTGAAGGTTACGCATATGTATGAGGAAAATAATAACTCATGTTGCTTGAACAATATCAAGTAGTATATGAAATGATTGAGAGGGAGATCTCCACTACTACGCTACATTTTCATGTACATCCCTACTAATATTATAAATGCGAAAGTAACTCTGTCTGTCTGTTACGCTTTCACGCCTAAACCACTGAACAGATTTTAATGAAATTAGGTACAGAGATAGAGTTGACATTGAGAAAAAACATAGGATAGTTTTTATCCCAGACTTTTGAAAGGTTCTCTTGGAAACGCGTTATAACCGAACTCCACGCGGGTTAAACTGCGGGCGGAAAGCTAGTAAAATGATAACGTTTTCAAAATAATCATAAATCTGTTCCGAATTTTTGTAAACGGGAACAAAACGTTTCATTGTATGTTTGTGAGGTCAGTACACTTTTCTTGTAGGAATAATTCCTCACAGTAACCTATCTCCTGACACTTCCTCATCATGATTTATATGTTTATTATTTATCCATGACCTATCTGTTAAAAGAGTAATATAGAATACATATATATATAATAAATCATTAAAATAATATAAAATATAATCATTCGTGACAATTTTGCAAAGTATTAAACATCTTTTAGTTTTACTATAAAGAAATAAAGCGTTCACAAAACAAGCTTAAAGCAACCATATTAAAAATATATATAGTAGATAATTAAAAAACAAATAAACATACGTCGACCCAGTGCGTGATGTAAATGAGATCGGTCGGGAGTCGAACCCGCGCCCGCGACAATCGGGTCATATATTTATGGATTAACATGTGTTGGAGTGATTTAAAACACGAACCAGTATGAGGCATCAATATTAATATGTATACTAAAATAACTTCACTAGTAAGTAGTACCTTTAAATGATGTTAATTTCAGTGTATGTATGTCTGTCTCTGTGTATTTCTAGTAAAAATTACTAAAGAGTTTACATTTTATAGAACAACTTATAACATCATTATAAATATATGTGTGACGTAATGTACTTCGTTTAACAAATAGAGAAATATTAAAATATTATACGTACATAAACAGATCTCACATATTGGAGGTCAAACTTTAAAGGAGCAATGACTTTATATATCGAGAAAAAGATTAATAAAGATAACAATAATAAAAGTACAGTTATAATATGAATAAATGCATTCAGATGATACAAGTACGACTATAGAAAAACATTGAAACTATCGGTTAGATAGTAAACTATACAAACTTCACAGTAGCTAGTGTACCAATCAACAGACTAAAATATTAATAGAAGAAAGATTTTGTTATACAAAATGAAAACAAAATACATATATATAAAATATTACAGAACATTGTTTACGGAACAGACCCGGTTAAAGAAACGAATACAGTTTAATGTACATCGTAAAATACTTATTGATACTCTCAAGTTATATAGTTCACTTGTGTTTATAATACAAGTGTAACAGACAGAACAAACAGACTGACACGTGATATGTATACATGACAGGTGGCTGATGATGAGAGGAACTACGGATGATGGAGTGGATAGAGAATTCTTTTTATATGAACTATTATATTCAATACAACATGATACATACAAAAATATTCAGGTGACACTTCGCATCATTTGTCTAAATATTTGTAGTAGTCCAAATATCACAAACACGACATCCACACTTGGCATCACAACAACACGTCTTTACGCGTTTTCGCTTATTTGTGTATGTGTGTTATTTGTGCAAATATGTCAAATGAAGATGAATACATCATCTACACATGGTCTTATTTGGACGAACATAACAAATAATCGCCAAAACTTTCCATTAACGTCAAAACTATTTACGATACCATTTAGTAACTAGTACTACTCATAATTTCATTTATATTACAACTGTTATGTCGATATATTAATAAATATTTTGTTATAAGTGTAATTCTCATGTAAGCGATGATAGTGTGTTAATGGGAATAAATATCTTTTAACATAGAAACGTACCTAACTGTTGTAATAATATTTAATTTGATAAAATGCTCTTCATCATACGAGGATATGTTTAATCTTTGTAATAACAATAAAAGTATATTGAGACACGTTTCAATGTGTACGGAAGCAGGTGCTGATGGAAATGGAGGAGCAGATGTGATGAAAGATGAACAGATACGACCGACCAAATAATATATTAAAAGAAGTTTGAATGTTTGGTTGTTTGTATGTATATTGTTTAGTGTTTAATTTATTACTAATTGTGAAAAAATTACGTTAAAATTCGTTAGTTTAGAAAATATTTCACATCAAACTTTCTTCTGATATGTATTATGTATGTACAATAAACTTGAAGGGAATAATTATTAATATTATTTGTAAGACCCACTTAATATTATTAAACATCGTGATTGCCTTACGATAAACCCTCTGTTGATATTGAAACCCTTACATAATGTTAGTTGGTCATACACACTACAATATGAAGCTAATTACGGTTCAAATAATATCAATTGATATAAAAGTACGTATTTTTTTCGGGATAAGTCCCGAGCATCATTAGTAGGAAATACTAGTCTGTAAAGGATGATTATTTAGATCAATATCCTTATATCAATTATATCAACCGTTTCATTTAATACAGTCACTATAGGTACCTACTAAATTATCTTTCTTATCTCATATAATATTATAATGAATCGAAAATAATTAATATACATATATACAGTTTGAATTGCACATCAGTGATTCTGATTGGAGGACGATAATAATCGATAAATATACAATTATACAGTTTTCGGATGACTCGGTTCATTGACCCCTAAGCTGGTGAGGGTTCATATTGAGGCCCTTCATCAGTGACGTCACCATTAGCTGGTTTGAGAGCTCTCAGTGGCTTACGGTACAATGGTAATGCAAAAACAAATGAACAACACGGAAACACAGTGGTATTTAATAAGGTTTTATAACAAAGAAACAAACATACATATGTACTCTGTGTGCGTTAGGGATTCCAATCAAATGTAGGTATAAAATGTTGGACGATAATCAATTGAAGTTAAGTATCTTCATTCATACGCGATATGATTAAAGTAAATATAATATGTAGGTATAACGTATACAAACATGTATTACTCAAAATATTTAAAGAAACGCAAAGTAGTTGAGATTATAATTACGTAATATTATGAAGGTAGGTTAGGTATATTAAGTTTTCATAATAAAAATATTCCAACCATACTAAACGACAAGTTCTCCCTTAATATTATAATTTTTAAACATATTTTGATCGACCTGATCAAACAACAGTCGCTTCGTCATATACGTTTTTTTCCACTTAACATGATCTCTAATATATTTGGTTAATATTATTAACATAAACTCCAATGTTCGCAAAATGAACAGCGAGTATTTAGTACTAGGTCGTAATCTCTAAGTCGTGCAATATTAGGTAGGAGCCAAATGTTAACATTACAATTAGTAGCTACGAAGACAAAACAAACCCACTACAGTACATACAGTATGGGGGACGGTTTCTATGAATGAGAACACGTCATCGATATTTCTGAAGCCGGATTACTAACACGTTACACTTGGCACATTTACAATGAAATGTTTACGAATGTTTACTCTTCATCATGTAAAAGATTTAAACTTACAACTACAGCTATTACCATAGCGGAAGACTGAAAAGAATCAAAATGACGCTAAGATCATTATCAATAAAAATAAATGTATGAGATGCATATTTGAGTATTTGTTTAAATTAGCAGTTTTAAATTTTTGCATACGATATTATTATAAACGCCATCTAGTGTCGAATTACGAAACTGTATGACAAATTAAAACATTTCAGGTGTTGATACACAGATGTCGCTGTAATTAATTTTACTGCCATTTGTTGATGCCTAATCCGTCATGTATTCTCTTACCTTTTTTTGAGTCTATTTTAATGAGAGGAAGCTCACCTGAAACAATACAAATAATATCGTTAATATCACATTTTGATAAATATAGTTAAAACAATACTTATAAATATAGATTTGGGTGAAATGGCAGTGAACATTCATCATAATGATAGTAGCTAGAATAATGATGGAGAGGAAGTTGAAATGTATGAGGGTTAAAGCTCTCTTTAATGTCAGTCATCAAAAGAAAATCCGTGGCAATAACACAAAACTTATTTGTTATGAATGTCACGCCTATTCTCATTACGAGATACTAATGAGTAGGAGGATATTAGAACTATTCAATATGTTTTAGTCATATTATATGATTTGAAATAATCAAAACGTGTAGGTTCCATCACATACTAAATATTTCCTCAGTAATATTGTATTTCTAATCAATATAACTATAGGACAGACCTGTATCAATACCTTGAAACATACCAAAGAAATGAGCTCGCAGATACCTCCTACCAGCATACATATTTGTAGATTACGACAATAAAAAACAATTCATTTCTCATCATAATATTCTTCAACTATAATACTACCACTGATATAATTCACGGTATATGTCCCGAAGGAAGGTCGACCCTGGGACTATCTTCTATCAATCCATGAGACACAACTGACGCTTCCCGACCGATCTATCAAACGACAATGTATTTAAAAATATATTCCTTTATATACAAATAGATTGACATCTTTATTGTCTACATACAAAGGGTACACCTCCGAGCCACGATGAACAGAGGTTCAATTAAAATGTCGAGCGACATTCATATAATATGTGTTATATTTAAACAACAAATCCGATGACTTATTAATATATGTAATTTTGTTATTCGCTCAAATAACTCTGTACTATAACGCATAAGGTAGGTTTACGAAATTTCTGGTTTTAGTGTGTCTATCCTCCGCTAGAGGGAGTTGTACATGCTTATAGAAGGACATATGTTTACCCGTATTCGTGTTGAATAAGTTATTGCTAATAAAGCCTACAGCGGCAATCAATATTCCAAGATTTCTTTTTTTAAACCTCGATCGATACTAAGTGCATTAAGCTAATACTAATTTTTATTAACGAAATCTTTAATTCATTTCGATTAAGAAATAACAAAAATGATTGAAATGGATAAAAGTACTTTTCGATTGTACATATAATTTTAATATAAATACATTATATCTTGTACTATAGTTTAAATTATCTCTGAGGAACGTCATAATATATGTTAATATTTGTCAAAAAATTGTTGTATAAGTAATTGATACATTTAACATAATGAGTGTGCAATAGTTCTGATATTGTATTAAAATTAATCTCTGGTATACGGAAGCTAGTTACTGCTTACTGAGGAACATGTGACGGTATAAAGCCATAGCTAGAACTAGTATAGAATAAGCGAACTTAATCGATCCCTGTACTAATGAGATAATGATAATTATTATCAAAAGCTATAAATCTATACAGCGGTGTTCAGACTTGACGTTTTTAGAACATGTAATAACTACAATAGTGACCACCGAGTCGAAAGGTCATATAATATTGTACTATGAGTGGAATCGATAAAAAATATGACACTGATCTGAAATACAAAGAGTTAATAAAAGATTGAATCAAAACAAAACCGGAGATACACAACCAGTGGTGTGTAGAGAGAATGATTATAAATAGAGAAACAGAAAGCCTGGACTACATGATCAATTGTGAGAGAGACATATGTATGTATGTATGTATGTATGTATAGCTTAAAAACATTTAATATTATACTATTTCTTTCATATACTGCTCGGATTGTATTATTTTATTAGTATATTTTCCGACGTTTAAATTAAAGCAACAATCATGTACCGTGAACTTTACATAGTTTCATTCTTCATATAAGTCTTAAGTAATGAGATCTAAGACTTTCGCGAGTATTCATTTAAATGAAACTAATATTGTCGGATATATAACAAGACCAACTGACAGACATTCACATATCGTCTGCCCGTGATCACGGTTGATGAAAAGTAACCGAAACCTCGAATATGTAGTTAAAAAAATTGTTTCATTTAAATCTTAAGTAACACATAATATATAGCACTAAGATTCAGTGATTGTGTATTTTTATACATACGAAAACTATGTCAAACTTTTTTACTTAGTTACATATAGCAGCTAATATATATAATATTATAATTGCGAAAGTTTTTGAGTGTGTGTGTATGTTTGTTACTTCTTCACGCTCAAACGGCTGAACCGATTTTGTTAAAATTTTGTATACAGGAAGCCGACGTCCAGGAATAACACATTGGCAACTTTATATCCCGGAAATCTCTGAAATCAGCCGGTAACTCCGCGGGGCGCAGCTAGTATGTACATATTTCTGAAAAATTTAATGATCGTAATGATTTCTTCTCAAATTCCTTCCCTTATTGTTCTAAAGAGGTTTAATCAAAATTTATCTCACAATAGTATAACATAGACACATGAACTAGTTACTCTATACAGGGTGACTGGTGAATTACTATCAATATTTAAGGAGCATACTCGGTACATGATTCTCATTCGAATTATGTAAAAAAAATAGGCACTTAATTTTTGACCAAATTTCCGTATAAAAAAGTGTTGACACGTTCCAAGTCTTCCAAGTGTGGACGCGTGCGGCGGCGTGCTGATACAACAACACGCCGCCGCGCGCGAGTGTGTGTGTGTGTATATACCTAATCTGTAGGGTGTTCATACGATGCGTAATTAATTACATAACTTTTGGATAACTTTACTTAGAAGTTTATTAATATTTATGTTATATTAATTTTTATTTTGTCATACATATATGATCGTCAAATATCACGTCCTCAAATATTGATAGTAATTCACCAGTCACCCTGTATAGTCAGTTCTTCCTGCATCTGTCTGTGTGTTGTCCGTCGACCGTACAATATTTACAGTAATTCCGCTGTACTTGTTTATAGTTTTCGCCTTTTCCTCACTAAAATAACAAATGCTTATATTTATAGAATTTCAACCAGTTGTAGGAAACTCATCTTTGTAATTGATTTTTTTCTCAAATAAGAATCATTATACAGGGTGACTGGTGAATTACTATCAATATTTAAGTAGAATACTCGGTACATGATTCTCATTCGAATTATGGAAAAAAAAATAGGTAGTTAATTTTTGACAAAATTTCCGTATAGATAAATAAAGTGTGGAAACGTTCCAAGTGTGGACGCGTGCGGCGGCGTGCTGATACAACACCACGCCGCCGACGTGTGTGTGTGTGTGTGTGTGTGTGTGTGTGTACCTAATCTGTAGGGTGTTCACACGATGCGTAATTAATTACATAACTTTTGGTTAACTTTACTTAGAAGTTTATTAATATTTATGTTATATTTATTTTTATTTTGTCATATATGATCGTCAAATATCACGTCCTCAAATATCGATAGTAATTCACCAGTCACCCTGTATATTGTGTGTATTATCACAGCAAGTATGTATAGCTAGGTATGTTTGTTTAGTTCTTGGCTCCTAGTGTTGTAGCTAATTAATAAATAGATTTAAATAAGATACTTTACATAAATATATAATATTCTCAGTGATTTCTTAGCCATTATGAGATCTAAGATTTTCGCGAGTACTCATTTAAATGAAACTAATATTTTCCGATTTTTACTTTTGATTATACACTACATACTCCCGACGTTTCGGCTACTTTACAGCAACCGTGATCACGGACAGACGAGATGTCGTAAAAATCCGAAAATATTAATTTCATTTAGATTTCTTAACAAAGTTATAATAAACATGCCGTAATACTTTCTTACATTATTTTGATATCTATTTACTGCAGATGTTCATAAATATTGTAGTATTGTGTTTTGATGGTCGTTTTACACTGCTTCTATTCGTAATTATATATATAAAATACTAGTTATTATCTGCAACTCCGTCCGCGTGAACAGAAGATTTGTATAAAGTGAACTAAAACAACACATATAGTAATCTATATTGCAGCCTCTGCATTTTAAATAACATACCGACTGTGTTGGTTGAACTAAATTTGTTGGGTTTATCGTTAAGAAGCTGGATCGAATTTACATATACGTATAAATATAATGATCTAAACTGATGAAAAGAACTCGACCAAAATGCTACAAGCAGTGGACTTTATATCAAAAGTAAAGGGAAGAGATGAGAAAATATAATTATAGCATTCATATCATCAGCTTGTATGGAGACACGGATCCTTTAGGTGACGATGACAAGCTAACACACAAGCTAAATGATTGTATGAAATAGCTAAACATACCAGGATAGATAAGGCAGACTCTGTCTAAAGCTGGGAAATTGCCAGGAAGAAGAACAAGATACCAGGATAGATCATAAAGGTCTCCAAATATACTGAAATATACAACAAGATGTGTCTAAAAGCAGCTCAATTGTAATGAAAAAATCTTGAATTAATGTCTAAACACAAGAAAACTAAACTCAGATGAAGGTCAGCAAGTGATGTGTTTGATCAAGATCTCAATATTTGTATTCTATAACGACTGTGAGTACTACAACGGCGGGAGAGGGTTAAAACCGCTACGTGAGGGTTAGCCTTAATCAAATAACATACGTATTTGACTTGGCACATGTATTATAACAAAAATATTATGATTAACTTAGTGACATCTAATTTGTTAGCTTGCTTTTTTTTACTTTCTTAGCTTTATACAGCTTAAAATTTTGTAACGATGGAAATGTATGGTCTTTTGAATTTCGTAACAGATGCCAGATAATTAACACTAGGTAGTTAAATTATTTTTTACTGCTTACTAAAGCTTATAAAACACAAATTTTGCACCTAAAAATTTGAGTCCGTCGTGGGATCTGTGAGAAAAATAAAATAACAATAATGATAAAAGTTAGTTCATTTAATCAAATCACGTGTAAATGAACCAATTAATAATCCAATCAACTTCACTTACACTACATCAATACAATATTACTGAATCTCAAAGATTATGGAAGCCAGTTAAAATTTTGCCTTCAATTCAAAGATGAGTTTACAGTGTAGATTCTACACTGAAGATCACTTTATAAAAGATAAAGAGAAATGCTATTGAAAATAAATTATGGGAAAACGACAAAATTATTCTGAATGAAAAAAAAATATTTTTTTTATTGAAAATAACGTCTACTTGACTTTTGACATCGTAGTTCGTAGGACTATTTCCAATAAATAAGAATAATGGACATGGTGAATAATTGCAACATAGCATAGAAGTCTATGGTTTTCAACTAACCCATTCAACTTAAATGAAACCTAAGCGTATTACAGCTTATATGAAATACATCGTCCAAGTGATGTTCTTTAAGGACAGATTAATTAAAAACGAAATATTAAACTTTAATAATTATCAATACATGTTTAAACAAGATAAATATTAATTATACTATGATGAAAAACATTTAAACCTGTTTGCAAATTGAAAAAGAAAAGAATTGAGTATTTAAATCGACCTTATTCTAACGTGTATCTTTTAGTGATAAGTAATTTTTATTTACTCTTTCAATCAATTACATTAAAAAAAAAAATTGAAAAATCTAAACAAAATATATATAATTTCTAGCAAATGCAGCTTTCTCAAACACCGTCACTTCTACGTAAAGTATTGATATTAGTTAATATTTTATTTATATATATTATAATGTATAAAACAGTGAATGGGCGGAGTCACTACAAACAAACAGATAGAACAACAACAGGCTGCGAACACACGGGCCGGTGCCAAGATCACTAAAAGCCATGGATTGATGAGTGAATAACACACGGGACGGATTGTTTGATTGAACAAACTTTAACTGAACGAGTGGGAGCAGCAGTTATACTATACACTATACAACCGAAAATAATCACGGTACAGCGAAAAATATAGAAGATGTTTAGCCTATGATATACTTAGTTGATGACTAAATGTTAGAATGAAAAAATATTTCCGAGAATATATTATTGCATTAAAATCAAAATCCATTTTTTACGTAACCGAATTATAGAACATCTCTAATTGGTTCAAAAATTCTTATGTGCACTGTTTCCAAAGTTAAGAAAACTAATATTAAAACATTTACTATGTAGCAAGTACAAACGTCTAGCTATTAACATTTAAATATTATTTCATTTTTATGATTATCCTATAATAACCATCAAAAAAGTTAGTTAAATCTACCCTATAGTAAACAAAGATTTATATAGACACCACTAATCATATGATCGGAATGTATTCTTTGATTCTATGAGTGTATGAGCACCTGTCTGCAGTCTATCTGAAGTCAAGCTCCTCAGCAGTCGTTTGATGCTGCGTCTCCGCTTCACTCCACACGACTCCTCACTCATATTACACACATTGTAACACACAACACTCGTCACTGACACTTATCACTCAATTTAAACTGTAGTAGTTTCGTTATTAATTTCATTTATAATATACTTTTATTGAAGATATTATATGAGTGAACTGGATCGTTACTATGATGATTTAATTTAATTAAAAATAAGAAAATAAAGATGTCAATGACAGGACTATAAAATCGTTTATAAGTAACATAATTGTTTTGTTTGGTGGTTTGAAATAAACAAAGAATTTGTAACGACAAGGTTACAGTATGGGCGAGGAGAAATAAAACATAAAATTTGACATTATATAACAGTTGTGTCCGTGAGTAAAGAAGAGTTTCATATATATATATGTGTATAATATGAAAAAAATATGTTGTATTGTCACTGCTAACTTCATGACTGTAGGCTAAAGAACAGTCAGCATAAAATTAGGTACATCTCGTCTACCCAGGATCATGTTTTGTAAAAAGTAACCGAAACCTCGAGAGTAAGTATGTAGTTTTTTTTTATAATAAAATATCCGTAGTAATACGAAAATATTAGTTTCAATACGTACGGACTGAAAATTGCTAACAAAATACGCATGTATAAGATTATATTTCTTTATTATGAATAAGTTCTAAAATAGTGATTGTGGCAAATTAATTATTAAACTGAAAGGTTATTGTTTTATTTTTATTTGAACGCCTTCATATGAAAGAGAAGGATTCAGAATTGCCAGTGACAGATTAGGAGATAATATCCGTAGATAATTCAAAATATATTTACTACAATAACAAACTACTGATATCTTGGAAGTGAAAATTATTGATTAGTTCGTTATAATAATAATAAACTCTTGATAAATCAATGTACAAGATATGTATATCTCCAAAGTTAGTGAAGGTAGCTGATATTTGAGCGTAAAATCTGTAAACCTAAAATATCACCTGTTATTATCACGCCCTACTTAACACGCGGCCAGACCGGCGCGATCAAAAGAATTACCCTAAATAGGTCTCCTATAGGTACCGTGGATACAAGAGAAGGTTAGACACCATACAAAAACGTTAATTTTATTTAAGACTACCCATAAACTGAATTGGCCCATTACGTAGTAAATAGCCAATTTTCTATATGACCCTTGTTTTGAAGACAATTTGTTTTAGTGGTTATAAAACATTATATCATAATATTGTGTCATTAAACACTTATTATTTTATATGTAGGGGTCAGTAATAAAAACTCATTCAAATATATGGGGAATCAGATAAAATCAGTAATAATTCATTACGTGCCTACGTACTGTGTTAATTCATTAAGTACATATAACACAATTCAAAAGATACAAGACAAAAAACACTAACTGAACTAAAGGTTTAGACGGATTTTAATACAAATTTTGAAAGATATTGTCACAGAACTTGCAAGTCAATCATTTATTTATTTCAATTTATCGAGTTGTGTTTTCTTTAATATTTTGTTAATAGAAACGGAACTTACACTACTACTTAAGACCATAATAATCGTGTGAAAAAGTAATCCAAAAAACTATGAATAAAATGTCCAACCGAGAGATTTTCAACGAGCGTGAATATCGGATTTATAAGAATATTGTGACTAAAAATATATACGAGTGGCGCTAGCTAAGAACAATGTCAAAGTCAATGATACTAAAGTATTACATAATAGTATGTAGTTACAGAAAGATGACATGATGAATGACACGGGAGTAGTACTGAGGTACTGACGAAATGGTTCGTATTGAAAATAGTGAGGACGAAAAAATATTATAGCTGATGATGGAAGGCAAGGTTAAAGCATTGGTAAGGAGAGAATCTGCAGGTCGTAGGTTCATACCCAGGCTGTTTTGAGGAATATCATTATTCTATATGCTCTTCTTCAATGAAATAAAGAAATTCTTCTCATAACTACTTAATGACAAATTATATTATATGCTGTATATACGTTAACATACAATCAAATGTTACGAAACACAATATGATATAGTTTATAAAATACAGTGATCTATTGAAGTCCAGAGGCGAGAGGTGGTGGTGTGAGGAACAGATGAGGTGTTGGAGACGCGCCAACAGATCAGATTGTTTTCTTCTCGTTATTTTATTGTCGAACTATCGACATACAAGCGACTCAAGAACGCCGCCTCGTAAAACTACATATGGAACTCGAAAAACAGACGTCATACTACTGAATCTGTATTGATAAAAAATAAAACGGCTTTTCCTAACTACTTTAAATATTTAAAGCTTGAATTAAAATCACAATATATTATATTAATAAAAACAAATGCTGCTAAACATATAACTTGAAAATGGCTCGACCAATTGAGCTAATTTGTTATTGCATATTCTTTAAGGCAGGTTTTAAATAACATTTTTTTCATTTGATATGAAACAGTTGACGCAAAAAGTCCAAAGTCAATATATACGAGAAAATGCTAATTTTTATGGATTTTCCATTGAAATTGATGAGACTGTTTGAATATAATTTAAACATGTTAAAATAAGTTATGTATTCGAATTTTAAGCGACTACAATTTTTACTGTCATTTACTTTCACAATGACGACAGTTAAATCACAGGGTCAGTCTTCGAGTATTGGCAACTACATATAATCTGGAAAATTTATGTTTCTCTCATAGACAGCTGTATATTGCCTAAGCCCGGGAACCATCAAGATTGTATTTTTATGCCCTAAGTAACTAAACAAACAACATTATAAACCATAAATCATTAGCATGAGTATAATGTTTAAAGTATTGTAGTCTACTCTATGAAATTTAAAACTTATTCTGTTTATTGTTGCAATATTAATAATGTGACCACTCTAAAACCGTTACATTAATTTTATTTTTAATCTCAAATTTTTCAAGTTTTTCCATGCAGCTACATAGAAGAGAATAGAAATTTATATATTCATCGACACGAGCTGTTTGAGAAGATGCAACCTACAGTAACTTTATTTACAAAGCAACTAGAAGATAGTATTTTGGAGATATATTGATATTTATAAACGCTAAGAAAAACAAAAAAGTTACACCTAAATATCCATAAAAAATCAAAATATAGGTATGTAAAAAACATCGTTTTCAAGGCTTTATAAATCGTATATCAAAGCTCGTTTAAATTTCAGACTTATAATATTCAGGTCAATATGAGTATTGACAAGGAGCATCAGTAACGTTATCTCCATCAATGCAATTCAACTGGAATGCAATTCACAACACATCAAATCGATACACTTCATCGGACCCTGGCCGACTTCCAACATACAAGGTCGGTTGAGGGTGGATGAATGGCAATTAACGTCCAGGTAATATTAAAGCAATATATCTATATGTATGGAAGTCATGCCATTAATGAAATTTAAGAATCGCGAAAATTCATTTAAATGAAACTAATATTTGTCGAATTATACTATGCGTAATGAGATCTAAGATTTTCGCGAGTACTCATTTAAATGAAACTAATATTTTCGGATTTTACTTCACGTTTTTATTTTTGCTTATAAACTACATACTCCCGACGTTTCGGCTACTTTTTAGCAACCGTGATCACGGACAGAGGGGATGCCCGTGATCACGGTTGCTGAAAAGTAACCGAAACGTCGGGACTATGTAGTTTTTTAAAAATTATTCGTATTATAATCCGAATAAAATTACTTTTCATACTCCATTATTCACATGAGTCAGAGACTCATCGTGTGTTATGTGTATTAAACTATCAACTGTATGACACTCTAGAAATTAATGTCTTAGACAATCAGTGTGTCCCCTCACTCCTCACTAACCGAGCTCCGTCAGTCTACGCTGCTTCAACATTCCCTTTGTTTTACTCCTAACATTAACTAGACACTTAAGACGATTGCCATCACACATACCTATAAATACTCTGTCTATTTGACTTGCAAATAATATTTATTTTAGGGAAATTTACATCATTAACTGTATAAAACTATTCCATTTAGACCACGTCACTATCAAAACCCTAGAGACTATCATCCCCATATAGTTTTAGTCTAGACTCATCCCATATGTACAACAGTTGTTATACATAATGAGTTATGTTACCGGAAAGCTTTCAGATCACTGGTCTAGAAGATTTCGTTAATGGTATAAAAGGACGATGAGTCTGCATAGACTAGACTAGACTGAACTACACGCGGTAATGAAATTAAAATCAGAGATGTTAAATCATGTATTAACATTACGTATACATTACTGTAGCGGGATATACAATTAATGGGCAAGTTAGAATACGTAAAATGACAAACAGACAAATGTTACTTTTGACTCATTTCGTCTTCAAGACCGTTTAACCAATTATTTGGGGTCGGCCTTCCTTGCCCTGTGTTTCCATAAAGGGCTTTTCCATACTTCTGACTCATTTGATACGTATAATTATTATATTAATATATATAATCCTATACTATTTGTATCTCATAGGGTCGCCGGCTTGTCTGTTGATCCGTCATAAATTAAATGTCATCTCTCAGTACACCTTTCGAGCGATACTATAATCTATATATACTGTCAATTTCACATGTTCCCATGCTTATATTTATAGAGAACTATTCAGTATTGACGCCTTTTTTTATATAATCAATATTGAAAATAACACTATTTGTAAGTTAGTCTGAGTGCTATCATTAATATCATTAAACACGATGACGATAGGTACATAATCCCTACTAATATTATAAATGCGAAAGTAACTCTGTCTGTCTGTCTGTTACGCTTTCACGCCTAAACCACTGAACTGATTTTAATGAAATTTGGTACAGAGATA
This sequence comes from Danaus chrysippus, assembly GCA_916720795.1. NCBI lineage: Eukaryota > Metazoa > Arthropoda > Insecta > Lepidoptera > Nymphalidae > Danaus > Danaus chrysippus. The sequence continues at coordinate 459,771 of CAKASE010000068.1, forward strand.
GAGTTGACCTTGAGAGAGAACATAGGATAGTTTTTAACCCAGACTTTTGACAAGTTCTCTTGGAAACGGGATATAACCGAACTCGACGCGAGCGAAGCTGAGGGCGAAAAACTACTATATAATAAAAATGACCGTGTTCAAACTATCTATTCGTCACAAAACATAGTGTTGGTAGTGAGGACGTAAATAGGACATTCTTCATATCGATGGGCGACCGGTTCTACGAGACGGCTCGTGGTTGATGTGTACAGACAGACATACAACAGGACACAACCATTAATACGAACATGTATATAATAAGCTGATGATAAACGGCACTTGTAACAACTAGATATATAATATATAACAATGTTTTCGTAAATACCTCAAAATACAAACACGGAACTATAGACGCTAACTAAAATAATGGTTTCTTAAAACTTTAATTTATAATTTTTTTGCTATTTTTAAGAGAATTACACTATTATAAGAAGTAGTTTAGTAATGATGCACGAACAACAGGGCTTTGGAGTTCAACAGTAATTATACTACAACTATTTTTACTAATTATAGATTAATATTTCAATATGCGTGAAACAAGAGTTAAGGTAAGCGTATAAATACTCATCAGTTATTAATTTATTGTAAATTAATTCTTTATAATATTTGTTGTCGGTACCTACTCTCTCCGCGAGCGAGACGCGTCTCTTTAAATAGTAACCTGGTCCGTTCATTCAACGTTTAATGTTGTATGTATTGATGCATTACTGAAACTATTACCTCGCAATACATGTTACGACATTTATACAAATATTATATTTATTACCATTATAGATATTACAAGAAAAATAGTCCGTAAATGTTCTAGATCAGGTTTTTCTATTCCAACTAATCTATTCACATGATCATCTAATCTACATATATATACATATAAAAATGAATACCTGTTCGTTAGTCTCGCTAAAACTCGAGAACGGCTGAACGGATTTATCTTATCTTAGTCTTGTCTTGAAATGTTCGTGGAGGTTCAGGGAAGGTTTAAAAGGTGAAAAAAAAACATTCCCATACAAACGATTTTTTTAAATTAGATTTGACAACTAACTAATATGTAAATCATTCTGTTCGATTGAAAAACCTGATTATTTAATGCCTATAAGACGGAATAGAGTTCGCCCGGTCAGCTATACATATATTACTTATGACGAAATTAACGCGGACGAAGTCGCGGACAAAAACTAGTACTAGCTATAGATATATCTAGGTATCTATAGATTTTAGTCAGTGAGTGCGGAAGTTCCACAATAGTTTGTTAGTCGCGGCCGACACACAAACAACATTATTTAAGTTCGTAACGAAACAAATATTTAACCTTGTCACTGTTGCATTACTAATTTGACATAGAAAACATATCTTAGAGGTGATAAATATACCTAATATATAAAATTAGCATGTCACAATGTTTGTTACCGTACTCCTCTGAAACGGTTTTACCAATTTTTACCAAATTTTATTCACGTATTTTATAGGTCTGAGAATTGCCTACTATTTATTTTTCATACGTCTAAGTGATAATGGTTGTTCACGCTTTTTTTTTCGTACGTAATTCTTTTTTTCTTAGTATGGCATTAAAAAATACATACAACTCTATTTTTTTAAGCAAAACACCGTCTGCCGGGTCAGATAGTACGTATATAAACTCTGTATAAATTTCAAGTTCGTAGATCAGACTATTCTCGTTCGCCTTATAATAAAAACGTCGATCAATAAACAAACTACACTCCAAGTTTTCACAACACTCATTATTCTTACAGAGCTAGGGTGAACTCCCTCCTCGCTTGTATCCGGACCACGTACATAACTTTATAGCAATTTTGATGACATTAAAAGAAATACTTTAATGACTCGTTTGAATTTACAACCGCGTCATTATAAATAACAATTCAGACGATATTAGAGTATAACACACGAGCTATTAATATTATTATATTGTAAATAATATCGATTATAAAAAATAAATGAACATCGCCGGGGCGACTTCGTTGTATGGATAAAATATATAACGAGTGACGCCGCTGACTCCGCGGAACGAACACCAAACGTGTGAACCAGTAGATTCCTGATACACACAAGCTATGGAATGGTATTGCTATCCTAACATCGGGTCAATCATGTAGTCTTTGGTATAGGTTAAAACTTTAATATGTAATCTTTATTATAATATACGTATAAGTAAGTCTCGTAGTTTTGCCCTATATAATTAATATGTTTCTATTAGAAAACGAAGTACTAATAGCAACTGACCACTAGCCGACCATTAAAAAATTCAACAAACTTCACCCAGGTCCTTGACCTACATACTTCGTGTCTGTCAGGTAGTGTTATCAGTGTGACCTTGACCTCACCGTCCGTTATCAGTCGTCACACATATCTCCACCAAGCAGTCAGGTGGTGTTATAATCGTATCCATAAACAATGACCGAGCGTGATATCGTTAAAACAACATTATTTTTAACTCTGTTTTCAACGTGATAATGCTATGTAACTGATTCATCCATACTAATATTATAAATGCGAAAGTAACTCTGTCTGTCTGTTACGCTTTCACGCCTAAACCACTGAACTGATTTTAATGAAATTTGGTACAGAGATAGAGTTGACCTTGAGTAAGAACATAGGATAGTTTTTATCCCAGACTTTTGAAAGGTTCTCTTGGAAACGCGATATAACCGGACTCCACGCGGGCGAAGCTGCGGGCGGAGAGCTAGTGTCTTCATATATTATACATGTATTTTTGTTTATTGTTTTTAACAGCCCATTGGTATTAATTTTTCTTTGATCTTTTTCTTAATGGTTTGTAACGTACACAAATTGTAAGCCACAAATCCTTCTGTAATTGTCAGTGAAGCTTTTGTTTTTCGTATCTTTTATATATATAGATTATGTTTGGGTGTGTTTGTGTATGTGTATGTCGCTATCAGTGGGATGTCAGTATCTCATCCTGTTGATACGCGCCTGTCTGTCTGTTGGTGGACATTTCTCCTAAACTGTTACACATATCACTGGATGCTGTCCAAGGTCATTTGGACATCCAAATATAATATAAACATCATTATTGAACTGCAGATATTTGTAATGAGTTAAATATTAATTATTTTCAACAACTATTTTACTTTGAAAAATTATGAATTGTAATATTTTATATATAAAGAACATCGGAAGTTTCTAAAACTGAAAAGTTTTTATATTTTATGTTAACGAATTTCAAGAAGCTTTAACTTCATCCGCGTGTATTGATAACGAAATCTTTACTTCCTAGACTTCAGTTATTTCGATTTTCTCTTCTATATCGAGACACTAAAGGACGGTAATAGTATCGATTAGTCAGATCTCTATAAACGAATAAACATAACAATATATATACAATGACTAAACAATTATTTCAGTTTCAGGAGATACGTCTGTATAGTTACAATGCAAACATACAACCCAAGTTAAGGAACTATCTTGTCACATACAAAACATACATTCAACGTTAATGAATGGGAACAAACAATGAGCTTTCAAATGTGTTGAGCGGAACCGGAGACAAAGCTAGTGATACCATCCGACTCCGACCTTGAGAGACAAGGACGGCCTGATGATGTAATGTAAGATAGAAAGAGATAGAAGAAGACAAAAGAAAGAAAAAGAGGGAAATATTTGTGAGATTTTATCAAATAATTGTTTTAATAACTGTGATACAAAATGTATGTGTATCATATATACTACATCATGGTAACCCTTACATACCTCCTACATTCATTAACAACAATAAAATACAATAAGTGACTTAGAAAAAGAATTACTACAACCTCAGCCGTATGTACTAAGTTATGCACATAAGACGCGCGCGAGGAAAAATAATCCTATTAGTTAAATGGATAGACCCCACGACACTGACGAACTATTAATATATGTGGAACAATATAATAATAAAAAAAAACAATGATAATATTGTAATAATGTGTACTATCAACGCTCGATACCGGCGACACTTCAACTGTAGAAGAAAAACAAATATCGTAACGATCATCTGAATAAATACTAATTATTATTTAATTTTAAATAACTTTTAAAATCTTCTATATATATTTATATGTGTGTCATAATATGAACACAACCTGAAACTTTCACTCACTATATGAACTCAACACTCATCACTCATATAGTTCATCTCACTCACAACGCGTCCGTACTGCGCGCCGTTTCCAGCGATACTCCATCAGTCTGAAACTTCAGTCGACTTTCACGACCACCTAGCACCCTCATAACACCCTCACAACACCCTCCTAGCACCCTCCTACCACCCTTTCCATACAATCTGTTATCATCGAACCCGGTCCTATATTCCGTGTGACCGTCGGCTTCACATTCCTACAACACTATTGGACAACGCGTCATCTACGGACGGAACAATTAATGTTGGAGTTAAAAATAACACTACACCAGAACTACCGAAATAACATCTGACACACACACACATACATACATACAGCGTGTACAGAAACACAATATACACATATAAGGATGGAAATAATGTAGTTAATTACTAAAAAAAATGTGAAGAAAACATCCTGTATACACAATTAGTCATAAAAAAATCATTAGTCATTTATATGCATTTGTTGAATACTTTACATTTTAATATAAAGAATGCATTTAACAACATACGTCAAGCGATAATAACCTTTATTGATATCTAATTGTGATATGATTATTATTTGCGTTATTTTTAACGTCGTGTTGTATGGAAGTATAAAGGAAGTTAGCGCCGATATAGGTTTATCAAACCATCTAATTAAGACCCGTAATACCGTATCACAATCCTAATAGAATAGGTCATGTTATGTTGGTTGATGTACACGACCACATCTCAAACTGTCCATCGGTTTATTTTGGCAATGTATATTGAAGTGTATTTTCCGTAGTTTTGGCTCAAAATATTACTTCTAGTAGAATTATTATTAGCTATTGGAATGTAAATATTGAATATGACTCTACGTGGATTTTAAAACACTTCCTGAATATTATAAATTAACTTTATTATTTATCAAATTAATTCAAAGTTAAGCTGAATACTAAAATTTTATTTTAATATATAAGGCATATTGAAACAGGATATTTCAATAGTTTTGTAAAATTTTTTTATTCTAAATTTTTATACAAAATTTTTAAGTCTTTTGTTTATATTTTTATTAAATTTATATCATACATCTAACATATATGATTTATACGCCTTTCAATTATTAATAAACTGCTGTAAATTCCTCTTCATGTAATAGTTCATACATGATCAATCAGAAAGACACGTTTTTTTATGTCAGAACATTTTTGTCATGGTAAAAGCATTTCTCACAGATCTTTTAAACTCTTAAAGGAAGTAGAATGAGAGACGAGGAGAAAAGATCAGTAGATGTGGATCAAAACATTAGAAGATCTGATTAAAGGTTAAAGGAATGATGGAACAGATATATAATATAGACTTTGAAATATCCAAATAAACGTCCCGACCTGTCACTAGAAGAGAATCCATAGATAATTGAACAAATATTGGTATATTAATATGAGCAGAAGAACTAACATGATCACAAACACCCAAGTAGAATATACCAGAAGAAATACAACAACTATCGTAGTTAATGTTTTGTAGAATATTTAACTGATAGTAAGTGTAACTGAACTGAGAAGTATTGCTGCCGTGCGAAAGAGATACGGAATAAGTACAGAGAGTAAGAAGTTGTACAAAAAATAAAACTTGGACCATTGAGAAGCTTTTTATTATTCACTAATAGTATGGTAAAAAATGAATATGTAACTTGGTGTGTAGTTTTCTATTACATATTTTATGAACAAAATGTAGCTGTTTGTTATAAGAAAAATCATTAAGATCAAATATACAGGGTGACTGGTGAATTACTATCGATATTTGAGGACGTGATATTTGACGATCATATATGACGAAATAAAAATTAATACAGTAGGACCCCGATTATCCGGACCTCGGTTATCCGAATTCGCGATTATCCGGACTGCCAATCGCGACGAGTTTATTCTAACATTAACATGTCAGAACTTGCATAACGCCACGCCACTTATAACTAGGGCCCGGATAAATATGTATTAAAAAATCTAAAATATGTACATAAAATATGGACGAAAAAATCAAAAAATATGGAAAAAATATGGAGTATAAAATTAAATAATTTCATAATTAAACATTGTTTTACTATAAGAAAGGGTCACTCGTGACGTACATCGTTAAGAAACATTTAAAAAACGATGAAAAAAAGGAGTGAAATATTTATTTCAACATAAAATAACAGTTTTATTCAATTTCCATTACACCAGCCTTGTCAAATTGGTTGCAATACACAATGACGTGCTTCTTTAAATTATCAAAATGAAAACTGACCATTTGGTCGAAATATGGCCTTATATTTGCTGAATGATCTCTCCACTCACATGACGTGATGGATGCATACATGCTTAATTCAGCAATTGTCTAAGCCATGTCTACAGAACTCGAAACTTTCGCACAGAATTTTGTTACTTTTTTGGCGTTTTAAATCCTTTATTTTTATCCAAAACATTAGTGGCGGGAACGTAAATTTTATGTTTTTTTGTGAATATATGGATGATTGTGACATTTTCTTGTAAAATATGGACTTTGAAATGTGGTAAAATTTGGAAAATAAAAGTTGGTTTTTCACAGTCTAAATATGACAATCCATGTAAAAAACACTTTCTAGACGGAAAATAGCGTAAATTAAAAATATGTATTTACATATTAATCCGGGTCCTACTTATAACACTTATACGTACATTATGTACAATTTCTTAATAAACGTTGATTTTCGCTCATATGTATTTGTTGTTTTAAATAAACACCTAACATTACATATGTATGGTACAGACTACATATGTACATATGCAAAAAGCCCGTTTCTCTTCATATATTGGATTATCCGGACTTTCAATTATCCGGATGCCTACCGACAACAATTAGTCCGGATAATCGAGGTCCTACTGTATAACATAAATATTAATAAACTTCTAAGTAAAGTTAACCAAAAGTTATGTAATTAATTACGCATCGTGTGAACACCCTACAGATTAGGTATACACACACACACACACACACACACACACACACACACACACACACTCGCGCGCGGCGGCGTGTTGTTGTATCAGCACGCCGCCGCACGCGTCCACACTTGGAACGTGTCAACACTTTATTTATTTGGTCAAAAATTAAGTACCTATTTTTTTTTTTACATAATTCGAATGAGAATCATGTACCGAGTATGCTCCTCAAATATTGATAGTAATTCACCAGTCACCCTGTATAATGTTTTAGTTCTTAAACTATATTCTCCATTTTCGTTACTTTAATTATAAGAACAGTTTTTTCATAATAAACATAACTTCACCTTGTTGTATGAAACATATAAGGATATGTTAACATTTATGTACATATAGACAGATCACAGATAAGTCAGTGGTGGCTCAGTGGTTAAAGGGTCCGCCTCTCGGCCTCTCGTCGCCGAGGGCACGGGTTCGATCCTGGCCCGGGCAAGTACCAATGTGATTTTTCCGAATCATATGTACTTTCTAAGAGTATTTAGATATCACTGATTAATGTTGATTCCCAAAAGAGGGTTGATGCCAGGCAGGCGGCCGGTCGTAAAAACAAATAGCCAAAAACTATTCACAACATGTAAGGCAGACCCTGGCTATAAGCTGGGAAATTGCCAGGTAGAAGAAGAAGACAGATCACAGATATAGGCAGACCCTGGCTAAAGCTGGGTAATTGCCAGGAAGAAGAAGACAGATCACGACAACTACACTATGAAATATCACATATAATTCTACATTTCACATCTAAAGACTGAGTGTCTCATTATAACACACTTAATACTAAATAATGTTGTGTTTTAGAAATAAAATATTATGTTAAAACATTAAAGAAATCGACAGTATGAGCTCCTTAATAATATTGTTAGAGAAGCGAAAATGTGGGAAAATAATTACGAATGGAGAAGTGGGTAATGGATAAAAGGAATTAAGAATGGTGAAGGAGATGGACAACGAGGAAAAATGAAGAGGATTGTAGGACCCTCTGTTCCTCTAAGTATGTATAACTAGTCACTGTCTCACTACTACCCCGCCTAGAGTGACGCACGTCCCCGTTCTGCTCCGCGCTAGTCGTGAGACTGCCGAGCGAATGCCGCCCCCTCTAGTGGGGTACGAGAGACAGTGTGTTATATATATTATAGATACATACACTACAAGGGTGGTTGTATAAGTGTAGTGTTCTGTGTTATTGTAATATTAATATGTTACCTTGTGCGTGTGTCGTGTTGAGCGAGCCGTCCCACGGAGGGTCGTCCTCCATCTTACGGAAACTACGCTCCACTGAAACAAACGAACACACATGTAACATACAGACTTATACTTACAACGACAAGAAGTCAAGATAGATGTACACTACCATATGTATGGTACATAGAAAATAGAATGTATTAGAATATGTGAACAACTATCGAAGATACAGTAGGTTTAAGTCTACTATGCATCGAAGCCAGGAATGTTTTTGACAAAAAATAACATAAATACAAGTGTTGTCTTTCGGTTTCACCTGTTACCAAATCATTGTTGTTATGTTTCTCATTCAAGTCTATAAAACTATATAATATGTATCATGTGACGTGTTCAGCATGTGTGTGTGTATGTGTGTGTAATTGTGTATGTATATGTGTGTGTGTACTCACTGTTCAGAAAGTGCGCGGTGCCCGATGACTTCCTCGACTTCTTCTCGCTCGAGTCCTGACCTGGACACACACACATTATTCAACTAACATATAATAAGTCAAGTCATTACATATTATATTTGTTTGTTTGTGTGTTCTTGTTTTGTCTAAACCTATTTCGTTTTGTTTCCTTTAGCTCAGTGATCTAGTTTGATTTATGATTTAACTGTTATCTACCGACTTATTATTGGAATACTTACTAAAAGATAGAATTTGAGACCCGAAACAATGATAATTAATTGATATGAAATAATGATATTTAACAAAAACAACCCATTTCTTTACATAATCTCATAACAAGACAATATGTTTTGTTCAGCCCACCTCTTTGTAAATTAATAATTCATTAAAAAAAATGTTTCCATAAAATATTTTGCTCTGAAGATAAACATCGTTTTTGAATGTAGAAAAAAAGTTAAGTCACTAAAAGCACGACTTTGCCAGAGAATTTAACCATTATGACAGCGATGTGATGTGTCCTGGTGAAATAACACCTCGAGTAATATTTGGTCATATCTTTAGTTTGAGTCTCGTCGGAAACCTTTTTCAGTCAGTTCACAAACATTGTTTAAACACTGCTACTTGAACTCACTATGATCACTGTTCCAATCTGCCAGAAAGACATCTTAGACTTCTTTGTCAGTCCTGCGGTAATTTGTGAAGGAACATGTCTTTTCTTGTTACCATTCTGATAAATACCCAATGAATGTATCTCGTTCTAATAATCTTGGCCTATTGACACGACTATTTGAATATGGTCTACAAATATTCAACTATTATTACTCTAGAGTATGTATGTATGTATGTATGTATGTATGTATGTATGTACGTATGTATGTATGTATGTACGTACCGGGCAGCGGGTGTATCCTCTCCATGAACCTGGAGATCCTGTTGTTGGAGTGTTCCCCGTCCAGACAGCAGCCCTCCTCCACCGAGCGGGCGCACGAGCGGTGCACGCGCAGCTTACAGTCTGACACACACACACACACATATGAAATAATGATTCACCGATACAAAGAGACACGATAACTTGGTTGGGAAATTATAAACGTGTTGTTTGGACGATTGACAAATTTATTACAGTATATTTTTTATTAATGCAAGTTGTAGCCCAAAATTTCTCTATTGTAACTATTGTGTATTTATAATATTAGAAGACCCGGCAAACTTCGTATCGCCCTATAATCAAGAAATATCTGTTACGTTTTATTTTATTTTTATTTTTGGATTTTACCTTTAAGCCAAAAATCTCCGTGTTTTGAAGTGCGATAGAATGATTGACATATTAGTTAGTTGTCAAATCTAATGACAAAAAAAAAGTTTGTATGGGAAATAGAAAAAGATTGTTTTTTCGGGTTCACCCGGAAATTATTAAATTTTTTCATCTTTTAAACCTTCCCTGAACCTCCACGAACATTTCAAGACTAGGATAAGATAAATCCGTTCAGCCGTTCTCGAGTTTTAGTGAGACTAACGAACAGCAGTTCATTTTTATGTATATGTATGTATGTATACGGACCAGTACACACGTATGCCTGCGGCGCCAGGCCCCATATGACCAGGTCGCAGTGGTGACAGTGAGCCACGGACGTGAGGGCCTGCAGCTGGAGGTGGTGCCCGCGGACCACGAACTGGGACACACACACAGATAGAGATACAGAGACTTAGATAATGTAATGTGAATAGTGTGGTGATGTTCTAAGAGGTGGTGTAGTTATATGTCGTTGTGTATCATTGTGTATTGTTGTGTGTCACTGTGTCGTTGTGTGTCACTCTGTGTCGCTGTGTGTCACTGTATGTCACTTTGTGTCGTAGTATGTCACTTTGTATTGTAGTATGTCGTTGTGTATTGTTTTATGCTGTTGTGTGTCACTGTGTGTCGTTGTGTGACACTGTTAGTCACTCTGTGTCGTCGTGTGTCACTCACCGGCTGCGGGTGTTGTTTCGCGATCTGTTTCAGTTTCTGTCTGTAAGGCTTCTCCCGCTGTAGGAAGGAGGCTCGCGCGCCGCCCACCGCCGCCAACACGGACGCCGGTCTACACGACACACATTACAAACATGTTACTAGAAGATTTTTTAACCATAAATATGAACATTTGTCCTTTGTTTCTGCTTACATTTATATAAAGTCAGTATCAAACATCAATTTCACGAGCTGTTACTTACATATAAAATACTATACGAACGTGTTCATTGCTAGCGTAACGTCACACTACAGACACGTTTATTACGGCTCATTAACATACAGCTATTGACTTAAATGTTTTAACAAGGTACAGACAGTGAACTACTCGTCATACACAATATAACGTACATATCTAAACTATATTAAATATAATACGAAACACGTCAATAATACTGAATAACATTTTAATTTTTCTTAAACTAAGACCTAATATACGCCGCGCCGTCACAGATCAAGTCTACCTCTATCACGTGTCCTACTCTGTACATCTTAATTCTGTACGTGTCCTACTCTGTACAATGAACATCTTACTTCTGTACGTGTTCTACTCTGTACGTCTAACTTCTATCTCATATCTTACTATGTATATGTTGCCTCTGTCTCGTATCCTACTCTGTACGTCTAACTTCTATCTCATATCCTACTATGTACATGTTACCTCTGTCTCGTATCCTACTCTTTACGCCCAACTTCTAACTAATATCCTACTATATATATGTAACCTCTGTCTCGTATCCTACTCTGTACATCTTACTTGTTCCTACTCCTGTGCCACCATCTCCTCCGTGTGTCCAGATCCTTCCCAGCCACAGTGTTGGCGAGCTTCTTATCGTACATCATACACTTCCCTACTCGCGTACATCACTACTGTCATTATGATTATAGATCAACGTCATTATATTCACTTCATATATATGTATTATTAATTACAATAACTACAACACTTCTGACAATTATTAAACTATTTTAATATAACTGTTCGTAGTGTCGTCGACCTATTCACATTAATATCGGTCTACCCTCAACTGTCGTTCTTTATACATATATAATTTAATGACACTTCTTGACAAAACAAATGATGACATTTCATTTTTGCAGATGTTATTGTAGTAATACAAAAATATTTTAAATTATAAATATAGGTCTTTTGTCTTTTATGATAACTAAACACATACGATTTTTACGAGTATACGTGTAATTGAAATGAAACACAAACAAATGTAATTATATCGTGTAGTTATACCAAAAAAAAACATTTTATTCTTTAAATTAAAATTATTTCAATAAAAAGTGAATAATTTCGTTGCTACAATAATTAAATCATGTTCCCCGTTATAACTCAACGAAAGGATTTATTGGTGTATGTATGAGTGGATTTTTCTTATTGTTTTATTATTATTAATTACTTTATTTATACAATTTTAAATTCTGAATAACATTTAGATTGTAATTTATCCCAAAATTCATTGCAGTTCCCGAGAAAACACAATAACTGTGACACAAACACACACACAATATATTATACAGGGTGACTGGTGAGTTACTATCAATATTTAAGGAGCATACTCGGTACATGATTCTCATTCGAATTATGTAAAAAAAATAGGTACTTAATTTTTGACCAAATTTCCGTATAAATAAATAAAGTTTGGACACGTACTCAGCCTTGCCGGCGCCAGTGTGTCGCTACTCCCCAACCCCCGCCCCGTGGCTAGCGGGCCATTAGTCGGCTATTAGTCGCGCGAGCGCCGCCGTAAGGTCCGTACGTTCGTCTTCCCGCGCGCGCGCCTAGCGATCGATCTTACGCGTATACCTAATAATAATCTGTCGTGTGTGCGTGTGACCCGTTATTACTTATTAGTAATTAAATATGGCTTTTCAATACACAAATGCAGAATACTTGGACATGGTTTATGCGTATGCGCGTGCAAATGAAAGCTTGCGGGGCGCAATCAATTTGTACCGGGAGATGTTCCCCAATCGTCGAGTACCTACGGCCAGCGTCATCTTAAACGCTAATCAAAGATTACGAGACTTCGGACAGTTCCGTGTTCCAACACATGCCCAAGGAAACGTCTTGTGTATGCTACAATGTATGTCAACAGAGAGGAGTTGAAATTAAAAATCAATAGTGCTTTCGAAACTATTAAAAGTGACCCATTCGTATTAAATCGTGTGAAAGACAATATGTGTAAACGTGCCGAACTGTGTATCACACGAGAAGGAGCTCGCTTTGAACATTTGTTAAGGTTAGTGTAGTTATGTAGGTAAATAGGTAGTTTAATGATTGACAATTGTTGTAAATAAGAATGATTCCATTTTTAAATACGCCGGAAATACCAAGATAGGTAAACAGTTCATATTATTTTTCGTGTCAAGGTCACACCATTTACCTAGTCAATAAATTGGTTGCTTAAACGAAAGAAATATCTTGGTATTTTTGCCTGTCCTAAGCCAGGATTAAAGTATGAAGGGAATCGGATCATTTTTGTTTATCTAAGGTCTAACACGCGGCGGCGCGCGGCGTTTAGATGTAGGTAAACTACCGCGCGATAACTACATATACCTACGTACATAACTGTTTTGTGTCGATAACGCAGCTAGGGTATCCACGCGATCCGTAATTAATTACATAACTTTTGGTTAACTTTACTTAGAAGTTTATTAATATTTATGTTATATTAATTTTTATTTTGTCATATATGATCGTCAACTACCACGTCCTTAAATATTGATAGTAACTCACCAGTCACCCTGTATATAAGACACATGTAATTTTCAATATACATATTACGTATCATCACTGAACAACATTAACGACTGAACTGTACTCGTGTCAACATGAAACACACTTGTTGTTATTTTAAAGGCCGGTAGTAATGTATTATTCAACTGTATTATTCAATACTGAAGTAACAAGTCACTCAATAAATGCTAAATGTTGATAATAATTCGTATATATTCAATTAACATCCGTGTAGTTATCGACACACATTGAAAAAACTCGCGACTGATGATACATATTGTTACAGACTATGTTTATATCCCGACTCCGTCTGTGTGGACTTGACAATTGGATTTAGGGAAAATGAGTGTTTGTTTGAAATGTAAAGTTGAATTCGGGTTTAGCCTTTTTTAACTTTTATCGCGATCTCGTTACAAAACAATAAGAAAAACATGAAAAACAGTTCTCATTCATAGATCCACCAAAACACGTTCGCCTATACTCTCCTACCAATAATATTGATTGTATTTTAACCTTACATTTATTATATATCCAGACAACACACAATTATCTATTTACTAGTCTTTGCCCGCGACTTCGTCCGCGTTGATTTCGGAATTAGTATAGTATACCCAACAACTACAAGACAACAGAAATGTTATAAAAATTAAGAATTACGTTAACATGAATAGTTTGGCAGTATTAAAAAAATTAACTACAGAAAGAAACTGTTGTCTATAGATATTGTCTATCATAACTCTTTTTTTTCTAAAGAAAGGAATGCTTGTTGGATGTCGATCGTGCCTACATAGACCGGTAAAAGGTACATAGCGATAATGTTGTTTTGGCTAGGAGTTGAGTTCTAGAGAAAGTAACTATGGTTTTTCCCTTATATGAGGAAAAGTATAACATTTTCCGGGATGTAAAGTAGCCTATGTGTTATTCCTGGACGTCAGCTTCCTGTATACAAAATTTTATCAAAATCGGTTCCGCCGTTTGAGCGTGAAGCAGTAACAAAAATACACACACACTCACAAACTTTCGCAATTATAATATTAGTAGGATAAGTTGAAGTTGAGTAAATAGAATGATTGACATATTAGTTAGTTGTCAAATCTAATGTCAAAAAAACGTTTGTATGGGAAATAGAAAAGGGCTGCTTTTAGGGTTTTCCCGGCAATTATTCCAATTTTTCTCACCTTTTAAACCTTTCCTGGACTTCCACTAGTATTTTAAGACTAAAATTAGCCAAATCGGTTTAGCCGTTCTCGAGTTTTAGCGAGACTAAGGAACAGCAATCCATTTTTATATATATAGAAGAAGAAGATAGAAGATTAATAAATATATTATTTTAAACGTCATAAAACAACTGAAACATACCAACGTTGCACATCATCATATGCAATCAATTTCATTAAATACACAGTTAGTAATAATTTCTCGTATAAGCTAATTAAAACTTATTCACTTGCACATAGAAAGACAATAATAAAATGGCGAAAAATTATTAGAACAGTATACCAACAAATTAAATAGATCCATTTCATTTGGAAGTTTCTATGACGTTTTAAATGAGTAGGGTTAAAGAAGCAGTGCTTCTCCAATACTAACACATGCATAGTTTACGCACACACACATACAAAAATTTCCTTCATACAACACGAGATTTGTAGATCGTCCTTGAGATTTTTTGTATGAAAAATAAGCACAAAGTGTTTGTGCATACCGCCGCTTTGGCTGCATAGCGACGCTAGGAAATAGCAGTGACCGATCCAAATTGTTTAATTTTTACATTGATAGATAATAGCACTTTTGATAATTCGTTAAGTTGTTATATGGGTAAGGTCAACCGTGCTGATTTGAATGTATGGTGTGCACACTATTAAATATAATCGTAGTTGTATTCAGCCATATACAACACAATCAATGGAAACAATACCTATGTATATGGAGCAAACCAAGTAATATATATAACTAGAAGACCTGGCGAACTTCGTATCGCCCTATAATCAAGAAATGTCTGTTACGTTTTTTTATTCATATTTTTGGAGTTTACCTATTAAAGCCATAAATCTATGTGTTTTGAAGTGCGACAGAATGATTGACATATTAGTTAGTTGTTAAATCTAATGTCAAAAAAAGAACGTCTGTATCAACAACTACTAATACATTAAAAATTAATTAAAAAAACATTGTCAAGCGGACAAAATAATGAATCTAAACCATTCCCAGATCCCCTTGAACACATACAAAAAATTTCATGCAAATTAGTCCAGTCGTTTGAGAGAAGTTCAGTGACATACACACTCACAGAAGAATTATATATATAAAGATAGGGAGCAATCCAAGTAATATATGTATATAGTATGTATTATGTTATGTTCCTTCCCTGTCTATATATACTAAATATATATATAAGTCCCTCACCTGCACTGTAGACAGAGCGCGGCGGTGACCAGCGCGGCCAGCAGCGCGCCGTGCGCCTCGCCCGCGCCCGGCGACACGCTGGACGACATGGCGCGGAGACGACCACACATTATACGCTCCACCACCGCCAGCTCCTAATAATACATATCGATATATATAAGAACTAGCGAGCCAACGAGACGAGATAAACATTGTAAACAATATATATAGATATAATGTGGACCCCCGGTAGTCCGACAAACATTTTGCAGGACAGTGTCGAACTATCGAATTCGTCGGATTATAGAGTACTGCCTAACACCCCCTATTATAGTCCGGATTTTTTTACAAAAGAGTACCTTGTAATTCAACAAATTACAGATTCAATAATGAGATTATTTACTGTACTTATATGTACTCTGAAGTACAAATTCAAAATCCAACTAAGCAATCAGAATCAAAACAATACAATACGGGTCGAGCACAATAGTGATGGTGTGTACAAATATGTATTCAATAAAAAATATTAGATCATGTTTGATTACAGGGGGTGCCGGATTAGACAGGGGCCGGAAAACCGCGGGTCCAATGTATAATATAACAACAAGCTATCCAACGAGACGAGATAAACTATGTAAACAAGTCTCCAATGATTAAATACAAGTAGTGCCCTGTTTTTTTAAAAAGCTGGTTATCTGACTATCATTCTAACTCATTATACGTGGTGAGTTCTCATATACATTGATATACAGGGTGACTGGTGAGTTACTATCAATATTTAAGGAGCATACTCGGTACATGATTCTCATTCGAATTATGTAAAAAAAATAGGTACTTAATTTTTGACCAAATTTCCGTATAAATAAATAAAGTTTGGATACGTACTCATCCTTGCCGGCGCCAGTGTGTCGCTACTCCCCAACCCCCGCCCCGTGGCTAGCGGGCCATTAGTCGGCTATTAGTCGCGCGAGGTCCGCCGTAAGGTCCGTACGTTCGTCTTCCCGCGCGCGCGCCTAGCGATCGATCTTACGCGTATACCTAATAATAATCTGTCGTGTGTGCGTGTGACCCGTTATTACTTATTAGTAATTAAATATGGCTTTTCAATACACAAATGCAGAATACTTGGACATGGTTCATGCGTATGCGCGTGCAAATGAAAGCTTGCCGGGCGCAATCAATTTGTACCGGGAGATGTTCCCCAATCGTCGAGTACCTACGGCCAGCGTCATCTTAAACGCTAATCAAAGATTACGAGACTTCGGACAGTTCCGTGTTCCAACACATGCCCAAGGAAACGTCTTGTGTATGCTACAGACAGAGTATGTAAACAGAGAGGAGTTGAAATTAAAAATCAATAGTGATTACAAAACTATTAAAAGTGACCCATTCGTATTAAATCGTGTGAAAGACAATATGTGTAAACGTGCCGAACTGTGTATCACACGAGAAGGAGATCGCTTTGAACATTTGTTAAGGTTAGTGTAGTTATGTAGGTAAATAGGTAGTTTAATGATTGACAATTGTTGTAAATAAGTATGATTCCATTTTTAAATACGCCGGAAATACCAAGATAGGTAAACAGTTCATATTATTTTTTGTGTCAAGGTCACACCATTTACCTAGTCAATAAATTGGTTGCTTAAACGAAAGAAATATCTTGGTATTTTTGCCTGTCCTAAGCCAGGATTAAAGTATGAAGGGAATCGGATCATTTTTGTTTATCTAAGGTCTAACACGCGGCGGCGCGCGGCGTTTGGATGTAGGTAAACTACCGCGCGATAACTACATATACCTACGTACATAACTGTTTTGTGTCGATAACGCAGCTAGGGTATCCACGCGATCCGTAATTAATTACATAACTTTTGGTTAACTTTACTTAGAAGTTTATTAATATTTATGTTATATTAATTTTTATTTTGTCATATATGATCGTCAACTACCACGTCCTTAAATATTGATAGTAACTCACCAGTCACCCTGTATATATATATATATATATATATATATATATATATATATATATATATATATATATATATATATATATAAGACCAAGCGATCCAACGAGACGAGATAAACAATATAAACACGTCTCCAATGATTAAATACAAGTAGTATCTTTATTTTAACAAACTGGTTATCTGACCATCATTCTAATTATTTATACGTGGTGAGTTCTCATATACAAGGGGTCCATCGAGACGTGATAAACAATGTAAGCACCTGCTGCTTGTCGTGGTCGCAGGCGTCCAGCACGCGGTCGTCGGGCCCGTACAGCGTGGCGAGCCCCACCTGCCTCTTGACCTGGAACTCGCTCAGCTGGCGCGCCAGCTGCTCCTTGGCCTGCCGCCGCGCCTTGCGGAACACGCTCCTCAGCTGCTCCTCCTTGTCGAACTCTGACAACATACACACTAGAGACTAGCTTTATATATCTTAATTATGCAGTACAATACAAGATATATATTATATAGTTCAAACTTAAAACTCCATATAAATCAAATTATTTTGCTGACGTAAAATATCACAAATCAATTCATCATTACTCCCATCCTAAGTAATAGATTACAGGTCTCATTAGTTTTGGTAAAAAAAAATATATGAGACGAAACCTCTCATCATTCAATATATTAATATGCGTGTGTCGGGTCCATCGTTGTAGCGAGAGGAGCTTCAACAGTGACTGGGACTTGCGACCCAGGTGTAGGTTTAAGGGTCCCTATATAAGGCGCGTTAAATGCTCACCTCCACTGTCCAAGCTCCTCTCTCTACCTAACCAAATTTGAACAGAACCTACTAGGATTGCCTTCGACGTACGTTCCAAGAATGAATTAATGTTAGTTCTGGACAGGTTGTATATCTTAATTATATAATACAATACAAGATATAGTTAAAACGTTACACGCCATATAAATCAAATTATTTTATTGACTTAAAATATCATGGATCAATTTATCATTACTCCCATCCTAAATAATTAATTACAGTTCTCATTACTTTTGGTAATCCTACTAATATTATAATTGCGAAAGTTTGTGAGTGTGTGTGTATGTTTGTTACTTCTTCACGCTCAAACGGCTGAACCGATTTTGATAAAATTTCGTATACAGGAAGCTGACGTCCAGGAATAACACATAGGTTTTTTTACATCCCAGAAATCTCGGAAATCCGAGGGTAGCACCGCGGAACGCAGCTAGTATATACATATATGTATAATATGAAAAATATTGTTATACAAGTACAAGTTGAGGGAAACAACTTTATCAAAGAGTTGAGTAAATTTAGTAAAAGGATTAAGAAAAATCATTGAAGATACAGTGACCCATCTAAAACATAATTCAAATTCTAATTAATATACCAAGTGATATAATATAATGTATTTGTAAGGGAACTATATTGACTGAAATTAAAATGTGATACAAAATAGACATAAAGCAATAAATTTCCATAACCAAGTCTATATTTAGCTATACAAGAAGTGTGAATCATTACTGGTTTTGTTATGATAAGTCAACACAATCACAAAAAACATTAAAGTTTATGACAAATGTTAAATATATATTTTTGAAAAGCCTTTCATAAATTCCATCATTATTATTTTATTTCATATTTATTTCCTAAACCCTCTTTACTTTTTCTTATGTTTTAACAGCTTCTTCAGCAAACAATTTATTTCTATGTTTATATATGGTAACTCTCATACCCGCCACTAGTTAAATTTGTATAGATAATAATAAATGATATAAATTTTTTATAGCCTTTTGAAATCTATAAATATTTTTGGTATAAATTTTACTTAGCATACTTTTGTTATAGCATGGGAAGCTCTTGAGATATTTATAAACATATCTATGTTGTTAGTTTTTTATTGTAGTTCTGAACTTAGTTTTCTAATATCAATAACGACTTATTTTTATTTAAAGCATACATAAAGTCATACAGCATATAATAATTTCAATATATTATCTTTATTATATATTCGCGACTGACCGTTAACCAGCACGTGTTCTATCTCGTTGGCCATGTTCTCGTCCACGCCTGACAGCTGCAACACCTGCAACAATCACCAACACCTTAGTATGACGTCATCACACCAACACGTTAGTATGACGTCATCAATACGTCTACGAGTCTCGTAGAGGGTCTACGTACGGCGCCCGGCATGAGGAACGTGGAGTGTATCTCGTAGGCCCAGCGACGTAGAGCTGCTACGGGAGGGGGCGCGGAGCGGTACGCGTCTGTTAGAAGAAGCAGGAGAGCGGCGCTGGCACATCTGGGACATATACATACATTAGATATCATTTAAATTATTAATATTATAATTGCGAAAGTTTGTGTGCATGTTTGTTACTTCTTCACGCTCAAACGGCTGAACCGATTTTGATAAAATTTTATATACAGGAAGCTGAAGTCCAGGAATAACATATAGGCTACTTTACATCCCTTAAATCCGAGGTTAACACCACGGGACACAGCTAGTACATAATATAAGACATATAATAAAGATATTATTATTGATATTTGTATAGGAGTTCAATTATTAAGACTTGTTGTTTCCAATACTTAGCGGTTGTCATGATAATGATTCTATAGTCTGCACAGTTCCCAATAACTTATCAAATTTTAATCATCGATAAATACATCACAAGTAACAAATGTGATAAGCATTAGGGACACATTGGGTACCACTTGAGTTAAATTTAAAATGTACATTTCATTTTCAACCAGATGTAGGACCCGACCCTGTCACATACGAAATATCACTTCACACATTACAAGAACCTGTTCACTATGATTAATTTTACTATAGATAAATTTTTCATCGACTATTCACGATTAGAATTTTTTTTTTATCTGAAAAACTAGTTTCATTTCAAATATGATACAAATAATTCAGATTGCTTTTTGATATATTTTAATATATTGTTTGTCACAACATATGTACTCTTTATTTATTATATTTTAATTCAAGTTTACATTTACTTATCATTCCAACCATAAGAGATATGTACATATGACGTATGTGTATGTGTGTGTGTGTGTGTTTGTGTACAGACCTGCTCTCAGCCAGTAGCCAGTTAAGTAAGACAGCTGTCCGGGCGCGGGACTCCAACACGGACTGCAGGTTTGAGAACGGACCCGGAGTTGAAGACTCCTGGGAGAGAGAGAGAGATATATATATATATAAGATATGTGAGACATGATATGTAATATGACTAGGAGGAAAAGAGACAACAATAATAATAAATGACAGAACCATCAACAATCTTAGGTATGATTATATTAAGTAAACATACTTATTAACCATTATATACTACATAGGCTAATTTTGTACCTATTTACTGTACGATCTATTGGAAATAAATGCAGTATCTATTCAGCAGTCTCGGCTTTCATTCCTTTCTCAGAGCACCACATGACAGGTATATGAATGAGGAATAAAAATATAATAACCGATTGACGACAGGAGAAGAATTTTATACATATATGAAATAATATTTTGTCAAGAGATCTAAGATTTTCGCGAGTATTCATTTAAAATTTAAATGAAACTAATATTTTTCGGATTTACTACGAGATTTTTTTTAAATTATAAACTACCACACCACAAATACTGACTCACACCAGACTATACAGAATTCTTTTCTTTTATTTTTTTGTTATTATTATCTGATACAATGTTAAATGTCACACACACCTCATAATTATGTTCTTCACAGGAATGACAACATTATAATTATAAAAAAATTACGAAAATTATAAATATAATACATATAAATGACTTCTTATTTCTGTTCAGCCCGACAATTTTAAAATGTTACATAATAATGAACCCATTATATTATAATTAAAACAGATTATGTTTTAGTTAGAGTGCGTGTGTTCTATAATACTATATGTGTTAGTATATTAGTGTATCGTGTATACTGACCGAGGTGGGCGGTTCATCTTCCTCCATAGATATGATGGCTCGCTGAGGATCCGCGCACGGCTGAAAACATAACGAAAAATGTTACTATGATACGAGGAGCGAGACAGAAAATGTGGGCGCGTATTGCTCTCTCCCTCGCACCTACAGTAATATACGAACGTCTTCTCAACCTTTTAATCTGATCCAAGTATTGCAGGGTAACTTTAATAGTATCTGCATTTATTAATATGTCATTTTCTTATACACGTACGTCGTACACGTAACAGGTTTAATTTGTTTATAATGATTAATTTTATATAGTTCATACATTTTTTTTTGAAACACATAATCATCCATTCATCCATTATGATGATGATGATCCATGAACCGTAACACTCTATCTGTCTTCACTAACATATATCTCCCTCTCACTTTCATTCGCCTCGCCCGATCACACTTTTCGTAACGCTTTCATCAGCTATCTCTCAAGCGTGCGTAAAGAAGTTTGACTTCAGAAATAAGATGCGCACATGAGTGATAGATTCGGTAATTAAGTGTTTTTTTTTATTATGGAGTATGTTTTGGAACGTATAATTTTCAATTGACTATTATGAAGCATCATATATCTTTATATAAATAAAAATTTCGTGTCACGTGTTTGTCCACGATGAACTACTAAACCGATTTTAAATTTGATTTGTATTGTGTGTGCATTTTGATCCAACTTGAAAGATATTATAGCTTACGTCTCAATTTATAGTCACAATATAATTTTATTGCAAATTATTTGTCTATTAAAGAAAATTATTTGTCATTATTACAATTATCTGTTGACTGAGTTAAGTAAGTATTCAATAGATGGCGCTTTGTTAAAAATACAAACGTCATGTATTTAATAATATCATAACCACCACGTGTTTCTGAGGCTAAGGTATAACCATAGAAATATCTGTTACGTTGTTTTTATAAATATATAAATTTATTTATAAAAACAACGTAACAGATATTTCTTGATTATAGGGCGATACGAAGTTCGCCGGGTCTTCTAGAATATATAGTATGTATGTATGTATGTGTGTATGTGTACCTGTGTGGGGTGATGGTAAGGCGGGGGCGGGGTCCCGGGGGGCGGAGTCACCAGCGGCGGGGAGCCCCCCGACCAACACTCACTGTCCCCCGGAGAGACGGCGCTGGCTGAGGAACATATACCACGAGGTAAAACACACTGAGTGATACTTCATATAGAGAATATCGATGGCTCCTATATCTAAGGGGCAATGTGGTAATGTAGCAATTTCGCCATTTTAATATTTGGCTATAAACACTCCATAATACTGTATTCTACAACATTCCTTAAAAAAATATTATTTGTTGGTGGACAGACTTAGTTTTGATTGACGTAAAAGGACACAAGTAACACACTTATATAGGGCTTATATGTATAATGTGTATTATAAATATATATTTAAAAAACAAGTAGGTTTACCAAACTTAAATGAGATACAAGCTTGTCATAGTTACTATGTAAAGTTTCAAAAACATCAGTTGTCGCATGTAAAAGATACATTGAAATCAAACTTGAACGCTACTACTGAACAATTATCATTTTGCAGATTGGCCTTTATACATAGGAGCCATCGATATATATAATGTAATGTATACACACTGCGGGGCTCGTGGTCAAGATGTTCCGGAGACGACTGGCTCCTTACGTGTAGCACCGGCGGACAACCGCGACTGTCAGTCTGGAAAATAAGAGGCACTAAATTATATACATATACATAACTACTACATGATACACAAAGTTAGTCACTGTTTAGAAGTTAAAAGATACACACGTGATGATAACTAACAGCTAGGAAGTTCTATATGTAATCTACAGTCTACAGTGTAGTGATAACAAAGCGTCAGCGTGCATAATATATGTATAGTCTATATGTATTTCTCACCAGTAGCGGCGGCGGTGGCGCGTTCACTAGCGGGTAGTACAATTGTAGGGCGATAGAGTTAGGCTCGGGGCCTTCAAGAGATCCGTCTAGCGACTGTGACGAGCGACGGAACCTGTCCGCGGAATATGATTGTCCGGGGTGCTTCTTATACTTGGCGGGCTTGTTGGCGGTGGTGGGGGGAGGTCGTCTCGGCGGGAGCGGCGGCGGCGGAGTGTTGTCGAGGCAGGTGGTGGGCACGGCGGGCGCGGGCTGGTTGTGTCGCTCGTCCGAGTTCTGCCTCACGAGCTGCTGGTCCTTCTTCTGCCGCAGGTTGCGCAGACTCTGTCCGGTCAGGTTGCTGAGTGAGCGCGGTAGGGCGGACAGGAAGCCGCTGTTGGCGCGCTCCGGGTCCTTCCGGGACAGCTTCGGAGTGGTGGGGAGCGGCGCCGCGTCCGGCTAGAATGGACGGTCGGGATGTGGGTGGAGATTCGCATGACTCTTTATACATATCAACGCGACTCCTTGTACATATTACCGGGTTTTAATAGAAACAATCTCGTCCAATCTACACCCACTTTAGAAGCGTACAGAGTCATCTAAGAAATAATACATAGATAGCGGAGGCGAAAATAAATTTGATAGCCTTTGAATGAGAGAAAAAAACAGACTTTACGTGAAATATCACAACATTTTACAATATGTGCTAAAAAAAACATGCAGAGAAGCGGACGACACGGGGACGACACGGGGACGACACGACTTCGACTCCATTAATAGATTAGTATACATTGTCATCATTATTATAATTGTGCATATAATTTATTTTCGCCTTTAATGATAAGAAAAATACAAAAAAATCTAATATGCATTTCAAAAACTACATGTATTATTTTTTGTACTTTTCTCAGCTAGCAACACTGACAAATAAAAGTGATGAAATAAATAATAATGCGTCAAACATGTCCATCTATGTGTGTGCTTTTGTCTGTGTGCGTGAGTATGTGTCTGTGTATGTGTGTGTGTATGCTAGTGCTCCCTCCTCGTATCTCCTGTCTCACCTGTGTGACTACGATGGTATCTATCTATATGTGTGCGTGTGTCTATGTGTGTGTGTGTGTGTGTGTGTGTGTGTGTGTGTCCCTCACCTGCGTCGCCATGATGGTGTCTATCTCGTGTTGTAGTATGGCGCACCTCTGCTCCGCTGACTCCAGCTGGGCCTGCTTCCTCACGTCCGGTACTTTGAGCAGGTCATCTGGAAACGTATTTAGTCATAATATCAGTATTATCGTGTATAATGAGATCTAAAACTTTATAGAGTATTCATTTAAATGATACTCATATTCAGATTACTACATACGAGTTACTTTATTATTTTAAATACCTAAATAAACTTAATAAAACAACTCGTTATGTAATTATATCTTAAGAACGACATTTAATATTACTTGAATTTTTTGTTTCCATGTAAGTGACTTTGTGTCTTTTTTGGAAAATAAGGATCTCTAAACCTAATTATTTTAAAAACTTCCGACGTTTCGGTAACCTGGCAGCAACCGTGATTATGGACATAAAACATGTGATTTTTGGGTATGTTTATAACAAACAGCTGAGTCGAGAAACATTTTTGTATATGTTTGTATGAGTCAGATGTTTGGTACATTTTTTCGAATAATGTCGATTTAAAACTTATTTAGCCTATGCACTGTAACTGACGTCTGCTTGATATTTTTTAAGTTATACTATTTTTTATAATAAGCTTATACCTACTTATATGCATACATGCCTTCAAGGGTTGACACAGTTTTTCATACACCCTGTATAGTCTGTAATTATTAGTTTTTTACAATAGCAACACTGAATCTGTTATGTCAGTGTTCTCTTGTCTATATTGTGTATGGCGTGGGATGTGTTTCATGTTATATGTATTGTATGTAACTCACTTCTCAGGTCTCGTATGTACTTCTGTTCTTGCTCCAACATCAGCCTCACCGTCTGCGCCTTAGACACTTCCAACTGCCGTTGCTTCTCCGACTACACCACACACACACAATATCATATTCAATAGACGACGATTATATTAAACAATATCAAGGGAATAACTTCTATATTGGGGAATATAATATCTTAATGTATGTAATATTGCCTTATATTTTTTTTTATGTATTTTTCCATATTTAAGGAAAATATTTTACAGCAAAATTTAAATATAGTACATAAGATTGTTATTATTTTATTTATCTCATTTGTGAATGAGGCAGTGGGCTCAAATATATTTTAATAAAACTGAATAAAAAAACCATAAAATGTATAAATACATATAATGGATTTTTTTTATAATTCACTTTAAAAATTTGGATAGGAATATCCAAACTATTAGAACGAATCATAATAATCGTGTGATATTTATTTAAGATAAAAATAAATATTAAACAGCTGATATCAGACAGAGCTAAACAAATATGGATGCAACTAGCGGCCTAACAGTTATTGTATGTTGACACAAGTGTGTGGAAGGGTCACAGAAGATGGAATCTTATATACAAACATACATACATATTATATATATATATATATATATATATATATCGCTCACTACTTGAACATATCAGATATACAGGGTGACTAGTGAATTACTATCAATATTTAAGGAGAATACTCGGTACATGATTCTCATTCGAATTATGTAAAAAAAAATAGGCACTTAATTTTTGACAAAATTTCCGTATAAATAAATAAAGTGTTGACACGTTCCAAGTGTTCCAAGTGTGGACGCGTGCGGCGGCGTGCTGATACAACACCACGCCGCCGCACGCGTATGTGTGAGTGTGTGTGTATACCTAATCTGTAGGGTGTTCAAACGATGCGTAATTAATTACATAACTTTTGGTTAACTTTACTTAGAAGTTTATTAATATTTATGTTATATTAATTTTTGTTTTGTCATATATGATCGTTAAATATCACGTCCTCAAGTATCGATAGTAATTCACCAGTCACCCTGTATATTTTGGTATTATCACTTATATCTTACTAAATAAGATTTTTATGCAATTTACAATACTGATTGATCCCTACTAATATTATAAATGCGAAAGTAACTCTGTCTGTCTGTCTGTTACTCTTTCTCGCCTAAACCACTGAACTGATTTTAATGAAATTTGGTAACATAGAGTTGACCTTGAGAAAGAACATAGGATAGTTTTTATCCCAGACTTTTGAAAGGGTCTCTTGGAAACGCGATATAAGCGAACTCCAAGCTAGTGGTCAATATATACAGATGTTATACATATGTAATATGATCTTATTAATGTATTTATAATATATATCTCACGTTAACCGGTACAGGCGCTGTGATGGGTGTCTTCAGACGGGACGTGTTCTGTTGTACAGTCAACACTGTGCTGGGGTTGGCTGGAAATGATTAACACGACTTATAGGATCATACAACATTATATTATATAAGATGACCTGACAAATATTGTTTTGCCATATAGAAAAATAGAGCTTGGTGATAAAAAAAGTAAAAATTTTGGGTTGTATATATTTTGATTCCACATTATAAAAAAATATAGTAAAAAATTAAGGTTGAACAACCATTATCACTTAGAGGTATGAAAAATAGATAGTAACCGATCCTTAGACCTACTGAATACGCATATAGGGTTTGAAAAAAATCGGTAAAGGCGTTTCGGAGGAATACGGTAACTAACATGGAAATATTATATATTAGATATATAACTCGTATGTATGTATATATATAATATTCACCTCTGATCATATGCACGACCTGTTGGTGAGCGTACTTGTGTACGGGCACACAGTCCACTCTGAGGATGCGGTCCCCCGCACGGAGACCAGCCCGCCACGCCGCGCCGTGCTCCTTCACCGACTGGACGTACACTGGGTTGTCACCTACAACACGGGAGATGCCTTAATGATGACTTGAGATATACATAGGACTCAATGGATTGATTAAAGATGAGGAGAAAGTTGTAGAAGTAACTTGAGCAGTTTGTATTAAAGCCTCGGTTTAGTTTTTGCCCGAGATTTCGTCTGCGTTAGTTTCAGAATTATTAATGGTGAACTCTATTCCTTCTTAAATACGGTAGATATGAAGATTTTGGATTTTATCAAACTTATAATTTTTTTCTTTTGCAATTGGATAAAAAGTATCCTGTGTTCTAAGCTATCTCCACTAATTTCGAGCCAAAACCGTACAGCCGTTATTGAGTTATAAATAGTGTACCTAACACAAGTTTTTTATATATCTAAAAAAATATATCAAATCCCCGATCTATGTAAATTTTTGATTCCTTGCTAACCCGCCCAATGTGCGACAGTAATTATGCACGCCCCGTTCCACTTAGATATTTCATAAATATGCAAAATAACAAGTAATAGGAACTCGGGGTAATTCGACTTCTTATAGGAAAAGTATTGCGATACTAGCCATAATTTACTAAGTTTATAAACAAGTAAAGAAAATTTCATATAAATGATGTTTTTCAATTTGATTAATTTATCCCTACTAATATTATAAATGCGAAAGTAACTCTGTCTGTCTGTCTGTCTGTCTGTCTGCTACGCTTTCACGCCTAAACCACTGAACTGATTTTAATGAAATTCGGTACAGAGATAGAGTTGACCTTGAGAAAGAACATAGGATAGTTTTTATCCCAGACTTTTGAAAGGTTCTGTTGGAAACGCGATATAACCGAACTCGACGCGGGCGAAGCTGCGGGCGGAAAGCTAGTAGTCAATAATAAAGATATATTTTTTATGAAGTTGCTCACATTAATAAACATTCCGTATCACTAATGGATAGTTTGAAAACTTTTTCCATATGAAGCTCCACGGTCAACGAGTACACGATGTTCGTTTTCAACGACAAAAACACAGAGTTATATGGAACAGTGAAGAAACACTTTCACATTTTATGAGATACATCAAACAATATCAGAATGTAATTGCTTTGAAACTTCTTTATACGGAAAGATAAAGGTTACGATTTGCATGTTGAATGTAGCGTTAAATTGTATGTGTGGCCTAGCGTGCGTGTGTGAGGAGAGATGAGACGGCGTGGAAACAGTGAAAAGATAACAGTAAATTAAAAATTGTCGACACGATTTAATGTTAGAAACATGTCAGTCACTAAGGAAATGGCCAAAAGATTACTCCACATGACATTTTAGTGAAACATTGGAGAATAGGTGTCTACATCACTATAACGTATAGAAATAGCACAGAACTGAAGATATGAGAACCGAGGAATGACGAACACCTAGCATGTATGTAGCTGGAGATATGGGCTCATAAAGGGCTGAATACAAAGAATTTTGGTCAGAGAATGCTACTGAAACATCGGCTACCAGAAATGTTTCGAAGAGGAAAACATAATTTCAAACTCGAGTCTCTTAGAGTTTTAAGTAAGTGGATGAGGAATACTCTTTGAGCGTTTTATGATCACAGATGAGGGCTCGGTCTAACATTTGGTCAGTAGGGCAGCCAAGTATTTGGAATTTTCAGAGGCAACTCACAAACTTAAGGACTTTGTTCGTAAGAAACTTTAATGACATTAGCTGCCAATAATTAAAAAAGAATATTCAGCATCCAATGAGGTTTCATCCATGTGAGGAGAGGTCTTTCCTCAGATAGGTCGATGATGATGATGGTTCTTCTAAGTGAGCCAGTACTTGTGCCGCTCCATTCTCTACTATGAGTACTTCATTACCTGACACCTTCATTCCATATCCGTGCTCGTCTCTGACGACGGTCACGGTGAGCAGGTCGTCGCCCCCCGCAGGCCCCGCCCCTCCCAGCATCACCTGCAACACACACATCTACATGAGCACCAGAACTACCAGCTCTTGAACGATATATTGAATATACATAGGTCCCATAGCTTGGAATATGCTTGGATAGCTGAGCAGTAACTTCCGAAGGAAAGGTTACAGTATCTAGAACTAATCTATAACATATATATACAGGGTGACTGGTGTATATTAGTTCTAGATCATCTCAGTTCTAGATTATTGGAAAGATAAAGGAAAAAATAAGTTCTTGCTTAATACTGAGCCATGGATATGTTCGCGATGTAAATACAAACTTTGTAATACCGACGGGTCTGTATGTTCATGCTAACCTCAATAACTACTGGTCCATTTGAATAAAATCTGCCAGTTTAAGGTGACGTGTTCATAGAGGAAGGCTATGGGCCGTATACCGTCACGCTACGGTAAATAAGAATACAGTAAAATTAAGAGATAATATGTTTTTGGGTTAACGTTTTGACGAACATCATGTATAGTTAATTAAATTATAGTTCCATAAATATCACATTAATAAATCCTAGCACATTTATCTAACCGTCTAAGTCCTTTACGCAGCTCTATATGTACCTATTTAAAACCATTTCTTTTCATGAGTATTTATACATATACAAACAAAGTGGGTCGAAAACTGTTAAAAAATATTTTATAAACGACCACATTATACTGAAAATATTCGTGAATTGTTTGTAATGTAGTAGAGAAAAAAAATGTTCAAAAAAATATATGATACGTATGACCAGTCTGTGTGTGGAACGTAGTTCATATGTTAGTGTGATATTAAATGTATTATATTTTATAAAGAATCAATAATTTAACAGCTATAATATACGCTCCATAGCACATATAACTCATGTATTTTATTATTGTTTTTCTTATTTGCAAGTATCGTCAGTACTTTTTTGTTTTATTATTTACTACTATAGTTAACTATATGTCAGAAAAGTCGAGCTCGTATAAATTAAATGTATACCTTATCAAGTATGATTCAATGAACCTTATCTTTTCTTGAAATTGCAGTTTACACAGTTGGACTGTGAAGGAAAATATTATCACTGAACAGAAATAATTAAAAATTAACAGAATATAACTGGATCGAGGTATTCCGAAGGTTGCACATTGAAATCATTCGTAAATTCTTCATTCTTTACTTTATATGTAAATTTACTCATATGTAAAAATTCAATGATAATACGGAATGTTAAATCTTCAACACGAATATGGATCGAACCTGTAACCAACCGCTTTATCAACTAAACTATTATGCCATAAATTTCTTCTATAATTAAAATATAATGAAAATGTCTTTCAGATACACTAAACGCTTTTATCATAATATTTTATTCGAAGTTTTGGTGATTTTAAAGCAACCATCATCACAGGCAGACAAGATGAAAATGTGTGTCAGTTGGTCTTGTTATATGTCACCTACGGTCAATGATTTCTTAATTTCTATCACTGCTGACTTCAGGCTTGTCATGTCAAAGGATTATATATTTTTAAGAAAAGCATCTCATATGTGAGATAATTGCCATTATGAGATCTAAGATTTTCACGAGTACTCATTTAAATGAAACTAATATTTTCGGATTTACGCTATTTTTAAGATTGTTTTTTCACATCTCGTCTGCCCGTGATCACGGTTGCTATAAAATAACCGAAACGTCGGGAGTATGTAGTTTATAGTCAAATATAAAAAAAACACGTCGTAAATACGAAAAATATTAGTTTCATTTAAATAATAGCCTTTGTTTTTTATTAAATTGCCTCCATTCTAGAGCAGTAGGTACGCCAGGAAAAATTAAATATAATATATGGGACATAAAAATTACAAAAATATATTACGGAAGAAAAATCATACATGATATTACAGAATGTTGATTTCAAACAAACATAAACTTGCATTTTTTATTTAAACATTAAAGTTGAAGGAACGGTGTATATGGCTGTAACATTTTTATTGAGGAATATACATTTACTTACATAGATGACAAACAAATCTGTATTCTATACCTTCAAAATAAGGTTGAAATTACATAATAACATACCGCGTACTAGTGTAAATGGATCTGTTAAAATGTTACCATTACGGCTGTTGTAAAAAAAATGCATCGTAAAAAATAGTTATGTCTCGAAATACATACATACATTAAACGTTCTAATATTATGACACGATCGTGTTTTTCACCTCGGAATAAAACATAGAAACTACTTACAATTCATATTATTTTCTATTAAGTAGTATAACATCTCCAGACAATTAATATTTATAAATTTTACATTCCTGAACAATTAAGCATTAATCTATGTCAAGTACTCCCACTTTTGAGATGTGAGGAAAAAATATTACGAAGGAATCATGACGAAATCGTATTTAATAAATATTTTAATAATTATATACAAATGGAATTATATGC
Organism: Danaus chrysippus; assembly: GCA_916720795.1. NCBI lineage: Eukaryota > Metazoa > Arthropoda > Insecta > Lepidoptera > Nymphalidae > Danaus > Danaus chrysippus. The sequence continues at coordinate 491,789 of CAKASE010000068.1, forward strand.
AGTTGTTTCATGTATTAAATAATATTATATTAAAGCGACTAGATAAAAAAGTTAGATATATAGGTATAAAGATTATAACAAAACAGTTTCTGTGAAAAATTTTCTTTTTCTTCTTAATGGTCAAATTCTTTTAAAACATTTGCCATATAATCAAAATAACATACATTTATTTTATCCAGTCTAAACACAACACAAATTTGTAAATAATAATAGGTCCATGTATTTATATGGTGTACTAGGTATATAAAGTATTTCCTTATGCTACCTCTGAGTGAAATCAAAAGGACTGAACTAGCCAAAGGAAGATTACGATTAATTAAATTTTTCTATAGAATTCTACATCTTCTAGGTCCCTAGGAAATGCCTTCTAAATAACATAGTAATATATTTTAAACACTTTTACGTCACAAATAGGTACATTTCATAACGAGGTCCCGTACATTAATTTTCATAAAAGCCACCTCCGTCTTATAAATGTTATAACTCATGACTGTATCATTAATACGCGTCATCATTTATTCCTTACCATCAATTCAAACTGTGCTTTATGACAGATTGAGAAAATTGTATTCTTGGCATATTGCGCACTATCCGAACTATACAATATACATAGAGAACAACGAATGGCTTTTACTCAATACCGAATAACAATTACATTACCTGGTCATCATAATATACCTATACATATATATCCCTACTAATATTATAAATGCGAAAGTAACTCTGTCTGTCTGTCTGTTACGCTTTCACACCTAAACCACTGAACTGATTTTATTGACATTTGGTACAGAGATAGAGTTGACCTTGAGAAAGAACATAGGATAGTTTTTATCCCAGATTTTTGAAAGGTTCTGTTGGAAACGCGATATAACCGAACTCGACGCGGGCGAAGCTGCTTAACATGTATGCTTGCGAACATATATGCTTGCCGACGTCATATTATCACAGTTAACCTTACAAGTAATCAACATATGTTGTTCAATCAACATCTACTAATAACAAACAAGATCGTAAATAAAACGTCAAACCGTCAGTCCGTCCGTTTCCGCTACGTCGAATGGTTGACACTCATTCTAAAGAGTCTCAATCCATGAAATTAATTTTGTAAAATGTTTGAACTCGTCAAAACATTATATTGACGTGTTATGAGACGCGAGGAAACAGAATCTGTCTTTACACCTACAACGAACATACTAATATTACAACTAGATTTTATCTACGGTTTCGCTCGCATTATTGTTGATTTAAAAGTATTTTTGTTACATATTCATATTATTACTAACTGCTTTTTAGTTTTCTACTTTCTTAATATCAAGTAATATTTAATGTTTGTCAGGGGGCTTTATTTTCCAGGATAAAATATCGTCAAAATAATTCCCATTAACAGCTGTTCAGCCTTTTCAAAGACTATACAAACAGAACGACAGACACGGAATCATTAAGAGTTATGAACCTAAAAAAATATATATATTTTATATACTATCAACAGACGTATTGGTTTTATCTACATATTTATATTTACATAATATGTTTGTATATAACTCATCATAGTATATATCCAATGTCAACACATTTTCATTTTAAAATAGTACTTTATTTTCTTCCATACTTATTATGTATATTATTAGTTCATACTAAATACATAATATAACTACATAGTATGTATATGACATAGCAAAGACCCTTTACATTACTAGTTTAATATCGTAAAGAGTGACAAGTATTTTATTAATATTATTATAAATTCATTTTAATTCCTAGAATGTACAAAGTGGACGGTACTGACATCTACTTATGTACAAGTCTTAAGAGCTAGTACCAATTATGTAAACTATGTCTATACATATTCTGTTGTGTGACGTCACCCACTCTCCTAATAATATTCTACGTCAGAGGGATCTCTCTCCCAGGTCCCAGGCCCACCTGTCATCATCAGCTGTCCACCTCCAACGCCGTCTATTTTAGAGCAACTATTTTGACGCACGCGCAGGTATTTCAATTGATTACACACCTATCGTCAGTTATTATAGGCATACAATATTATGACTAAATGTCGTTTACAAAAATGAATTAGGTCATTTATATTATTATACACTTATACATATATGTATTATATATAATGTCTACAGAACGAAAAAGGGGCAAAAATAGTATTATAAGCATTATTACAGACAAGTAATAATGCCCGGGCAAGTGCCAATGTGATTTTTCCGAATCATATGTACTTTATAAGAATATTTAGACATCACTGATTAATGTTGATTCCCAAAAGAGGGTTGATGTCAGGCAGGCGGCCGGTCGTAAAAACAAATAGCCAAAAAACTATTCAAACATGTAAGGCAGACCCTGGCTATAGCTGGGAAATTGCCAGGTAGAAGAAGAAGAAGAAGCATTATTACAGACGTACGATATTCACCAATAATATATATATATACCAAATATTTTTTCTATTTCTATACGACATTCTCCAGCGAACACAAATGACAAATAACGTGACAAACTGACAGACATTTACATATATCTGCGTTGAAAAAAAATCGTAAAATAAAAAACAAACTAGATGAAAACTAACTCTAGAATAGAATATTTATAGTAATGTTGACTAATTATAAATAGCGACGCATTCATTTGATGTACTATATAAGAGATGATGCAAATGACTTATAATATTATATCATAATATTATAAGAATTAGCATTCTGCCCGCAGCTTCGCCCGTGTAGAGTTCGGTTATATCGCGTTTCCAAGAGAACCTTTCAAAAGTCTGGGATAAAAACTATCCTATTCTTTCTCAAGGTCAACTCTATATCTGTACCAAATTTCATTAAAATCAGTTCAGTGGTTTAGGCGTGAAAGCGTAACAGACAGACAGACAGAGTTACTTTCGCATTTATAATATTAGTAGCGATGAGGTAATCAAATACATATCATATCAATTATTTAACATATAATATACATTTATTTGTAAGTAAACCGCTATTCTGGACTATGCACCAGTACAATAACAGTATTTAATACAATTCATGTCATATGTATAACATCTCAGTCTGCTGGCGTCTGGCTCCGTCTGCAGTCTAGACTAGTAGACTATTATACGTAACGTATATAGACTAGACGCAAACTTTTTATAGACTCGAGTTTTTTATGATTTATTTAAAATTGTCTAATTTTATATACAGTCGCAATGAAGACGATTCAAACGGCTCGCAAAATTAAAGATAAAGAACATTATATTTTTTCATAAATACTTATATAGTTTTTATAATTTTTAAGTATTTTTAAATAACCCGGTGTATATAATCTTGTCTTTTATGTACTTCACTGAGGTCGACAACATATATGTATGTAACATATATGTGCAATATGTAGTAAAATTCACATTCTAATTATTACAAAATTACATTTGCACTACATATTAATTTATTCTTCATATAGATATTAAAAAATAATATATTATATACCTACATCATTGACATACAGTAAAGTTAAGACGGGGGTACGTACCAAGCCTTTTTTATATCTAATACTTAATCATTATTCAATATATTTGATTAACGTCACGTTAATCCAAACATCAAGGGAAAGTGAGGCGGAACATGCAAATAGTATTTTCACAAATAACTTAAGTTGATCGCTGTCATTACTTGAATACCGATGTAACGTTTGACATGCGACAGGGAATGTTAACGAGACGGCTAAAAGTTGAACAGATATTATGATGAAAAAACATATGAAAATATCCACTAATATCCCTAATGCTAAATATATATTAGGTGTACAACTTTGCTTCCACCGTTTTTTTCCGAAATTCGAGGCTTTATTGTAAAAAACTGGTTATACATTTATGATTCAAAGTATTGTTCATCGCTGGCCACTACTTTCTCCCATCTTTCGGGCAGCATACGAATCCCGCGTTGAAAAAACTGGTCATCTTTTGAAGCGATCCACAAATAGATCCAATTTTTAACTTCTTCATAAGACCGGAAGTGCTGCTCAGCCAGGCCGTGTGCCATTGATCGAAACAAGTGATAGTCCGAGGGAGCAACGTCTGGAGAATACGGCGGGTGGGGTAGGACTTCCCATTTCAACGTTTCCAAGTATATCTTGACCACTTTCGCAACATGGGGTCGAGCTTTGTCGTGCTGTAAAATCACTTTATCATGTATCTCGTTGTATTGCGGCCGTTTGTCTTTCAATGCTCGGCTCAAACGCATTAATTGCGTTCGATAACTATCGCCTGTGATTGTTTCAGTCGTATCTAACAACTTATAATGCACTACGCCGAGCTGGTCCCACCAAATACAGAGCATACCTTGGAACCGTGAATATTCGGTTTGGCCGTCGACGTGGAAGCATGGCCGGGATATCCCCATAATTTTCTGCGCTTGGGATTATCGTAATGAACCCATTTTTCGTCCCCAGTCACAATTCGATGCAGAAATCCTTTCCGTCTTTGCCTTGCAAGCAGCTATTCACAAGCAAACAAACGCCGTTCAACATCTCTCGGCTTCAACTCGTACGGCACCCAATTTCCTTGTTTCTGAATCATTCCCATGACTTTCAGGCGTTTTGAAATGGCTTGTTGCATCACTCCCAATGATCCTGCCAATTCTTGTTGCGTTTGACACGAGTCTTGATCAAATAATGCCTCCAATTCTGCATCTTCGCAAACCTTCTCTCTTCCAAAGCCATGCCGGTCTTCGACGTCAAAATCACCGTTCTTGAAGCGTTGAAACCACTCTCGGCACGTTCTTTCACTAATAGCAGCCTCACCATAGGTATTTGAGAGCATTCGATGAGCCTCAGCCGCAGATTTCTTCATATTAAAGCAGAAAATTAAAACCTCCCGCAAATGACGAGAATTTGGCTAGTAAGCTGACATGGTTAATCGAGAATAACTTTATGATGCAGACACAAATCGACTAATATTTCGATGGCGTTATGTTAACAAATGCCTAAGCTTATTGTATGACATCTACGATCTATTTATTTCGACTACCACTTACCGTTACAACCATCTATTGCAAAACGGCGGAAGCAAAGTTGTACACCTATTATATAGATAAATAAATGTATATATGTTCTCTATGCTTTGAAACTAAAACTACTTCCACCCACATATCATATAGAACTAACTGCATTGACACCAAAATTCAGACTGATAATTCGTTTAAAACTACATCTGCCGCCAGCGGAAATGACCGATTAATGTAAAAATTTAACAGGCACGTTCATTATAATCACATTACTTAATATGTGCTAATAATTTTTGTTACCAAAAAGCTTTGTATTTACAACCACACAAACCTTTCATATTTTCTTACAGTACATAAACAAAATAACTCATATATAAATCTATAACATAAATACATGTTGACTATTTATATACATAATAGTTTTTATGTACATCACAAAGCTTGTACCAGACACCAGTTCATATTCCAAACAGTAAAGTGCATAACGTCTTGAAGGCGTTCCTTGAAACGTCATCAGAGATTTATGAATGGGAAACATTATGTGCTTGTTAAGACTGATGCTGTATGTCCCTACTGACTACTAGACTACTGTGTACCTTACTGACAACTAATTAGATGGAGAAATTTATCTACTACTACTAGTTTTTGCCCGCGACTTCATATGCGTTAATTTCGGCATTAATAATACACATATGTATAGCTGACCAGGCGAACTTTATTTCATCCTAGAGGCCGTAAATAACCAGATATTGGAGTTTTTCTTTTGCCATCGAACTGAATTAAATATCCTATGTCCGTCTTCTTGTCCTAAGCTATCTCACCACCAATTCTCAACCATATCCCAACAGCGGTTTTTAAGTTATAAATAGTGTAACTAACGCGACTTTCTTTTATATATAGATGACAAACTAACCTAATACATAGCACGTAAGTAATTCTAATAACTTAGCTAGTTTAAATGATAAATTGATTTGTAATCGTATCTCGATAACATTAATAAATGCTTTCAAATTAATACAACAGGATATATTCGTACTAAAATACAAATTGTTCAACATGTTTCATATAAATAGTTGAAGGGTCTGTTTCGTGCCAATTGTTATTCGAGCGGTGACATTACTGTATACCTACCTAATAAATGAACTACGTACCTGGAACATACGTAATAGAGTAAAAGAAGTTTTACATATAAAAAGTATAAAATTATTTACAGAAAAATATATGTCTTAATTAGCGATAGTCACGATAGTTTAATTGTTAAAGCAACCGAAACGCTACATTCCGAGGTTTGCAGATTCAAATCCAACTCTTGTATATGAATTTATTTCTTTGCATATTTCCCATTTAATTCAAATAATCGATCTATATTGCTCTAAAATAAAATAGACTGGAACTGTTTTGAATATAACATTAGGTTTTCTGTATTAAAATATTTTTTTTATTATGAATCTCTCAAAGAAATACTTCTGTGGTAGTCTTTAAAACAGACCTAGCTAAGTTAACATATTGTATAACTGTGCAACACATCAGTATTCTTTATGAGTAACCAGTTCATTTAAATGATAATTTTAATCGTACACAAACAGACAGTCCGCCGCCGAATGAACAATCACCCATACTATATGTATATATATTTAATATTTATATAAATTCTACTCATAATACTTATCTCATTATTATATTTGGCAACTAACACGACACGCAAAATGTCAGAAATCTATTTAAATATGTCACAATTGACGCTAATTAAAATTTCTAACATTGACGTAATCCATAATAAAATGTTACACATACATATATTAACAGAAGTGTGACATAATGTAACCTATATACATAGACTTTGATATATCAAAACATATATAGAAGGTGTGTACAGAATTTCAACATCCTGTATATATATTGACCTCAGCAGCTGGTAGTACTAGTTGTAATGATCGTTTAATTCATATGATTTAAGAAGCGTGACATTTATTCGGTCATCCGTTTTGCAGATGTCGTATACGTAATGCTTGATAACTTTAGGGACTATCCCTGCTAATCCCTACTTATATTATAAATGCGAAAGTAACTCTGTCTGTCTGTCTGTCTGTTACGCTTTCACGCCTAAACCACTGAACTGATTTTAATGAAATTTGGTTCAGACATAGAGTTGACCTTGAAAAAGAACATAGGATAGTTTTTATTCCAGACTTTTGAAAGGTTCTCTTGGAAAAGCGATATAACGGAACTCCACGCGGGCGAAACTGCGGGCGGAAAGCTAGTAAAACTATATGTTAAAAGTGAGGAATAAATTAGACGATATACCCAGTTGTGTTCATAGTTTAATTAAACTCAACTTCTATTCTTCAATGTAACGATGTAATTAAATAAAGTCATTTTGTACATACAATATGTTTTATATAAAATATAATTATTGTGACGAGAGTTACATTATATTAACATCAATGCGGTCACCGTACCGGTCTGCGCTGGATTCCTGTCTACACTCTCGTGTGAGACAGACGAATGTCGACTCTATAACGAGCTCACGTGACACGAGACTAGAGTGACAGTAGTGTAGAGGGCTAATAGAAAAGATTTTTCTAAATTAATACACTTTTGAAACAATCATTAAACGACAATTGATTTCCATAACTATATTAACAAACTGACTTTAATGATAGGAGTGATTTTGAATGAATAGTACTCGATTACAACCAAATCAACTCGATCGTCAGTCAGTTCAAATTCACATCGAGTTTAATAATGACATCACATAGTAGGGGCTTGTATGAACACGTAAGGATTCGACAGTCGACGACCTAAATATCGACTCGTGGTGTTGTATAAAGAACACAGCCTTCGGTACAATGACGTGCGGCGAGCTCGGACACGCGACACCATATACACAACAATACACAGATCATATCGAACAAGTTAACAGTGAACGATTATTACTATCGGTCAATAACTATTGAACACTCGAAGTAAACTCATTATTAATTTACTTTTATCTAAAGTTTTTATAGCACTATCAATGTGTACACACATTTCACGAAGCCCCCACTCTAGTATTAATACAGGGTGACTGGTGAATTAGTATCAATATTTAAGGAGAATACTCGGTACATGATTCTCATTCGAATTATGTAAAAAAAATAGGCACTTAATTTTTGACCAAATTTCCGTATAAATAAATAAAGTGTGTACACGTTCCAAGTGTTCCAAGTGTGGACGCGTGCGGCCGCGTGCTGATACAACACTACGCCGCCGCCGCGTCTGTGTGTGTGAGTGTGTATACCTAATCTGTAGGGTGTTCACACGATGCGTAATTAATTACATAACTTTTGGTTAACTTTACTTAGAAGTTTATTAATATTTATGTTATATTAATTTTTATTTAGTCATATATGATCGTCAAATATCACGTCCTCAAGTATCGATAGTAATTCACCAGTCACCCTGTATAATTCCCGAGCGAATCAATGTACGATAATGTAATGACTCATCCTCGGATACTTTAACTGAAAAATTCCTATCGGTTGATCGTGATGATGTGTTTAAAAACCCGCTGGACCACATCGATGCTGCGAACCAGATCCGGGCGACGTGACATGTATCAAACTTACATTATTAACGAAACAGGCACCAAGCAATTAGGATACATGCATCAAACTTACTTTACAGTTCAGTTATTTTACAAGGAAGACACGATAAAGGAAAGCTAAGCACATTTAACATATTATGATAAGTACACAGGTATCGACTATAGACCGTCTGTTCATTGAGTAACAGTAAATGATATGTTTTCATCAGAAACTGTTGTTCGCTTTGTGAATCTAAACGAGCGTGTTAGCTTGTAGAGTTGTAGCGTCCAATGAAGCAGTGTTCACGTGAGAGCAAGGTCGTTCGGTTCGGTTGTTTTACAAATCAAATTGTTTAATATTCGTGCACTAAATAACCTAGTTTCGTTAATTTAGAAAAGAAATATAATTAGTCTAGAACACGTATCTATTACAATGTACTGTACATATTTCTCTGGCTTGGTGTGATATATTCAAGTATTCACTTTACACGCATTGAGCAATTTCAATTTGCATGAAATAGACGTTTTAAAGCTTAAACTTTTGAAACGTAACCTTAGGCGTTCGTTGCGTACTGTACATTTTATACACAATATTTTCACCCTTGTTCCGATGGCCACAAGACATATATATGTGTGTTGTTATATGTGTATGTTTATCAAGTCCATGACATCATCGCTGCAGAAACTTAACCCGATATTCCTCTATCGATATCACACAGCTATAAAGCGAAGCCAATAAAAACATTATTTACACTACATACTTACTATAATAGTTATTTATTTACAAATTTTAACTAACAAACTATACTCTATATATCTTCTGGCTTTGTATATTGTATAAACTTATGGAATCAGTTCTAATTATTTTTCGCTTATACATTATAGTTAATTTCGTCTGGATCATGCTTGTTAGTTGTTAAAGTAACTATAGTAGTATTTAATTCGGACTGTTCTTCCCGTCTAATTTCTCCTAACCGTCAGTAGTCAGTACCTAGTATATATTCCGAGAACGTGAATTGGTTAATGATTTGTTTACAGCAGATTAAACAGGTGCAAAGTTCGATATAGAAGGAATTAACGTACACACGACTACTTCATTAAAATACGGAAATATATAACAAGACAACACATTATATACCTTACGATAAATATAAATAAAAGATATATTGATAAGGTCATCGGACACACAGACGACCGCACGCGGTGACTCATCACATGGGAATGACATCGGAGGAGCGAATCTACTTTTTATATAAAATATTTTCCAATTCCAGCAAGGCCGTTGTGACGTCACCACGATGACGTAACACTCGGCCGGGGCATCGCAATCATCATAACCTTGCAGGTTATAAGAACATCGTTTATTTATTGACGCGATCCGTAATAACAAACCGCGGGTCGCGGGTTCACGATATCAAAACATAGGTGGTTATAAAACTAATAATAATAATAATAATTCCTTCGTGTGATCGCTCCATTAATGCCTGGTTGTGCACACTTCATTGACTGCAGCTCTATGCTGGGATGTTCAGATATAAATAGATATTACCGCTACATGGAATTAATTTATAACAATATAATAGATTTATTTTGAATATATGGTTTAAATAAAATCTATGGAGGTTCCAGGTCTTTATCATAATGGATGAGGATGCGTTATTATTGTATTTAGTATCGTATAAGCTACATATCTCTGTAAAGATCACAGACATCATCTAAATATAATGTATGTGGGAGGCTAGTTATAACTACATATGTCTAATGTTGAATTAAACTTCTAGTTCCATATTCTTTATAAGTTACATCAAACTGTTCAGTATTTTATATACATACACTAGAAGACCTGGCGAACTTCGCATCGCCCTATAATCAAGAAATATCTATTACGTTTTTTTATTTATAATTTGGAGTTAACCTGTAAACCATAAATGTTTTTAAGTGCGACAGAATGATTGACATATTAGTTAGTTGTCAAATCTAATGTCAAAAAAAATATTTGTATGGGAAATAGAAAAAGGCTGTTTTTATGGTTTTCCCAGTAATGAATCAATTTTTTTCAGCTTTTATACCTTCCCTGAACCACCACGAACATTTCAAGACTAAGATAAGATAAATCCGTTCCGCTGTTCTCGAGTTTTAGCGAGACTAAGGAACAGCAATCCATTTTTATATATATATATATATATATATAGAAGAAGAAGAAGATAGAAGATAGAAGATATATATTCAGTCATCTGTAGTCATCTCTACTTATCTCTCCATGCTGGGAGCCTGTATGTATCTTTTCTCCTGTATTATTATGTGATGACGTCTTTCCTACGCTCGGCAGTAAATTAAAAGGCGAGCGACGTCGATCATTTCCTTATTTATATCAAACTAATTATACCTACATACATACATATTTACTTACATAATTCCAGTATACATTAGTATTCAAAAACTATATATATAATATATACATACTTCTTTCTAACATAATCTTCTGACGTATTTTCATTATTTTGGTTATATATGTATAATAATAATAACATTTTCTTTAACACACATGTTAATGATCGTCCTATAACTTTACAAAACTATCAAATTCTACAAAACACGTGTATTTATTAAGAAACAGAAGTATATAAGAACGAGAGTCAATTAATAAAAGTCGAGATCCTTATAAGATCGATAAAATGTTAAACCGGTTCTAACGCTCTGACCCACATAATGTACAGATATACTTCACAACGAATTACTTTATATGCATTTAATATTAAAAACATTAAAAGAATTCAACATAAGACAATAAACCGTATATGTACTATAAAACTCTGTAAATTATAGTTGTATTATTCTTATATTATTATACTAGCATTCCAGCCGCGACTTCGCCCGCGTGGAGTTCCGTTTTTCTCTCGTTTCCAAGAGAACCTTTCAAAAGTGTGGGATAAAAACTATCCTATATTCTTTCTCAAGATCAACTCTATCTCTGTACCAAATTTCATTAAAATCAGTTCAGTGGTTTAGGCGTGAAAGCGTAACAGACAGACAGACAGACAGAGTTACTTTCGCATTTATAATATTAGTTCCCTACTAATATTACTTTACTTCTTTTAATAATTTTTATAGTTATCATATGTCGTCAAAGTTCCTTGAATATTATTTCATAGCCTCCACGTCTTTCCCATTCGTCTCACAGCGGCCTGTTGACTGATCAATCGGTCGTGTTTACAACATATGTTACGTACCATTTAATGTACTATCTATTATTTACACCTGTCTTATAATATTATGAATAATTTTGGGTAAATGTTTTTACGACCGGCCGCCTGCCTGACATCAACCCACTTTGGGAATCAGCTTTAATCAGTTATGTCTAAATATTCTTAGAAAGTATATATGACTCAGGAAAATCACATTGGTACTTGCCCGGGCCAGGATCGAACCCGCACCCTCGTGCATAAGAGGCGAGCCTTTTAACCACTAGGCCACCACTGAACATTATAAAGATTTCTATTTACATTTAAATGGAACTAATATTTTTCGGATTACTACTCCTATTTTATCATTTTAAACTACATACTCCCGACGTTTCGGTTACTTTACAGCAACCGTGATCACGGGCAGACGAGATTTGAATGAAAATCTTAGATCTCATCATTTTATTTACATTTATTTTGTAATGAAAGCTAAGATTTTAAATATCATTTAAAAAAATTATTACGAAATATGTTGACATCCTTGATTAGTTTTCGGAGAATCTTAAAACCGTGGAATGATATTTTGAGCTAATCAGTAGTTTTTAAATATATTATAGTTCTTGGAATATAAATACGATGTATTGTTTATTTGAATAGTGATTGCAAACTGATAATTTATAAGACATTTTTCCTACGCTAAATTACTTGATACTTGAAAAAATACTTTCTCCATGTGAGAAGAGGCCTTTGCTCAGCAGTGGGCTCTGATAGGCTGATGATGATGATGAAAATATTAAATTATTTGAGAAAGGACCTCCAAAAAACCCTATACAAGCATATAGAACCTGCATAGAGAACCAATCTTTTATAAATCTATCTCATCTTATATACTGATCTACATAGTTACAGTACATTAAAGTATCCACAGTTATAATTGTTATAGTAATATTTATTAGTACTGTTCACGTCGCGGTCGGTCGACGTCACTCATATAATTGTACGTAAACATTAAATAGGTATGAAGGTCTGTAGTGAACGAGCTCATTATACGGCTCCCTTTAAATGAACAGGTGGACTTATTTTTCGTTAATAATGACCGTTCTAAAGGAAAGCTTTTTCATTAGGATAAAAAAAAGTTTTGCTCGACGGAAATTGTCATGGTATTTTAATACGTGTGTGATGGTAATAAGGTTGTTATTAATATGTGCTGACGTCTTTACAAAGGTAATACAATCGGCCCCTTTGATGCCATCCCGTGTGGAACATCCTTTAAATTTGAGAGGTTTTGCTAAAAGTTCGAGAAGCCCTGCACTTTAAGATAGATGTAGGATCACCGAAGCCATATTATTAATACATAATACATACAAACATCTTAAATGTATACATAGTTAATTTTAATGTTCTAATGACAAATGTAATATTTTACAGTGAGGCAATAATTAGCTTCTTGAATAGGAAAAATAATTTTATAGCTGACTTAAGTATTAATAATAGGTATAGCTTTTTATATATAGGCATGTGTGTGTGTGTGTGTGTATGTGTGTGGGTGTGTGTGTGTGTGTGTGTAATGTAGTCACATAATAAACATAACAGTACAGTTTAATAAGAATCATACACTTTACATTAATAGGAAGCCAGTGACATTATGACGTCATGAGCAACACTTCAACAGAACTTGCATTTCCAGAGCACATGTATCAATGAGGACATATATTTTTATATAAACTTATATAATTGTTATTCCCCTTAATACATTTTATCCTTGTATAACTCGTATCTAACCACTCCGATGATTTATGTCGCTTACGTAAACTACGCCGACCGGTTTGTTGATGTGTATATATAGTGTACGGTGTAAATACAGCCCGTATGTTAAATAAATATATATAATGTTCTATTTTCTTTTATTATTTATATACAGCTGATAACAGTTTATCTATATACACTTGGTTCTTTAAATTAATTTGAGCATGGATTGTTTTTCTTAATTTTAATAACAACAATTTTTTATGATTCTTATAGTAAAACATCAACATATACATATATAAATCCCCTACTATTATAATAAACATCAAATTCGTCTGAATTCTTACATAATGTAGTGTGTTCTACTACACTTATTCTTGTAACTTCCGATCGTTAATTCATAGTTATTATAAAAACACGTACAGTTTAATATTTATATATACATTGAGAGTGAGAACACGCGATGTGTCGTGATGAAGGCGGGCTACGGGCGAGTATGGATCGAGTTGATGTATTATAGTTGGAACTGTGAAAACCATTGGTAGTGGTAATTTTAATTAAGAAGCCCTTAAATTTCTTATAGTTACAACCGACATCTCGTCTTAATGATCACGGTTGCTGAAAAGTAGACGAAACGTCGGGAGTATGTAGTTTTTTACAAAAATGAAGCACGCGTAGTATATCCGAAAAATATTACTTTCATTTTAAAGAATAAAACTCGCGAAAGTGATAGATCTCATTATAAACAAGCTTTTTGTAAATAAATTGGTTATTCTTTCCTCCATCAATAGCCACCAAATTCATCCTACGAGATTGTACCTCTTACATACATGCATTCAGGTCAACAGTTTTTGTCTATTTCTAATGCTTTTTTACGGATTAGCAACAAAAGCCTCGCAGTGACTTCGGTTTAATAAAACTGAGAAAGATTTTTCTTTTGCACCTAATTTTAGGTATATATTTAGGATAATTTCTCAATGAAGATCAAAGCATAGTTTTATATCCTTAATTTCTTTGTATATAATAAATTTCTCACAATTAGTTCTAGCCGAATATAAAAATACAGTCCAAATATTAATGACAAAATCTCATTAATTTACTATCTCTATATAGAATCAGCTTCTTCTAATCAACTCAATGAGACGTGCTATGATAGGTTTCAATCCCTTCACAGTCTTTCGATACAATTTCAGATGCGAGACGTCTGAGCCGTGTTCGTGTAACAAAAGGAGCAGCGGCGAGGAAGCTGTCTCCTCATAACCGTTATCTAACAGAATTAACGAAGTAAATCCGACAGTTTTATATAAACCGTGACAATAATGTCGGTGACACTATATAAATTATTTTAATATCTAAGTATTGGAGAAACGCCAGGGGTACATTTTTTAATTTTCACACCGTCACCGCTAATTTAAGATCTTCTACGCAATTCTACCAAACCGCCAAGCTGTGTATTCCGTATATGTATCGGTGTGTAGGGCGGCCAATGTACATGTTCCCGTACACTGAATACGATCGTTGTCCATTATTTTAACGCCGGAGTCACGGCGCGTTAACGTCAATCTATTTGTTTCCATCAACACCACGTGAATTTAACGTCAATTCTATTCTATAACCTATATACTTGCATAGTAGGTAGTAAACTTTTGAGGTCATTGCGAGATTGCAACTATTAATATTATATACAAAGCGACCTCGGCGGTCATATAACTGGTAGAATTAAAAACAAAATATCTCTTTGAGGCAATGATTAAAGTAAAAACAGAAAAAACGTATTACTCGTATCCAACTAGTAGTGTGATAAAACATAAAGGAGTACAGACACAAAGCAACAATATGTATACAGAACATTTTCTAATTTCCCGACCGGCGGCCGCACTGTCCGACCTATGTCGGCCATTATCACTTATTAAACGACCGACACAATGTTACCAGTGTCTGATTTCATTCAACACTCACACACGGACACACTTTTGTTTGTATGTGTGTACTCCCTCCACCTCCCCACACACACACACACACAAACACGTACACTAGTGTGTAAACGTAAAACCATAGCGAGTAAAACCATTTACATTGTATCGTAACAGTAGTAAATAACAGTTACGGGATCGTTATTTTATAAATATCGATATGAATCTTATTCAAAAACAGAATTTTTTCAATGAGTACATTTGATGTATGTTTGGGATCAATATCGCACACACACACACACACACACACACACACAGCTACATAGTGTGTGTGAGTGCCGTGAAGGGCACACCGCGGAAGTGTTGTCTCTGCTAACTGGACTGTTTTACCGTTTTACATATTATACATTTTCTAATTGCTCTCGTAATTTCAACGGTCATTGTTTCGTACATGCGTAATGTTCTACAATCATGTCTTTATATAAAGCGCCATTCATTCCCCTCTATATACAAAACTAAAACACTCCTGTGTGGTGTATCATAATTTTATACCATGTTATAAAATTATAATTAAAATGTAAAATAAACCTACATACAATAATCAATAGAATACAAACAACAATTGTGTCATATATATTTCGCAGTTAATATTTAATATACATATATTTTGCAATTAATATTTTGCAATTAATCCTACTAATATTATAAAGTTTGTGAATGTGTGTGTATGTTTGTTACTTCTTCACGCTCAAACGGCTGAACCGATTTTGATAAAATTTTGTATACAGGAAGCTGACGTCCAGGAATAACACATAGGCTACTTTATAAATGCGAAAGTAACTCTGTCTGTCTGTTAGGCTTTCACGCCTAAACCACTGAACTGATTTTAATGAAATTTGGTAGAGATATAGCATTGACCTTGAGAAAGATATAGGATAGGATAGGATAGTTTTTATCCAAGACTTTTGGAAGGTTCTCTTGGAAACATGATATAACTGAACTCCATGAGGGAGTATTTAATAAAGCAATATATAAAATACTCAACATTAAATATTTACTTATGATTTAAAATGAAGTGTTCATTTATAATTTCAAATTAACAGCTCTGAACTATATATATATGAAAGTATCAAGTATAAACAATATCATTGAAAGATATAGTTCTTAATTTCATCTATCATCTGTTTGTTCTGACTAATGTTTTTAATTACTACATCTGCACACCAATTTATAATTTTAGCCACAGGCATTAAAGAGTAAATTTCATTAAGTACTTCTAATAATATTTCTCAAAAAGCAGGATATTCTATTTTTTTTTATTTTAAAGGGTGTTGTCCGAAAGTAATTCCACTGCCATCAAGTCAGCATATATGAAATGATTCTTGATAAATTAAATACAACCTACAAGGTTGAAAAGGTACACATTTTTTTAGGGTGTTTTGTATGCTATAAAAGCCACAGGCAACATCTAGTACATAATATAAGTTAATTTTTTCATACATTACATATTTCAAATATGAAACTTCGAAAAAATAAAATCATAAACATGGTTATTAATGATGATCTCTTAATTAGTATAGTTATTATTAATTCAAATATTTATGTTTTTATTAATTATTTTACTACTTTTTGCATCTAGAATATGTTCCTATTTTTTATTTCATTTGTTCAATTCTTTAGTCACCTTCAAATTCTTATACATTGCAGATTTAAAACACATTGATTTCTTAAATTTTGTTTGTGCAATATCAGAGATTACATATATATTGTAATACATAAATATAGTGTATATAATATGTTGACAGAGGATATTGAATAATAATTTGGACATATAAATCGAATATTCTCAATAATTTTTAAATAATTTAAAAACTCGAATCAAATGGACATGATCAGTTATAACTTATAAGTTCTTATCTCTTTGGAATTTCCATAAATATTTAAAATTATACCTGTTAAGAAAAAACTATTCAGTACAAAACAAAACATTTATGACTATATACTTCTCAAACATCATATGAATATTGGTATTTATTCTCCTATTAACTTACAAATACAATAAGTCATTAAACAATAATGATCATCTATTGTCTTTAATACAAAATTATTTAAAACAAAACTTTAATTCCATCATATTCATCAAAAACATACATTATTATAGAAAGAAGGTCGCTGTATATGAATATCAACATTTGTAACACACAAATATATTAACGGACAGAGTAATTTCAATCATATGTTGTTGAATTAGAGCAGAAAACTGTATGACGTGATCTCATTACATGTTAGTGATGCATCTGATCTGATAGTTTAGGTAAGACATGACTAGTTACATAAGACTAACTCATAACTGACTTACTCTCAACTCTACTTAGTCAACCTGTACTATTACCCATGAAAATGAAGTATAACATTTTTGGTAGATATATTGTATTCATTTCCTAGTTGAGTTTACTATTCTTGCCATCAAATAGTATATATTAGTGAGTATCAAACTTAACACACATTTTAAATACTTTACATTTAAAAATAAGAAAATTAAGCAAAACTATTAAGTATCATTCTTAAGTATAATTAATATTCAACAATAGATCATAAAAATAACTATTTAGCTTTACCGTCTGCTTGCAACATCTGTATATAAAAATTTTACTATGTACTTGTTTTTAATTACTAGAAATATTAGTTTTAAATGGCGCATTGTACATGACTGATAGCGGTGGACCCTTAATATTATAGTATGTCAGAACATATAATGTTTTCCATAACAAGTAATGTACTGACAGTGAGCAACGATTATTATTATAACGGCCAGATTGTTTGTTCTTGTGATAACGATTTACAAATTAACAAGGGGGAATGGAATTCAAATGAAAATTATTACTGCACCAGTCACCTCTTTGTCATGCGGTGACCTAATCTATTTGCTCTGTTTGATAACAAATTTTCGATAGACTAAATAAATTCATATCAGACACCATACGGTCCTTGGAGTTATGTATGAACTAATAACTTTAAAGATATGCGAAATTGATGTCAGTGTCTGAGACTGGTGTCTACCTACGCAACTTGTGTCACGATTGATCTCGCAGGGTCAACCTCTAATTGCCTCCGAGTGACCTACGACCCAGGCTACTCTACGCCGCTGCATTTCGTAATAGGTCGCAACCAAAACAATAATACACGACACACTTTCCATGCCAGGGAGTGACTTACACACATTCGAGTATTCATCGAGTTTTACTTTCTCGCTTACGCTCAACATACACACTCTAAAACGCGTGAGACAAAAAAAGTCTGTCAAAACTTTTAACAAATTATTTAAACACTTCATATTCAAATTATAATACTTTATTAACTTTAATTCTTATCGTATAATTGTGTTAATATACAAAACTAAGCTAGTACTAACCGTGGTCGAGTAAACATAAATCCAAAACAGCTAACAAGTTGATATTCTTCGAGAAAACAAGACACAAAACACTGTTTAAACTTATATGTGTGTTATCACAAAGTGAGCACATAAAAACAAAACATGCACTGAGACGGAACACGACAAATAACACTAAACACTGATGATTAATGTTTATTTACAATATTAATCCTTCGATAGAGCACATATTAAACGGGACGTCTTTCGCAGTCCAACGAGTTTCAGCCATTTTTGATTTAGCATATTAAAGACTAAATGTTGAGTGACAGTGTTGTCATAGACAATGTATTCTTTGTTACTTATTTTACTTCATTTATATTGGAAAGATTGGCTAGCAAAATATTTTATACCTACCTATAAATTAAAAGAAAGCCATGGATAATAAAATTAATCTACAAACCACTTAAAAAAGGTATTTAAGAATATTATATTTAATCACTACATAATATTATATTCTTTTATTAAAAATGGGTTTACTTTTAAAATTTACCGTTTGACATATTGCAAAATGATATGGGTGTACAATATTATTTCTGTTGAATAAACATTTCTCTTATAAATTGTATTTGTACTATGCTAATAAAATATAAAATAACTTTAAATATAGACCTTTACCATGGATTTCAAATATACTGATTATTTATTTTATTTTCTGTTATTAATGGTAAGCTAGAATATTAAATTGTTGTCCTTAAATTTTAAATTTGAATTCTAATTATTTGATCATCGTTTAGATACAAACAGTTCAAAGAGTTTCAGGAAAAGCATTCATCGAAAATAAACCAGTGACCACTACAGGTTCATATAATAATTTATCATCTAGAAATAAGTAAATTTTCCTGTGTGATTGATAATTTTTAAAACTTCTCTAGAACAGCAAATATTTCCAATGGGCTTCGATGAAGTGTATAATGATGCTGCTAATGTGCTCGGTAATGTTGTGAGGAAAATCATATCAAAGAAACGTTTACTTGGTCTAGACTCTAATTGGTACTGGTAAATTATATTCGACTATCTGCAATAAAGAAATTGGAAATATATAATGTTTTTATTGCTATTTCTATTACTTCTTTATAAAAGATCAAGTGAAGCAAATTTTAAGAATAAACTTTGATATTCAAAAAAATAAATTTAAAGATAATTTTTTGACATTCAAATATAATGATTGGTAGTTTATGGTAACCATAAATTATTGGTCCTTTTTTTAAAATTGAGACCAATATTTTATACCTATTATATATATTTATTTAAAATATAATTTTATATTTATTCTTTCTTCATCTTTTAAACATTGAAATTCCGTACTATTTTAAAATATTATAAATATTGTACATTAAATTTTTGATAAAAATTATGTTCGTACATAGAAAATGGCGGTGTCTTGCAAACTTGGAATTAGGATTTCAGACTCGTAGCGTTCTTGAACGAAAAGTTGTGAAAGCCCGCGTATATTTTGATTAATTTATATGTTTCAAATTAAAATATATTTTAAAGTTATAATTTTTAAATATGTATGAAGAAATGAACTTAAAAATTGTAATAGCTAATATACTTAATGAGAAGCGATATAGCCATTGTAGGTTATGTTTTAAAAATCTTACGGAACAATATGTTCGCTTTGATGATGCGGTATCATTGCACCCGGAAAGTGGTGTATTTCAACCCCTATCCGAAATCTTACTTAAACTATTGGGCGAAAATGTAAGTAGCAATTTCTTTTGCTTATAATTTTCCTTAATCTTCTGTCTAAAACCTTAAATTGGCAGAGAAAATTTGTTTGGTAACAAGTAACTAACCTCGATGAATACCTAATCAATTATTGTCATATTTCTTGAAATATGTTAGGTTTTTTCTTTTTACTTAAATCAGTAAACTTACCTTTAAACTTATAAGAGTATTCCAACTCTACACATAGAATCAGCACTGAGGAAATTGTACATTAGAAGAATTCTATGTCCTATACAAGTTACCTTGACTTTAATGATCATTTATAAATATTTTTCAGATATGTGAGGAGATAAAGGGTGTTGAAGCTGTGTGTACAGATTGTGTGGACAATGCACTGTTGTCAGCCCGCTTTGTAGAGAAGTGCCAAAATTCAACACAAGCCTTAAATGAAGTGTTCAATAATATGAGCAATACTTTAGATGTGGATATAGATAATAAAGACAACAATAAAACATTATATGTTGTAATAGAAGATCTAGAGTCTAAACTATTAGTAGTAAAGAAAACGGATGAAAGAAACAGTGATCAGGGAACATATGAATGTGAAGTGTGCACGGATAGTTTTGATACATTTACAGAATTAAAAGTACATAATTTGACCAATCATGGTACTTTGACATGTGATAAATGCTATGATACATTTGATAGTAATACTGAATTTTCCCTTCACGAGAGCCAGCATCATGTTTATAAATGTCCGGAGTGTCCACAATACAGAAACACAGAAGAAAGTTTAGAAGACCACCAAAACAGGCTCCACAATGTTTTCGTGTGTAAGGAATGTGGAAAACGATGTCGTGGCCTGTACAAGCTGCAAGTACATGAAGAGAAGCATAAGACGAAAAATTCATGCCCTAAGTGTGGAAAGTCTTATACAACGAAGGAATTCTTTGATAGGCACGTCAATTTATGTCTCAACAACCTTATAGATCCTCATCCGATTAGAAGCAGCATGGTTAAATCATACTCATGTGAGAAATGTGATAAGGCTTACAGTACTGCCGGGGGGCTTAGAGTGCATAACAGATTTGCCCACGGAAATGCTAAGCCACATGAGTGTAAGGAATGTGGGAAACAGTTCACCGCTCCTAGCTATTTAAAAGTTCATATGATAAAACATACAGGCGAGAAAAACTTCAAATGTGATCTTTGTCATAGTAAATTTGTATCCAAAGAGGCGTTATTGTATCACACTCGACGACACACTGGTGAAAAACCTTACAGTTGCAAATACTGTAATGAAAGATTCGTTAATGCCTCAACAAGGGCTGAGCATATCAAATTCAAACATGTGGGACCTACATTAATGTGTGAAATATGTTCTAGAAAGTTTGTCACAAGTCATTTCTTGAAGCAACATATAAATCGTCATCACGATCCTACAAGTAAACTCTACTATGGCCGGAATATGATCCCACCTAACTTGCCGCTTCAACAGAACATGAAAAAGGTTGTTATACACAACTGAAGGTTCTGGCCGTTGTTACATTGTAATAATCTAAACAAATTTATTATAATGTTTTGTTTGGTTTTGTTTAAGATATTAATAAATTGTTTGTATAATATGTCTGCTTTTTCTTTATGACAACCACAAATAATAAGAAGTCTTAGCTTGAATATTATTTATTTTTAATTGAGCTATAATACAATATTAGTCAGTAACATACAGCTTGCTTCCAGGATTAAAATGCCTTTTAATATGTTTCCTTAATTGATGTTTTGTTGTGAACTTTCCTCTACAAATTCCACATTCATGACTCGGTCCAAAGTGCTTCCTTTTCTTGTGTTCCATTCTTCTAGAAGCTGATAGAAAGCTTTCATCACAAAGATCGCAAGGGAAAGGTCGTTCACCCGTATGTAGTCTTGTGTGATACACTAATGCAGGATATGTTACAAATTTACCGCCACACTGATCACAATGAAATTTCCTTTCTCTTGTGTGTTTCACAATATGATTTTTCAGTCTACTTATAGCATCAAACTTTTTATTACACCATTTGCAAGTTAACACATTTCCGAAGCCATGATCTATCTTGAGATGTGATCGCAATCCATTTTTTCGAGCATAACACTTCTTGCATATGTCACAGATGAAATTTTGTTGCTCCATACTTTTACCACAACATTTGAGATGTAATTTGAAAGTTTGTCTGTTTATGAATTTTTTATTACACCGCGGACATATATTTGTTTCATGTTTATCTACGTGTGCTCTAAGAATTGTTCTAGATGGGAATTCTAAATTACATAATTTACAATATACTGCTACATGATTATTTCTTCTGTGAATGTTTAATAATTTTTCTGTACTAAATCTCTTTGAACACTGGTCACATCTCAGTCTCTTTGGAAAGTGAAGTCTTTCTATGTGTTCTTCTAATTGGATTGCCGTAGAAAATATTTTAGGGCACTGTGTACACGGATGATTCAATTTGTTATGTAATTTCTTATGTTTTGTAAGCACTCGTGCTGTAAAAGTCTCTCCACAATCATTACAAACAGACTCTTTACTCCTCTGTTTAGCCTCAATACCTGTTTTTATAATATGTTTCACTTTCAAAAGAATATCTTTCTTTTTCACCGTTGAATAGCGTTTACGACTTGAAATAATAACTGTGTCATCATCATTAATGAATACAAAGGCACTTTGAACATTTTGGTGGTTTATATCCTTTGATTTATCTATTGATTGATCCAGAAGTTTTGTTATACTACTCCACTTGTCGTGTGAGAAGCAGACTAGCTTCTGAAACAAGTAGCAGTTTGATGTGATCGTTGCACAACTCTTACAGATAGATTGCGGGAGATGAGACTCTGGTGGAATCTAGAATTAATAATTAATTATCATCAACATTACATCGGCAGTCGTATACGAAAAAAGTTATAAAAGTTAAGTGTAACTAATACTCACACCGAGATTTTCGAGCATTGTTGTATATGAAAGGGAATTTGAATAGTAATTTGTTCGTAATGTTACTACTTCATTCAAAAATACTTCAGATTTAGTAGTAGTACTTAAACACAACCGACAAATGTGATGATTTTCATCGCATATATAATTAAGTGCTGATAGAAGAATTTTATCATTTGGTCCCATATTTGCCTTTTACATCAGGTAGTCTTTATCTCAGCACATTAATAAGTTTTCAAAGTTGTTTTTTCTTTCTATGCTATTGCTTCATTCCTTTAAATTGTTGTATTCGTACCTTATAAACAAAACTTAATGACGTTGACGTATAGACAAGGTGTTGAAACTAGAAAATAAACTCTAAGTACAAATGAATTTTTTAGAAAGGGACTGTAGATACTTATTTATTAAGAATTTAAGTTCAACGTTACATATAAGTTACGTTTCTATATCTAGTGACACTATGCAAAGTTTGAAATTCTCAATATTATGTTAGGTATATAATCAGATAAAAAGTTATTATATCTATAGCAATAAATTTTTTATAGCCGTACTGAACCTACAAAAAGATAACATTAAAAGCTTATCGTTAGTTACTTTGTTCTGCTGGACTAGTTTACACTATCTAATGCATTTTTCTTGTTCGGAATACTTATAGAAATTAATATCTTTAAAAACAATTATTAATTTTGAATGATAATAGTCTTTCAGTGATGTCAACACTTATAACAGTGAGTCACTGTTTATTTGCGACTAGAGTCGGTACATATAGGTAACTTGGAGTTTGGCATTTGTCTACTTGCATCGTAATACAACGAGATACTAGGAAAACTCTCGATTTTTTATGTATAATTAAAGGCTGTTAATATTCTTAAAAAAGGTAAATTATCTCTAAATTATTTTTATTTCTCTTCTTCTACATACTAAAAATTGTGTTTAGATTTAATGTAATCAGAAAATAAATGGGAACATTATCTTTATCGTTGAATTTTAATTTATTAAAATTATCATTTTGTTATAGATGACGTCTTCAGTTCTACCAGTAACATTAACAGGATCTAATTTAAGTAGTCGACATCGTGAATTTAATTTGATTGTAAACAGCAACTACACAAATATCAATTGCGAAGATGTAGAATCAATGCCAGAAATATCTTCGATTGATCGCTTACTGAAAATCGATATCGCCTCCAAGCAAAGGCGAGTTGAATACATTTTAAGAAATCTTAAAGATGATAATATGCTATTCGTGAGTAGAGCGTTAAAATGCTTCTGGCTTTTAGAACCCCAATATCAAAATATAATGAACCCTGAGTACTTAGAAGGTTCTTTATACCCGGATATGGTTCAGCCGGCCGTGAATAAAATGAAGCATTGGCTGCAGATACATCTAAAGGATCCGGAAAGATGCGAACTATTTTATAAATATTATAAATCGGACTTCGATGCAGCTTTTAAATTCCTCTGGCACTGTTCCAATCAATTTATTTTAAGCGAGTTTTCAAACATTATAGACAAATTATCCTACGCGCAATTAAATTTACTCGTAGAAAATTGTCCTCAAGTTGGCAAAATGTATTTTGAAATATTGCCTTCTAATTCGGCAGCATTAAAACTTTATGTAAAAAACGAACACAATTACTTTAGCTGCGTTAAATATATATTTAAATGGGACGGCGAAGTGTTTTTGGATATTGTTGAAAATTACTTTAATACAAATGCTTTTAGACCTTTTGGACCGTCATTAACAAATCGTATCATGAAGAAATATAAGGATAGGATTTTTGATAAATGCGAGTTATATGTTTCGTCAATACTTCATATAAACTCTTTAGCGCAACATTTAACCGCTGAAGAAGCGAAAAAAGTCGTGCTACGACTCGCCCAAGCTGAATATTTAAATTATTGGTTTAATTATCAAAAAGTAGAACCTTTGATAAAACGACTTAAGAAGGAAGACAGATCTGAGTTCAAGAAACATATTTTTGTGGATAAGTCGTTCCCAAAAATAGAAAAATGGCCTTATCCATTACCTTCCCCACCAACATATGAAGACGAACATAATTTGGATATTTTTAAAGATATCTCTGATGAACTATACATGTTCGAATTAACGGAAGACTGTGGTTCAGGATTCAGACGATTCATTAAAAAGAAATCATGTAGATACAGTCACGCCTGTATCGAGGACTGTATGCCGATGAAGACTCAGTTAGAACGATTGTTTAACCGATACCGCTTAGCCGGTTTTGAAAAAACTTTCTACGAGCTGAGTAAGAACTTGAAAGCTGAAAGTTCAGTTGAAAGGAGGCTCGACATGATGTTGGTCCTTATAAGTAAGAGCGGCGGGGTTCCTGCTCAGGTTGGCAAGCTGATGAGGCTGTTGGCAGAAAAATATAAAAACGAACCGACTAACGTCCGAGCAGCTGTTGTTAGGTCGCTTACGAAACGTTGTTGCGCTTGGCGCTTACCGGAAGATGTTTGGTCTTTAGTTTTAGAGTTCGGTCGAGATGTTGGCCTCGACGGAGCCGAATCGAGTCCTTTGTGTCGCGAAGGACTTCACGCCGTTATTATAAGACATCTCCTAACCGACACTCCGATGTCATCAACGTTAGTTGCTGGTTTTATGCGTGAATTTTCGAAACTTTCTGAATATAAATTGGATGCAGAAGAGAGAAAGGTCATCGCTCATCGATTGCCAACTTTGGTGTTGCCTTTAAATCAAAGTTCCTTTTTGGATTGTCTATCCGAGTACAAAATTGATATAAAAGAATTTCCAGAAGCAAAGAAAGTCATTCTGGATTCTGCAAAGAAAGATACTAATTTGCTTCTACGATTATACAACAGTAAAATATTTCGCCGTGAACTGTTTCGCGAGGTATTCTGTCTGAGGCAATCCGAAGAAGATTATCTAAATGTGTTGCGACATGATGTTACGCCTTTTGAGAATGGCGTTAAGTTCGCTACATTAGTCGCTAAGGAACGACCAAAACACGATCGTTTTCTCCGATTACTTAACGTATACTTCGGTGAAGCGAACGGTTTAGCGGAGAAACACAGAAAAGCTTTAGAAGAAGCATTTTCTCAACAACCTCATCCTCGGTTCGCGAGACCATTATGTACTGTAATGTCTGGTCAAGAATTCATTTCTTATTTGTGTACTTTAGACACTATAGAACGTCCTCTAGGTTTGGAACAGTTTCAATCGTTACACGAGTTTCGAGCTAACGCCCATAACACTAAAGACTCACTAGACATCAATTCAATAGATTGGAAATGGATCGGCACAAAGGCGGTCTATAATAAAGTATCGATATGTAGATCTAAAGAAAAAGAGCAGTATATAGAAAAATTGTTGAATTGGAAGCGTACTGCTAGAATAGCATTACGGGTATCTATGAATACACCATCTGATATCAATATACTTCAAGCAGTTTGTACGTTGAGACCGTCAGCAGTGTTGAAGGTGGCTTTGTCGAGTTATTTAAAACAGAATATCGTAAATATAGCAGTATGGGAGGTTGTTAAATCAGTCATCTTTAAATTGGATCTCACCAAAAATAAAAGACTGCTAACAGAAATGGTAGAACGTGAAAGTTTGCCGGAGAATATAGAAGCCGAGTATTGGACGTGTATGTACAAAGTTCTTGAAAAAACGCAGAAAAAGAAAGCCATGCCTATTTTATGCCGCTTGAATAATATGTTTCACAAAGTGGATTCCAACTTCTTCTCTGAAATTATTAAGGAATACATCGAAAAGGATTTCAATATTTTTGAAGAAGAGGAACATAACGAGACAGTAAAAAAAATGTACATTAAAATTATTGCAAAATACTTAATGTTCTATCCCGAAGAAAGCTGCAAGGAAAATATTTGTGAAAGCTTCTTTAATGTTTTAAATAAAATGGAAGACAAAGATAAGGTTCTAGATTATGTTAATATCTTCATATTTAATTTGAAATATTCAAAAGCTTTCATGGAAAAAGAATATTCGACATCAATGAAGATCTTTGAAGAGATTCTTCGAAGATTGCGCGAAATCTTCCCTACAGATCAGTATTTCAATATATACGCCGATATACATTTAACTATGTTGTATTACAAAGCAATCAATCAAACTATGAAAGTTGATAAAGAGGTTTTTAATGATCTCCAAAAAGCAATAGAAGTCGTGGGACATTTATTTGGAAAATACATCGGGTATGAGATCAAGGAACTGGTCGGTCGATACTTTTGGAGTGTCATAGACTTGTATAAACAAAGGGTAGTGGAGTATCTCCAGTCATTCGAGTACAATAACGGCAGGTCGTGTTTAGTCACTTTCGTGATCAAAGGTATTCTAGACGTCGGTACTGTCGAGTCGTTAATATTAGCAGAACATGTAACTCGGAGGGAAATACATTATAATATTCGTGAACCACACAAGGAGGAGATCTTGAATGTGCTCAAACAGTCTGATAATAAGGAAGTCAAATTCTTTCTGTACGCTGATATATTACGTTAACTGTCGTACAATCAAAATTATATAACAAATCATGACACTACTGTGGTGCTTGCTTCTAAGATTATAATCCATTTTTTTTTAAATATACTTCGTTAAAATGTTCGTAAAGTATTTGTTTTTATATTAACCCCACCTAAAATATTAACGTATGTATTTATGAACATATTTTTTGTTCGGATCTGAATAAATATCTATGTTAAAATTATTATAAAAACATAAGGACTGAAGTTTACTTTGATAAATACCTTTGCTCTAATTTACTTTCAACAGATTCATGTTCATTCAATATCTAAGTAACACTATATATTTTATCAATTATCAGTATATTTATTACACAGCGTTATAATAACAAGACATTCCGTTTGTGCAACATTTTATTATAAATATAACTTACATAGTTAAAATTAACAGTAATACATAAACGAGTAATCAAGCCCAACAATATAAAGTTACTTCTCTTTGTTTAATGCCTCTATAAATTCTTCTAATTTTTCTTGTACTTGTCTTACTCGTTCTGAAAAAAATACATAGTTATTAAACAAAAATATTTAAAATATTTTGTATGATATTGTATATAATGTATACTGACTCAGTTCTTCAGCGAGTTCAACTCTTCTTCCTGATAACAGTTTCTTCTTTAACTCAGGGTCTGCTGCCATCTGTGGGTATGAAATGGAATCAATTACATTGTATCCCTACTAATATTATAATTGCGAAAGCAACTCTGTCTGTCTGTTACGCTTGCACGCCTAAACCACTGAACTGATTTTAATGAAATTTGGTACAGAGATGGAGTTGACCTTGAGAAAGAACTTATGATAGTTTTTATCCCAGACTTTTGAAAGGTTCTCTTTCAAACGCGATATAACCGAACTACACGCGGGCGAAGCTGCAGGCGGAAAGCTAGTTATCTATATATATTTATATTATCTATGGTTGTGTTATATATATGACTTATAAAGGAATTCAGTTGATTTGTTTCATATAAAAGAAATAATGATCGGCCAGTGCTGTATAGGGTAGTGCTTGTGACTGAATGTGAGGACGGCAGAAAGCTATACAACCGTCAAACAAAGTGCACAAGCCTAAGTTATTGTCTCATAATCTATTTTCATCTTGTTATTTGAGTGTGAGTTTAAATATGGTTGTAAAGAAATCAAGTAATAACATCTTGGACAGTACAAGTGTGCTTTTATTTATGAGTTCCAATCATCACAACGCTCATGATGGATATGAAAGGCCAAGACCGCCATGAGACATCTTCCTGACGCTCCTACACACACACACATATATATAAAAAATAACAGAAAATATTTCACAAGTGTTGTTATTTATTATGTAGAATTTCTTATGAAAAATTCATTTATTAATTTCGTTATTTAGTGGTATTCCATTGAAGTCACAAATACTTTTGATACTTTTTATTTTGATTCCTTCAGATGAATTCCTATACATTGTTCATGTAAACACATTTAAATACGGACATTCAGATAAATCTCTAAACCATTTTTTTAAAATCCATTCGACAATTATAATAAATATATATTTCTAACTTATTATTCCAGTCATAAGTAAATAGAACCAGGGTTTAAATTACTTTTAACTTAATATATATATATATATAGTCCCCGTACCTCGTCCAGTACTTCTCTAAGGTCCCTATCAAGTCTGGCCGCCTCTCTGTTGCTGATCTGTTGTCTGAGCGCGTTGGCCGTGGTCCGTAGAGCGGCCTGCACGCGCCAGAACATCACCACCTCACAGCACTCCTTCTGTAAACATTATCAACATATATATATATATATATACATACAGGGTGACTGGTGAATTACTATCAATATTTAAGGAGCATACTCGGTACATGATTCTCATTCGAATTATGTAAAAAAAATAGATACTTAATTTTTGACCAAATTTCCGTATAAATAAATAAAGTTTGGACACGTACTCAGCTTTGCCGGCGCCAGTGTGTCGCTACTCCCCAACCCCCGCCCCGTGGCTAGCGGGCCATTAGTCAGCTATTAGTCGCGCGAGCGCCGCCGTAAGGTCCGTACGTTCGTCTTCCCGCGCGCGCGCCTAGCGATCGATCTTACGCGTATACCTAATAATAATCTGTCGTGTGTGCGTGTGACCCGTTATTACTTATTAGTAATTAAATATTGCTTTTCAATACACAAATGCAGAATACTTGGACATGGTTCATGCGTATGCGCGTGCAAATGAAAGCTTGCCGGGCGCAATCAATTTGTACCGGGAGATGTTCCCCAATCGTCGAGTACCTACGGCCAGCGACATCTTAAACGCTAATCAAAGATTACGAGACTTCGGACAGTTCCGTGTTCCAACACATGCCCAAGGAAACGTCTTGTGTATGCTACAGAGTATGTAAACAGAGAGGAGTTGAAATTAAAAATCAATAGTGATTTCAAAACTATTAAAAGTGACCCATTCGTATTAAATCGTGTGAAAGACAATATGTGTAAACGTGCCGAACTGTGTATCACACGAGAAGGAGCTCGCTTTGAACATTTGTTAAGGTTAGTGTAGTTATGTAGGTAAATAGGTAGTTTAATGATTGACAATTGTTGTAAATAAGTATGATTCCATTTTTAAATACGCCGGAAATACCAAGATAGGTAAACAGTTCATATTATTTTTTGTGTCAAGGTCACACCATTTACCTAGTCAATAAATTGGTTGCTTAAACGAAAGAAATATCTTGGTATTTTTGCCTGTCCTAAGCCAGGATTAAAGTATGAAGGGAAATGGATCATTTTTGTTTATCTAAGGTCTAACACGCGGCGGCGCGCGGCGTTTGGATGTAGGTAAACTACCGCGCGATAACTACATATACCTACGTACATAACTTTGTCATATATGATCGTCAACTACCACGTCACCAGTCACCCTGTGTATATATATATATATATATATAAGGAATAATTTTCTTGTATGCTTATTTAGATCTCCCAATACATAATAAGAAAAAGGTCATTAAGGAGCGGCATAAATTGCTGGCGACCTGGTGATATTTTACTCAAAATAAATTGTCTTTGTTCAGTTATAAAACTTATGGTAATGGTCATTATAAAAGTTATCTCGGGACTTTTTGGTTGCGCTTTAACTACTGAATAACATTACACTAGGGTTGAAAATAAAAAAATAACCCACATGTCCCTAACACCTTGTTAGTGTCAAATTCATACAAGACTTATTCGCGTTATAAGCATACATTAAACCCCTTCTATATACATACTCTATATATAATTATATATCTCACCTCAGCGCCGTTCTGCTGTGAGTACAGATAGAAGCTCTTCTTACAGTCGTTAGCGCGGGACTGGGCCCGGGAGAGGAAGTTACTGGAAAGTTCCATACACATTAAATATAGCCTTAAAACGTTATATGTATATTATAAGGTGATTGTGCGTGTTTTACTTAAGGTAGACCGGTTTCCATGTTTCTCTGATGTATTCATTGTCCACCTCCACTCCTCTACGACGGAGGTTGTCACGAACAGCTACCACCTGCACACAGACATGAGGTTAACTCAAACTCAAATAACTTTATTTAATATAGAAGCATTACACTTTCTTATTGATGGTCACTTGAGACACTACCACCGGTTCGGTAAAGAAAATACCCTGACCTGAGAAGAACCGGCGGAAGAAACTCAGCGGGATTATTTTTATATTTGTCTCATATATTATATAAACAATTTAATATGAGATGAAATAGCCAGGAGGCGATCGTTTCATTCCCAAGGTGTGCTATCGATCATAAACTCATTAATTGTATAGTAACCTTTTGCACACAAGCGTTCCTTAACAGACAGAGTAAGAGAGAGAAAGAGAGAGAGAGAGAGATTTATATATATATATATATATATACTAGTTTTTGCCTACAACTTAGTCTGCGTTATTTTCAGAAATAGAATGTATATCTGACCGGGCGAACACTATTTCTCCTTAAAGACAGTAGATAAGATTTTGGATTTGATCAACTTATTTTTTTTTCAATCGAATGTTCTTTTCCTTCTTCTAAGCTATATTTCTAATCATCGTCCAAACTCATCCAGCCATTCTTGAGTTTTAGATAGTGTAACTAACACGACTTTCTTCTATATATACAGATATCTATAATCTAGTTATTCTAGTATAATGTCGTACCTCGTCGTAAGCCAGCGAGGGTCTACACGAGCCGAGTCTCTCGAGCTCGGTCCGTACTTCAGCTCGTCTGTGTTGCTCCTCGGTAGTGGACGTCCAACGGAGCCAACGCTCACGGAACCCGGGACCTACGACATACAGATAAAGAAGATACTTATGATAATGATATTTAAGTAAATACAGACAAATTGGGGAACTACATACACAAAATAAAACCGGACATAATACTGTAACTTTAAATTATACATGAAACTAATATTTTCGGATTTTACTTCGCGATTTATAATCTATACTAATATTATAAAGCTGAAGAGTTTGTTTGTTTATTTGTTTGTTTGAAAGAGCTAATCTCCGAAACTACTGGTTCGAATTGAATAATTCTTTTTGTGTTGGATAGTCCAGTTATCGAGGAAGGCTTTAGGCTATACAACATCACGCTACGACCAATAGGAACAAAGATATAGTGGTAAATGTGTAAAAAACGGGAGAAACTATTTCATATTTAAAGCCTTCCGTTGCGTGCGCCGTGAAAACGGTTCAAGATACACAAAAAATATGTTTTAAAGAATAATAGCTCTTTTAGTGATCTAAAAAACACTCCGCGACAGTATATGTCTATCTTTTAAGATTAACTCACAACAACCGTTTTTATGGTACCTAATTTGGTCGAAATAATTTGTTTAAGTTGTATCAACATAATAATAATATTAATCTTTATTCAAATAAACAAATAAATATGTTGTTGGTTAAGAGTATTTCATCTGTATATATAAAAATGAATTGCTGTTCGTTGGTCTCACTAAAACTCGAGAACGGCTGAACGGATTTATCTTATCTTAGTCTTGAATGTTCGTAGAGGTTCAGGGAAGGTTTAAAAGCTGAAAAAAATTTATTTAATTCCGGGAAAACTTTAAAAACAGCCCTTTCTATTTCCCATACAAACGTTTTTTTTGACATTAGATTTGACAACTAACTAATATGTCAATCATTCTGTTCGAATGAAACAGGAAAAATCTGATTATTTTTGGCCTCTAAGACGGAATAGAGTTCGTCCGGTCAGCTATACATATATTACTAATGACGAAATTAACGCGGACGAAGTCGCGAGCAAAAACTAGTTGAGAATATAAACAAAACATAGGTTTTATCCTGGAAATTCTACGGGAACTCGGCCATTCCGAAAACCCCACAAGAACGGGAACTATGTGGGAAGAACCAAAAATCTGCTTTAAGTCACTTTTCCACGCGGACGGAGTCGCGGCAAAAGCGAGTAAAAATAAAACGCGAAGTAAAATCCGAAAATATTAGTTTCATTTAAATGAATTCTCGCGAAAGTCTTAGATCTCATTATTTAAATTATACCTACAGATTTTGTAGATTTGAACTTGGGTGTCTCTGTGTCTGCGTGTATGGGAGTTTATTTGTGTCTGAGCGTGTGTGTGTCTGTGTGTGTGTGTGTGTTTGTCTCACCCGTCATGTCCCTTAGCTCCCTCTGCACTTCGTCCCTCTTCTCCTTGAGCGCGGTCTCCATAAGCGCCACGGCCGCGTCCCACTCGCCGCGGGAACGAACACATCTGTCTTGAAGGGCGTTCAGTTGTAACACGCGTAGAACCTGACATACATACATCAATTAGTATAAAAATATTTATTGTTTTAGTACTTTTACTAACAACTGTTCATTGGACATGTGCAGTGCTCTTAACTGCTGATTGTGTAATATATAATACTACTAATATTATAATTGCGAAAGTTTGTGAGTGTGTGTATGTTTTACTTCTTCACGCTCAAACGGCTGAACCGATTTTTAGAAAATTTTGTATACTGGAAGCTGTCATCCAGGAAAAATATGAAGGCTACTTTACATCCTGGAAATCGGCGGATAACACCGCGGGGCGCAGCTACTAATATTATAAGTCCACTTGAATAAAGATCTTTCTAATCCATACAACCTCCATTTCCCTACATCACTCTACCCCTCTATATATATTCTTTCGCCGGTTCTTCATGTCAGGGTATTTTTTTTTCCGAACCGGTGGTAGTGTCTCAAGTGACCATCAATAAGAAAGTGTAATGCTTCTATATTGAATAAAGTATAGAGTTTGAGTTTTACTCACATCCTGGGCCCTTTCTTCCCACTGATGTCTATTCAACGCCTCCTCCACGGCCGCTCGTTTCACAGGTTCATATATAGGGTCCGTGTCTTGTGACCTCGCCAGTAGTTCTATAAACTCCTCTCTTAAAGCATCTCTGCCCGCCTGTATCGATTGTTTAGCCAACTCACTCTCCGCCCATTCACGGAGCTTTATGTCCACTGACGTGTTGAATTTGTCTGAAATATATATAACAACATTAATTAGTTCCAGAAAATAGTCTGCTATATTCGTAATGAGAGGTTATGATATATGTATTTACGAAGATTTTTGATCGATTACAAATAAAAAGTCTTCTTTTTGACATTGGATACATGCTGTGAAAATCAATTTCCGAAATCTGTTACATTAACACTATTATTAACTTTACCTACTACTATTTAATAATTACCCATTATAAAATACGTGTTTTTAATAAAAAAAAAACCCCTTATAACTAACAAATTAATGAATTCAGATTAACTTATATCCTCCCCGCTTCAATACTTTACATACCTGATGATTTAACTAACACTAGCAGTATATAATATATAATAATAACACAAAGTACAACTAAATATATCACAATATTCAACAGTTAATAACAATATGAATGTCTGTATGACGATTGTTAATATGTAATGATCCGTCTACATACAAAACTAGGCGACCTCTATCACTGATGCGTCGTATATATACTCATATAATTAATCTTACTGTAATCAAAATCGTATGGATCGATCCATATTGCCGGGTTCCTATCAGAGCCGGTTTGCTTATATTTCAACTGTGTTGCTTTAGGCCGACCTGGTGACACAGTCTTTTATAAGGATATAGAGGTCTACTCAAAAGACCATCGGTCTACTCAGTAAATAAACTAAAAAATTCATTAAAAGTAAGTTGATCAGTACGATTATCTATTCCACATTTCTCTTCTCATTTCCTCCATCAAAACGTTTTCTGGTAGAGATCTCTTTTAAGAGATAAGTTATCCTTTGTACATGACATTTCGTTTATAATACTTTAATTATTACTATTTTTTTTGGTACATAAATAAATAAATAACTAAAATCTATAGCAGATATTTAAAAAATCAACTAAGTTATACATAGTTCCGTCTTCTCAATAGACCATCATCTTATTAGCGTGTTATTTCCTGGTCTACTCCTTATTATACACATATCGTACCGACGTCATCATGCGCCAGCGCAGCGGCCGGTAAGTATATTCCCCCGAACACCTTCTCATGTGTTGAGGTCCACAACTCGGCAGTGAGTCTCTGCTCCCAGGCGGGCGGAGGAACAGCTGACAGCTCAGCTGATTGATCTAACAGCTCGGCTCGAGCTCGCTCGAACAGCTCGTCACGATCTAACTCACGCTGTCTGAAAGAAGATTATATTAATTACATATAAAGAAACATTACTCTTGTTTAGTATCGTCTGAAATGGATATTACTGTCAATACATTTGCATATTTATTTTGCTGGTTTTTGACCAATGAAAATATATAATCACAATATTTTTGTGGGGGAACGAAATTAGTACACTACACATCCTACTTATATTATAATTGCAAAAGTTTGTATGTGTCTATGTTTATTACTTCTTTACGCTCAAACGACTGAACTAATTTTGATAAAATTTTGTATACAGGAAGCTGACGTCCAGGAATAACACATACCAGGGGCTACTTTAAATCCCGGAAATCCGCGGGTAACACGGGACGCAGCTAGTATAAAAATAAAATGTATTATATATTAGTATACCTAGGGAAGGTGTTCTTCCATTCTGTCTCCAAGTTGAATCTCATAGCCTTGAAGGCGTCTGCCTGTTGTTCGACCGTGTCGCGGACCATACGCCAGAAGCAGTCCGCCACGCCGAGCGACAGGTTGCGAGTGGTCACTTGACCCGCTGCTACTAGACCCTCTCTGAAGAGAAAAAAAATAATAAGAGAATCTCCTCGTATGATATTATAAGGGTATTTTCTTTTCCGAACCGGTGGTAGTGTCTCAAGTGACCATCAATAAGAAAGTGTAATGCTTCTATATTATTGAATAAATTTATTTGAGTTTGAGTTTAAGGACATTTGAAGTCCAACGTGAGAGGAATAGTTGTCTTGAAGGCACCTTCATCCTATGTTCATATTATATACATTATGTGCTTATGTTATTTTAGTATTTGCCACAGTTTGAGTTTTAAGGAATTTTGAAAATAGTTTAGGTTTCTTTTCATATATCATTGAATTATTGGTGTCAAATACGGATTGAATAAATGAAAGTACAGTAGAAACTCGATTATCCAGCTCTCAGTTATACGGATTCGCGATTATCCGGACTACGGATAAGTCCTGACAAGAAAAAATGTAAGAGAGTGGTGTTGTTGAGAATGGCGTACGTCAAATGACGATTACCAAATATTCTAAACCAAATTAAAGTTATCATTTTAATTCATGATTAAATCTGCAGTTTTTAGTACACACACTTATATGTATGTATATGTAATCTAAGAAAATGTATCCTTTAATTATTTTTTAACAAACATTGATTTTCATTGATATATATTCGTTATTTTTTTAAATAAACATTTAATATTATGTACTACATAAGCACAAAACCGTCTTTTCTACATACAATCGCTTATATGATTATCCGAATGCCTATCGATAACAATTAGTCCGGTTAATCGAGTTTCTACTGTATATCTATACTAATATTATAAAGCTGAAGAGTTTGTTTGTTTGTTTGTTTGTTTGTTTGAAAGCGCTAATCTCCGAAACTACTGGTTCGAATTGAATAATTATTTTTGTGTTGGATAGTCCAGTTATCGAGGAAGGCTGTAGGCTATATAAAATCACGCTACGACCAATAGGAGTAAAGATATAGTGGCAAATGTGTAAAAACCGGGAGAAATTATTTCATCTTTGAAGCGTTGCGTGCGCCGTGAAAACGGTTCAAGATACACAAAAAATATGTATTAAAGAATAATAGCTCTTTTAATGGATTAAAAAACAGTCCATGACAGTATATGTCTATCTTTTAAGATTAACTCACAAAAACAGTTTTTGTGGTACCTAATTTGGTCGAAATAATTTGTTTAATTGTATCAACATAATAATATTAAACTTTATTCAAATAAACAAATAAATATGTTGTTGGTTAAGAGTACTTCATCGTGAATAAAAAAACATAGGTTTTATCCTGAAAATTCTACGGGAACTCGACCATTCCGAAAACCCCGCAAGAACGGGAATTATGTGGGAAGAACCAAAAATCTGCCGGAAGTCACTATTCCACGCGGACGGAGTCGCGGCAAAAGCTAGTTGAATATAAGCTGATAGCGAGAAAATTAAATTCCTACAATTTAAGCTTCTATAGATATCAATAACTCACTTAAACAGTTTCGAGGATCTAAAGAACCGTTCCTCATACTCTCTAATGCTCTGTATTGAGTCGTCCTTCCTACTGCGGCCCGTCACTACCGCGTAGTAGCCGAGAGCCTTCATAGGGAACAACTTGCCTTCTAGGATACGACGGATCTGAGAACAGACAAGATAAAGCTTATATATTTTTAGCGCTGCAGACAAAAAGGGGATGGTGAGAAACCCAGAAAGAAATGGCGGCGTTACCATAGCTCACAATTAATGTAATTATTTGGCAGACCCTGGCTAAAGCTGGTAAATTGCCAGGTAGAAGAAGACAATTAATGTAATAATTTAATTTAAAGTTGTAGAGATTTGAAATGATACTCGCGAAAATCTGAGATTTCATTTGTAAAGATTTTTCAGTAGGTGAAAAAGGGGGGGGGGTTAAAGAATAATTTATTCTCAAAATGGGCAGGAGACAATAAGTATGGCAACCCTTGATCTATGTATGCATCATATATATTATGATATCGTCAATGTATTAGTTCCGTATCTTACCCTGTTAGGGTTGGCGAGGTTCTCTTCAGCCAGGTCCACTTTGGTGAGCACGAAGATGGTCCTCTTCCCTTGAGGGTCGCAGGAGGCCACGAGGTCCGTCACGTTACTACGTTCAGCATCAACTGAACCGTCCTATCGATACATGGATTAGATACAGATATTTGATTATAAGCTATAAGTGTATTTATTTAGATACAGGTATAGTGCGTTTGATTTAGGCTGAGCTATGTATTTGTGTGAGTGCACACGGATAGTGTAGGTGTGATGTCAAATTTTTCAATAAAACGTTCTTTTCTAGTTTTAAACCGGTTTGTACCGCTTTTCACTTTCACCGCACCTTCCTCACTTCACCTTTTGTAATGGTAGCAATATCAAATGTTGAAAACGCAATGTCAAGTGAATAACAATTTGTAGTTCTTTCAAAATTCTTATTAATCAATATATTTTTTTCCTCAATATTCAAAATATTTCCATCTGGACTTTTACAAGTTTTGCTTACTTTATAGCACTTATGTTATGTATCTATTTAAAATATAATAAAATTTAATTCTAAAACTTTTTTGTTTAACTGTACTTTTACTTTCACTCACACAAATGAAAAGTTCAGCTTAAGTCTAATGGACTATATTTGTTTATAAGGGTATTTACATGTAACCAACTAACCCAGCAAACGTTATTTTGCCATATAAAAAAGGGTTCATGATAATAAAGTTAAAATTTAGAGTTGTATTTATAATGCCACATTATAAAAAAAATAAAAACAAATAATATCGACCAAATCTTAAAAAAATTTAAGGGCGAACAACCTTATTCACTTAGGTATGAAACATATATAGTAGCCGATTCTCAGACCTACTGAATACATATAAAATATGGTAAAAATCTGTAAAGCTGTCCTCCGGATTATGATATAACATTGTGACATGAAAATATTATAGAAGAATTTAATATTTTCTCAGAGCCATTCCTGGTATATAATATTTTTCATCAATATCTATCGATCATTTGATCAGTTATATTGTAATAAGCGGACGGGTTTATTACTAATATATAATATGACACCCTGTATATACCTGTATACACAGTATGATCGCGTTAGGGTTGTCCATGTACTGTTTGGTCATCTGTTTGATCGCCTCCCTCGTGTCAGCCGCCATGTCCACTGTTTGTGTCTGTTGATATATATTATATTGTTATATACCTATTTATTTCTTTTTGGATTTTATTGATTAAAAACTTCTCTACTAACATGATGAAAATAGAACATCTTCTATATCCTACTAATAATTCCGAAAGTTTGTGAGTATGTGTGTATGTTTGTTACTTCTTTAAGTTCAAACGGCTGAACCGATTTTGATAAAATTTTGTATACAGGAAGCTGACGTCCACGAATAACACATAGGCTACTTTATATCCCGGAAATCCCCGGGTAACACCGCGGGGCGCAGCTAGTTTAATATAAGTATAAGAAATACCTCTATAGTACTGGTTGTTTATGGTTACAAAAATATTTATTTCTTCGTATATATGTAATATATACCGACCGATATAACACCTGGCAGGTCTACCAGCACCATCCGGGGCAGTCCCGGGCCCCTCACGGACATGGCGATGACGTCACTGGACACGGTTCTTCCCCCGCGGACACTGTTGCGCATGCGCAGCTCAACTTCTCTATAGCCAATATTGAAAACTAAGCTTCATGTATTGCATTTAAGATACTAATTGTACAATGACTAACTTTCTCAGATCTGCGAGGTCGGATTCCTTGTTGAGATCGAACTCTCTGGATGAATCTCTGAACTGCGCGACGTGGTAGGGACCCTCAGACAAAGTCACCTTCACCGGAGCTCTGTAAAACATTAAAAGTCATCAGATAAAAGTTTTCTATGAATTAAATCTATCTTTACTCAGCATAATATGAAGAATATTTCTCTAAAACTGCAATGGGATTCCAAGAAACATTTACTACTCAGAGCTTAATCATTTCTGTTATGTTGTGAGATCATCGAAGAAGAGGCCATGTGTTAGTCAATGTTAGTGATTATTATGTAATGTTTTATTGAATTTAAATTTTGATTTACTACAATTATTATATTTTGCATGATGTGATAGCCTATAATTAGAAGGGCATTTAAGTTATTATTAATATTTTGATAATGTAATAATGTTTTCTTTTGTTGGTTATCCAAATAAAATAAATGTGTTAACAGCACTATAGTGTGTGTGTGTGTGTGTGTGTGTGTGTGTCTGTGTGTTCCCTCCCTCACCTGGTACACATCTCCCCCGCGCCCCTCGGGAAGATCCTGGCCTGCGCGATCATCTCCAACACGGAAGTCTTCCCCGCGGACTGGTCTCCAACAACCACCACCCTCGGCAGTCGGCCAGCCTCGCCTGACTCCCAGCCTGCCAGCTCGTCCAACACAGACGAATACATGTCGATCAGGGACCGCTGGGGAATACATTATAATAATTAACTTCAATTATTATTGTCTTAAATCAGTGGTGGCCTAGTGGTTAAGGGGCCTGGTGGTTAAGGTTGAAACCTGGCAAGTACCAATGTCATTTTTCGGAGTCATATGTACTTTCTGAGAGTATTTAGACACCACTGACATACGGTGAAGGAAAACATAGTGAGGAAACCTGGACTTATTGTTTCACAATTATAAGTTTGAAATCACCAACCCGTCTTGAGCAAGCGTGGTGATTAATGCTCAAACCTTCTCCATGTGAGAAAGAGGCCTTTGCTCAGCAGTGGAATTCTGATAGGCTGATGACCTATATGTATTGTAGAAGTAGAACTTATTTACGCACTGTTGAGTTGGGAGTAAGCTGGTGAATGCGTGACGAAAGCGTTACGAAATGTGTGATAGGACGAGGCGAACGAAAATGAGAGGGAGATATAAATTAGTGAAGATACGTGTTTGTATTAATACATTTATAAACATATTCCATATAGATTGAGCGAAAGAAGTTTTACTTCAGTCGTGTGGTCTAAAGACCACTAGTTTTAATTTTTTTAATAACTAATCAGTTTCGTCTCACCGACCTTCATTTTCTTGGTAGTAGGCTGCCGTCCCTGTCTCAGCAGCATGTTCTGTTGTCTCAACTCTCTGTTCTCTTGTTCTAGTCGCTGCAACTCTCTTTGATATCTCGCTTGCAATGCTAACACCTCTTCTTGGAGGACGTGCACTCGTTTTTCTGATAAAAGAATATGAGAATATTAATGAAATCTAAGATTTTCGCGAGTGCTATTCATTTATATGAAACTAATAATTTTCGGATGTACTACGTGATTTTATTTTTGATAAAAACTACATAATCCTGACGTTTCGGCTACTTTACAGCAACTGTGATCACGGGCAGACGAGATGTGCAGACGATACATTTTCATTTATATGAGAATATAAA
The DNA here is from genome assembly GCA_916720795.1 of Danaus chrysippus. Taxonomy (NCBI): domain Eukaryota; kingdom Metazoa; phylum Arthropoda; class Insecta; order Lepidoptera; family Nymphalidae; genus Danaus; species Danaus chrysippus. The sequence goes on from CAKASE010000068.1 coordinate 533,365, forward strand.
GCTACTAGCGCCGATGTTATATATTAGAACAATTGACGTAATAATAATAATAATAATGACGTAATAATACCATAGGCGGCAGCTTCTTCTGCCGCTGTACGAGCGGACGCCGTCTGTGGCGCAGGTTTACTCTGAAGGTTGTTCACTATCTTCGGAGCTGGTTCTGGAAAACAAAAAATATTATGAAGTTCTTGTAAAGGATAAACTAGTCCCAGCAAATGCTTAGATTAAAATACTAAGGGGCGTTAAGACGATTTAAAATCATATCAATTATAACTATGTATGATGCTTGTTTTTTTTGTCTAAATCATAGGGAATAAATTGATGTGATTTTAAATGTCAATGTCTGATAGATCCTAATAACACTCAACTCACCAATACTAGTATTATTAACAGCAGCCGCGGCCACAGCGTCCTCGTACCTCTGTGAGAGCCAGTCCCTCAGTTCAGCGGCCCGCGCCCTCCCAGCCTCCCGCAGACGAGGATCTGAGACCGACAGCGTCAGTGGCACACCTACGTACACACACCGTACTAGTGACTAGTGCACACACTAGTACACTGTCTAACCAGACCTAGACTTTAATAATGCACACACTGATTTCTTGGAATACACATCCGTAACATCTTTAAGCACACACATACACCATAAAAGTTACTATTGCATACACTGAATCATACAATCAGGCCTTGGTGGCACACTCAAGCACACACACCATAATAGTTAATATTGCACACACTAGGTCACTGTAGAACCTGACCTAGTCTGTAATGCACACACTGACTCAATGAGACAGACCTCAGTAACACACTCAAGCACACACACCATAATAGTTAATATTGCACACACTAGTTCACTGAATGACCTGACCTAGACTGTAATGCACACACTGACTCATTGAGACAGACCTCAGTAACACACTCAAGCACACACACCATAATAGTTAATATTGCACACACTAGGTCACTGTAGAACCTGACCTAGACTGTAATGCACACACTGACTCATTGAGACAGACCTCAGTAACACACTCAAGCACACACACCATAATAGTTAATATTGCACACACTAGTTCACTGAATGACCTGACCTAGACTGTTTTTTTTTTTTTTTTTTTTATGTGAAAGGTGGCAAACGAGCAGACGGCCCACTTGATGGAAGGTGGTTACCGTCGCCCATGGACATCCGCAACAAAATGTTGCGGATGCGTTGCCAACCTTGTTTTTTGAGGATAGGGAGGGGTGGGAATAACGAAATGAAAGGAAAGGGTAGGATTAGGGAAAGGGCATCCGGCTCTCTCACTCATCAGACGAAACGCAGCAAGCAAAGGCTACTTCACGCCGATCTTCTGTGAGAGGGTGGTACTTCCCCGGTCGAGCCAGCCCATGTTCGAGCTGTAGTAACTGACCACAGCTAGGCTCTACCACCTTCAAAATGTAATGCACACACTGACTCAATGAGACAGACCTCAGTAACACACTCAAGCACACACACCATAATAGTTAATATTGCACACACTAGTTCACTGAATGACCTGACCTAGACTGTAATGCACACACTGACTCATTGAGACAGACCTCAGTAACACACTCAAGCACACACAAGTTAATAGGGACTAGTGTACACACTAGTTCACTCATGTACCAACTTGTTCAAATTTGCAAGTGTTGAGTTGCTTAGATAAAGATTTTTCATAGCACACAAATCTAACAATTTAACACACTAAATACATGTGGAAAAGATTAAGAAAAATATGACTTTTCCAAAATAGACATACAAAATACTAATTATCTAAAAAATCTCAAATTAATATATAAAACTTCCTCATTTTAATGTTAAGTAGAGTAAAATAAAAATATATCTATATTATACTTAACACAATATGTATGGAAACTTAGTTATTTTTATAAATTTATTTAAATGAAAAATTTGCTTCCTGGAAAATAATTAAACATTGGGTTTACTTAAGAGATATCTAAAATCTATTCCCTACAAATGTGATGAATAACCTGTTCTTAATATAAGTTTAATATTTATAAAATTACTAAATAATATTTTTTTATTAGTTAATCAAACTACTTAAAATTGTTAAGAAAATATAAATATGTGCTTAAAATATAGTGCAAATACTTATTTTGGAGTAAAATAATTAGCATCTACTTAACTAATAACAAATACAAATACCACAATATTTAAACTAACACATATGTACCTTTAGACCTTTATCATACTGATAGGAGCTTTACAAACATATATAACTACAAGTACATAACTACATATATACATTTCCATCAATATATATTCTGATGGAGATATTAATGTTAAACTATTTACCAATATAATATCTTAATTACATCAGTAATTATAAAAGAATTTTATGTATTTGAAATTTTTATTAAGACATTACATTATAATTCACTCATATATTTCTTTAAAACTATGTTAAAACAACAATATGAGTTTACATATGATATATGTTAATTTTAAATATCACTATTAGATTTCTTAGGTATTTGATAGCACTGTGTGCTTTAATTGGTGAATATATATGGAAATATTGTTAAAATTAAAACATATTGTCTTACCGATCTGCAGTTGGTCTCCGATCCTGTCTTTGGCCGTAATAAGTGTAGTAGTGAATCTGTCCCATTGATCATTGTCAGGTAACATATCATTTAACCAGCCCATATCGGGAAGTCCATCTTTCCATTCTGAATATTTCTGAAATTATTAAATTGTAATCATAATATAAAATTTTTGCCAATATATAGGTAAATGTGTCTACAGTGTGTGAGTATATAGTATGCAGTGGTGTGCACAGAAATTTGGGGTAGGGTAAGTAGAATTTGTGTTAAAAAAAAAAATACCAATTTTCATAATTTCCTCCTCTAAAACATTGATAATGAGATCTTTCGCAAGTATTCATTTAAATGAAACTAATATTTTCAGATTACTATGTGTAATTTATTGTTTTTAACGGGCAGACAAGATGTCTACCATGATCATCCATATAGGGTATGGTATGCAGTGCTTATTTGCATCTATGGTATGCACGCCACTGATTGTATGTGTATACAACTAATTTGAGAATCAAGTATAATATTAGAATTATAGGATATATAATTTCAAAATCAATTTACTTTATCTAGAAATGATCAGATGATAGGTAAGCTTATAGGTTCATCTATAATAAATAGGTTTACCTTATTTAGTGTCATTCCACCGCCAACAGCTCCTCCCAATACCAAGTAACGTATCTTAAGAACCCCTCGCACGGCTCTTGCTATCAGCATACCATATTGACGACGGGGAATGTGGTTTGGTACTGGTCTATTGAACAACACACTTCTACCGGTCCAAATTGTAAACGCGACAGCCCGCTGATCGACTATTGACGGCGTCTTCTTGAGAGACATTCTGGAATCAGTTACAATGGAAATTGAATCTACACATTAATATTATACGTTATAATCGAGAATTTATATAAAATATATATAGGCTATTCTAATATTTTAACAATTACGTAGTGTTAGATCTTATGATAAAAGTAAGGTTTAAATTACGAAAAATTTTCTAACCAAAAATTAAGTTACAATGAGTGAAGACTTTTTAAGGTGTAGTAGCTTACCTCATTCGATGATTTAATATTCTCGACATGATGTTTTGTTAAATCAGTTGTAGTATTTTAGTTAGATCTAATTGAGATATTCTTAAAACATAATAACCAATAAGTTATAGTTTTCTGCTTTACAAGTTCATACACAATGCCGGTCTATTTTATATAATTAAATTTAACAAACAAATCAACTCGTTATATAATAATAAATAATTATTGTAAATACATTACACAATCAACTTGTATAGCATTATGATCTATTTCATATTTTGAAAAATTGACAATTTACTGACTGACTGCAGTCAAGGAAATCTTCATTTTTCTTTTGATTTCCGTTTTACGCTGTGATTATTTATTAAGTTTTAAAATAAAATTTGTAAATTATTACGAAATTACGAAAAATATGTTTAAATATAAATCTTTAATTTAACATAGGCAATAGTTTAAACAAATTTATTAAAAACAAAAAAAAAAAAATGTTACAAGTGGCAACTCCATATGAGGTAAAACGTCAAAAATGGTATAAGTGTAAGATTTGCTTTTCGCTGCAGTGTTTTTTTTAAATTCACGTAAAGATAATTCGCTCCTCTATTTCATCTATGTGGTATTAAAGTGTGACTATTATATTTTAATGCGAGTAGACATAGTAAGAACTGGGAACTTACAATGACCTTTGAGTGATTGATGACATCTTTAAAATCTGCTTACTATGTGAGTATTTTAAGTTACTGTAGCCAATACCAAGGTTGGGTTGTGTTTATTCTTCATTAATTAACAGAGCAGTGGGGTTTTTGACCACGAGATAGTGATATCATAGTCGGTCATAGTCAGTACTGAATTTATCTCCTATGTTAATGTAAAGAAATTCGCGATTCTTCGCGTAGGGCTTCTTGTTTTATTTTTAGATCATTAACTGCGTATACATTAAATGTTTGTTTGCTTGTCCGCTTGTGTTTACAGGGTTCTCTTTAAAGGGAATGTTATTTCAGATTGTAAGGCAATAAACCAACCAGATAATATTTTCTTCAGTCTTAATAATTTTCTAATCAGCTGTTTGTTAAGTGTTTTTATGATATAATAAAAATAATTCATGTATAAAAGGCACAGTATAAAATAGTTGTTAATTAGGTAGAATCATAATTTATTTATTACTGATAAAGTTTTCCTTCATTGTTAGAAACAGCACAAAAACAAGTCATTAATGTCAGGATATTATAATTTTAAACTCAATTGTCAAAGGTCATATTACTTAGCTTTTATATAAATATAAGCATGGAAATACTGTATAATGTAGGTGCTAAACATTTGAATTATCATTAAACCAAAGAATCATATAATACTTAATTTATTTATAAGTTTATAAAATTATGTATTTTTTGTTATTGTCTAAATATTGCTTCTAACTTAGTTATTCAAATTTAAAATAGAAATTATATGGAAAGATTAATTTCATGTAATTATATAAACGAAAAATTTAAATTCCTTTTGTTTTATAAAAAATGTTGTATTATTTCAAATATAATTGTACACTTTTCTTTTCTTTATTTTACTCCTATTATTTGTCTATATTGGTGTACAATGAAGAGTATATAAATAAATAATGATTAAGTAATGCTTACATTGGTTCGGTTTAGTATTTTCTTATCCTGAAACCTAGAATTATTTTTATAATTAACTATTGCATGTGACAATCTTTACATATCAAATATTTTTTGAGATATTTTATTATTCCTATGATGTTTATTTGGTTTTCAAAATCTTTGAACAAAACCTCCTTTGGTATATGGAATTGAATCAGAATAATGCCTTTTTGAGTACAAAAATAATAAAAAATTGGCCTATAATTAAAAGAGGTATATCAAAAATATTTTTTTTTGTTTATTTGTCTAATCACTTTAATTTAATTTACTCCTTACAACATTACCTATTTATTTCAATAAAATTGGTGCAGATTTTAGGGTAAATTTATAACATACAGACAGAGAAAATAAAATTATAAATTACAGTTGAAAGTTATTAAATTAAAATATTATTTTTATTTTATTCACTAGTATCATTTGTATGTATTTTTTTACATAAATAAGCTACTTCTAAACATCATACTTGTCTGATAGAAATGTAAATAGTATGCACAAGCACATTTTGGAACTAATATTATAGTACATAAACAGTTTAAATTATTTAAATCTTCTTTATATCGTAATAGAGTTTATTATTGAATGATGAAGACCTATGAGGTCATCAGAATATTTGTGTTAGTTATTTGTGGTGGGTGGAGGAATTTTAAGGATGGCATACTTAACTTATAATGAACTGACATACACATGGAAATAAATTTATAATGATTCAACTACCAGCTGATGGAATTATACAAGTTTTTACACCTGTATTTTCTTACACTATTATAATTTAATTATTATTATGTATTGGTAATTTTTCCTTATAAGTTTTATGTGTAATTTATGTTATTACATTTCTGTTGTCTATTTGGGCAGTTAAATATAGTAATGTGTGAATTATTATAGATATTAATAAATATTCAGTTATATCCGTATATTATATATATTATTGGCCGTTTTTATCTCTAGCTTCCGTTGCAGTTTGATGTGTCCATGTAGATAATCACCATTCACAGTCCTTATCATTTGTACACACATATGACCATATTAATACCTTATAGCCTATATATAATAAAATATATATAAACTAGCTTTCCGCCCGCAGCTTCGCCCGCGGGGAGTTCGGTTATATCGCGTTTCCAAGAGAACTTTTCAAAGTCTGGGATAAAAACTATCCTATATTCTTTCTCAAGGTCAACTCTATCTCTGTACCAAATTTCATTAAAATCAGTTCAGTGGTTTAGGCGTGAAAGCGTAACAGACAGATAGACAGACAGAGTTACTTTCGCATTTATAATATTAGGGATATAATATATATATGTGACGAAAAGTTATTATGACAAAGTTAAATACTCTCAGCAATATGGCTTCAAATCATTAGGCATTTGAATATATTATACTATGTATTGTATTTAACAAAAATATATGTTTTAAATAACAATACAGATATTTCCTATAAGTAGTTTCCGTAGTTAAATGGTCGCGATGACGTCATCATTCTCTTTAATTAATATAAAAAATTGTATGAGATATGTTCCATTAAAGACACGAGCGTATTGATAGCTTCCTTATGTTATGTTGCGGAATATTTAGTATGAGTCGTGATAGTAATCATATTTACAGTTAGATTTATGCAAAACGTATTACTGATTAACTGTAAGTTTGGTCGTGAATCATGTTAGTTAGCATGTTCTTTTTAATTATATATTTTTTATATATTCTGAGTTAGTATTTTGAATTTTATTAGTCAGTGGTCGCCTAGTGGTTAAAGTGCCCGCCTCTCCTTGCCGAGGGCGCGGGTTCAAACCTGGCAAGTACCAATGTGATTTTTCGGAGTCATATGTACTTTCTGAGAGTATTTAGACACCACTGACCTACGGTAAAGGAAAACATCGTGAGGAAACCTGGACTTATAGTTTCACAATTATAAATTTGAAATCACCAATCCGTCTTGAGCAAGCGTGGTGATTAATGCTCAAACCTTCTCCATGTGAGAAAGAGGTCTTTGCTCAGCAGTGGGCTCTGATAGGCTGATGACGACGATTTTGAATTTCAATAAAAAAATCTGACTTTAAGACACACGAAAATACTATTGTACCTATATATTGATAAATGCGTGTATGTTTAATTATTATTTTTGTAAATCAATGCCATTTCCATTACTTCATATGTTACATTACGTTTATAAACGTGACCCAAAAATGAAAGTTATAATAATAAAGCTCGTTAAATACAAGCAATTAATATTTAACTTCCAACATTGACCGGAGTTCCAACATTGATACTGTCTGACCTACATACGTATAATAGGATTTAATGTTTAAATATTAGGGAAATTAGGGGATAAGGGATACATTGTGAGTTTGTGTGTGTGTGTGTGTGTGTGTGTGTGTTTGTTATATTAGATTGTGTTAATCTTATAAAGGATATTTTTCTTATTACTAATATTTGGACATGTATTAGAATACAAATGTGTTACTTCTTCTTCTTTTACCTGGCAATTTCCCAGCTCTAGCCAGGGTCTGCCTTAAATGTTGTGAATAGTTTTGGCTAATTGTTTTTACGACCGGCCGCCTGCCTGACATAAACCCTCTTTTGGAAATAATACAAATATGTTACGTACGTATTCAATTTTTATTTATTACGTTACTTAGTTTAAAAATATAATTTTTATGTTTTCAAAGTATTCAGATATTAATGTGTATAAGTAGATAGTCTTCTTTTGTCATTGGAACAAAAGGTTTGGAATAGTTAAACGGTGATTAAAACAATCGTGAATAGACTTTTACTGGGATGGTACTCTTATCAACCAAAGCTTCATTTACATCTACCATCAAAAGCGACTGTTTCAAGTCAGTAATAAAAATATGTTAAACTAGCTTTTGCCGCGGCTTCGTCCGCGTGGAATAGTGACTTCCGACAGATTTTTGGTTCTTCCCACATAGTTCCCGATCTTGCGGGGTTTTCGAAATGGTCGATTTCCCGTAGAATTTTCAGGATAATGTTTGGACGTTTTTTTAATTCACAATGAAGTACTCTTAACCAACAACATATTTATTTGTTTATTTGAATAAAGATTAATATTATTATGTTGATACAACTTAAACAAATTATTTCGACAAAATTAGGTACCATAAAAACGGTTTTTGTGAGTTAATCTTAAAAGATAGACATATACTGTCACGGACTGTTTTTTAGATCATTAAAAGAGCTATTATTCTTTAGTACATATTTTTTGTGTATCTTGAACCGTTTTGACGGCGCACGCAACAGAAGGCTTCAAAGATGAAATAATTTCTCCCGTTTTTTACACATTTACCACTATATCTTTGCTCCTTTTGGTCGTAGCGTGATGTCATATAGCCTACAGCCTTCCCCGATAACTGGACTATCCAACACAAAAAGAATTATTCAATTCGAACCAGTAGTTTCGGAGATTAGCGCTTTCAAACAAACAAACAAACAAAGAAACAAACAAAGAAACAAACAAACAAACTCTTCAGCTTTATAATATTAGTATAGATATGTAAATAAATATATTATAGTTTACAAGCAACATCTGTATCATATATTTCTCGTTGAATGAGATATATTTATATTTTCTTTATGTACGACGAATTAAAACTCGGCACTTTGTAACTTTTCTGTGACAGCTCAGCTTTGTGATATATTTCGAAAAGAGTATCTTTATGCAAAGTATAAAGACTGTTTGAAACAATCTGAAAAATGTGAAAATGATGTTCGGACATCTCGTAATATGGAATTTTTTCTGAAATATTTTTACGTCCTTTTTGTAAGAAAAAAAAAATGAATAAGAATTTTGTTATAATTTTATTTATGAATGAAAAAAATCACCTGTTTTAAAAGATTTATACATAAACTATCAATTATTTTTATCATTAAACATTAAGAAACACTTGAAGTGTCTTCGTGTGTTATTATCAGTTTAAGTGGTAATAATTCTAAATATTAATGTTAAATCCGTTAATTAAATTAAACGTTTGATCTTATATAATAATATATTCATTCTATCACATGTGGCTTCATCTGTGAAGGCTAATTGTTTGGGACTTTGGGTATATTTTCTTTTTCTATGCGAAAGGCAATCGAGCAGACTGCCTACCTGATGGAGGTAGTAGACATCTGCAACGTAGATTTTCGAATGTGTTGCCACCCTTGATTGGGAAAGAGGGGGAATAAGGGCATCCGTCTCTCTCACTCATCGGACGAAACGCAGTCATTAAAGACTACTTCACGCCAATCTTCTGTGAGAGGGTGGTACTTCCGCGGTCGAGCCAGCTCATATTCGAGCTGTAGTAACATGACACAGCTAGGTTCTAGCACCTATATACATATATCTTTTATGAATTTAAATTAATCTGTGACATATTTACTTGTTATTGGACCGCCTGCATCTTTTTTAACATATCACTTAGATTATATTCTACAGTTGTATTTGATTTTGTTCTTTGAATGCTCGTCAGGATTGAGATGAGAAATGATCTTATGACTATTGGATCTTCAGAGACGATTGTACATTATTCTCTTATTAAGAACTTTTATTTGTATTAATTACGAATACTTATATTTACCTTCTCCATGTGAGAAAGAGGCCTTTGCTCAGCAGTGGGCTCTGATAGGCTGATGACATGACTTATATTTAATACCTATTACATCTTTCTGTCCTAATTTTTAGGTATACTTATTTGGTGATTAACATATACAGGGTGACTGGTGAATTACTATCGATACTTGAGGACGTGATATTTGACGATCATATATGACAAAATAAAAATTAATATAACATAAATATTAATAAACTTCTAAGTAAAGTTAACCAAAAGTTATGAAATTAATTACGCATCGTGTGAACACCCTACAGATTAGGTATACACACACACACTCGCGTGCGGCGGCGTGGTGTTGTATCAGCACGCCGCCGCACGCGTCCACACTTTATTTATTTATACGGAAATTTGGTCAAAAATTAAGTACCTATTTTTTTTACATAATTCGAATGAGAATCATGTACCGAGTATTCTCCTTAAATATTGATAGTAATTCACCAGTCACCCTGTATATTTGTGTGTTTGTGTGTTTTATAAAATTATCCTCATCTCTGCAATTATTGTTACATATTTATTAATCTATACTAATATTATAAAGCTGAAGAGTTTGTTTGTTTGTTTGTTTGAAAGCGCTAATCTCCGAAACTACTGGTTCGAATTGAATAATTCTTTTTGTGTTGGATAGTCCAGTTATCGAGGAAGGCTGTGGGCTATATAACATCACGCTGCGACCAATAGGAGCAAAGATATAGTGGTAAATGTGTAAAAAACGGGAGAAATTATTTCATCTTTGAAGCCTTCCGTTGCGTGCGCCGTGAAAACGGTTCAAGATATACAAAAATATGTATTAAAGAATAATAGATCTTTTAATGATCTAAAAAACAGTCTGCGACAGTATATGTCTATCTTTTAAGATTAACTCACAAAACCCGTTGGTCGAAATAATTTTATAAAATCATTATTCAAATAAACAAATAAATTTATTGTTGGTTAAGAGTATTTCATTGTGAATTAAAAAAAACATAGGTTTTATCCTGAAAACTCTGCGGGAACTCGACCATTCCGAAAACCCCGCAAGAACGGGAACTATGTGGGAAGAACCAAAAATCTGCCGGAAGTCACTACTCCACGCGGACGGAGTCGCGGCAAAAGCTAGTAACTCATATTATTTTTAATTTATACTATACCTATATATAACATACATATAAGTAAGGTTATATTATATATTTAGTATCAACATTATTGACTTTACAATCTGAACGAAAATAGCCCTTATATAGCACATTTCTCCACAATTACTAATTATTTAGTGTTTAATTAATTAGGGGAGAGTCGGATATATCGTACCACTTTTCACTTTAACTCAAATATTTCGACTATAACTCGTCTTATAATAATTAATACATATGTAAGATAAAGTTTCATATTTTAGCTTCCTAAGAAGAAGAGAACAGATCCTTGCGATTATTCTAACATTGTTAAAAATGCTTTTTAATAGAGGCTTGCCATCGGTACGATTTAGCCGACTCGTCGTTTTAATCGTACCACTAAGTCTTTAAATCGTACCATGGGTGTTTAAGTCGTACCACTGAATGAAAGACATTAAAATTCTCAATCAAATTATTTATTTTTAACTGTTAGGTAAGTTATAAAACAACATTATTTATATCTTTTAGGTAATAGAAACATAATTTTTAACTCTCAGGTTATATAAAGCAACTATAAGTTTTCTCAGTAAAATAACATGATTATACTATGATAATGAGATCAATCAACATAACTAATAAAAATGAGACACAAAAAAACAGTAAACAATAATAATACCTAAAGTAACAGTTAACAAAATTGTTATCTATACTAATATTATAAAGCTGAAGAGTTTGTTTGTTTGTTTGTTTGAAAGCGCTAATCTCCGAAACTACTGTTTCGAATTGAATAATACTTTTTGTGTTGGATAGTCCAGTTATCGAGGAAGGCTTTAGGCTATATAACATCACGCTACGACCGATAGGAGCAAAGATATAGTGGTAAATGTGTAAAAAACGGGAGAAATTATTTCATCTTTGAAGCCTTCCGTTGCGTGCGCCGTGAAAACGGTTCAAGATACACAAAAAATATGTATCAAAGAATAATAGTTCTTTTTATGATCTAAAAAACACTCCGCGACAGTCTATGTCTATCTTTTAAGATTAACTCACAAAGACCGTTTTTATGGTACCTAATTTGGTCGAAATAATTTGTTTAAGTTGTATCAACATAATAATATTAATCTTTATTCAAATAAACAAATAAATATGTTGTTGGTTAAGAGTACTTCATTGTGAATAAAAAAAACATAGGTTTTATCCTAAAAATTCTACGGGAACTCGACCAATTCGAAAACCCCACAAGAACGGAAACTATGTGGGAAGAACCAAAAATCTGCCGTAAGTCACTATTCCACGCGGACGGAGTCGCGGCAAAAGCTAGTTTGTAATATAATTATTGTGCATATTTCTTAATGGAAACAATCATGACAAATGTCTGGATTCGAAGTACACGTCTCATGTAGCCACCGTTTACAGCGAACGCATTGAATCCAATCATCTTTTGGACCCTTCTTATCGTAGTAAGAACAATTGCACTTTCGACATATATTTTGAAGTTAATCATCGCTGTCATCATCATCATCTAGTTCTACAACAAGTGTCTCTCCTGAATCATCGCTACTGGTGATGGAATGAGATCGTTTCCTCTTATAACTTTTGTTTTCTGCCTTGGGTAGTACTTACTATACGTACTTGCGGTAGTACTATAGGTACAAGTGCGGTTGGTAGTCGGGTAAATCGTATCAGTACAATTTAACCAACTGCAAGTGGTACGATTAAACCAACTAAGGCATTTCTAAAACAAAAGCAAATATCCGGCATAAATTCAAAACTTAGACACGCAACAAAAACCTCCAATAATCTAGTATACAATTGTGGAATAATAATAAAAAAACTGAATAACTATAGCTTACATTGATTACGAGTTATCTCCTTACGAATGTACGACAATATTTATATTAATTCCTACAAAAAATGTTTTTCTTTTATTACTTGCACAGTTGTTAACTCACGTCGATTTAAACTAGTGGGTGAAGAGGGATGGTGCAGGGCCACGATTTGGCGTTGTCAGTGTAGAAAAAAATATTCATTAAATGGGAAATTTAGACGTGGTACGATTTAAATGCTAGTACGATATAACCAACTCTCCCCTACTAATTTTGAATAAATTACCTTAAAAGTTAAAAGTCGTTATTATAGAAAATATTTCATATAAACTTTCTTCTGATAATCTGCTTCCAATGTAGATACGCGGAATGATCCAATGCTAGTTACGAGGTTTTGCACTATGACCGACGATATATATGTGTAATTTTTCTATATATTTCAGATTGTAGCAGTATGGCGTCTGTGTGGAAGCGTCTCCAGAGAGTGAACAAGCGCGCCGCTAAGTTCCAATACACGGCCTCCTACCACCGTGTTGATATAGAACTCACTCCGAAGTGGTGAGTTACAAATGAATTACAGTCATAATACATTAAACTGATACCTATGGAAATGACTTACAATACAATAATACTCTAAACTGATACGTAGTTTATATAAATAATATATAGAGAATGAGAATGAGAGTTTGTGTGTTAAACATATTTAGGTTGCATATCTATATATATAAAAGAAAGTCGTGTTAGTTAAACTATTTATAACTCAAGAATGGCTGTACGAGTTTTGCTGGAAATTTGTGGGGTGCTAGCTTAAAACAAGGAAATTTAAATTAATTTTAACTATCATTTAGATGACTACTAATCATTTAGGTTACTTTTCAACCCGCTCAACCAAAAAAATAAATTAATAAAATCCAAAATCTGTTTGTTTACTGCTTCTAGAACGAAACAGTTAACCTGGTCAGTTATACATTTCTAATTCTGACAGAAAAAATCGCGGGCAATTTATATATATAATATGTAAAATTGGTATGTCGGTTCGTCTATCACTTGTAACTATGTCGTGTGGGTAGAGCGTTGTTTGATTGCTTTTATTATATGATTGAGAAACTCTTCTGAGGCTTCCTTCGTTTGTATGTACATGATTATGTCTTGTATACAGTATATACTTGGCTCAAGTTAATTGGTTTTGTCTATATATATGTTATTTTGGCCTATATATTTTTGGTTCAAAGAATTATGCTTAAATGAATCGTTTGCGTCAGGGAGTAACACTCAATTTGATTACCTAATAATGGTATCTTAGACTTTCGCGAGTCTTCATTTAAATGAAACTAATATTATTCGGTTTACTAAGCGTTACTTTATTTTGAACTACATACTCCCGACGTTTCGGTTACTTTTGCAGCTACCGTGATCACGAGCAGACGAAATGATCACAGTTATTGATTACAATTGCTGCAAAGTAACCGAAACGTCGGGAGTATGTAGTATTAAAACCATAAAATAATGCGTAGTTAATCCAAAAATGTAAGATTTATTTACCTTCATAATTTTAATATACTCTAAAATATCAATAATATATAATATTTCAGGAAACCCAATAAGTTAAGTATAGTATGGACACGTCGATCTCGTCGCGTTGTCACAGAGCCTCTTGAATGGGAGCCATCGTTAAAGGATCCGTTAAAGTAAGTTACTCATAACTCATATATAAAATATATATTTTGAAAATGTATTTAAAACATTTAATATTAGTTTTTATAACTCTCAATATTTGGTTTTGTTTTTTAATACAAATATTTATTATTTCTTTATAAAATAATTTTCTAAATAGAATTTTCCATCATCTAACGATTGATAGAAACGTGTTACTACACTCGCTTTATATTTACAAGCGGTTTAATTCCACTAATTTTCAGTAGCACTATTTTCAGTTATTAATTTTCAGTTATTATTTTTTATGGATCTTCTCGATGTGACGATAAAAAAGTAAATAACTACCGATGACGTAATCATCACCTAGACTCCCCTACCCCCCATGGCATCCAAAATAATCAAACCAAAGACCCCCCCGCCCCTCCATAGTGCTTATGTAATACTTGAACGGCCCCTTACGCATATATAGTATTTCGTAATCATTATCCATACAACTAGCATCCCGTGTGTTTGTCCAGGGGTTCAGTAATATTCGCGGTGCCCGAGAACCAGACGGCTGCAGTGACTCTGTTCAGAGACGCACGGACCAACGAGCTGGAGGATAAGGATTGGACCTTCGTACTCGAAGATGTAAGATGAAAACAATAATGATATACATATATATAATACTAGCTGCGTCCCGCGGTGTTACCCGCGAATTTCCGGGATTTCCGGGTTGTAAAGTAGCCAATGTGTTATTCCTAGACGTCAGCTTCCTTTATACAAAATTTTATCAAAATCGGTGCAGCCGTTTGAGCGTGAAGAAGTAACAAACATACACATACACACTCACAAACTTTTGCAAGTACAATATTAGTAGGATGGCTATGAGAAATTACAACTACACTATACTTTCATGAATAAAAATTTAAATATATAACTAATAGTCTAAGAGCCCGTGAACCCCAGACCTTCGTTATTTTATAAAAGCTGAAAGTTTGTCAGCGCATGCTCCCAACACAGGTAAGAACGAAGGTCCATTATGAAATTCGGGTTGTAGTGGCTTTGGCAGGTAAACGGTACTAAAGGTGTGTAAAATACTAATATAGTTTCGTCAAATTATACAGAGCGATTTTTTGGTATTACCTTTAGAATGTTATTAAAAATCACATTATTCATTACCAGACACTTAACATCGTGGTAACCCCTTGCCAGACACCCTTAATGTTCAGGGTATAATAATTCTACTTACGTTATAGTATAAAAGCTGATTTTTATACAGGATACTTGGGTAATGAGTAGATGATATTTTCTCAATAGCCAGACATTTTTGATAGTTCCAACCCCTTGCCAGACAAGTATGTAGGGTCGCTGTAGAAACGAGCGCGAGGTAGTATATATATGTGAGTGCGAGTGAGACGCGCTTGTATTGTTTACTACTTTGTACATGCGTATGTCAGTAAAATTAATATATGCTATTTTTAAAGATAAATTTAATATTCATTATTAATTATAAGAAAAATATCAATAATAGCATTACTTACTTTATAATTAAATCGCTCATTTTTATATAATACTTAGGTAGTTATTAGATGATGTTTCCTCCTTAGCCAGATATTTTTTTCTGTTTTCAATCTCTCTGCCGGACAATCAATGTAAATGTTAAAAAGAGATTCATGATTAGAATGACTTATCCAAATAAACTTTTTGGCCAATTTATGTGACAAATAACTGATGTAAATTTTAAAAATTTCTTCAGAAATGACATTCGTTGCTACAACTACTCGGAATTGTTAAAAATTTCAATTTATTCCTCCAGTAACTAGTTAAAAAAGAAAAACCAAATAGAAATATTTTTCAAAAATTCAAAAATTTAAAAATATCATCTACTCATTACCCAAGTATCCTGTATAAAAATCAGCTTTTATACTATAACGTAAGTAGAATTATTATACCCTGAACATTAAGGGTGTCTGGCAAGGGGTTACCACGATGTTAAGTGTCTGGTAATGAATAATGTGATTTTTAATAACATTCTAAAGGTAATACCAAAAAATCGCTCTGTATAATTTGACGAAACTATATTAGTATTTTACACACCTTTAGTACCGTTTACCTGCCAAAGCCACTACAACCCGAATTTCATAATGGACCTTCGTTCTTACCTGTGTTGGGAGCATGCGCTGACAAACTTTCAGCTTTTATAAAATAACGAAGGTCTGGGGTTCACGGGCTCTTGCTCTATAAATTTTACTTTTCTATAAAACACAAATAATATAAATCTTTTCTTTCTTCTTTCTTTCTTTCAAATGTATACTATATTATAGTTACGAAACATTACAGCTGCTACAAGTATCGTACTTAGATTAGATTATATAAATTAAAATTTTAGAATAAAAAACCGCTTACTGCAACATAACTATAATATTTAGACATATACTGTCGCGACACTTTTTGTAGATTATGATGAGTTCTGCAAAGTCGTAGTAAATGATTTGGTTCTATCATCAATAGTTTTCGCAGCGCACGCGACGTAAGGAATTTTTCAGATCATTTTTTTACACCTTGGGTTACAATTATTGGAGTTATAGTAAGGATCTCTAATTTTTTTTAAATATAATATAGCCCATATTACTCGGGAATAATGTAGCTTTCCAAAGGTGAAAGAATTTTTGAAATCGGTCCAGTAGTTTCGGAGCCTATTCATAACAAATAAACAAACAAATCTTTCCTCTTTATTAATATAGATTAATATTTTATTATTATTTATTTTATTGTGCTGAGCTGAGCGCCTATATAAACGTTTTGATTACCTGTCAGTGAGTCAGTGCCAAAATTAGCTATTTTCACAGGGTCATATTTCAGGATCTACTGAAGCTTTATCTATGAAATTTGGCATACTGCCTTAGGAGTAGTATATGATTACGTACGTAAAATTTTATCTCTGTACTTGCAATAGGCACTGAGCTACAGGGGGGTCAAAAGTGGGTCGAAACGGTTCGTGTAAATATAGTGCACGGCATGCGCCGGCCTGTGGAACTTGGCCGGCGTACTACCGTGCGCTTAGATTAATCTTGACTTTTATTTTTCAATTACATTTTACGATACAATTCAATTACAGTACAATTAACACTCCTACACTTGAACATATTAATTCCCAGCAATTCCATAGCCACCAATGAGTGTAGATCAAAATCTTACTAGTCGAATTTCTATTACATAAATACCTACTAATATTATAAATGCGAAAGTAACTCTTGTCTGTCTGTTACGCTTTCACGCCTAAACCACTGAACTGATTTTAATAAAATTTGGTACAGATATAGAGTTGACCTTGAGATAGAACATAGGATAGTTTTTATCCCAGGCTTTTGAAAGGTTCTCTTGGAAACGCGATATAACCGAACTCCACGCGGGCGAAGCTGCGGGCGGAAAGCTAGTACTTATTACGTCTGTACTTTGTGTTAAAGGTTTATATTTATATGTCATAATGTTGTTGTAGGTATCTCCGTCGGGTAAGCGGCGCCGCCTAGCGTCGTGCCCCGTCAACCTCCGCCGGCACGCGTCCCTCATGCCGGCCCAGAGGTCACTGAGAGTGACCCTGGACCCGGCCGGCCGGAGGCTGCGAGCTGCCAGGATACATCTCACGCTGCACTGTGTACTACTGAGAGAGGGGAACGCTACGTGAGTATGACTTAGAATATACACGAGATAGTCTATGTCTAAGAGATAAGACTTACACGAGATATGTTGAGACAGATCTATCTTCGGATTACCGGAACAGATCTGCGTTTATAATTACTTGTAGTATTCAATAAAACGATTTTAACTTTGTCATGTATGTATCGTGCTAAGGAGCAAACTGAATGACAGCAACTAATATTATAAAGTAATCTACCTACATTACACTTGACATCATATTATTATTTAACAATACCGACCAAGCATAACTAATACATAACATTACTTAATAGCAAAATTTAAAAAAAAAAATGTTGTAACGGTGTAAGTTTTTGTCGTTGATTTCACCTGTTTTATGTTTAAACTATCTTGTTACAATTGTCCTATTGTCGTCTCGTGAAAAAGTAATACGAATTCGACCTAAATAATTTCTTATGTTCACCACATAAGCTTCATGAGTTTAACATCAGAATGATATGACGTAAGACGAGCGACGTGATGATCTGTGACCTTATATATATTTTCAGATGGTATTTTATTAATAGGATAAAATAATACGTAACTTAATTCCTAATACCTACTACATATAGTATTGAAACGCGTAATAATATATGTTTTAGTGATGAAGACATGCAGTCCCTGGCGTCTCTCCTGTCTGTCAACAACAACTCAGACATCGCTGTGTTAGAAGACTTGGAGGAAGACGATTGTACGCTCTCTGAACACTCCACGAGACAGGTACATGAAACATGAGAGGGAGATAGACGATAGGACTTAGAGGAGAGAGAGAGAGATAGATATGTTATGTAACATAATATACAGTATGTATGAAAAATTGTGTCAACCCTCTTAATTGCGTTATCGAAAATGGAACACAATCAAACAACTTACATTTACAAACTCTTCAATAAATATAAAAAAATTAAATATTAAATGATTATTATATGTAGAGTAACCAAATGTTTGTACCCACTGGTATAACACGATGGGACTCAATGGCGTCATCACACCTGCTGCGCTACTAGTGACGAACTCGAACGTACATTCACATTATTTTGATTGTTTAAACACTTTAACGATTCACTGATACCACTTTTTTTCAAATATCTATACGTTTCACTATGTTACAAATCAATTTAAAATAACACTTAGTTAACTGAAAAGTATACGGCTCGAGAATTCACTGTCTGCATCTGCAGAATGCAATTCTAGGCTCGAAGTCTGTAGGAATTAATAATTGTACGGGTGCTGGCCATTTTCCTTTAAAACTTTCTATACACGGGTATGATTGACACCGAGTTGACGTCCCACCGAGCGCGTGCTTTGCGAAAAATATCTAATATGTGTTCCTGTAGATCATCATTATTAACCCTCGGCCTTCCCGCATTAGCACGTTGTTGTTCACGGCCATCGACATTTCCGAAATTGTACATGCGTATATGAAGACGCTGAAATGCCTTAAGTAACGCTAATGGTATGTTTCTTGGAGAAGCAAACAGCTCGTCATAAAGTCTACGCGATTCCGCATAATTACAATCACATTTCTCTAGACACATTAACATATTGAAATATTCCTGGTTGGAGTACCTTTTATAAAACCGTAACCAAAATTAATCCACTCGGAGCAATTTCCACGAGGAACTAACTAATAAAAAAATTTATTAAAAAGGCGGCATAGGCTCGAATAAAAAATATCGATATTTAAAAAATCATAACAATAAATAAATATTACATTTTCATATTATTTCGATACTTATTTTGATATATCAAACATTAATATAGTCAGTGGTGGCCTAGTGGTTAAAGGGTCCGCCTCTCGTTGCCGAGGGCGCGGGTTCAAACCTGGCAAGTACCAATGTTATTTTTCGGAGTCATATGTACTTTCTGAGAGCATTTAGACACCATTGACATACGGTGAAGGAAAACATCGTGAGGAAACCTGGACTTATAGTTTCACAATTATAAGTTTGAAATCACCAACCCGTCTTGAGCAAGCGTGGTGATTAATGCTCAAACCTTCTCAACGTGAGAAAGAGGCCTTGCTCAGCAGTGGGCGTTGATAGGCTGATGACGAAACATTAATATTATTTTTGATTATAAAACACCATTTTTAACAGAAGTAGATTAACGATTTATCCTAATAATACAACATACTTAATTTACCTGAAGAAGTTCCAAATTATAATATTGATTAATAATATTTATTATTAATAAAAGTTATTTTAAAAAGTTATACGGCGCCTTAACCGTTAATGGGTCAGATGTTTGAAACATTTTTTCATATAATGTCGATTTAAAACTTATTTATCCTATGCACTGTAACTGACCTAAGCTTGATATTTTTTAAGTTATACTATTTTTAATAATAAGCTTATACTTATATGTATACATGCCTTTAAGGAAGGACACAGTTTTTAGAACACGCTGTATATGAGAGAAAAATGAGAGGGTGAAATTAGTCTCTCTCTTTCTCTCATAGACAATTACTTTTGAGATAAACAAGTTCTTCAGCTCTGGCCTCTGAAATAATAATTTTTTTCTGCTAAACCTTATTTTGCTATATTTTCAGATGTTGGACCTCAGACAACAGATGGAAGAAATGACACAGAGTTTAACGAACAGTGATATAGCAGCCACCCCAAACAGTGTACAGAGTCTCAACTTCGACAACTCCCGGACCCCAACCGCGCCGATGACCCCCGAGTCAACAACCCCCACGACCCCCAAACCAAAAGAAACAAACGATAGAACAGAACCCGAACTCAAAATAAGCGAAACCTTCAACACACCAAGGACCAGACCCGAATACTTAAGCAACCTGACCAAACTAGCGATGAAGACAGACGTCCCTCGATACACCTCCACACCCAAGACGACGACGCTCACATACGAACCAAAGGTCGACGGTCTGAAGGGCGTGGAGTTTAAACCGAAGATGATAGCGAAAAGGAACCTTAAGCCGCTGGAGTTGAAAACAAATTTGAATAACATTAATCTGGATACTAACGACAACGAGAAGGATTTGGATGATGATAAGACGCCCACCGCCGGGGAGAGGCTGCTCGCGCTGAGGGGACTCGATAAGACACCGGTCATTGACCTTTATATGATCTCTAACAGAGACCAAAATTGGTTGACCCTTAAATTCTATATAATACTGTATGTTGCAGGTCCAAGAATTACTGGACTGGTGCGGAGGAGTGACTCGAGAGTATCGTTCTTGCCGGGTCACTGACCTGGCTCACAGCTTTCGCTCGGGACTGGCTTTCTGCGCCATCATACATCACTACCGACCAGACCTCATGTTAGTACTAATATAGAACTATCCGCAGCTCATTTTACACTGGTGACTGGTGGTGTTATACGTATTTAACCCATGTGTTGTGTCATCTCGTTTTGATATCTTGTCTTGGTTAAATGTCAGATACTAAAAAACGAAAAGTAAATATATTTAAACGTGAACTGGGGAAAACCTGTTTTATATGTGACCTTTTATTTTATAAATATGAAGTAAATGTTATTTTTGAAAATATGTATAATTGATGACAGAACTAAGATATTCATTCTTGGAACGTGCTTTAAAAGCAGTCCTAGAAGGTTCATTTTAAATTTTTTAAGATAGAGAGAGTGCTTTGACAATGGAGGTGAGCGTTTAACGCACGTTAGATAGGGTCCCTTAAACCTACACCTGGGTCGCAAGTCCCAGTCACTGTTGAAGCTCCTCTCACTATAACTCCTCCTTCTACTTCTACCTGGCAATTTCCCAACTATAGCCAGGGTCTGCCTTACATGTTGTGTATAGTTTTTGCTATTTGTTTTTACGACAGGCTGCCTGCCTGACATCAACCCTCTTAGGGGATGCATTAATCAGTGATGTCTAAATACTCTTAGAAAGTACATATGACTCGGAAAAAACATATTGGTACTTGCCCGGGCCAGGATGGAACCCGCGCCCTCGGCAAAGAGAGGCGGGCCCTTTAACCACTAGGCCACCACTGACTAGCCACCACTGGCCACCACTCCTCTCACTATAACTATGGATCAATATATGCTAATAAGTTTGTTGTTTGTTTATCGTTCAGAGACTTCTCCGGTCTTCAAGCGGAGGAGTTTGAACAGAACGTCCGCACGGCGCTAGAAGCGAGCGCCCGACTGGGAATCGCTCAAGTGCTTACTGTGAAGGACGTGTGCTCTGACAACGGACCTGACAAGCTAGCGGTGAGTACACACACACATACACACACGTACGCACGCCCGCACGCGTTCACGCACACATTTCTTGACAAGCATTCAGATAAGATGTAAATTAACATTAAGCACGGCTCTCAGTTTGATTTGTGTTTTTTTTTTGTAGAAAATGAAGTATCTGTATAAAATTACAAATGTTTGAGTTCGTAGGGATAAATGTGGTTCGTTCACACAAATCCTACTGAGGGATTTTTATGATATGTTGATGTGTAAGGACACATGAGAGGAATCATATCTATTGTTTTAACATATATCATACATATTAATTAGACATGGAGAAAATTAATTCTCTCCATGTCTAATTCCCTAGCTCATCCGGACTAATTCGCGAGCAAAAATTAGTATATCTATAAACCAAAGTTACATAAAATTAACTAAAATTTTGCTTGTCTTTTATTTCAGATAATGACGTATCTATTTCAACTACGGGCTTACTTCACCGGGAATGAATTACAAGTCGAACAACTGGGTACGAAATTTTTATTATTTTAACTAGAATAACATATTTTATATAACAAACAAAGCGTTAGGTTAAATAATATTAAATGTGTTATATTTTATTAATTAAAATAGACTTATATAGCAACATAAGGGCCGTGTCTAGTCAGTGGTGGCCGAGTCGTTAAAAGGCCCGCCTCTCATGCATGAGGGCGCGGGTTCGATCCTGGCAAGTACCAATGTGATTTTTCCGAGTCATATGTACTTTCTAAGAATATTTAGACATCACTGATTAATGCATTCCCAAAGAGGGTTGATGTTAGGCAGGCGGCCGGTCGTAAAAACAATAAGCCAAGACTATTCACAACATGTAAGGCAGACCCTGGCTAAAGCTGGGAAATTGCCCGGTAGAAAAAGCAACATAAAGCAATCTGTTGCCTTAAAATACTCTATATAATATTCACATATAATATTAACATTGTTTATCTTAATGTTTCAGGTAACGATGAGACTGAGTCATCGTACTTGGTGGGGAGACATGACACTGATGAGAGTTTGCCGCCCGAACTGTTCAGTAGAGAGGTCAGCACGAGGCGCTCCAGGAACATGGGGGAGAGGCAGAGGCCGGGGTCAGTGACATACACAGGCACGCAAGCTCGCACGCACGCGTACACGCACACAGAGACACACTACAGACGTACAGAGACATGACTTGTGTTTCTTTTTAAAAAGGAAATGTTATATTAGCTTTAATAGAACCTGTATAGACTAATTGATTGTATCATGTATGTTAATTAACTGAACCTTTATTATGATTTTATTGGTTTAAAATCTGAGACGTTAAATGAAATTAATATTTTAGGATTTTACTTCGCGTTATTATTTTTGATAATAAACTACATACTCCCAACGTTTCGGCTACTTCTCAGCAACCGTGATCACGAGCAGACGAGATGTGAGTGTCACTCATCTCGTGTGACGCTCAAAATTAAAAACGCGAAATAAAATCCGAAAATATTAGTTTCATTTAAATGAGTACTCGCGAAAATCTTAGATCTCATTATCTAGGTACATTGTTATAATATACATATATCTTATCGGAAACTTCCTTCGATTTGACAATTTATTTTATTATTGTATTAGTGTGATGCATATATTTATTATCTCCAGCTGTCCTGAGTCCCGCCCATCCCAGGAGCTGTCTCCAGACAAGTCCCCCGCTATAAAGGACGTCCGAGACATGTTGCTACACTCAAAGAACTTGCTGGGGAAGATGCTGTCACCGGCCCGCGAGAGGGAGAGGCCCTCCGCCAAGTGGTTCGCTGACAGCGAGGTACACACACACAGACACACACACACAGACATACATACATACATACATACATACATACATACATACATACATGCATACATACATACATACATGCATACATACATACATACATACATACATACATACATGCATACATACATACATACATACATACATTATGTATTTGTTAATCTTGATGAAGAGATTCAACGATTTCAGTTTACAGTTGAAAATAATAATTAAGACAAATTATGCTCTCAACAATTATTTCTATTCAATACTCTGTCATGGGTGTTTTGTAATGTTTCGGTCTTGCTATTCATTCGTTATTATGTAAGGAAGGTCGGTATTTGATTGACAATATATATAAGTCATATATACATATATATGTCATATAAGTCGTATGTATGATATATGACGTCTATTGAACTATAATTTTCTTAATACATTTTTCATTATTTCCTTTTTTCGTCGGGTACAAAAATTGTATAAGGAACAAAACAGAATAAAGCTTTTTTATATTTAAAAAAAGTTTAAAAGAGGCTTGATTTTTACATATAGTATATAATCTATAAAAATGTATTTAGCTACCTCTCACATGGTCTCTAACAATATTTGTCTCAGTCTATGTTACTTACTTTAACTAAGCTATTTTATTTATTACACGGAACGTCACCTAGTGATTATGAATAAAAGGAAAGGCTCGTTTAGATTCAGGACTGGTGGTTTGATTTTACTATCATTTATACTGAAAAAATGAAATGGTTTTTATAATTTTATTTAATACTAGTAAACCCGGCGAACTCCGTTTCGCCACCAGAAGGCTTTTATATAACATTTCGTTTGGTGATTAAAAGATGAAGAATTTTTTTATTTTATATTTGGAAAGGAAAATTTTTATTTCATTTTACAACAGTAATGAATTCATTTCGATTACAAAAATGAAGTGTTATTTAGTTGAACTTCTCTAAGTAAATGAAAGTGAATCCAAAGTAGATACCGAATCGAAGCGTTATACGTGTCCGCAAATTATCCGTTTCATTGAAGTGCTCCTTTGTAAACCATATTTTTTGTTTTTTGGTCTAACTTTAACACAAATAAAGCGTATGGTTTCCAAACTCGTGAACACGCAAAATGTAACTGCCCATGTGAAAAACAATGATTTTCTAAATTTATCCCGCAAACACTAAATGGTTTTAAGAGTTCAAACTACAAACACAATACCGGTTTGTCACATGAAATTAACTGAGCAGAGAATAATGAGTAGCTGTCAAACAATGTATCATCAACCGGCACCATTTACTTAAAATATTGATTTGTAGTACATGTTATGTATTATGGCGCTGTATGTGACAAAAGATTTTCCCCCTTTTCTTGGTTCTTTCGTTCTGAAGTTATAGCGTCAGGATGGAAAGCCGAACTTATTTTTTTATAGTAGATTTCTTACAAATATCAAATTGTTTTCCATACGTCATTACATATCTGTCATTATACGTCCATTGCCTAGTTGTCAATTGTGTTTCGTTATTCCACGTTTTATAGTGACTGACGTTTCATGTCAAGTCCCACGGGAAGGCTGTCGAACGGGATAAAAAGTATCCTATTGCAATTTCCTGGTTCTAAACTACTTCCATGCCAATTTTCAGCTAAATCGGTTCAGCCGTTCTTGGGTTATAAGTGGAGTAACTAACACGACTTTCTTTTATACATATGTATAGATGAAATATATATTTATTAAAATATATAATCATAGTATTTCATAAATGTTCCAGCCTGTACCGGCGCGGCCCGAAAAGTTGATGACTCGTAAGGAACTGACGGACCCCTTCGGCTCTGATGAGGAGGAGGAGGTACCGGCGACGGGGGAGGGGGAAGGTGATGAATACTCGTAATGATTTAAACATTGAACTTTGGCGGTACCATCCCTACTAATACTATAAATGCGAAAGAAACTCTGTCTGTTTGTCTGTCTGTCTGTTATGCTTTCACGCCTAAACCACGGATCTGATTTTAATGAAATTTGGTACAGAGCTAGAGTTGACCTTGAGAAAGAACATAGGATAGTTTGTATCCCAGACTTTTGAAAGGTTCTCTTGGAAACGCGATATAACCAGACTAAAAGCGGGCGAAGCCGCGGGCGGAAAGCTAGTTATATAATATAGTATTATGCGTGTATTTTATAATGTGTCCTTCAATACAGTCTTATATTCAAATAATTTGTCTTTTTCTATAGTGAAGCAACCGGAACCAGCTCCGGAAAACCCGCCTGAAATACAACCTGAACCAGCGAAACCTGAACCGGAAGTGAAAGAAAACAAAACAGAAACCAAACCAGCCGCTGAGCTACCGAAACCAACACCAGTATGTTGATAAAATAGTAATGATTTTGCTTTGGAGTTATTAACTACTTGTATAAAAAAGTTTTTGTTTTGTGTTGCGCTTAAAGCTGTAAACAACTAAATCTAACAGTAGTTTACGCTTAGCGATCGATGATCGATGAATTTGTGATGAACAGCAACTACTGTCGCGACACGACGAGCTGAAGGAGAGAGCGAGACAGCTGCTGGAGGCGGCTAAAATAGAAGAGAGACAGAGAGAGATGGAGATAGAGGGGAGGGAGGGGAGGGAGGAGGACGGACAGAAGAAGGTTTGAATACATGAGATGGATTGTTGAATGTATAAGTGTGCTGTGATGTGCTTACTCACTGACAAGTGTGGAGTTGAAACATAGAATAGTGTTTGTGATATTTATAACAGTACTAGCTACGCGGTGTTACGTTGATTTCCGGGATGTAAAGTAGCTTATATGTTATTCCTGGACGTCAGCTTCATGTATACGAAATTTTGTCAAAATCGGTTCAGCCGTTTGAGCGCAAAGAAGTCACAAACATACCCACACACTCACAAACTTTCGCAATTATAATTTTAGTAGTATGAACGAGTTAGTTGAGTAACGTTATATGTGTATACATTCCAGAGTGTGTCAGAGGACGAGCGGCAGGCGGTGCTGAGGGAGCGGGCCAGGAGACTCATAGCGGACGCGAGGAACGGGGGAGGGGGGCGGTGAGACATACACACACACACATACACACATAGAAACATATATAGACGCAGTTAAACATACATACATACAGATAAACACACGTTCTCGTACGTACTCAAACTCAAACTCAAATAATTTTATTCAATATAGAAGCATTACACTTTCTTATTGATGGTCACTTGAGACACTACCACCGGTTCGGAAAAGAAAATACCCGGACCTGAGAAGAACCGGCGAAAGAAACTCAGCGGTTTTTTTTTATATATATTTGTCTCATATATTATAATAAAACAATTTAATATGAGATGAAATAGCCAGGAGGCGATCGTTTCATTCCCAAAGTGTGCTATCGATACACTTACACAGACGTTTTTACACGCACATTCATACACACATAAAGCTACATACACACGTTTAAACACGCACACAGACGTACATTACGACATACATTCACACACATTAACACTTGTTCATTCCGTGTGTTCCAGGAAGTGCTCCCCGTCATCCCCCGCCGTGGAGATCATCTCCAAGCAGTCCGTCATGGATGAGTTCGTGGCCGGTACGTTCATCACCCACCCTTACAAAAACACACACCATTACTGATACTTGTAGCACTCATATGTTACTTGGTCTACACAGATCAAGGATGGAAATTATTACTAAAATAAATAATATATACATATACATGTAAAAGATGAATATTTTTTATATGAATTGGAGAAATTTAGTGAAACAATAATTAGTAGTAGATATTCTACGCAAATTTTAATACACGACCATAAATATAATATGTACTAATACTGTGTAACATTGAATTGTTATATGTATCATCTTATTCTTCCTGGCAATTTCCCGGCTATAGCCAAGGTCTGCCTTACATGTTGTGAATAGTTTTGGCTAATTGTTTTTTACGACCGGCCGCCTGAGACATCAACCCTCTTTGGGAATGCATTAATCAGTGATGTCTAAATAATCTCAGAAAGTACATATGACTCGGAAAAATCACATTGGTACTTGCCCGGGCCAGGATCGAACCCGCGCCCTCATGAGAAGCGGGCCATCTAACCATTAGGCCACCACTGACTTATATGTTATATCATTATATGTATATATGTGGTATATAACTTTGTCTGTACATAATTTCCAGCAGGTGGAGTGGAGCAGCTAGGATCAGCGGGCTCTAGTCCCGGCTCTGGAAAGAGCTTGAACAACGATATAAGTGGTTAGTATTAAATATTATCATAATCAACTATTACCTTCATTAGTACTTCTTATAAGCGAGTTATATATTTATTTCCTTACGTTACAGATCCTCATAGTGATAGCGGGGCGCTGGCCGCGTTGGTTGGCCGACTGTCGCCTGACTGTCGAGAACAGGTGAGTGTTTGAAATGTTTCAAATTGAAATTATTAAAAACGACATTTAAACAATCCAAACTTGTACATTTAAAAGTGTAGAGTCGAATCAAACAGCATGTATTTCTTATCAAATTTTATTGCACAACAATTTATAATCATTAACTACATTTATTATTATAAATTTTCCTAAACCGGAAATTTAGAGTAGGTGCATATCGAACATTGAAGCGCAATTCATTGTTATGGCATGTGATGATAATGATGTACTTGTTAGATGTAATCTTTATAATGTGGAGTGTTGGTTAGAGTGGAGATTAGAATTGTATAAAATGAACATATATAAACAAGATTAGCCAGTTGACACACTCATTACCATTGGTTTAAACCAAGTGTTCTTTTTTCTAATGTACCACTAACATTACAATTTGACATTTTTTTCTGGTCGCCATTTACATTACTGATAAATTAATTATTACAATTTTTTCCAAATTATTGTACTCTTACAAGGTACATTTAATCGTATTTTTAAAAATCAATTTTAAACAAAAAAAAACATGAGTCAGCCGGATCGAGAGCTCAGCTTCGTACGGTCGCTGGAGAGGTCCAAGCGGAGGATAAAAAAGATGAAGCAGGACATTATTACGGCCGAAAAATTACATTCCACAGCCAAGAAGATTAAACTTCTGTACGAGCGTAAGAGCAAGAAGAGCATCGAACTCTCCAAGAACAGGTCTACAGTCATCAAGCTACGTAAACAGATCAAAGACGAGAAATCTACTCCCGAGAAATCACAATCGGAAGGATTACAAAGCGAAGTATTATTTTCGGAAAAGACACTAGAGGAAAAATTATTTGTCGAAATATTATTGTCCGACAGTGCACTGGTGTCCGACTCATTGTTCGTCGACGTCTCAATGTCCATTTGTGTATCGTTTACCGTTTTAGTATCTTTCAAAAAGCAAAACACTTGAGATAAGCGGACGTAATAAATAAATAAACATGGAAACTAGGATTTATTCAACAAGATGGACTCGTACCAAGTGGACATTGGTTTTTTTTTTGGTGTGTGCTAAGACCAAAAAAAAAATTTACATTCAAGATTCAAATAAACATTTAGTTTGTCCGTTTTGCGAATTATACTACAACCTTAAACAGAATTTGATCCGGCATTTGAAGAATACACATCAGGTCGTTGATAAAATCGAAATTAAGGACAGACAGGATGATTTTTTTTGGAGAAGATCCTCTTCGCAATCTGCATCCTCGTTTTATAGTGAAAGTGGCAACGGCAGTAGCGATGTCAAAAGTTTAACTTCAACATCTTCATCGAGTGGCATTAACTGTGGTGGCGGTACTGATGTTAATAACGACAGCGATTGTTTTGGTGAATTTCGTGATGGTTTTGATGGTGATGTTGTTAGAGGTGGTGGTGGTAGATTTTCATCGATACCCAAAGCCCCATCAATATTTTCAACTTGAACATTCACATTTTCCATGTTAACATCACTGTCCGCATTTGAATCTATTGTAACTTTTGCCATATTTACATCTATAACAGCAACTAATTGATCACTTATATTTTCAATATTCACATTTTTCACATTTTTGTTTACACCGACACCTGCACTAGCAACATTTTTATTTTCCAAGTGGACATTGGTACCTTTAATCTGCTGATGAGTATAGGAGACAGGAGACGAGTCGTTGATGACATTGATTTTTAAATTTCTGTTTAAGGTTGTAGTATAATTCGCAAAACGGACAAACTAAATGTTTATTTGAATCTTGAATGTAAATTTTTTTTTTGGTCTTAGCACACACCAAAAAAAAACCAATGTCCACTTGGTACGAGTCCATCTTGTTGAATAAATCCTAGTTTCCATGTTTATTTATTTATTACGTCCGCTTATCTCAAGTGTTTTGCTTTTTGGTATTTATCAGAAGAACGTTCATGTATGATTACTTCTCGGGTTAATTGATTTGGCGATTATAATGATTCTATAGATGACTTTGAAGTAACTTTGAAACATGCGCGATCGCATCATTAAGATAATTGAAATATTCTATGAAATGTTTAGAATTAATACATTGAATGATAAAAAAAAGCACGTACATATAAAATAAAAATATCATTAACTACTTGCCGCTTCCGTCACTGTGAACAGCGATAACTATTGTTATTTGTTGTACCCAATCAGTACTATATTATGAACACAATGTATCGTATGATAAAATTATTGCCGGATGCTACAAAGTGTGTTTGAGCGAACATTGATTATGATGAGAGCAAACAAAGGGACATTATTGATAGGTACCTATGTTACAAAATGTAACAATCTAACAGCAATGATAAATGTTATTTTGTAACTTTTAACAAGAAATTTATATTTTAGACATGATTAGCTTTTATGGCAACATGAATATTTGTTATTTTCATGAATCAATGGATGGTTAAAGTGTGTAATTAGTATATGTATATTTATGTAAATGTATACAATTCAAATTAATGTACTACAAATGGATATAAATGCATATAAATAAAATGCAATTTATGCATTTTTTTTTGGTTTCTTTCCCGTGACTCGTTTTTTATACATTTTTTTATAAAGACTAAAATGACAAATGAATTACAATAACGTATTTTATTTGAGATTATTATTTACGATTACACTGGCAAACAGCATGTCTGTTGCATAAGATTTTTTACATGAATCTGAATTGTTTTTCCACGCTTATTTCAAAAATATATGGCGTTTTTCTGTAGCAGCTCTAGTTTTGGAGTTATGAAGAGACAGGGTTTTTCATTAAAAATGCACGAAATTTAAGTTTAAAAAATTATTAAATATATTTATTCTGAATAAAATTTCCTTTTTGTGGATTTTCTAGAGTGAGATGTATCATGAGTACTATTTTGAAGGCTCCAACAATAACCAGCCATCATATATTCCTTCCAGTACCCCTGATACCTGTTCTCCATAGCGCGAATATCCTGTTGAAAGCGCTCTCCTTGTTCCTCGCTTAGGTCACTTAGATTTTCAGGAAAATAGTCTAGATGGTTGTGAAGATAGTGAAGCTTAATACTCATGTTGCATCCAAGCCGCTGGAAGTGTATCAGCAACTGTTCAACGTGCTGAATGTAGCCGTCAGACTTAGTATTCTCAAAAAATTTCTCACTACTCAAACAAACTCTTCCCATGCACATTTCTCAATAGCTGTCATATGGTTGATGAAATTTTTATCATCTATCAACTTTTAGACAGGCCAAGGTCCCTGATCAAGTCACTTAGATCCTCTTTATTTAGTAATCGGGGACTCTTGTCTCTACCACTGTCGTCGTTTCGGTTTGTCCGCTGCACTGGTCTGGATTTCCGAAGATCTACAAGGCTGCTGTGGTGTTGATGTATCACTAATACTCAAGACTGGTCTTACGACAGATTTTTAGTTTGAATATATCCACTTAGAGCAATTTTTATGGTTTATTCCTATGATTTTCGTTACACAAAAATAACAATCGTTATGATGGTTGGGTGGTTCACGCCATATCATGGGAGATTTGTACTTAAAATTTGGTCTTTTTTTGTTTGCCTATAATCGCAAAGATTCAATACAACTTTTACACACCAAAATTGGTATCAAAGGTTTAGCGTTTGATGGCAACGGATACCCAAACTAGTCGAAGTATGCCTTTTTTACAAAGTCTGACACACTTAAACGACATTTTTGGAATATATATTATCCGGAAATAGCACAAAAACACTCAGGATTATTTAAACACGTCCTTCTTGAGGAAGACATAATGAAATTTATAAAGAGACTAGTTAAGTTACACCGCTATTGGTAGAAACTATTGACAACTTATGTAAATTCAAGATGGACCTGTATCTGACTAAATAGAGCTGCTACAAAAAATCTGAGGTCAAATTTAAAATTAGCGCACCCAAATTAGTAAACAACAGTAGAAAAACTTCATGCAACAAAAAAAAAGTTTGATTTTGTTGTGCTGTGTTATTGACGCTAAATCACATGAACTGGTTTGTTTGTAGATTGGTGGCAGCCGATTGTTTTTGTAATCGAATATTCAATTAATTATTATTAAACATCGATAAAGTATGTAGTGATGAATTGACGTGTCAGAAACGTAAACTCTAAGCGGCCAGAATCTTAACAAAGTCGTATTTTACTCTACCGCCTGTATATATCAGCTATTCAATAGACCGTAAATATAAATAGGAGATAATTTATATGTATTAATATATGTTGTAACAGAACGAGTCCGGCTCATATCTGGCGAGTGAATTAGAAGCTTTAGAAAGAGAACAAAGAGCAGTGGATGAAACAGCTGCTAGGTTGGAGGTGCAGTTGAGGAAGGTCATGGATAAAGGAGACGACGCGAGGGTGAGGAGAGAGGGAGAGAGAGAGATATGTGTGTGCGAGAGAGACAGAAGATGACGGATATGTGTTACAGGAGGAGGACCGGCTCATGTCGCAGTGGTTCAACCTGGTGAATAAGAAGAACGCGCTGCTGAGGAGGCAGATGCAGCTTAATATACTGTAAGTATGTGATACGTTGAGTTGAGGGGAGTGGGAAGGGAAAGAGATAGATTTTTTTATGTAGTGAGCCTAGCTAAGGTCAAGTTACTATAGTTCGAACATGGCTGGCTCGACATCTCAACATCTATGTCACGGATGTCCATGGGTGAGGGTCACTACTGCCGATCAAGTAGGCCGTCTGTTCGTTTGCCACCTTTGATATTAAAAAAAGAGTTTTTATTACCACTTTACTTACGCTATCTGTAGGTTATAATTGAATGTATCTCTGTCTCAGTCTAACCAAGTGATTATTCTCTATCTCTGTCTAACCCAGTGAGCAAGAGG
Source organism: Danaus chrysippus (assembly GCA_916720795.1). NCBI lineage: Eukaryota > Metazoa > Arthropoda > Insecta > Lepidoptera > Nymphalidae > Danaus > Danaus chrysippus. Next base: position 566,730 of record CAKASE010000068.1, read on the forward strand.
AGGACCTGAGTCGTCGCTGCGAGCTGCTGGCGCGGGAGCTGCGGCTGTCCCTGGGCGTGGAGGAGTGGAGGAAGACGCCCGGACAGAAGAGGAGGGAGAGACTACTGTTACAGGTGAGAGAGAGAGAGAGATAGATATATATAAAAGATAGTCGTGTTAGTTACACTATCTACAACTCAAGAATGGCTGTAGGGATTTGGATGGAATTTTATGGGGAGGTAGGCAGGAATCATTTGACGGATATAGGACACTTTCGAATTCGTTCGACCAAAAAAATAATGTACTAATAAAATCCAAAATCTGTTTATTAACTGCCTCTAAATCGAAACAATTCGCCTAATCAGCTAAAGATGTTTTATTGTGAAACTACTGCCGATGTAGTTGCGAGAAGAAACTAGTGTATATTAATAGCCATTAGTGACGTCACATGCGTGAGTCATCAATAGTAATAATATCCGTGTGTGTTGTGTGTAGGAGCTGCTGGCGGCCGTCAACGAGCGAGACAGACTGGTGCAGGAGATGGACGAACAGGAGAAAGCGTAAGGACATACATACATACACATACATTGATATACAGAAATAAGAACTCATAGTAGAGAAAATGTTGAAGTAAAACTAATATTTTGGATTTTCTACGCATTTATTACATACACATTTACATCTTGCCTGCCCGTGGTCACGGTTACCGCATAGTAACAAAAACGTCAGGAGTATGTAGTTCAAAATAATAACAAATGCGTAGTAATCCGAAAAATATTAGTTTTATTTCAGTGAATACTCGCACAGGTGTTAGATCTCATTAACATAACATTCTATTATATAAAATTATATATAAACAAAGCCTGTGACGTATTAATTTTATATTCCAGGATAGCTCAAGACGATGAGATTGAGAGGAACCTATCAAACGTTGAGATACAGAGGAAGAATAACTGTATACTACAGTGAGAACCACACGAACACACGAACATACATGTGTTGGAAACATTCATATATATTAACAAATATGTTGCTGTTACATTTAGTTGATTATCTGTATCTTACCACGAGTCTGTATTACACGAACACGCCGCACGTACAGTATGTGTGTGTGTGTCACCAAAGATCAGTAAGTGATATTGAAGTACAAGCCGTGTAAAGTCCAATGTAAATATTAGTTAAAGCTGTAATATTTATTAGCGGTTTGGTCCGTCTTGCCTAACAACGCTGAACTATTTAATTATTTTAATTTAATGTATCAAGTAAGGTAGTAGCTAATTTTTATATCGCTATGTATTTCCAATATCTTCGTGTGCCTAAATCATAAAGCTGGCCTCTTCACTCCTCTTATATTAGAAGAGAGCGACGATATCAATTGTATGTTAATTGTAATATTTGAAATCAAATCACGTGCTCTATCGAATGCTTTTGGACAACGACAGGTGCTGTAACTAGTGTTTGAGGGATTCCTTACTTTAAATGATATTTTTTAATGAATTTGAAGTTATCATTGCATTATCTGTCTGTACATACATACATACTCTGTATCTGTCAACATTATTTCAATATATTTCACGTTAGTCATATTATTTATGAATGTACGTATAATGTATTATTTAAGTGGAACATATTTTTTATATAAATCTTTTGTAATAATGTATGAGATCTCAGTTGGCTTTAGTTTTTTTACAGTTAGTTTGTGCTTGACCGGAGTGAGTCTAGTGTGTAGTTATAAGGTAGTTGTAGAACTTGTCACACACACTGTCTTCCTGGAGGGAAAAAAATAAAAAATGATTACACACGAGCTATAACATACAATATATACATATATATTGATTATTTAAACAAATATTTCATATAATTTTTTGTATGACAATAAAGTCACTGAACAGTAAAGCCATGACTCAGTTAATATAATAATGTTGTATCCAAGTAGTATGTAGTAAAGGCTCGACTCCACTAATGAATGTCTTCGCTTCGTCTCGCACTCGTGTATTCACAGCCTTTAATATTATAAAACTTCAAACCTGCATCACAACCGTCAGTTGTACTGAATACTCTGAAATGATAGTTTTTATATGTCTTAGTACGAGTGAGACGTGTAAACTGTCCGTATGTAGTGATGGTTGTGATGTGTGTTGCTGAGAGCCCGCGACTGTACTCACTGTATCATATATATTATGAAATAAAAACCTGACACACAATGTTGTATTTATTTATTCATCGTTTATTGACTATTCTTTTATGATAAAGTATGACAGGCATGTAAGTTCTTTACCACAAATAAAAGAAAATTTAGTAATTTTCTTATAATCAATACTTATATCATAAATGGGCAAGAAACTCCGGAGCCGATTTTGATGAATTTTGGTTTAGAGATAGATTAAGACAATCATAAAAAAAGAGGGAGTGAGAGTGAGACAAAACAATTTTGAATTGTAAGTATTGTTCGTAAAGGTTGTCCTAAAGAAACATTCAAAATTCCTTAAAAATATTTTTTCCTTAAACCACTTTTTTTACGTAGACGGTTACAGCTAATCCAACACACAATTTCTCAGTTTGCCTATTATTCGTATTTACATATTTTTAAAAACATAAGAATGTCTCTAATATAAAATAAAAGTCAGTGTGGTTGTAATAAAAAATTTATTCGTTTGTTACAAGCAACTGCGAGTTTATAAGAACGATACAACTATATACAGTACAAGAGTCGCTCGGTTAAAATAACGTAGTGGAAGAACCCCGTCAATAAATAATCATAAGAGTTAAATTGTCAGTTATATAAAAGTACAGTGGAGTTATAATTTATATATTTAAATTATTTCGTAGGAATCTTAATGAGCCCTGTTGTTGCGTTTATATGTATGTACCTTAACAATTGTACATGTAACATACTCGTCTCGTGTACATTGCAATTTATACACAATAATATATGTAATTAAAATGTTTATTACTTACACTAATATAGATAAAATTACAGTAAAAGAAGCACTTGGGGCTTTATTTTGGTTGTGACAAACCATTGTTTTTTTTGTAATATTTTTTATTGCAGCGTTGCCACATACATACTACTAACACTTCTACTTGACAAAGATCGCCACCTATCGGAAAACTATATGGAAGTCGACAAAACTGTAGATTAAAAAAATCTTCTGACCAGCAGAAGCAAAGATCCGTTTTGCCACAAACAATGTTGAAAACTGTACAATAATTATAATAATGTTCTTTTATTTACGTATAAAAATCTTAAACCACATTTCAAAGTTTTTTTTTCTATGAAAACACAACGCAGTTTATGTCTGGTCATTTTGTCTTATAGTATTATGAGGAATTATTCCTATATTTTCATTTTAGCGGTAAATATCCAAAACGCGATCAAATAAGCTCCTTTTTGTATGTACATTAGTAATACATCTACTTATTGTATCGTATTATTTAACTGACACATATATATACTCTAGGGTCTCGTGTGGTTGTTGTTAGTCACTGGAGGAGCTTCCGCTTCAGCTGCGGCGGCGTCAGCTTTCAATTTTTTGTATTTACCTGAAAATTTAATATGAAACATGGTCAGTACTTGAATAAGTATATGGTTAATTCTTTTAGTCATTACCAGCATTGGCTGAACTTTTATTGAAAAGGTAACTTCTGAGCAAAGGCCTCTTCTCACATAGAGAAGGTTTGAGCATTGATCACCGTGCTTGCTTAAGACTTCTTGGCGATATTAAACTCATAATTTGATTATAAGTCCAGGTTCTCTCAAAATATTTTCGTTCACCTTCTGTCAGTGTTGGCTAAATACTCTTATACAGTACATATGTCTCAGAAAAATCATATTTGTACTTGCCAGGTTTCGAACCCACGCCCTCATATATGAGAGGCCGAACTTTAACCACTAGTGTACTCACGAGAAACCTGCACCATGATAACTCCCCACCAGATGGCCCAGCCCCATCCCACCAGACAGAACAGAACAGTGAACAGTTGACTGCATCCTACTAGCAGGTTGATGACCAGGGAACCTGGGGGCAAGAGGGTGGCATTGAAATGTGTTGGACATGATACAGTTAAAGTCATAAAAAGAATAAGACATATTCTCTATTCTTCTCCAAATGGTGTTGCATTATAATCAACGCTGTGGGTAGAAATTACTTTGAAATTTGAAATTACTTTGAAATTTGAAATTTGAACTTTGAAATTTGTTAATTGTAGTTATGTTTTAAAAAGAATACATTTACATTTTATACGTTCTTAAATTTGACAAATAAGTCAAACTGAGAAAATTTTGTGATTAAAGAAATTCATAATTGAGGCATATAACATCTATTTACCAATTCTATGTTTCGCTCCGTCGTACACACCGAAACGGGGAATCCCAAAACATAGACAAAACAAGCCGCTGAATATAGTACCTGGAAAAAAATATGTCATAAAATATATACCTTTTATTTCTAAATTAATTTAAATTATTTGTCTAAGCATGTTTTCATCAATTAATATTCTTTGTTTTTACCCATATTTAATACTTACCGAGTCCCGGCAGTAGAATGTTACATATCAGACAGAAGACAGCCAGTGGTAAGGCCAGTACAGGTATAGCGCCGCGCATAGCACTCGTGTGTTCAATCAGAGTTGAATCCAACTTCTTACGAGTATCCTGAATGATGAAAACACAATTATTTTAATCATACAACAAAACACAATCATAATATCGGTTATAACTATTCGCATTTCCTAATAAAAGTTGTCTATGTCTGAGCTTAAAACATAAACCAAAGAATTCAAGTCGTGTTATTATATTTTCTTGTCCTTGAATAATAATTTTATCGTTTTTAAATTGTAAGCTGTAGATTATTTTAGCAGAAAATACGATAGTCAATGTAAACTGTCTGAGCTGAATGTAGTTAAACAAAATAAAGGTATATATATTGTAGTCTTGTTCACATTTTCACCACAAAATATACAGGGTGACTGGTGAATTACTATCAATATTTAAAGAGCATACTCGGTACATGATTCTCATTCGAATTATGTAAAAAAAATAGGTACTTAATTTTTGACCAAATTTCCGTATAAATAAATAAAGTGTGTACACGTTCCAAGTGTTCCAAGTGTGGACGCGGGCGGCGGCGTGCTGATACAACAACACGCCGCCGCGCGCGTATGTGTGAGTGTGTGTGTATACCTAATCTGTAGGGTGTTCATACGATACGTAATTAATTACATAACTTTTGGTTAACTTTACTTAGAAGTTTATTAATATTTATGTTATATTAATTTTTATTTTGTCATATATGATCGTCAAATATCACGTCCTCAAATATCGATAGTAACTCACCAGTCACCCTGTATAATTTAGTGGAATATTCGAACAGTTATATTGTTATGAACACTATTTTAATAAATTTCACGCCAAAATCGAATCATCTGAAAAATTCATTTTGTTTTAGGATCACATTAACCTAACTAAATTTTTCACGCAAAGGTTGAAAGGTGAAAAGCTTAAGATTCCAATTCATTTTTTTAACTAAAGAGAAGTCTATGACACTTTCTGACTTCGTTTTCTTGTAAAAAAACAGTCACAAGTTATCAGAACTAATATAAAATTATATTCTTATAAGTCTTTAATAAAGTACCAACCTCATCGTCTTCACTGAGTAATGTTATGTCACTCTTTTGATCATCAGTTAGAACTATTTTTGGTTTCGGTGATGGAAGTGGTGAAGAAATATCCTTTAAGGATGATGACCTCATTTCACTGAATTAATTAACCAACGTAAATACTTGTATGCGAGTTGCATGGAAGGTTTGTGCAAGAATGGTCTAAACAGGTGTAATGAACGACGAAATGTTATTACACTATTAAAATGATTAAAATCAATATCCATTGGTTATTGTTGTGTGACTTCCAGGACCCATTTGTTATATTAAATTGGCAGACACACACACACTAAAAGGGTAATATTTATATCAACTACAAGTTTAATAATGGTCTTGGTTATGTTAGTACGTAATGTATTTTGATCTTATATATAAAGAAATAGTATCATTAATTATTATTAATAGGTAAAATGATCTGCATCATTGTGAAATGGATTTAATTTCAATGTCATTTGTCGCTTTATAATGGTAAGTCATTATTTATATTACAATGTATGAGATGACGTGTAGTGCGACTTTTATTAAAATATGATTATTAATGTGTTTGTGAATAGCAACATAGTATATTATAATAAATCTATCATCATCATCATCAGCCTATCAGAGTCCACTGCTGAGCAAAGGCCTCTCCTCACATGGAGAAGGTTTAAGCATACACCACACTTGCTCAAGACGGGTTGAAGAAGGTTTCAAACTTACAATTTGAAATTACAAGTTTTCCTGACGATGTTTTTCTTTACAGTCTGTCAGTGGTGTCATAATAATCCTAGAATGTACATATGAGTCGAAAACTCACATTGGTATTTGCCAGGTTTCGTACCCGCGCCCTCATGCACGATAGGCGGGCCTTTAACCTCTAGGCCATTACCACATTTGGCTATCTAGCAATCTTTAAACTATATTTTTCTTTCGGAGTCACCTGTCCACAGTTTCTCTATGACTGTTTGTAAGCCTAAAAGCTCTTTCTTATTCTATTATGAAAGCTACATTTCGTTAAACTTCTTTAAAATCCCTTCCATATTTATTTTATTTTAATAATAATGCTTTAAATCTTAAATTTTTCTGCACAACATGTATGAAATTGTTTTAGCAGAATGTAATTATAGTTATAATCATGAAGTCTTGAGCATAATTCATGTACGATGAAGAAAATTATAAGTTGAGCTAACGTCGCGTGTCACAACTAAATGTCGGGGGTTCATGTACTGTAGGTAGGTAGTGTGAAGTGAATTAAAATCATATTATACTACCGTAGAATTTACTTTATATTAGTTTTTGGAATACTCATAGGAGAAATACATTATTGTTATTAGTCAAAGCTTCGTATGTCTTTAAGTTTTTCGTTGCGGACCGTACGAATAGTTTAAGTAATTCGACACGCAATAACGTTGTATTATTCAAGGACTTTCTTAATTCTAGCGACCAGCGAACATTCTACATGTGCGTCCTTCGTAACGATGATTAACCTGGATTTCTTTATGTGTTGAATTTCCAGGTCAGCTACAGGTGACGCATGGACACGACTTGTTTTGTTTTAAGTTAAACTATTTGTTTTCATATATTACTCCGTTGCTTTTCAACAACATTTGATATTATTTTCTATCACTTTACATTTTATTTTTAAACTTATTTTAAAACGTTCCTTATATATAAAGCTGTGTTCTTTGTACTCCGTGCTATGTAAATGACTTATCAAATCGATCCAAAACTTCATATTTTTCATACAAATCCTAACAACATGTATGTATATTTTAAACCACTTTATCTATCTTTTTATTGACCTATATACACATTCTTACCTCAGGCGGAAGGGTTGGCGACAGGCTCTTGTTCTTGGAGAACAGACTGGTGCGACGGCTTGAAGAACCCTCGGAGGAGCGACGACAAGCACCAACGATCCAGCGGTTGAAAGCGCTGCAGCAGCTATAAGGGAAGAACAGTTTTTTTCATGTGAATCCTGGTAAACGAGCAGACGGCCTACTTGATGGGTAGTAGTCACCGTCGCCCATGGACGTCTGCAACATAGATGTTGCGGATGCATTGCTAACATTAGTTGTAAGGTATAGGGAGGGAATAAAGAAATGATAGGAAAGGGTCGGAACAGGGAAAGAGCCACCGGCTCTCTCACTCATCGGACGAAACACAGCCATTAAACACTACTTCACGCCGATCTTCTGTGAGAGGGTGGTACTTCCACGGTCGAGCCAGCCCGTGTTCGAGCTGTAGTTACCTAACCACAGCTAGGCTACCTTCTAAACAGTAGTGAAGATTCGTAAAGTATTCCCTGAAGGACTGGTGATATATATTAATATCTAACGTGGATGTCGGCTGCTCGCTGAGGATGCTGTCCCTCCTCTCGACCTCCCTCCTCTTCCCACAGCATCCTCCCTCCTTGACCACGTCTGACGTCGTGACGGGCGGCGACACGTCCACGGCTCGCGGCTCCGACACGTCAGCGACACGGTCCCGTCGACAACACCCACATAACACGTCTCGTATTTTACGTTTTCTTTTCGTTTCGCTTTCAAATTCTATCGTAGTTCCCTGGTGAGAGAATTTTGATGTTTACGTATAAATAAGAATGAAAAAATGTACGAATTGAAAATTTTTTATTCGAGAAAACTATCTTCCAACGAGTACATTTTTGTAACAGTCTCTATACTACACCTTGCTTGATATGACAATGTTATTTATCTTATAATTGCAACAATACAAACTCTCACAAATTAAAACGTAAAATTTTCTTTATGAGATGGAAGAATACTGATTTTTTTTAGTTAGTTGTTGACGGACATCAATTAAAAATTTCACTAACAATTCATTGTTAATTTTGGATGAAATTAATATTTACTACCTGTGTATCTTAATTTGTGATCAACAATTTTGCTTATTAACTTATCTTGGTTCTGTTTCTGTATAATACTTACTTTCCCAGCTGCTGCCTCAATATCTTCATCAGGAATCTTCTTCTTGAAGCAGTTCAATCTCTGAAGGAAGTGTTTCTTCGCTGGTTGTTCCTCGTCTAAGTTTCTTTCTTCTATCTCGTTTTGTGTTTTGGTGCAACAGGAACATGCAGTTCTACATTTTCCCATAAACCTGGTACAAATGTTCGTCTTGGCTGTTTCTTCTTTGGGTTCCTCTGTCTCTTGAGCTGGTGGTGATTTATCTTTTGATTCTCGATGAGCTCGCGGCGGTGGTTTTGGTGTTGTGCTTGTACTTTGAGGGAACCTGTCCGATATTGTTTAATGAGCGAATAAAATTCAATAGAAAGGAATTAGTTTGAATTATGATTAGTAAAGTATGGTAAGTTAACTTGAAGGAAAGATGTAGAAACTTGGAGTTAAAGTTACTTTTATTATGGTTAGTTAGTTTATTTTAATTTATTTGTTCAATATTTAACCAGTTTAAATATGATTAGAATAATATATGGAGACTCTTATATATAAAGAAATATCAAAATTATATCAGTTAAACGTTTCATAAAGGAAATATTTAATAATTGAAACAAGAATAATTATGATTGAAATTTTGATCAAAGTGTTCCCATAGCATTGTAGCAGAAATACACGTAAGACATGATTCATGATTGTTGTAACTTATATTTTTGTGTATTATTTTAATTTATCACCAATTTTACCTCATAAGAGCTGATTCACCGCCGAGCCTAAAAATAATAATGACAAAGTTAGTTAATTGATTCTTAAATATCTTTTTATTTATTAGTATTAAAACAACATTAAAAAAGCACGAAATCTTTTATAATTCTATATACCCATTATTATCGTTGTATCTCTTCGGTAGTAATTCGTTTGGCAATATATACACTGTTCTATTGTGAATCATGTTTGTTTATATTAATATTTGCTTTCTAATATTTTCTTTAAGTATTAAGGTACATATTTTATATCTAATTGTAGTTAAAATGTAGCCTTTTATTTAAGCCGCATAAAAAATTAATACGAAGGAGTTCGGACTCGAATTCAACAGCAGTCTGTGTATCACTATCATCGTTATCCGCTTGTCAAATCGCACAGATAATAAATATATGTCACTGTCAAATTTCCCGCCATTTTGTAGGCGACGCGTGTCCAAGGCGGCCGAGGTCGAACTAGCGTGAACTAATTCTTAAGGGTCGACTTGTTAGCATCGAGTGCTATGCGATCTGTTAAGGAATTGTTTGAAAGAATCGCTTTATGAACGACATTTTATTGTAACAACTCATGAAATATTAACTGAATTTTATTATTACAATCATATTTAAGAATAAATACGTCTTATTGTGATTTCAGAGGAGAATCGTATGCTTTATAAATACGTAAATAATAACAAAATAAGGTCAACGGAAAGTCATATGCATAATATTAATATGCTTACATAAAATTTAAAAAATATTGAATAAAAATTTAATACATTTGTATAAAGAAACATATATATTATTAAAATGTAACATAACGGTTTAACAAATTTCTTATAAAATTTAATTGCTTCAAAGTATATAATTTGTTTAGTTTGAAAAGAAATTAATCCGTCGCATACTAATAGGGCTGACAGGGTTTTGTAATTTTTAGCGCAGCGGAAATTAAATAAAGGTAAAGTGATTCAACGAAAATAAATTGGGCTATTATCGATAGATAGTAATATATTAAATTATACAACACTTGCTTTTAAACTGATTAAAATGAAAAGAAGCGCCCGACGTGGGGCAAACAAAGTGTTTCCATATTAAGTTTTAAAAAATCTACTGTTTATTATTAGATAAGTAAACTGTAACAAGAAGCAACCCTTGTATGTTATTATGAAGGCAGTCACGATACCGCTCGATACTTACAATTTATAAATAAGCTTTACTGCTATGGAAATAAAGACTATATTACTTGATTTTATAGCGACTACATTTAGCACGGTCAGTTACAATATTAGAGAAGTTTAAAATTATTATGTATTTCGGGGTTTTTAATTTTCTTCATCCTTATTCACAATTATTTATATATAATACTACGTGATATTTTATCGTTTCGTACGCACCTTTGGCTCGGAAATGATTGGAAAAGTCTACATTATGTAATAATTAATAACAGCGCCATCTAGTGTCTAATTTCAATAAAATAGAATGTATTTAAATTTTCATGTGTTTATGAGTTATGACTTCTCATTATAACATTTTCAATGTTTTCATTATCTTCAAAATATTCTAAAAAATCATGAATTTCCTTATTAATACTAATAGTCATATATAACTTATATTTCAAGGACAAAATCAATCCACGTGGACTTTGTAGTTGAACTTTGAATTAGAATAGAAGTCACGCTTTACGGTTGATTTGTGTTTCCTAAGAAAAGTGTTTTTGTTTAAAACTAATTACACATTGTTAATGTTTAAAGATGGTTGATGGGAATTTTCGCATTTTTATTCAATAATATTATTAAATGTCATTGGTTACAAAAGAATCGGAAGGTTTCAATTCAGAATTATTACGTATACTTATTATAAAAGTTTGGTTAAATATGAGAATACAATATTAGTATCAGTATTAAAAGTATAATTTAAAAAATTCTAATGATATTTCCTTTATTAATACGTTCGCAATTATAATCCATATTTTTGTTTTTACTGCATTTTATTAAAATTATTTATACAAGTGGAATATAAATATATTTAAATTTTGAACTAAACAAATAAATTATGTGAGAAATAATTAATAATTTAGCCATATCTATAGCGCTAAGATTAGATTTCTTTTCTTGTACAGCCTGTCAGTTTTTGGTGCATATTTGTGTACCACAAACAATTATGCTTATAAATAAAAGAAAGTCGTGTTAGTTACACTATTTATAACTCAAGAAGGGCTGTATGGGTTTGGATGAAGATTTGTGGAAAATTGGTGAAAGGATATAGATTACTTTTCATCCGTTTGAAAAAGTAAAAAAAATAAGTTAGTCAAATCCAAAATATTCTTATAAACTATCCTTATGGAGGAACAGAGTTCACCCGGTCCGCTATACATTTATAATTCTGAAACAAACGCAGATGAAGTCACGGGCAAAACTAGTATGAAATAAAAATTAACTTAGTTTTATAACATTGTCAGCAAATATTAATTATACTTATATGATATTAATAATCAGTCTCTAGACTATATTCAAATATTTATTAACGTAGAAAGCCAAGATATCCCAAGTGTATATTTTCCCTGTTCACATGTAGCGGTGTGAATACACAACTATTATATAGAAAGTAAATAATATAATTGTTAAGGAAATGGGAGTTATGAGTTAAATGAAATATAGTTGAGTGAAAAGACTTTTTACTAAATACTAGTAATTAGTGATGAAATACTTTTCTACAGAAAAATAGGAGTAATTGTATATACTTGAAAAGTATAAGATACATGTTCTAAAGAATATCATTAGTTTGACTTAAAGAGAAAATCAATTTTTCTTATAATGATAGACTTGATATGGGTATTTTATGTTATAAGCCATGTGTTACGAATAGACTAGTTGTAGGATAAAGACGATATATGTACATACTCAAATGTGATAAGAATCTAATTTGAAATTAGTGCCTTGTTTTATAGATACATGTAGATAAATGTATCAAATCTACGGAGACAACTACAATACTTTGAACTATAGTGAAACAAACTTATCTTGTATATAGGTACATGTTAATAACGAGGATTTATTACATAATTATTGTTTATATCAGATGTTATACATTTGAAATAGTTTGAATCGACTCACCCTCCATTGCTGTGAGATTTCTCTGATGTTCCGTCAGCCTTCTTCGTTCGGGCTCCAGGGGTTGACAAGTTAGAGCTAAGAACCTCGACCTCTGGCCCTCCCTGTACTAAAGTCTCAGTCATTCTCTCCACGTCCGCCTTAACCTCCTTCCTTCGTTCACTCACTACCTTTACTATCGGTTCTATGTCTTTTTTAATCTCGTCTTTAGTTTTTTCCATTAATTCTTTCGGTTCTTCAACTGGTGTTATGATGCTGTCGACTATTTTGCTCGCTTCCTTTTTGAATTCTGTAATTTCTTCGGTTTGTTTTTTTATTTTTTCTTGTTTTTCTATTATATCGCTTTTTAATGATTTAATTGACTCTCTGGCTTTGTCAGCAGTGGCTTTTGGGGTTTCCTTCGGTTTTGCTGCTGCTAAAATGTTTTCTGTTGATATTTCGGGTTCTTTTAATATGGAATCTATTTTTTGTTTCACTCTCTCTACTTGAGGGTTGTTGTAAGGCGGCTGTAACGGCCTAAGTTTGACACTTTCATCAAAAGCTTTTTCTGACTTGGTTTTTGATGCTCTCTTTTCTTCTTTTTCTATTTTATTTTCTTCTGAAGTTTTAGTAACTTTTTCATCTTCCACTCCTAGTAATGAATCTTTAGAACTGATTCTTTCAATCTCCGCCTTTTCCCTCGCTTTTTCCAAAGCTGCTGGTAGCTGGTTCGTCACTGTCGTTACAACTTCTAATGGTTGAGAGGTAATCGCCGCAGTGGTCATAGAGACAACATTTTTCTTAGTCATTATAACAAGTTCTTCCGTGTCGGCGGGCTTTTTATCGTATTGAGTTTCGTTGTCATGTTTTTCGATCGAGTCTCCAACGTTAGCATCCACTTTATTATCTTCGTCTTTCTTGTCTTTATTTTCAATGATTTCGTTTTTACTGTCATCTGTTTTCATCACCATTCCTTCAGTAACTTCGACTTTGGATGTCACTCCGTTCTTTTTACTTACTGGTTTCGATTTTTCAGTTATATCCTTTTTACTCGATTGTCTACTTAAAGGAGGCTTCTCATTTAATGCTTTAGTGCTTGGAGCTCTGCTTAAATTTTTTACGCTGCTGGTTCTACTTATAGGTTTTTTAGGCTCAGATTTATTGGCAACGGGAGGTTTCTGAGTGGTACGTGTATTAGGAGTCTTTGTTGCAGTTTTAGTAACACCATTCATTTTAGAAACACCAGTACTCGTTTTACGTTTGTCTGGACTGGCGTCACGACTGGTAACTTTACTGGCCTGTCTGGAATTTAATCTAGAAGCAGCCGGAGTACTGCCAGCGGCTTTAACAGGTTTAGTACCTTTGGTAGCTGTTGAGTTAGCAGTTATTTTTGCTGACGGAGGCTTAGAATCTTCCAGAGGACTTTTACTTGGTGTTCCAACTATGGGAGATAATCTTTTTGGGTTTATTGATTTATTGGAAGGAGGTGGTCCAATTCTGCCAGGAGAAATCGGTGGCTTATTCTTAATATTAGTCGGTCCGATATTCAAAAGATCAGTACTTTGACTCGCCCTTTTGTCATGAACCGTGCTTCCTATCCTTATGGACTCGTGAATGCTACTCGTACTGTTTGATATATGCCTTTGATTTTTTGAAAAGCTTTTATCCATAGATTGTCTTGAGTTTGACCTGGTTGGAGAAACCGAATTTTGTCTCGTTGGTATTTTAGAATGTTTCGGAGATCCATTACCAGATTGAGGTTGAGATTTTGATATCGATCGAACTCTAGACCGATGAGCTACAGGTTTCCCTCCATCTTTGTTAAGGTACTCAGAACTCCTAGCTTCGAGTAGAATAGCTGATGGTGAGTTAGATCTTGATCGTAAAATGAATTTGTTAGGCGAACTGCTTCGAGAATTCGTTCTGGAGTTTACTACGCTTTTTATTTCACCTTTTTTATCTATTAGTCCCATTTCCTTCAACAGCGCTATTTCTTCTTCTACTTTCTTCTTCTCGGCCTCTGCTTCATTCTTTTCTCTGTTCAGTTCACTGAGTTCTCTTATTTCTTCCATGTTTTCTTTAAGAAAATCCCGCGGCGGTCTATGAACCGGGCCCGGCGGGGGTAGTGTAGCCATTTGAGCCATTTTGTCAATTCGTGATAGCGAGTGAGTTCTTCGTGGCGGTGAATTTGATCTTGAATTGGCAGCTGATGTTTTTGGCGTATTGTGGCGTGATGTTTCTTCTCTGAATCCGCGACCTTGAAAGAAAATTAAACATTTATTAAACCACTGATAGGACAAAAAGCTGAGGTATACAATGTTAGACCTGAGACTATCTTTGATTTCTTAAAATAACAGTTTATAATTAGTTAGTCAATGTTATTTTGATATATGAATTTACCATTTACTAACCTTTAAAAGGTGAAACTCTCCCGGGTCTTATCTCGACTGGTAGTGATCGTGGGCTGTTCGGTCTCGAAGGTTCAGCGATGATCGCGAAGGAGGTCTCGCCTTTACGTTTTGATGGAACTGTTGTACTGGAACAGAGATAATGTGTGATAATTATCATATTTTGAGGCTCTTGATGCTTTTAAATCACTTATAATTCATCAGATAGGTATTGGATCTAATAAACCTAATTTATGAGTATAAAATCTTGTTTAAAACTTATACATAAATTTCTAAACAATTTATGAGTGCAGGGTAAATTTGATAATAATTTAAATTTTGAACTATATCATTGTTATTCACATGCTCCATTTCAGATTTCTTTTGATTAATTAATGTATTTTGTAATATATAAATATATATTTGGTGGTATGTATGAATTATTAGTGTTTAATAAAGCATTTTTTTATTACTATTGTTTATAATATTATAGAAATACTATTGTAATATAGTGTCACAAGAAAAAAATATAAATGGTCATTTGAAATGTATCTTATTTATTATGAAAGTTATTCATGTTTGTGATATTAAAATTTATGAAGAAAATTCACCAAAGAAAATTATACCGAGGCGTGTATTAGTAATATATTTTCCCTCCATGAGACCATTTTACATGAAATATTGAGTATATGATGACCTTCATCAGTTCTGAAGGTTTTTCTTTTATTTGACGTTTAATCTTTACCTATAAAAGTAATTAAAAACATGTTGACCTATAATGAATTTATAACACTCTTTATTATTAAGTTTAGTTATAACGTATCCTAAAAATTATATAAATATTTATTATACTTAAATGAAACCAATATTTTTCGGATTTTTCTTCGCGTTTTATTTTTGATTAGAAAAACTACATACTCCCGACGTTTCGGCTACTTTTCAGCAACCGTGATCACGGGCAGACGAGATGTCAAACATGTGATCACGGTTGCTGAAAAGTGGCCGAAACGTCGGGAGTATGTAGTTTTTCTAATCAAAAATAAAACGCGAAGTAAAATCCGAAAAATATTAGTTTCATTTAAATGAGTACTCGCGAAAATCTTAGATCTCATTATTTATTATACTTTCTTCTACCTGGCAATTTCCCAGCTATTAGCCAGGGTCTGCCTTACATGTTGTGAATAGTTTTGGCTATTTGTTTTTACGACCGGCCGACTGTTTGACATCAACCCTGTTTTGGGCTCTTTTAATAAATATTTATTATATAATTTGATGTTATTGCTTCGAGGTTCTTTGTAAGAAAATTTTCATACAAATTTCCAATCTTTATTTGTATTGATATCATTTAATAGATTTCTTGATATACTCTTATAACTGATTTTGTTGGTTGGTAAGCAGAGAATTTTAAATAAATTTTTCTTTGAACAACGTACTCGTATTTTTGGTAAACATAATACGTTTTACTTGAACAGTGTTTTAGCACTAGTATTAGTTTCCACTCTTTTATTAAAATACACGTAGAAATGTTTATGAGTTCAAAACTGGTAACAGTCTAATATGTATATTTGATTATCCAAGGTAAGGTAAAGTAATCATGGTAAGGATAAAAGACTAGGTTATACGGCAATGTAAATAATTAAAGAAAATTGGTTGATAAGAAATAATACGAACTGAAATATAGAAAAAGAATCTAGAAACTGACAGCTATACTATCAGATATATTATATTATAAGAGTAACATTTGTAATAAATAATAAATTAAATAGTAACATATATAAGAAGGAACATTACAGTATTAAATAACTAGACAGTAAACAAAATGAATTAATTCATATAATTCAGTTTCTTACGCATTATTGTGAGCTATAGAAAACTTATATAGTAATATGTTACATCATATATAATGACATATATATACTTTAGTCAGTGGTGGCCTAGTGGTTAAAGAGGCCCGCCTCTCATGCATGGGGACGCGGGTTTGAACCTGGCCCGGGCAAGTACCAATGTGATTTTTCCGAGTCATATGTACTTTCTAAGAGTATTTAGACATCACTGATTAATGCTAATTCCCAAAAGAGGGTTGATGTCAGGCAGGTGGCCGGTCGTGAAAACATATAGACAAAACTATTCACAACATGTAAGGCAGACCCTGGCTAAAGCTGGGAAATTGCCAGGTAGAAGATATACTTGTATCAAAAAATAATGTCTCATATTAAAATATGCCCGTTAATTAATTTGTTATGTTATTTACTTAACAAAAATAAATTTGTTTCAGCATCCTTCCACAACATCGACGCTTCATATAAAAATAATATTCCAAATATTATAATATAAATAGATTTAGATACTTAATTTTTTTAATAAAAATTATTGAAATATTTTCTTTACTTAAAAAACCCCTAATATTCATTGTGTTTTCGCGATTACACTAGCGAGCATGAATCACTTGTTCGACTAATACGGCAACATGACGTCATTGTGGAAAAGAGATGATACTCCGATACTACTGAACCTATATATACCAATTATAACTAAGAACCAACATAAGGATAATTACTTTCAAATAAAAACAACTATATCATAATCGAACCGTCCATTTTAGAGCTACAGTGTCACAAACAGACACACAAGGATAAGGACGTCAAACTCATAACATTTCTTTGTGTTGGTGGTTAAAAGGTAAAAGAATTTGTTTACATATTATTCTGGTACTGGAAAGATCCAGAGTTGGATTTATTAACAATGGAAAAATCTGGAATATATTGATCAGATAAGGGTTAAATATTGTTGTGTAGTCTTTGTAATATTGAGATTTTTTAATACATTTTCGTTTCATTAAGAGTTCCGTAGTTCTACCGGATCACGGCTGACCGATTCGACCTCAAATGAAGTCAAGAACAAGTCCTTGTGTACTGTAATTTATAGTAAATGACGTGTTTCTAAAAGTTATAGTTTTACTGAAGGATTTTGTATCAATTGATAGTCGACACATTCCAGGACTTCACTTATTGTTTGCTTAAAGACTTACAGAGTCTTTTATTTGAATATATACGACTTGTTTTGAAAATTAAACATCAAAATGAATAAGTAAAAAGAATAATTTCATACGAGAATGTTGTGTGTATGTTAATATATGTATATTTGGGAAAGGGCCCCTAAAATTGTGTCAAACGGAAGATGGAATGGCCGCTTGAAGGTCAGTAGAAGAAGCCATTTAAAGTAGGTTGTGTTTTTATGGGTTAGTATTTATTTTGGTAATTTAACTAACAGACCTTAGCACAGTCGCTTGGAAACATAGTATATGTATATATCTTTGTTTATATATACTTATAACTAGCTGACTTGGCGAACTTCGTACCGCCCTATAATCAAGAATTATCTGTTACCTTTTTATCTCAATGAAGTTAATTTCTTTAATAAGTATAACTGACTCGATAGACAATGTTCTGTCTTCTAAACTGTGGTTATTGAATTGTAATTGGTATATTAATAAATCTAAATTATCTCAAAAACAGTGTTTATTATTCTAATGCTTTATTAATTCTAAAAACGTGAATATTATGTACTGCCAGTGAGAAATTATTTTAATAAAAAATTAAATATTCCAGTAATTATTTTTCTAGTATTTTTTGTAATTTTTCTTACATAATAACCTTCTCCTAATAATAACAAATACAATAAAAAGAATTAGTAAAATCAGTCCAGCCATTCCCACGTGATACCGTGACCAAGGGAAAAAGGGATTCATTTCTATATATATAGAAATAGGTATCTATTAAGATAAAATACACAACTAATAATTTTGTTAAGTTTAAAAAACTTTAATTATGTTTTAAGTTAACAATATTTATATTAAGGGAATTCGTTTATTTGTAAATCTTTTAGGATACAACTGCTGTACCGATCTACATTGGATTTTGCATAAATTTTGTCAAGTACGTAGACAAGGTACAGGTAATTTAGGAATTATAATAAAAATTTTGTAATTAGTTTCTTCTAATATTTTCTGTAACATAATAAAGAATTTATTAATAAAAAATGAATGAGATGATATATAAAGTATTATACATATTTTAAATAATGATAATTGTTTATTATTAAAAGTCTAGTATTAAATAATATCTACAATATCTTCAAGTAACAATATTCATTTTGATACTTTAAATAATTTTATTATGGGAATAAATGAAGTAGTAATATTAATTGGTAGGAATAACTACAACATGTAAGGGATGCTCCACTTGGTACAAACCATACTGTCATGGCAATCATTCCGCGCATAACTTTCGCCGTTTACGCGTCGGTGGATACGGGAGAGGATTCACTAACAGGCGGTAGCGGAGGCGGAAGCGGATTAAGAATTTCATGATTTCCATACAAAAAAGGAATTCAGTATAACATTTTAATATGATGTTCTCATTTGGAAAAATATATAATTAGTTTAAAAGTTTGTATATTTGTATATGTCTAATAACATTTCATATATACATATGTATATTTAAAATGAATTATTGTGAGTCTCAGCCGTACCTAGTAAATGTTCAAACCTAGTAATTATAGTTTAATTAATAAATAAAATTAATTACTGGATGTTATTAACAAGTTACTGCACGGCGCTGCTCTTTATGATACGTAATGAATATCTTTGTTCATGAGAAATAAAAATTATAAATTACATATCTACATTCTTCTCAGACTGTTCATATTTTTTGGGATGTTTCAAACTGGACTGTACAGTATAAAATTATAATAACTTAGATTTAATGAACAATAAGTTTAAAAGTCTCTACAATCAACTACAATACAATACAACTCTACAATCTACTAAAAATTTTTGGTCTGTTCAGAACTAATATCAATTCATTCTTGGAACGCTCTTCAAAGGCAACCCTAGTATGTTCTTTTCGAATTTGGTTAGGTAGAAAGAGGAGCTTGGACAGTGGAGGTGAGCATTTAACGTGCGTTACATAGGGACCCCTAAAATTTACACCTGGGACGCAAGTCCCAGGCACTGTTGAAGCTCCTCTCCCTACAACAATGAACCCGACACACGCATGGTGAATACATTGAATGATAAGAGGTTTCGTCTTTGTAATTAGGTGATTTCAACCATGAGAAAGTTAAAATATAATCATGACATTGAATTTGTAACAAATCTTTTCATGTATACAATATGATGCAAGAAAAATAAACAAAGATTTAAAAGTTATAGAAGTCAACTTTAAGAAAAATTGATCATTAATATGAAAGCTTGTATAGACAAAGAGGTTAGTAACAATTGTTTATACCTTACATAATAATTGCGTTACTCGCTAGTACGCACGCCTATCACACACGTGGGTGTTAATTGCCTTGTCCCTAATTCGTTAATTTTCTACCCACAACTTTATAATTGATTGATTGTGTAATTATGGGATAATATTAATAGTATGGTAAGGTATAGTATAGTAGAAATAATAATGAAATAAATATAATTTCTGAGTTAAGTTGCATTTTAATTTCTTACATGTCTTTGTTTAGATCGAGTTTCGTTAGTAGTTAGGTCAATGTGTTTTTATATAAATAAAAAAATATTTTTTTGCGTCATATATGTATTATTTTATTATTACAAATCTATGTGTGGATTCTTATTTAAATAGAAATTATCTACTTAATAGTTTTATTTACTTTATTATTTTAATTTAATCTAAAATTATAAATTTTTCTTTTTCAGAAATAAAAATTATTTTCAGTAAATGAAATACCTGTTACTTCGTCTATGAGAGATTTAGTAACTAAATCTGCAACCAAATTTAACTTTTGCTGAAATAATATGTATTGTTTTAAGGAAGTTTAAATGAGACGAAACCTCTCATCATTCCATGTATTCACTTTGCGTGTGCCGGGTCCATCGTTGCAGAGAGAGGAGCTTCAACAGTGACTGGGACTTGCGACCCAGGTGTAGGTTTAAGGGACCCTATCTAACGCGCGTATAAAATAATAATAAACATACATCTTGTTATTAAACGCATGATTGCTTTTTATTTCTTGCAAAATGACTGAAATTGTATGAAATTTTTTACGCAAATAATCAACTATATAACACGAACATGTGAATAAAAATATACAAGTATTTATTTAGTGCAAGAAAAATGTGTGTTAAAATAATGTTTTTAATAACCAGTAAATCAATATAATTGACTTTTTCAAGACGAGAAACGGTTTATGTCCAACAGAGCGATGTTTGTTGAATAATAAGACACGATACAAAACTACTACGAACATTACAAATGCATATATTTATTAACATTTCTTTATTTATAATGAAAAGTAATTATAATGATCAATGATAAGTCGTGGTTTCCTAGTGGTTAAAAGGCCCGCCTCTCATACATGAGGGCGCGGGTTCGAAACCTGATAAGTACCAATGTGATTTTTCCGAGTCATATGTACTTTCTAAGAGTATTTAGATACAACTGACAGATGGTGAAGGAAAACATCGTGAGGAAACCTGGACTAATTTTTGATCATAAGTTTGAAATCACCAACCCGTCTTGAGTATGCGTGATGATTAATTCTCAAACCTTCTCCATGAGAGAAGAGGCCTTTGCTCAGCAGTGGGCTCTGATAGGCTGATGATGATGAATGATCAAACTGAAGTATGTATATATCTACATAAGTCATAACTAGAAAACCATTTGCATATAGTGTCAAAGATACCATCTCCACACAATTGGTAACTACCCACATATAATAATATAATTGAAGATGCATCTTATGTCTTCATCCTACGTAATGACTAATGCCTCGCCTCTGTATCCAACTTTATTAACACCTTGATACGCCTTAATGACTTGTTTAGGAGATATTCTCTGATAAACATACATACATACATACCAATAGTACCAATGTGATTTTTCAGTCATATGTACTTTCTAAGAGTCTTTAGACATCACTGATTAATGCATTCCCAAAGAGGGTTGATGTCAGGCAGGCGGCCGGTCGTAAAAACAATTAGCCAACAACTATTCACAACATGTAAGGCAGACCCTGGCTGAAGCTGGGTAATTGCCAGGTATTAGAAGACAATCTATATAGAACATGTTTCAACGGGAGTGTACTGTGTTTTATCGCATGCAGCTATTAATGCAGTGTTTTGGTTTCATACAAAATTACCAATCAAAATGTCGAGTCGCGAGTTCACGCGAATCAAGTGAATTAAAGTCACCGATATATAGAACTGTTTTATTAAGTTTCATTTGTGTTAATTAATATTAATTTAAATTATATGTATAATTGAATTCAACTTCTTACATGAATGTATTTTCTTTGGGGATTAAACCATTTTTACGTATGGGAAATTAAATAGATACAGTAGCTAGTAACGATCTTTTGTTATGTACATATTATATTTCTCAACTCTTTAAAATTAACTTGCATTTGGTTATATTTTTCCTATTTTTGTCTGAAAAATATAAATGGAATAATGATTATAATATTGTTTTCTTCTTAAGTATAAAATAACTTATTTGTATGTACCTTTCTAATAAATTATAGTCATGTATTTAAATAGCTTGCAATAAAATGAATTTATTTAAACTATTCTGCTTTGCAAGTTGTTGATCTTGAACCTACGCTTTATCTTTTACAATCAAAATATCTTTATATGAAGATATATCGACAAATGAGTCATGAATACTAATGTTTATTGTGTCTAATATTTTGGAGACGATTTATTAGAATTTTACTTTTTATTTTATTATTTTTATTTTTTAATTACTTAATTATTTTATAATTTTACTTCCATTTTCTTTCTTTTCTATTTATAATGAGATACATACATTAGAACTAAGAGACGGACATAGGATATTTAATTCTGTTCGATCGAAAAAGAAAACTTAATAAATTCCTATATCTGATTATTTACGGCCTCTAAGTCAGAATAGAGTTCGCCCGGTCAGCTATACATATATTAATTATTCCTAAATTAAAGCGGAAAAGTCGCGGGCAAAAACTAATTATTAATAAATGTTTTATAGTGTCTGTCTGAACTTTGAAAGGTTGTTTCATATTAGCAGTGTTTTAACCGACTTCAAAAAAGGAGGTCATACTTCTGTTTGTTCCTAAAAGTCATAGAAGATTTCTCTTATAATATTTAAGAAATTTTAATTTCAAACCATAATACACGATAGTATTAAATGTGAATACTTTAATAAATGAATAACTTCTAACAGTTTAAATTAATGACCCGAACTCGTATTTAGGGTAAAGGAACCTCTTCCTAAATTTTAATATTCCTGCTCATATCAATACACTTTTAACTCAACATTCACTTATATTCTATTTAATATTTCGACTGAAAGGACAGTTTAATTGTAGAATAATAAATTAATAAGTTTTAAGTATATGAAGTTGAATAACAAAATAGTATTTAAAAATTCAATAACGAATTGAATAAAAAACAGTGAAAATAACAAATCTATGCTTACAACAAGTTAAATCGTAAATACTGTATACGACGCGTTTCGAGTTACATTCATGATTATCACATCTAGTATCAACGTTGAATGAAATACTGTGAACTATGTAGTGTGAGTAAAACTTGTTGTACAAGTATAGGCTACAGATTGTAATACACTTCGCTACTAATGGTCTTGTGAGTTGCTGTAGATTTGAAGTTTAGTATTTATTTGTAAGGTCTTGTTATTATTTTGAACAAATATTGTAAAGATATCTTATAGGTATCAAATAAACCACCTTTGAGATAAGCGTCAATTGAGGCTTCATACGATTTTTCAAACGTTCCTTCATTAGATACTGATTTAGTTACAATAGTATTAGCTAAAGATTTTCCTTACGATAAAAAAAAAAAACATACCTTCATTCGAAAGAAAAAGCTTAACAATTATTTAGGCTAAGTGAGATTTAATTCATTTTTGTATCCGCTTAAAAAGTATATATAACCTATGTATGTTATTCTCGATGACATTATCTACATACTAGTGAATTTTCTCTCAAAATCGGTCTGACCCTTCTAGAGATTTGCAGGAACAAACAGGTAGACAATAACTTAAAAAATTGCATTTTTGATGAAGACATCATACATACATAGCTTTATTTAGCTTTAATGGAAAGCTGTTACTTTGAAAATATAAACAGATATTTTAATTATTTTATTTAATACAGATTTCATTATCAGTTAAACAAGAAAACAATCGCCAGTATATATCTTGGTTTTAGTGAGGAGATGAATCTTTAAAATGTTGACTATTAAAATGACTAAAAAACTTAGTTATATTTAGCCTATTACTTATAGATTGTAATCCTATTTAGAAAATTACTAATAATTTATTAAATAATTAAAAGCCAGACTTTCGGAAGTGATTTTTAATTAAATTGTGTCAAGGATAGCAAATTTGTTGGTACCTGTTTCAAGGTTGCTAACTAATAGTTCAGTTGCCGACGTTAGTATGAACTTATAAATTGATGTATATTGTATAGGAATTATGATTTATATAATAAGAAACTAACTAACTAACTCTATAATAAGTGCAAGTTTAACTATTTACATGAAGAAGTATCCAAGAAGTTATTATTTAATACTCTTCGTTGTATGTTTTCTAGATAATAATTTCGATTAAAAGCATAAAATAATACATTATCTTAATAACATCGGATGTTGTTGATAAAATCATCTTAATTTTTCACAGCCTCAAATCCCTCAAGTGTAAAACCTTATTTTTATAAACTCCGTGTCTAATATTTCTGAACAAAATGGCCTCTTACGAAAAGTCACTGTGACAGATGGTTAACCGCGAAAATGGCGGTTAATGGAACACAAGCCGTCCAAAGAGGTTATATATAATGTAGGTGAAACAAGAAAATACGTGGCTCTATTATTTTTATATAATATTAATATCACTTAAGATATTTTCTTGATTTTTTGTCTTAAATTTTTCTCTTCCTTGTTAATAGTGAAATGTTTTTATAGCTCAAATATTGAAGTGCCCAAAGGTCATTTCAAACTTGTCATATTATTTACAATAATGACAATAATTGACACTTGACCTTGGGATGTTGACATTGGTGTTTTTTGACGATGATTGCGTCTGTGGCTTATTACACTGTGTAGTGTTGACTGAACTAAGCTTATTTTTAACTTATTTGTACGTTCTCATTGTTTAAAACAATCATTGTTCGAATCTTTTTCAAAGAACTTAAGAAATATATATTATTTAACAAAATAATTTGAATATTATAATTATATAATAGTAATAATAATCGATTTTGTACTCAGATAAAAAGAACAATAATTTCTTTACAGATCTTTTTAAATTGTTTATTGTAATTTACGAAAATTTTTGTATTCTGTTTAAACATTCAGAGCGTGACTATTTTCGTTGAAAGTGAATTAAAGATGATTGCAACATTATTTCACTTTGTTTGGTTTCACATAACACTGGTATTAAGTAAACGAAATTTATTTATTGTATATAAAAAATGCATTTATTATTTTAATGTCTCTTGTTAAGTAATATTAATACTTAAAACTTTTAAGTATAACTGGTATGTTTGTTCATCAAAAATAGTTCGCAATATTTTGTAATATATGCATAGATGTATTAAAAATAGTTAGTTTTAAATTTAAAGTGTAAGGTATATTATCTTTTCTACCTAAATTATAAAAAAAAGGATGATTACTTTAGGTACGTCTTTTTATCGAAGGTTATTTATTTAAATTTCGTATGTTAGTCGCTATTTTACGATTTTTTAGAGCCTGGGAACGTAATTTCATATTCTAAGAAAATAATGATTTTCAAAGCAGAAATCCAATTATGTCATATGTTTTTTTTTGTTTTTTTAAATAGCAAACGTTTAAATATACCTAATCTATACCTAATAGAAATGTTGAATGCAAAAGAGTTTTAAAACTTTGAGGTTCAGTATCAACTTTAAACAAAGAAATTTAGATGTTTAGATTATTATATACATTGAAATACATGAGTGTGTGTGTGTGTGTGTTTGTTTGTTTGTACATTAAATGAGTTTTATAGATGGAATGGTGTCAGTAATTAACTATTCTTGAACTGTGTTCCTAAACGGCGCCTCAAAATGAATTAAACACAAGATTATTAGCAATTCATACTGTTAGGGTTTTGACACATAGACAGAGAAGGTCAAGGTCTTGTATAGAAAACGATACATTTTTCTTATTACAATCATGTTTTTTATATAAAATATAAATTAGTTTTTTGTCAGCTTGTTAAATAGTTTATTTGTATAATAATAGAAATGTGTGAAGATTTATTTCCTAATTTTTATATGTATATGTAGGAGGGCGTTATAAGAACAGGAGGGCCTTCATGGGAACTCATACTTTGAAAGGGATAAAGTACAGTCTATTCAATACGACACCAACTCAATCGAAACACTAGATATCACTATCACTTCGATACACAGCGATTCGTCACGAGCGCGGTGCGCGGGCGTCATCTCGCACGATACTCCATAATAAAGATGGCCGCCCTCGCTACCATCACAATGACGCTTCACTAGGCTAACCTCAGACAGCTAAAAGTCAACCTGACGTATGATTTTTGACGGATGCGCCGTCACGGCCGGACTGACATTCGACCGTCCTCGGGCGGTTCTCGGATCAATGAACTACAGTTGTGTCTATTCCGTTCGGCATCCTGACAAACGACTAGTTACAATCATCAAAATGTGCTATGGTACTTAAGACTTAAGGCGAGCATCTCGTAGCAATTAAGCCAGACGACAACATTCATCTCACCACAATGTTCAAAGCATCCAGAACAAGTCAACCAACTTAAAGGGCTCTGACCCGGACGACTACATTCGTCTTGCCACAATGTTCAAAGCATCCAGAACAAGTCAGCCAACTTAAAGGGCTCTGACTCGGACGACTACGTTCGTCTTACCAGAACAAGTCAGCCAACTTAAATGGCTCTAACTCGGACGACTACATTCGTCTTACCAGAACAAGTCAGCCAACTTAAATGGCTCCTGACTCGGACGACTACGTTCGTCTTACCAGAACAAGTCAGCCAACTTAAATGGCTCCTGACTCGGACGACTACGTTCGTCTTACCAGAACAAGTCAGCCAACTTAAATGGCTCCTGACTCGGACGACTACGTTCGTCTTACCAGAACAAGTCAGCCAACTTAAATGGCTCCTGACTCGGACGACTACGTTCGTCTTACCAGAACAAGTCAGCCAACTTAAATGGCTCCTGACTCGGACGACTACATTCGTCTTACCAGAACAAGTCAGCCAACTTAAATGGCTCCTGACTCGGACGACTACATTCGTCTTACCAGAACAAGTCAGCCAACTTAAATGGCTCCTGACTCGGACGACTACATTCGTCTTACCAGAACAAGTCAGCCAACTTAAATGGCTCCTGACTCGGACGACTTCATTCGTCTTACCAGAACAAGTCAGCCAACTTAAATGGCTCTGACTCGGACGACAATATTCGTCTTACCAGAACAAGTCAGCCAACTTAAATGGCTCTGACTCGGACGACAATATTCGTCTCACCAGAACAAGTCAGCCAACTTAAATGGCTCTGACCTGGACGACAATATTCGTCTGACCACAATCTGCAGAGCATCCAGAACAACTCAGCCAAACGAATGAACGATGATCGAGACTCCAATGAGCTAGCCCCATCATCTCCACTACTTATACTCATGTGAGTGAACGATGACCCGGACATAGACTCCACAGAGCTAGCCCGTCCATCTTCACAACCTGATCAAGCGTCGACCGGACGTGGACTCCATCGAGCCAGCCCCTGCACGCTTTGATCCATCACTACTAGAAACATCGGCCGCATCAGCCAGTTCCATCGCCACCTCAAACACACCAACTCAAACTTACACAACTCATTTATGGTTTATCAATGTTGGAGGCCATCAGAGCTACTCAGCTACTCACTTTCATCATCTGACATAGCTTCGTTTCCATTATCTCCACTCCATGACCCGCCGTCTCGGCCTCCTCATTACTTAGTTCAGTGGATATGTCAACTAACCCTTCAAAGCCTCTGGGTACTGCGCCCAAGTTTTCATGAGAGTATTTTAAAGTGCAATTAGATTCATCGGTATGTTTCAGTTCGTACCTATCGTTGTCTAGAATTTTAGTTATGATAAAAGGTCCCCTAAACTTTCTTTGCAGTTTAGTTTGGTAACATTCGCTACACTTAACAAAAACGTAATCTCCCCGAGAAAGAAAAAAAAGGTTTTACTTGGGCTTTGCCTTTACTAAATTTAACTATTTCCTTTTGATCTGCGTTTTCAGTGTTGAGGAAGTTTTATTCCGGATATTGTCTAAATCTAATCTCGGCTCGTTTGAATTTTGGGCTATTAATGATATCCCTAAAGATTGCGCGCGAATGCCAAACATTAGTTCTGTTGGAGTATATCCTGTAACACTACGGCTTGTGTTATTAAGTGCTAGATGACTCTCCCAGATCAGAGTAATTTAGTAAGATGGGGTAAAGGTACCGAAAACACTTGCTATATCTGCGGAAAGGCAGTTGGAACTGCTAAGCATTTGCTAGTGAGATGTAAGGTTCTCCTGGACAGCGGTCAATTCTCGCGTCGTCACTATAGGGTTTTAGAGATCATACTTGAAGCGGTTAGTCTTTCGGTAGCCAGAGCGCAAAGGGAAATAACCACAAACGAGCGATCAATAGGTTTTGTGAGAGAGAGCACCAGGGCTATAAAATCAAACGTCAAGCCTTACTCTATCCTTAAAGCGGCTTCGGATTGGACTATCATGATGGATACGTATGAGAAACAACACAAAATCCCCGAGGATATTTGTGCGTCAGCCTCCAGACCAGACACATTTCTATACTCGCGTATTTTAAAGCGCGTTGTGATGATAGAGCCTACGGTGCCTTGGGAAACCAACATCCCCAAAGACCATGCCATCAAGGTCACTAAGTATTACGAGCTCACCAACGAACTAACTCGAAATAGGTTCGTCCGCGGTAGAGGTGGGAGCGAGAGGCATAACAGCCAAATCTCTCTACAACCTACTAAAAGACTTGGGCCCGTCCAGAACCAACATTAATTCATTCTCGGAACGTACGTCGAAAGCAGCCCTAGCAGGTTCCTTCCAAATTTGGCCAGGTAGGGAGAGGAACTTGGACAGTGGAGGTGAGCGTACAACGCGCGTTAGTTAAGGGGCCCCTTAAACCCACACCTGGGTCGCAAGTCCCAGGCACTGCTGAAGCTCCCCTCCCTGCAACGCGATGGACCCGGCACCCGCACGGTGAATCCATTGAATGCTAAGCGGTTTCGTCCCTTGTACCTCAGGAAGTTTGTCACGCCACGTTTTATGGGTATCGTTTTCTATAATAGTTAGCAGACATTTTAAAATCTGCATGACCCTTTCTACTTGACCGTTGGCTTTATTTGCCCCTGTTGTTATAAAGTAAAGTTCTATACGAGGTGTTTTACTCAATTCTCTAAAGTCCGCGCTTACAAAGCCCCTTCCCCGATATAACAATTCGCTTGAGAACACCGAAAAGAGAAACAGCTTTTCTCAACGCTTTAATAGTACAACTGGCATCGAGGGATAGAGTATGCTCTTAAAGGACATACTTGATAACATAATCAATCATTACTGACGCGTATTTCTTTTCTGTCGCTTTTGCCACTTAATGTCCCAGTCATATCTATGTATGTGAATAGTATGCCAATAAAATGTATGCAAATCCGTAGGAGAATTTACATGGCCAAAATAGCAATAACCCCACTGAATAAAATTTGGAGAGATAGGAAAATTATTAATGGAACAAAAATGCATCTGATACGAACGCTTGCCTTCTCTATATTTCTATCTATCTAGCTATCCGATTCTGTATAGTGCAAAGACGTGGACTATGAAAGTCGTTGACAGGCAAAGAATTGATGCCTTAGGAATGTGGTGATGGCGAAGTATGTTACGCATACCTCAAAATATGGTCGGCGCTTATCTAATATCT
Organism: Danaus chrysippus; assembly: GCA_916720795.1. NCBI lineage: Eukaryota > Metazoa > Arthropoda > Insecta > Lepidoptera > Nymphalidae > Danaus > Danaus chrysippus. The sequence continues at coordinate 596,477 of CAKASE010000068.1, forward strand.
ATTTGCAGCACATACTGGCGTTGATTGGTCAGTTCCCTGACAGAACTACGGACAGCTTTAAACGTCCGCTAGTGATTGAAAAAGTGGACGGTAACCGAACTAGAGGACTAAATCCCAAAAGGTGACTGGACCAAATCCCAGAACACCTAAAAATATCTGCCTGCGTTGCACTCCATCAAGAAACTAAACGTGTCTATCTCAGTATGGATATGGTTGATTTAAGTCCATACAAGGGACTGATGGACGATAGGTTACCAACGACTAACTTTGTTTCGCTCAATTTTTTTTCGATATAGCATATTGTTTCTAACATCGTAGATGTGACTAATTGAATCGGGAAACTTATTATTTAAGAGCTGAGCAACAATATCTTGAACATATGCATCACGTTTTTGTTCTACCGCTAACCACCCTTGATTTACCTCTACAAACTGCACAGACTTATTAACTACTTGAGCCTTGCTTTTGTCGCTCTTGGAAGTGCCCTGCTCAGGGTCGTCTATGTACTCTCGGTGTTAATTTTTTTTTTTTTTTTTTTTTTTTAACTAAGAAGCTTTGAAAGGATTGCCACCCGTGAAAACGATAAAATGATGACCATATAGCTTTTGCTTCAAATATTCTTCCGCTCGAACGACTGCCGAGGTCTCAAGTTCATAAGAATGATACTTTTATTCCGTGTCAGTTTTCCGGCGACTGAAATATGAAATAACGTGAGGAACTCCGTTCTTTCATTTAATTAAAATGGTACCGTATCCGTTGGCGCTGGCATTCGTGTGTAATTTTATAGGAGGCTCGCGATCAAATATAGTTAGAATAGACTCCGTGGTAAGTATTTGAACTATCCATTTACGAATATTACCGTGGACTTCTGACCGTTTAATTAACCCCTTTAACTTAGTGAGTAGACATAAGGATCGTACTAGGCGGAAATAGTTCGGTATAAAATTTCTAAAACAAAAGGCTTACTATAAGAATTGGTGTTAATCTCCCTAGAGTCAACATACATTATGTCAGAGTTGTCATTCGGTTTTTTTTTTTTTACAATTAGAATGGGGCTTGATAAAGTGTAAAATGATTGTTTCAAAGAGGGCATCCATTTTTTTTTCGAACAACCTCTTATAATTTGTAAGGTCTCTCTTAGACTATGTTAGGGTCTAAAGAATTAGGGTCTAAAGAGTTAAGAGGTGCCCTTAATAATAAAATGAGTTATACTTCTTAAAAACATCGATAAGGGCTTTGTTATCGTCGCCTTCCAAATAAGTTTTGATACAAGAAAAGTTAAGACTGTCTGAGGTTGGGCACTTATCTGTTTTTGTCGTTTCAGGTTTTGAGAAAATAATGTAGTCACTGTTTATCTCTCCTTTAACCCCCCACTCTACAAGGTACCGTCCAACAACCACGGATTCAAGAATAATATTCTCTTTAATAATATGAAACAAAAGAGACACTGAAACACTTTGAATTATGACCGGGCTTAAAATTTGTGTATTACAATAAGTCTATAGACGTAGAAACACTAATAATAATTGACTGTTAATGTACACGAAGTATGACTAGAGTATTCAGTACCGAAGCGCAAGGTTGAATGACCTTTATTCGCTAATACGATCTAATATTAAAATCTTACGAAGTGGTGGGTAAGCGTGAAACTCATATCGTCGCCCGTTCGCTTCGACCGTATACTACGCGTTCAGATGCCTTTCAGGGGAACTACTTCATTGCTCAAAGTACACAGAAATTTATTTGAAAAATTTTCAGATACAGACACACATTAGTACTACATGAACAAGTACACCCACTACTAAAAAGAAAAGGAACAGTCTCACCAGATGACGTCGTCAACTCCCCTCGGCTCGGCCCATGGTCACACAGATATCTCCTTCACCGGCGAGCCTCAATTACCGGTACCTTTTACGATCAAGACACGACGAGACGTCCTAACCCTTATATCTGCTTCCGTACGATCCAGATTGAACCGGATCAACTACGTCGTCGAAGTTAGTTGAGAAGTTGACATTATTTTCATCGACAAGTTTCTCATTATTTTTTACAAAGTTTAACATAGATGGATGATCACTACTCTCCTCATTTTAAAGCCCTTTCGATCCCACTTCTGATGTAGGAGGGCGTTATAAGAACAGGAGGGCCTTCATGGGAACTCATACTTTGAAAGGGATAAAGTACAGTCTATTCAATACGACACCAACTCAATCGAAACACTAGATATCACTATCACTTCGATACACAGCGATTCGTCACGAGCGCGGTGCGCGGGCGTCATCTCGCACGATACTCCATAATAAAGATGGCCGCCCTCGCTACCATCACAATGACGCTTCACTAGGCTAACCTCAGACAGCTAAAAGTCAACCTGACGTATGATTTTTGACGGATGCGCCGTCATATATATTACTTAATATTTCTAGTCAATGTTTATGCACTTTTAGAGAGTCCACACTTTAGGTAAGTTATTCGTATGTAGTGTGCTAAATGTAATGATCAATTAAGAAACCTGTTTGTATCCAAAAAGGATTTTATATCAGTATTTAAATAATTGTAGGCGTGAGTCCTTATTTAGCTTGTGCCGTGTGGATAACCTTTCGTCTTATATTTTTTAACTGTATGAGAATGATTTGTGTATATATAAACACTTAATTTTATTTTTTCTTAGTTATATATTAAGATTTCTAGAAAAACTGTTGAGTTTAGAAAGTTATTAAGCAAAATTATATGTGTATATTAGAACATTTATGTCTTAATTCTTATTTCATAATAATCAATGTTGTATATATATATATATGAGATATTTTATATGTACATACATATTTTAATTATTGAGTTTAAATTAAATACCTCTCTCTTATTCGTTATAATAAAAACTTTTAATACAATCAATGGAATTCATTTGTTTCATGAAATAAATGAAAAGACATTCGAAAGTAAATGTATATTAAATGTAATGAATTCATTCATGAATTACGTTAAATTTTGAAACATAACGCAGCGGTTCGTTGGTTTTATGAAATTCAAATGACCTTAAAAAAAAAGAAATGTATCAAATGTTATTACATTTTAACAAACGCGACTGTTGCATTCTTACAACAATCCAAGTGATAGCCTATCCTTTAGCAGAGTTTAATTAGAATTAGTTCAGTAATTTAAAACGTATTTGTAATTCTCATAGTTTAAGTATTACTTATTTTAAAAAAAGGTGTTCGTTTGTTTTTGTTCTTCTTTTTTATATGTAGTCGGCATTGAAATTGATGATGTTTCGTTTGAAATAACACATTTCCTGTTCTTATTATGATAATTAATATAGATAAATAAAAATAATTCTGTACTAAAGTGAGAATTACACTAAGCAAGTTTAAATTTTCTTTTATAAGTAGCGTATGCTTATAGAAATATATTTGGTTCTATTAATAGCTGTTTAATTTATATAATATAATTCATACTTACTGTGTTTTTTTCGGGCATCCAACACTGACATCTACCGGTAAAACTTTAAAAGCACCCCTACCACTTGTCCTTTTCGCCGAACCCGGCGCACTTTTCACTTCAAACCCCTCAGCTATACTCCTGACTTTCCCCTTTTTCGACAAATCATAGTACCTATCCTGGGCATGTATTAGCTGGGTAACAGTGAAGGAATCTTTCTTCAAATCTATCTTCGGTCCGAATAGATCGTGATCGAAGAACCTATTGTCTTGTAGATCTTTTTCTATCGTGATGTCTAGTAAGTTTCGATCGAACGCGTACGGCGTGTTCGCCAGTTCCTCCTCAAGACTGTTGTATCGGCTTCTGAACAGTGACTGGTTGCCCCCTCCAAACAGATCGTATTGAGTGAAGCGTTGGTTGATGGAGTCAAACTCTGGGTCCCGTATGTCTGGTTGTTTGTCCTGGTCACTAGACTCAGTCATATCTATTCGCAGGATGCCGTGCTCGTCTGAATATTTTAGTTGCAGCGCCATTTTCATGCCTGGAAATTTAAAAATTATGTATTTAGATTAACTTTGAATGTACGATTATCAAACAAAGAATTAAATATTAATTTATTGTATTGTCTAACAATGTATACTTTATAAATATTGATATTTCATGTTAATTATATTTAGTGAATATACATCTATTAAAATAAAGTTTTAAAATAATTTCCTTCAAATTCACGATACCCGTCAGTAAAGCTTTTAGGTATTACTAAAAAATACTTCATTTAATATTTTATTTACTATATCAAGATAAATCGTCATCAATTGTAAATATATGTAATCAGTATATAATAAAATTTTTAGCATAAATTTATTCTTTTATTAAGGAGAAATGCTCTTCAATGAAGCTGATTTTTGGTTCTAAACATTTCAATTAATTTTAGTTAATTTTAATTGGGATAGTTTTCTTATTCATTATTATCTTAATAAACATAGATATGTCAGAAGACTGTCATCATACCTTTAATAACTATACTTATAAAGATAATTTTCAATCAACATTTAGTTCATGTTATCTCAACGTCCATTTATGGAGGCATTTAAACTCATAAAAATCTTTCGATCAATCCTTGTTAGTGGCGCTGTAGAAAACAAAATAGCAATACATTTTGTTACATATAATAGTACGTTAATAATTATGAGATTTCTTATATTAAATCAATTTATTTGAAAAATACAAATAAGTCACGATACCAAGTATGGAAGATTAAGAGGCTATGTAAATATTTCCTTTCTGAGGTCGAAGAGCGAAAATTAGGACCTGGGTTTTGACTTAACTGTAGCTGTTATCATTATAAGCTCTGACAGGTACACCTAAGAGTGGAAGGTTTTACCTTGTGAAAATCTCTACTATATCTTTCGAATCTTTAGGCGATTTACGATATTATTTATAACTAAATAATAATAATTAAAATATTTAAAAGATAATGTATCTTAATATGTTGTTACGAAAACGAAAAATGATTAGTTCGAAACAGACAAAGAGTTAATATTTAATTTAGTTTTGAATATTTAACTAAACAAAACCCCATCCAGTTAAGTTATACTAATTTTATGTTTAAATTAGTTGTCTCTAAGAGATCTATTAAGTAACACAAATACAATTTATTCTAAATATTGTAAGTCGTCAAGAAATATAACATCCTTAAATTCAAGACAATTCTTCTTATAATATGTTTTAATTGTATACCTCATAGAAATATCTACTTGGATGTTCTTTTACAAAGTGAATACATTTATTTCTTAAACATAAAATTTAAATATTTTTTATATATGATAAAAAATAGGAAATAAAAATATTATTTTGTATCCGTCTGTCTGTTTTTTGTAAGCGTCATTATAATTCATCATTCAGACTATAATTACAGTAACTATCATTGGTATGATCCACACTGTTTTAACTTTTAAGTTAACAATACATGGTTATAGTTTAATTCCTTTGGTTTAACTTAAATTCAAAAATATATCTTCCATTAGATTTTGTTTTTGGATAGTACAAGAATAAGAGTTTGTCAAGTAAAACATTATTGGAACTGCTATAAAACTAACTAATAAAAAATGTGATTTAAACTGAAAGTATTGTTAATCTACTTTGATTTTCTGAAATAATTTATTATTTATTGTATACAAACAGAAAAAATATAAAACAAAAATATTAATTTTCTTACTTAATAATCTTTGACGAGTAATTTAAACGAGTGAATCTGTTAAAATTTAGATCAAATAAAGTTTATTACTCTTAATTATTTTTTTGTATTAGGTTTTACGTAACAATGTTAATAATATCGTATTTATTATCGGTCCATCGGCCGCCTTGAGAGTCACGGGGAATGACTTCTCGTTCGAGTCGATGATTTTTTAAAAAGAAACGCTATTTGGAAGAATCTTGAATATTTATTTGTTATACAAAGTTATAAATGTTCAATGACAAATTATAAGAACTGATTATTATTCTTTTACCTGGCAATTTCTCAGCTTTAGCCAGGGTCTGCCTTACATGTGTCATGTGAATAGTTTTGGCTAATTGTTTTTACGACCTGCCGCCTGCCTGACATCAACCCTCTTTTTGGGAATCAGCATTAATCAGTGATGTAATATACTAAATACTCTTAGAAAGTACATATGACTCGAAAAAATCACATTGATACTTGACCGGGCCAGGATTGAACCCGCGCCCTCATGCATGAGAGGCAGGCCTTCTCAACCATTAGGCCACTAAGAACTGATTATTATGTGGGCTTTACCGTTCTCATTTTGGTGAAGAGAAAGATTCGACAACCAAAAGTATTAATAGGCATAATAGTATCGAAAAATATTTACGTGTTTTGTTTCATATTTTTTTTGATTTCTTATAAGTATCAATACTTATAGTCAACTGATTAACTAAAGTATAGAAAAAACCAAACCTTTGACTTATTATTTTAAACGGTGAGCCAAAAGCAAAGAATATATGTACTTATTCTAAATTTTGACATCAAAGACTGTCAGTTGTCACTTAAATGTCATCCTTCAATATCACAAATATTAACGAAATTATGAAGGAAATTGCTCAGTATTTTTTAATATATTTTACTTAAAAAGATTAGCTGATTACTTAAATATAAATGTTCTAAAATTACTTAATGTGCCTCTCTTACAAACATTTTCTGGGTCATTTTTTTTTAACATAACTATACAAGTATGTAGAATTCAGCCACAAACAGGATATTACTCATTTATGTTATACGAGTTATACGACCGATAGATGATGAAGTTCAAAACCTAATAATTATTCGAACAAAATGTCTTCGATATTAAACATATATACAACCAAAATAATTCACCTAATTTAAATGAAAATAATATTTTTCGGATTATTTTATGCGACTTTCTCGTCTTCCCGTGATCACGGTTGCCGAAAAGTAACCGAAACATCGGGAGTATGAAGTTTTTTACAAAAATAAACTCGCGTAGTGTAATCCGAAAAATATTGGTCTTAATTGAATGAATAAAATTCGCAAAAATTTTTGATATCATTAATCTCTTAATGAAGATCAATATAAATAGTATGAGCTATCAATTTACTACCATAGATGCATTCAGTAAAAGTAATAAACTATAATGTATTATGTATGTTGTCCGATGCACTACAAATATAGCATTAACGTCAGTATTACAGTTTACACCATACTAGATGACACAACGCTTTGATAATAACTCCGTTGTCAAGAATGTTATATACTGTGAAAGAAAATATATTTCTGTTAGTCACGTAGTTTCCAGACACTAGTAATATTGGTGTGGAGACATAAACAAGTATATAAACATTTTTGACTTAAAGTATAGGCTAAAGTCAATTGCCAAAGTCAAAAAGAATCTTTATGGGATATTTTGCAAATATTGATTGACAAATAAGAACAATACCAATTTAAAGAGTTTAGGATTCGATGGTAATTAGTACAAATGATATAAGTATTATTATTCAATTCACTAGGAAGACCTTAATATGTTATGTGTTTTACGAAAAAAAAATCTTTCAAGACGAAATAATTTAATGCAACTATTCAAAGATAAGAAATTTAATTATGAATATACATAGTCTTATAAAAAATGTTGATCAGTAAACTTGTTGTTTTAATGATCCTTTTTAATTTTATAATTATATTATCATTTCTTTTAGATGGTGGAGCATAGCAGTAGTCAGACTCTAGCTGACATTAAGGCTGAAATATCACCCTCTTACAGAAGATCTACTTGAAGTGGGATATAGAAATGAGTGCGCTTATGTGTAGGATATATTGCGCTAGTGAGAGCTGGTTGCTTTAACAATATCCTCTCCTCTTCCCATACGTCAATATACTCAGTAAACCTCAGTTTCATATCATACTTTCATACTTTATTGTCATAAGATCCAGGGTGACTCGATGAGACAGTAAATCGCTGACCACCTTTTGTTCCGTAAGGTAATCGAACCTAGACTGTACTTATTTAGGAGGCTGTCCTTTTGCAAACGTCAAAAGCATCGGGATCGGTTCCTCATGCCATCTTCTCTCGTTGTGATGAAGCGAAGGATCTAAATTAAACGATGCTAATAAATAATATAATGTCTCTGATTACTGAAAAAAGGACTTTACAAGAACTCATCAGGAGCACTGTGGGACGGGAACCCGTTCTTTTTAATCCTTTGTCAAAGTTTTAAGAGTAAAGTTCCATACGCCCTCTTCATTACCCTTCTACAATCCGAAACGTTAGCTGGTGCGTTTTTGTGTTAAATTTAATTTTCGACGACTCTATTTGTATTTTATACAAAGAGCTGCACTCAGTGCTTTAAACTATCTCGTTGACAAGAAGTTTAGCGTATGGAATCTCCATTCAAAACATGTTCCGCAGAGTCTACTTCGGTTTTAATGAATCTATTTTTATTTTCCAACAGCAGAAACGTTTGCATTCCAAGGCCCATAATAAGGTATATACTTTTTCTTGTAATTATAAAAAGAAATATTTTAAGTCTGTTTAATTATATTAATATGGAATGTTTGAAACATATGTTTCTAATCACTATTAAAATGTATTGCTGACAGTTTACACGAGACGAATATAAATAGTATTGGGGTCAGTAATTATGTTAAAATGCTCTGTATTTGTGGATTGTACCGAGGTAGGGCGCTAGTGACAGCGGTACAGAAAAACAATATTATATACATTACAGATATATCTACATATTTAGACATATGGGGTATTAATTATAAGCTATCAGTGCAATAATTCAATCGTTGATTAATCGTATTTAATTGTTTATTTAATATTTTTCCTTAATTTCATTATAAAACAATGATCAATCAATAGTAGATATGATAAACAAATAAAAGTTTAACAATACATTGGCGCCGTATTAGCCTTATATTAACTATAAGAACTTGTACTTCATCCCCACTCCGCGTCCATTGTAATGCGACATGACAGACATATAACTATTTATATATTGACAAAAAAATTAGGTAATGAGTAAGAAAGTGTTGATATTGCATAATACAGAAAAATTAGTCAATTTATTTATAACATAATAATCTTATTTTTCGTTGATTTTTTATAAGTGAATCCTACTACTATTATAAAGGCGAAAGTTTGTAAGTATGGATGTATGGATGTTTGTTACTCTTTCACGTAAAAACTACTGAATGGATTTGAATGAAACTTTACCACAATATAGCTTATACATCAGAATAACACATAGGCCATAGCTTTTACAGCTAGACGGGACGAACCTGAAGTCCACGCGAACGAAGTCGCGGGCAAAAGCTAGTGTGAAATAAACGTTAACAGTGACTCCCTAAAGTTAAACAGAACATAATTACAAAGCATTCGACTAAATTCCTTGTATTCATGAAATATGCAGGGATTTTATATGAAAGAACAAATAATGTCCTTCAGGACAGATTTACATTTGACCTCATAATTAATATTATAACCTACTAACTGTTTTATTCGGGGCCTCAATACTATTTCTTGACCTTTTTATTTCTACTTAGAAATTAGATCTAAGATTTTCGCGAGTCTTATTCATTTAAATGAAACAAATATTTTTTGGATATACTACGCGACTTTATTTTTGCTGAAAAGTAGCCGAAATATTGAAAGTATGTAGTTTTTATCAAAAATAAAATCGCGTAGTAAATCCGAAAAATATTGCTTTCATTTAAATTTTACATAGAAGATTTAATATTTATTTGGCCAAACTTACTGTTTAAATTTTCTTTATATTGAAGCAGAGATCTTTTTCGAATCATAATTATTTTAAGATATTTTTAGTTTTTTTTTAAAATTCCTCATAAAATATGTAATGAACGAGAGCATAATATGATCATACTAGCCGATAAGAGAAAAGAAGATAGGTATCCCTACTAATATTATAAATGCAAAAGTAACTCTGTCTGTCTGTCTGTTACACTTTCACGCCTAAACCACTGAACTGATTTTAATGAAATTTGGTACATACATAGAGTTGACTTTGAGAAAGAACAAAGGATAGTTTTTATCCCAGACTTTTGAAAGGTTCTCTTGGAAACGCGATATAACCGAAATCCACGCGGGCGAAACTGCGGGTGGAAAGCTAGTGTTTAATAAAAGTAATTTATCTTTAATAATACTTTGATAAGCATTTATATATCATATGTTAATAATAAATAATATATATACATATATTAAATGTATGTTTAGTATCAAAACAACATAACAGTTTGAAGTTAACGAGACAGATATGTTTATGTTTACGTAAGAAACATGTCGAGGTTACTCAAATTCTTCATTATTGGAAACTCATATAGACAATATAACTATATTTATACAGAATTTAATATAATATTAACCTCAGATTATATTATAAATATTTTTTTATATAAAGGACATTTGAATAATATATAAAGAATCATTTAGTACGGACAAATCGTCCTAATTTTTCATCCAAATTTGTAAATGGCTTCCAAGGTCCGTCCTTGGCGGCTATCGGCTCTGCCAAGGACACAGTTTGTTCCGTGGCGAAGTATTTAGGTTTTGGTCTTGATGGTCCGATTCTAAGTTGATCGATACCTTATGTTAATATGTCCTAAATATTATACGGGGACATTAAAACCACGTATGATATATGTACTGTAGTTAGAATAAGGAGTTAGTTTAACTTTCTGGCATTAAAGAAATATGGTGACGTAAGTAAACTGTTGATAAAGTCACTATTTATGGTAGATTCTGTTAAACTTAATCTACTTGGTTCAATATTTAAGTAGTAATAAACAAACTTACATGATTCTTCTTTTTTAATCAGTTAAAAAGCCACGACATCCAAGCTATATATTTTTCCTACCCCTCCCATATTGCAAGTTGCTACAAAATTTTCTGTCACAAATAACAAATAAAATAAGTATACATATATTCATTATTACTTCCCCTGTATTAATATAATAGAAATCCGTGTTATTTAATATCTCCATTTATTTTAATATATTTAAAAGATATCTTCTTTATATAAAATTTAACATTAATCAAAATATCAAAAAAGACGTTAAGTCAGTGGTGGCCTACTTGTTAACAAGCCCACCTCTCATGCACGAGGGCGCGGGTTCGAACCTGGTCCAAGTACCAATGTGATTTTTCCGAGTCATATGTACTTTCTAAGATTATTTAACATCACTGATTAATGTATTCCCAAAGAGGGTTGATGTCAAGCAGGCGGCCGGTCGTAAAAACAATTAGCCAAAACTGTTCACAACATGTAAGGCAGACCCTGGTTGAAGCTGGGAAATTTCCAGGAAGAAGAAGAAGATCAAAAAAGTCATTTATTTTATATTGTCTTCGTTTTATTTAGTCTGCTAATGAACGTAATAATAGAATCACATTATGTAATTCATTGAAACAGTCAATCCTAAGAATAATACCCCGGCTATTGTATGAATTAGGCAATTATTAATTGTATTTACCCTTTTTTATTTATAAAAAAAATATTTCTTGTAATTATCATATAGTATTATAGCGTTTTCAATGTGAGACTAATATTCCTCTGCTCATGATCACGGTTGCTGAAAAGTAGCCAAAACATCGAGAGTTTGTAGTTTTTTACAAAAAATAAAGTCGCGTAGCATATCCGAAAAATATTAGTTTCATTTAAAAGACTAATGCTCGTCTAACATGATTCTCAAATGTTTGTTTCGGTAAAATTATACATGTATTATGTTAATCAATATTTAAGAATTAATAAATACTTATATATAAAAAACGGTCGCTTTGAGAGTTTGTTACGCTTTAACATACAAATATATATATAATAAAGTATAATTACACTGAAATAAAATTTTGATTATTTTAAGAGATGTCGCGGTATACAGCTTGTTTTTTGTTTTGGCTTGTTTAAGGTATATGTTACAAAAAATGTTAATTGTATATGTAAATAGTTATATATTTAAACAATTAATTCGTTTTATTTAAAATCTTTAGTAGTATATAAATAGATTGGAATGTTTTCGCTGAAAACAACTTTTATATAGTTCTTTAATAACTTAATGACTAAATGAACTCACGCTAGTGAAGTTGTTTGATAAACGATTTGATTTGTAATATATGTAGGAGGGATTTAATATTGGTAAAAGGATTAAGAATAGTATGCATTAGTGAACACAGAAATAATGAAGGATAGAAGATGTAGAAGATATAGGTAGGTTTGAAGATATTATTAACTTATTTAAGTATACGTAAGTCTTGTAATTTTTTATAATAAATATTAGGGTGTCCCATAAGTTTTTTCCGCGCTACGCTATGAATGAGTCTGACTGGCTATGCTTATATAAAGATGCAGGCTTATCTCTTAGCCGTTTATGGCATCGGTTTCAGTCGTCCCAGAGCTCTTACAAAGTACGTTTCGTTGGTGACAAAGCCTCTTTTAAAAAAAATCTGCCCCGTTCAATATGGAGAACCAAAAGAAGCATTTACGGCATGTTATGCTTCATTGCTTTAAAAAAGGCAATAGTGCAAAGAACACTGCAGACGAGATTTGCACCGTTTACGGGAGTGGTACTACGACCATTAGGACTGTCCGCAATTGGTTTAAGAAATTTAGAGCCGGCAAATTTGATTTACAAGATGAAGACCGCAGCGGCCGCCCAGTAACGACGGATGCGGACCTTATCAAGACTGTGCTCTCTGAAAATCCGCGAGATAGCGGATGACACTAACATTCCCAAGACAACGGTACATAAGCATTTGATCAAGATGGGATATGCAAATCGGTGTGAAGTTTGGATTCCACACCTATTGACGGAGACCGGCCTTATAAACCGCGTCTCTACATGCGATTTGCTTCTTCGTCGTGTTATCGTGGTGGTCGTGAGACAAAAATTATTACAGTTCGATTGGGACGTTCTACCTCATCCTCCGTACTCCCCAGACCTTGCTCCTTCCGATTAGTACTTGTTCCTCTCCTTAAAAAAATATCTCCGTGGTAAATCTTTTAAATCCATAGGCGAAATAAAAACGCACACAGAAGAATATTTTGCAAGTAAGCCTCAATACTTTTGGAAAGAGGGTATAATGAGGCTTCCTGAGAGATGAAAGAAGGTTATAGAACAGAACGGTGCATATATAATACAATAAATCAATCTCAAACAATAAATATCGTGTATTCATTTCGCATCAAAAAAAGGGAAGGAACTTATGGGACAACCTAGATATTTCATATGATTCACTTTTTTAAATAACAACGATTGCAGAAAGTGTTACTTCTAATTTATTTAAAGATAATCAAAGTTATTATCTTATATTAAAAATATATAACATGTTTAGTATCTTCAATCGTTTATCAAGCAAAGGTAATCTTTTCACAATTCTAGTTTGAATTAAGGTAATGATAGGTTCAAATAGATAAGTATTTATTTATATCATGAGAATGATGACAATTAGAGCTTCTTAAAGAAATATACGAGTACATTTAAACAATAGTTGTAGAGATTTTTTCTAAAAAAATATAAAGTGATTATTGAAAATCTAATCTCCCGTTTTCAAAGGCAGGAAAAGTAGAAATATATTAGCAATAGACACCCATTTCATCCATTAAGAACTATTGAAGACATCGTGTAGAACTGAACGTGTGATCGGAAATAGAGGTCTCTCTTATTTATAAATCAACAAGAATATATAAAATATATTAATATATTATATTATCATGTACATATATTTCCATTAGTTTCACTTTATGAACAAAAAATATATCCTTATATACTTTGTGACTAAATTTGGATAAAATTATTTGTTTACAGATGAGAAGGATATCTTATAATTCATTTTACAAAAGAATTTTACTCATTTTGAGAACAGTTGTTTGTATGTGTGTGAGTGTGTGTGTGTGTGTGTACACGTGTCTCTAAGCATGTGTGTGAAGGCACGTTTAAGGAATCGCCCCACGCTACAACATGCTACGTTCTACAGAGAAAAGAATATAAATGTACTTAATAACCTACACTATTATATGAAAACATCATTTTGTGTTTAAATAAGGTTTTAGTTAAGCTATTTGTATATACGTGAAGCGTGGGATATATTTTTCAGAATATTATAAGTAAACGTTTGTTGGTACAAACCTTGATATACAAATTCACATAAAAATCACATAAAATCACACAAACACACAGTTTAACGTTCACAGTCTTCTACTACGAGGAGTTTACATGATTGTATCCTTCATGATGGCAAACAGTTCTTTGTCATTTCAATTTTATTTTAAAAATGAAGAAAACGACAGGAAAATCAACGACCATTCTCGTTTTGGCGCGAAAATATCTCACGGAAGCCATTTTCGTAATAAAAAAATTATTTCAGTCAATAAAACTATTAAAATGTCCTCAAAAATTCGTTCCAAAATTTAATGAAGACTGCCATTTCGTTTTTTTTAAATCACAGATTCATGTAGCACTGTACAAATGATGTTATAAATCCATAATTATTGTAATAAAGTGATATAATTGTTTATTTTTGTTTTGCGTTCAGTTTCTAAGGCGACTTAGTTTGCAAGACGACAGCCATACAACTGACCAATATACGAAGAAAACGGGGTGGTTTGAGAAGGAGGGTGGAATAATTTGCTTTTTTTAATTACGACAAAGTGCGTTCGATTTTTTTTTTGCCGTAAATTGGCGATTATGTGCTAATTTTATTAAACTCTGTAACCTGATCGTTGATGACTTATCAGTTTGTAGTTTAATGAAAATATATTAGAAAACAACCTTGACCGAGCTTAAATTGACGGCGAGTGAATTTTAAGACGTATAAAGTGATTAATGCAAATAAATTAATTTAGTGCTTAATATTTTCGTTATTAATTCTATTAAAGTAACTATTGTTGAATTAGCCTCAAACTAATCGGCTAAGGAAAATATGTGACGTGTGCGTCCTAAAAATAACCATTAGTACTTTAAAAAACAAATGTAGGTTTCTGAAACTATATGATTTTAAAGTGTTAAGGATTTAAAGACGAATAATTGACATGTTAAAATAATTACGGAATTGATATAAAACTAAGATTTTTGTAACTAAAAGTATAACAATTCGTTAACGAGAAACAATGAAATAAGAAATACTCAATTAAAATAATTGCATACATGTTTTCAAATTATAAACACTAATTAATTATGTGAATTACTTTTCCAGTCAGCGCCATCTGTATTTTATCAATCTAACGATTTAGACTGTTGACTTTACCTTCATGTTGGTTGAAATATACGTGAGATGGCGTTGTTTTATTATTAATAAAATGGAAACTGAAAAGTAAAACGGGTGGGATTTTAAACCGATTCGCCTGAATTAGATGGTATTTATGGTTTAGGGTAATTAAAGTAGTTAGTCTGAATGCCTCAAAGTAATTCTGGCCACCGGAATTGTGCATGGAATTGGAGTCCTTCCACGCAGATTGAAACTTCGTAATTCTAAAAAATTCTTATTCACTTGAAAATAAAATATTGCCCTAATACATTGTAATATGTCTATCAAATCAAAATAAAAAATTATGAATAATGTTTTATATATTTTGTAATTAAACTATCTTGTAAAAAAGTAATCAGCTGATGTAAACACACACTTCTCTATGCCCCTAGTAATGTAATTCGTGAGTACTTTTTGACATACTTATCTTAATCTTAATTATTAAATTAAAGAATTTATTTAAAAAGAAGAGATTACTTAAAAAATACTTAAATTAATTTATATTTTGTTGAGTATTTATTAGTGGTCAAACCGACCAGATTTTTACATTTCACTAGCACCTAAATGGCGCATCTTAATTCATGATTGGTCGCCAGCATTGCTAAAAAATTTCTCAATGCGCTCTAGATGACTTCCAGATCAGATTTATTTAGTAAGATGGCGTAAATGTATTCCGGAAATATTCGTTTCATTCCGAATTACAGTAGTCCGATCAGAATGAACATCTATGAATCTCTCAAACTCTAAGTCGCGAAAGTACCTTAAAACGATTACAATCTGTTCATCACCGCTTCATAAACTTTATTTAAAGAGGAATATTCAATAAGAATGTTTGGATCTTATTATTTGAAAACAACAATCAAGGAAAAAAAACTTATTTGTGTGTACACAACCTGTTAGCTAATTAAAACTATGTATTATTAAAAAAAACAAGTAACATTACCTTTCTTTTAGTTCAAGCTCGACTGGTCACAGACCTTCCATTTGTAATTATGTTAATTACATCAAACAAAAACAAACATCAATGAAAAAAAAAATTCAAACGACAATTGAAAATTGAAAACTTTATCAATATCGTTAAACACACATTACCAGTAGAGCCCATAGTAATAATTTTTCACAACTCGATAATAAATGAATTCACTATTTACTAATTAGCTAATTAAAACTTATTCACTTGTTCTTAGAAAGACAAATAACAATATTGAATAATAACAAAATAGCGAAAAAAATTTTGAACGGTATCGTATCAATTAGTCCCATTTAATTTGACACTTAATACAGTTTCTATGGCTTTTTAAAACGAACAGTTACTACAAATGCATTGTTTTTGCACAGTATACAAATATTTCGTGCATACAACACGAGATTTGTAGATCGTCCTTGAGATTATTTGTATGGAAAATAAGCACTAATTATTATTGATTATCTACAGTCACCTAATCAGCTTTGTTTCTCACTCAAAGTCGCTCATCATCTTCATCAGCCTATCAGAGCCCACTGCTGAGTTGCCTCTTCTTATATGGAGAAGGTTTGAGCATAAATCACCACGCTTGCTCAAGACGGGTTGGTGAAACTTATAATTTGAAATTATAAGATCAGGTTTCCTCAGGATGTTTTCCTTCATCAGTCAGTGATGTCTAAATACTCTTATAAAGTGCATATGACTTGGAAAAATCACATTGGCACTTGCCAGGGTGTCAAACCCGAGCCCTCGTGTATGAGAGGCGGGCCGTTGATCTCTAGGCGACCATGACCAAAGTGGTTAGTCTTAGAGAAATTTATAGAGAGACTAGAAGACCCAGTGAACTTCGTATCGCCCTATAATCAAGAAAAATCTGTTACGTTTTTTTATTTATATTTTTGGAGTTTACCTATTAAAGCCATAAATCTCCGTGTTTTGAAGTGAAAAGAATGATTGACATATTAGTTAGTTGTCAAATCTAATAAAAAAAAAATTCATCAAAATCGGTCCAGTCGTTTGAGAGAAGTTCAGTGACATACACACTCACAGAAGAATTATATATATAAAGAAAAATACACTAGTGATAGGTTCAGATGAAAGCATGAAACTATTGAGCTGGTTTACAGGTTAGTTGATACAATTGGGTACTCACTAGAAAATAAGAAATATGACTCTGCTGTATTTCTAGATATAAGTCAAGCCTTTGACAGAGTAGTATAAGTATAATTCACTCAAGTCTGAAAAGGAATAGTGTTCCAAATCTTATAAAGTGGTACCCAAAAGAAAAGAGAGTGGTCAATTGAATAAAAGAATATCTAAATGTCTATGACAGGTGGCTGTTCTAAACAGGATTCAAAGGACAAAAATTAATATATATATAGTTTAATATAATATGTATATGAAGAGCATTGTTGTGGCAGTAAGAAAATCATGTAAATGTCTAATAACATTAATAGAATATAATTTACTATTAAAAATTGCAAGTTACTCAGCAAAATTATAAATAAAAAGAATTATTTTGTTAATTTCCCTTAATTCTATTTCCTTTTCGTTAACTATACAATGAGGATAATTACAGTAAGTACAAGTCTTCATAAGCAACACACACACTGTTGGTATATTTTCAAGTCATAAATTAATTTTAAAACAAATAAGACTATATAAACTATATGTGTTCTATAACTATAACTATTCTTAATTTTTCTAAGGGAAAGCAAAAAAACAAAACAATGTTCATGAATTTTGTCCTAAATTATCTCTCCACAACTTACACAAAATAAAATCAAATATTTTGTTATAAATATTTATTTATCAAAGAAAGAAATACATTTTACGACGAACTAATTTAATATTATTTAATAATCCCATAAACAAAATCAATATTACAAGCATTAATATTATAAAAACGGCTAAAATTTAATTAATTCATTAAAATTAATTCAAAGCACATTATAAATAAATTATTATAATTTCTTAATTATTATATACATAAGATCACAATGATTTTTGAACGTAAAAACTAGAAATATATTGATGAAATTAAAATCTTCAATTTCTATCTCCTACCACTTGATATACTTGTCTTAAATTGAAACACATTATTCACGGAAAATAAAATGATATTAATTTTAGAAGCAGACAAAAATATACATAAATAA
The DNA here is from genome assembly GCA_916720795.1 of Danaus chrysippus. Lineage (NCBI taxonomy): Eukaryota > Metazoa > Arthropoda > Insecta > Lepidoptera > Nymphalidae > Danaus > Danaus chrysippus. Next base: position 614,803 of record CAKASE010000068.1, read on the forward strand.
GAAATATCTAAACATTTGAAGGACTTAAAAAACATTTTGAAATGATACGAATTTAAAAAATGTGTTTTACGTATCTAAAAATAAATGCTATTTATTGCAACATTATATCCAGAATTATCTATGGACACAAAAACAAGATGGCTGACTTGGTGACGTCATCAATACATTTTCATTACATATCCTTCAGAACGTGTTTCAAGATGGCGCCTTCGTTGTTTCTCATTTGATTGACACCGGTGTCTAGAGCATTTATTGGTATGACCCGAGTGTCTGATTCAAAAGACACTTGAGATGAAGTCTCCATGTTGTCCAAATTATTGAATAACAAGTTATTTGAATTGTTTGATGGATTACGTTTGTGGCCGACTTCGAAAACTGGGTTTGGACCTGAAATGTATGAAATATTTGTTGAAATGGATGTATTTAAGTGTTTTTGGAGATATTTAAAGAATTAAACGGAATAAATAGACTGAAAGACGTATAATAGACAATAAATGACCTTAGAATACTATTGCATCAAATACAGATGCTTTTTTCTATTATTATCATAGTGTATAGTCGGGGATAGTGCAAATCCGCGTATCTGCATTGAAAGCAGATTATCACAAGAAAGTTTAAGCTGAAATATTTTCTAAATTAACGAATTTTAAGCAAAAGTTTTCTACAAATAGTATTTATTTAGTGTTTAATTTATTGGTAATTGTGAAAAAAATAGAAGAACCATGTCAAATATATTGACTATCTCATGAATGTTAAACTACCCACCAACAGTGGAACTCTTCCTCGAGCTGGCAACACTACCTAGACCCATCATATCGGGTAGTACAGGGCGAGGTTTGGATTCATTTTGTAGGAACTTCACGAACTCCGCCGCTAAACTATCCTTGGTAGTGTTAGACTTCATCAGACCGAGTTTCTCACATTCAGTCTGATTGAAATCTAGGACCGTCGATAATATTCTGAGAGTTTGTGTTCTGGAAAGAAAGAATTTAATTTATTTTTGAGTTAAAACTTCATGTAAAATTTAGTAAAATTAAACTACTACAATGTCATGAAATAGTTAACGTTTGCGTACGGTTTGAGAGAAAATGTAATTATATCAGAATCTCCAAACTAACATCAAATAATATTAAATTATAAAAAGAATAAAAAATAGTAAAATCAACAAATTAATAGAAAATATTGACTTACTAAGTCACAAATTGAAATAACTTCTTACTTTACAGGACACTATTTATTATTATATATAAAAGAAATAGTTAAACGAAGTAAATATGAGTTAGACTAACTGACCTGTTCAAATTATTCTGTGAGCTAACCACGTAGTTAATAACCAAGTTCTTAACCAGGTTTTTATCAACTTTATCCTGTTGGTTGGATATAGCGTTGTAGTACCTCTCTTCTGCTGCAGCCACTGTACTCTGAAGAGCTCGAACTGTTAAAATATTAATAAAAATTCATTATTAATAAACACAAACAAATTTATAACAAAAAAATTTCACATCGAAAAGAAAAATTAAAGTATTGAACATTATTATAACATTTATACTACATGTCCTAAAATAATGGACCATTTTTTTGGTAATATTAAATAACATGCGTAAGTAACATTACATATTAAAACATCTAATTATAACAATGCTGCACTATCTTACCAGGCGGCAGTCGACTCGATGAAAGGCTCGCACGATCTCAAAGTATTATTCAGCCACTGGGTCGAGAACTCATGATACTAGCACTTGATAATTTTTTGGATCACAAATATTTATAATCCATACCATTAAGAGAAAAACAGGTAAATATCAAGAAGAATTCTTCTTGATTTTTGGTCAAAATTTATATAGAACTAAATTGCCATGTATATGATCCAAAAGATTTTGTTAACAAAGTGCTAGTGATCATTGTTCCCATTATCATACCACCAGTACCTGAAGTAATACTCAGAGACGATGCAGCAAAAACAAATCTTCTACTCTTCTACTGTAGGTGAACACATTTAAGGGCTTCGAAAATGTGATTGCACAAACAATAATCATTCATCAACCTGGATATATCTCAACATCCAGATAGATTCATTCAAAAAACAAAAAATAATAAGAAAAACATTTAAAAAAAACAACATCTAGTGCATTTCTTGCGTGTGCATACAAAATAAATCATTCAAATAACTCCACAGGGTAAAGCAAATAAAGATGGGGACGCCACGATGTTAAAACTCACGCCTCGATCAAACCCCATATGATAATCTGAGTTGAGTTGACGTCCATACAAGACGTTAATAAGTCTCACAGTTACCAAATGAGATTAGAACGAAGTGGATGCAAGCTTCTTTGTGTAGCTTTCAAGCTGTCTGCTATTGAAATATTATTATATATTATACATATTAAACTAATAAATATTTCAACATCAGATAACAATAAATTAAAATAACGATACTAGCAAACGATACAAACGTTCAAAGTTAATGCTGAGACAACACATAACATCGTCAAGATAAACAGAATTGACTTACGTGTGTCACAGTCTTTTACAGAGCTCGAACGGAAAATAACTTTATACCAACTGATAATCTGGGGGTAATGACCCCAGAATTACCAGCTGATATTTAGCCATTTACCGTACTTTCATTATTTCATAGGTACTTGATAAAAATTCTCGAGCAAATTTTGTTATAATGCAGTATAGTGTCGCAAAAAAATCTATATAACAATTATACTCTATATCAAAAATCGTGCTATATACAATATTATAGAAACTAAATACGTAAAAATGAATACATTTTCTGTTTCTGTTACTAATACAATAAAAACTACTGAATAATATTATCTATAAGGAACATTCCATCACTAATATAAACCAATTTAATTTCTAACCTTGTTCCTTCAAATCATTTATTTGAGCTGTTTTTGTTTCCACCTGGTCGCCAAGTCTTGTCGCTGCTTTTAAACCAGCGCTCGATTCTTCTAACTTCTTATGTAACCTGGCGATTTCATTCTTTAATTCATCATTTGCGCGTCTAAATTCTTCCATTTTGTTTCGTATTTTTTCTGTTGCTACATGTATGTCTCTTTCTTTGTCTGTAAATTTGAAAACAAAAAGTTAATTTGTTTCATTATAAATATTATCCTACTAATATAATAATTGCGAAAGTTTGTGAGTGTGTGTGTATGTTTGTTACTTCTTCACGCTCAAACGGCTGAACCGATTTCGATAAAATGTTGTATACAGGAAGCTGACGTCCAGGAATAACACATAGGCTACTTTACATCCATTATTCACGTAACACCGCGGGGCGCAGCTAGTATTATAATAATTTCTACTCACCTAACTGAAACTGTTCCAATACCACTTGTAGGTTTGTGAGAGCGGCTTCGCTTCTATTCCTTGCATCCTCTGCTTCACTTAGTTTTAATTGAACATCTTCTCTTTGCTTCTCTAAGAGTTTAATCTGATTTCTTAATGTTTCTACTTCCTGATTGGCTCGGATGCTGTAAGAAATAAAATATGTGTTTAATCGTCGTGTACTATTTTATTATACAAGGAAGTGAGGAACTAGAACAGTAAGTACATATATAAAAAGGAATTGCTGTTCTTTAGTCTCACTCAAACTCGAGAACGGCTGAACGGATTTATTTTATCTTAGTCTTGAAATGTTCGTGGAGGTTCAGGGAAGTTTTAAAAGCTGAAAAAAATTAATTCATTTCCGGGAAAACCTTAAAAACAGCCCTTTTCTATTTCCCATACAAACGTTTTTTTGACATTAGATTTGACAACTAACTAATATGTCAATCATTTTGTTCGATTGAAACAGAAAAAAATTAAAACCGGGTTATTTAAGACGGAATAGAGTTCACCCGGTCAGCTATACATATATTACTATTGACGAAATCAACGCGGACGAAGTCGCAGGCAAAAACTAGTAATAAAATATCTACACACCTATTACTTGTATAGACCGTGCTTGTCTGCTTAGCTCTTTCTTCTACTTGATGTAATCTTGTCTGACATTCGTTCAACTTCTGCTCTGACGTCATCAACTCCTGTGTGTAACTCTCCTCCGTTTCCATTAAGTGATGACGTAATCGTTCTAACTCCTTTGAGGAATTCTGTTCTTGTTCAGACAACTGTAAAATAAAAAGGACTACTTTAAAAACTGTAATGAAAGTTTTATTTAAACTGTAACTTGATTAATAATTTCTTCAAAAAATTCAATTGTAACTTTTGGATATGACTGTTTTATATTACCTGTGCGTTTTCTGCTGTCAAATCCTTAACCTTCTGCCTTTCGATTGTAAGATTTTTGTCTAAATCTTTACAACGTTTTGTCAAACTTTTGACTGTTTCAGTAGCGTTTATAAATTCAGATTTCGTTTTTTCATAATCACTCATGTTCTGGTTCAATGCGAGGATGATTTCATCTTTTTCTTTAAGACTCGTACGTAATACTTCACAACTTGTGCATCCGTCAGCTATATGTCTTATAGTAATATCTTTCTCTTCTATAATCTTCTTAAACTCATTTGTTTGTTCTACAAGAATGTGATTCAGCCTCTGAATCTCATTATGATACTGAATACTTTCGTTGTGTTTCAAATTAACGAGATTGATTAATTCATTTTTCTCAGCGATTGAATTATTTATGGTTGTTTTCAATTCTTCACAAGTTTTTTCTAACTCATCACATCTATGTCTTTCATCTAATAAATTCTTTTCTTTAACTTCAATGCTGTATTTTAATTCGTCTACAACTTTATCTACAGCTTTTTTTTCATCTAATAATTTCGCATATTCATCATTTGGTTGAATTGTGTTTTCGCATGCCTTAATTTTATCAGTTAATTCTAATATGGATTGATTTAATTCTTTTATTTCCTTATCCCTCTTTTCTAGCGCGAGGTTACTGTCAGCACACGACTTCTCGAGATCTTGAAGGGTGTTACTCAATGAAGTGATCTCAGTATTTTTTTGATATATATCGTCTTGAAGACTGAACATCTGTTTATTAATTTCTTCTTTTTCTATTTGTAACTTTTTCAATTCTTCAATACTTTGGTTTGAACTGAGATTCGTGCTATTCATTTTTTGTGTGATATCTTGTAGAGAATTTTGTAGACGTTCAATTTCTTTATTTTTAATTTCTAAGCTGTTTTTTAGATCTGTCAAATTTTGATGAAGCGTTGAGAGTTCATTAGCGTTTTTATTTACCGTAGAATTTAAATTATCAATAATGGAATCTTTGTCATTTAGATCTGACAGTAGTTTTTCGAATTCTTCTTCTAACTGAACTATTTTACCATCAGTGGAAGCTAATTCTATTTCAAGCTGTAATTTATTTTGCTCCAAGTGTTTATTTTTGTCTTTAAGTGATAATAATTCCTTAGTCAATTCAGCAAACTCTTCTTCTTTACGGCTTAGATTATTAATGGAATCTTTAAGCTTTAAAATTTCTTGATCGGCAGCTTTTTCTTTCTCTTTGAGAAAACTGTTTTCTTCTTCTAAGCATTTACTTAAATGCTTAAAGTGGCTCAGTTCATTTTTGAATCGCTCAACATCTCCTTTTAGAGTTGTATTCTCTTTTAAAGTTTCCTCCAACTTTCTTGATAATCTATTATTTTCTAAGGTTACTTTTTCTATATCTGTTGTACAATCGTCTTTCGGAAAAGATCGCTGTTGCTCCTTTAATGTTTTATTTTCTATTTCTAATTCATTAATTTTGGATAATGTTTCTTGTAAGTTACTTTGCAGTTCTATAGTTTTTTGCTCTAAGCCAATTATTTCATTGTTAGTGCTTGTTTCTATGTTAGATTTACTAAGTAGTTCCTCTTTCAGGTCATCCAACTGTTTAGTCAGTAAAACTTTGTCATTTTCTAATATATGGATATCTATCAAGAGTTGCTCATTTTTTGACGTCGCCGCATGTAACTTCTTTTTCAAATCATCATTTTCAGAGACCGTTTTTTGGAATTTTACATTCTGTGTTACATTCGCTTCATTTTCGAGTTCTTGTACAACTTGTGTTTGTGATTTACAATCATTTAGTTCTTGTAACATTGAAGTATATTTATTTTTCATATCAGTAAGACTTTCCTGGAGAATTTTCTTTTCATTTTGAACCTCCTTTAATTCAGATTCTATCCTTTTAATTTCTGATTCAAATGTTTTGTTAATTCTATTGCAATCCGCTAGTTCTGTTTCTAATTTTGCTAGATTATCTTCATGAGTTTCTATTATCGGTTCTAATTTGGAACTATTCTTTAAGGCAGCTATTTCAGCTATAAGAAAATCATTGTTTTTCTTCATTTCCTCTAACTCGCCTTCAAAATGTTGTATGTCCGATGTGAGATATTCATTTTCATTTGTTAAATCGTCAATTTGTGTTTGAAGATGGTTGGCGAACAGTTTTTTTTCTGACAGTTTATGTTCTAACACGTCAATTTCTTTTTTGAATGCATTAAGCGTTTTAAAGGATGTTTCTATTTTATGTAATATTATATTTTCGGGACCAGACGGTATTTCTCCTACGTAATCAACCGGTAAATCAAAATTGACGTACCGATTGTATAGTTGCATTATTTTGTCTGTCTTCATAACTTTCCCATCTTTAGTATCTTGACCCTCTCCCTCACACTGCGCCAGTTTTCGTTTTAATTCACTGATATCCCTCTTCAATGTTTCTATAACACCTTTAGCGTTGTCGTCTATATTTATTTCATCCAAATGTACTTGATTTGAATCGCGGATATGTTTCAGATCATTGATTTCTTTTAAAAGCTCTTCATACTTTTCCCTTGATACCAAATTAGACGCTTCATTTTGCTTCGTAGAAATCTCTATGTCGTGTTCTAACTTCGTCACCTGTTCCTGTAATTTAAATATTTCTTCGTGCAACTCTTGGTTCTCCTCTTGAAACTTTTCAGCGTTCTCTCTTAACAGGCTGTGTATTCTTTCCAAGTTTTGGTATTTATGTTGTAATGTGTTATAATCAGGGTTGACGGACTTTAGGCTTTCTATTTCCTGATCTCTTTGACCAATTTTATTGAGTAGTACTTGAATTTCAGTTGCATAATCCTCGTTTGAACTTTTCAACTCTTCGTGTTCCTGTTTTAAGATTTCGAAGTTCTTTTGCAATTCTTTCTTTAAGGTCAGTAACTTTTCCATCGCTAGCTGGTGCTGGCTGTCTAAATCGTCCAGACTGCAGGTCAAATTCTTGTTCTCTTCTCTGAGTCTCATAATCTCTTCATCATTTTCGTATTTTTGATCCATTGCGTAGTTCTCTTTTAAGGCGGATAATTCGTTTTGTAATTCTTGAATTTGTAATATGTATTGTTTCTCGACTTCATTGTCGATGTTAACAGCAGTTTTCGGCGGCGGATCCCAGTACCAACTAGATTCTTCTTCTTTAAGACCATTTCGCCGCGAAAGTTTCTGTAACGGAGATAGTAAAATTATTAATAAAAATGCTAATATCAATACGACTTCCAACCACTGAGGCAGACATTAAAATAACCCTAACATTTTAAATATTACAACAGTCAGAGTAACTATTAAAACTTTAAACTCCCAGCTTAGAAGCACACGGCTTTTAAATTCAATGACAACCAAATATAGTCCTTATGAGTATTAAGGTAGAGTCAATAATAGGGAATCAATAAACCGACATGTGTTAGTAGGTTTGTTCAAACACGATATGTTATCTAGGCTTTATGGCTCATTGCTTGACTCATGTACATAGTTAATGTGTTACAGATATACACACATATACAGGTTTTGCCCTTCTTTTATTCATTAGAGCGATAACCATTGTCGCCGATTAGTTTCGCAATTTATTATACTGTTTTATTTTAGCGTATTTTTTACCATTCCACGTCGATTTTAGGCATAGAAACCTCTTTGTGTCTAGTTAAGTATAGGATGTAAAGCACAATATAACGATAAGTATAGTTTTTTAATAAAAAAATCGAATTTGTAATTATCCATTCTCGAGATAGTTGAATATCAAGAATAATTATTAAATTTATTAGTCATTTTGAGTTTCCTAAGGAATGTTTTCCTTTGCTGTTTTGGGGAGTAATTTGCAAATGATAGAAATATTATTTTTGTATCTATAACCTTAAAATGATCTTGAAATCTTTTCGTAAATAAACATTTTTTTTTCGCCTCAAATAAACAATAACACTTTGAGCATTATTTTTATTAAAAATGTAAAAGTTTGGCTTCTCAGTATCTTTGAACAATTTTATATAAAAAATAACATAAAATTTAATTCTTTACGTATAAAAAGATAACATTAATTGTTAAAATTTGAATTTCAAATGTATATTCTTTAATTTACGAATTCGCTAAATAGTAACATATTATAATATTATCGGTCTGAATAATTACACGATTGAATAACTCTTGAGGAACTTTATTCTTCATTATTATAAGCACTTGTACATTAATTTACATATATAAAACCAACGATCTGACAAATACTTACTAACTAAAGAAACATATAATATATTACTATTAATAATCTTCTTCTACCTGGCAAATTCCTTTAGCCAGGGTCTGCCTTACATGGTGTAATAGTTTTGGCTAATTGTTTTTACGACCGGCCGCCTGCCTGACATCAAGCCTCTTTGGAACTTACTATTAATAATATACCCTTAATATGTACTATGTACTATGTATGTATGTATGTATGTATGTATGTATGTATGTATGTATGTATGTATGTATGTATGTATGTATGAATGTATGTATGTATGTATGTATGTGTGTGTGTGTGTGTGTGTGTGTGTGTGTGTGTGTGTGTGTATGTGTGTGTATTTTCGGTATGTTCCCAGTAATACGGTAACGGTCACCACTCTATTTGAACTGCCTTATCTTATCTGTTATCAAGTTATCAACATGACCGCTGAGCTCACTCGGTGCTGGTTATGTGTTTAGTTTCAGATTAAACACCTTTATTACTCACATATCTTTTATATTAACGTTTTATATTATCTGTACTGAAATAAGGTTTAATTTAATTCATTTTTTCATAAGTATCATATACTTTTAAAATAATGTTTAAGTTACCGAAAATTTAATGAAATAACTTGGTAAGAACTAAATATTATTATTTTCATTGTCACGTATGTTTTATTAAATTATATATTTGAATTAAATCTTCAAAGCATTTTGCCAGTTAGACGAAAATCCGACATTAGAACAAACTTCACTGTGTCTAAGGAACAAAGAAACTTTATTATTAATATTTTGGCTACATTATTTCAGTCATATAAAAATATGAAATAGCACAACACACTCAAATCGAATAAAATTCTTTGACAATATATAGAGGCGAGACAGTGAGACAGACATTTTTCCCAAAGAGGGTTGATGTCAGGCAGACGGCCGGTCGTAAAACAATTAGCCAAAACTAATCACAACATGTAAGGCAGACCCTGGCCGAAACTGGGAAATTACCAGGAAGTAGAAGTAGAGGCAGGACAGATAGATATTTTTTAAAGGTCTTATGAAACTATATATTTTTTATTACATATACTATATTATTTGTACGTTCGTTCCTTCGTAAATAACCTACGTTTGATATAGTAACTGTTATGCAACTTTATGGGCCATTGTCGACGCACGAACTTATTTATTGTTGTACTCAGCCCCGGCTTAGAAGAATAGGGAAATTACCAATTCCTTGACATAAAATACGCTCATATATTTTCATACAATATCATATTAAATTATATAGTGTTTTTAACGAAACGTAAAATTTCATTAAAAAATTCTATTTGAATAATAATTCGGAAAAAACGATGGAAATCTTTAATATGGCATCTTCTTCCACCTGGCAATTTCCCAGCTTTAGCCAGGGTCTGCCTTACATGTTGTGAATAGTTTTGGCTATTTGTTTTTACAACCGGCCGCCTGCCTGACATCAACCTTCTTTTGGAATCAGCATTAGTGATGTCTAAATCCTCTAGAAAGTACATATGACTCGGAAAAATCACATTGGTACTTGCCAGGACCAGGATCGAACCCGCGCCCTCATGCACGAGAGGCCTCTTTAACCACTAGGCCGCCACTGACTTTTATCTTTAATATGGCATGTTTAATGAAAATAATTTTAGAATATAAATATATTATTATCTTTCAAAACTCTTCTAAAACTCAGTTTAATTTGAAAGCAGTAACAGTATGAGAATGAGAAAAAATATATATGATTTTCAATAATGAGTTTGTGTAAATACAAAAGGTTGTCAATTATGTAGATTCGAACTGGGAAGCCGGTCAAGGCTTACTTACTCAAGATAATACTTCACTTGTATTATTTTTTGGTCATTTGTCATTCCTAACTGTGGAACGCATCCATTCAGTTACGGTACTGATTTTGACTATTACATTTAAACTGGTCATAAAAATGAATTATTGTTAACTGGATATATGTAATTTGAATAAACTTGTCGTATTATACATATATGTCTATCATGATATATGACAATGCATTCATTTAGAACATACATATTATGTGCTCTGAAATCCCTACTAATATTATAAATGCGAGAGTAACTCCGTCTGTCTGTTACGCTTTCACGCCTAAACCACTGAACTGATTTTAATGAAATTTGGTACAGAGATAGAGTTAACCTTGAGAAAGAACATAGGATAGTTTTTATTCCAGACTTTTGAAAGGTTCTCTTGGAAACGCGATATAACCGAACTACACGCGGGCGAAGCTGCCGGCGGAAAGCTAGTATGTATATATTTTTAATACTAATTTTGGTTAAAGTACGTGAAGAATTGAAACAATTTAATAGTGAATATCATTTAAGACGTTAATATGTAATTAATTAAATTCTCACAGACGTTGTAAGAACATTAAAATGAATTCAACGTCATTGTTTACCTGATTATAATCTCTGAACTGCCACGCTGACACCAAAACCTGGCGTATCTGACACACGAAGAGGAACAATTTGGCTACATACATTATATACATCAAAATATTTTTAATTTACACTACAGGATTCACGTAAAAACTGTTCCCAAATCACCATATAACATAACGAAAAAGATGTTTAATTTCAAAGAATATAAGAAACTACATTTCACAATTTTTATGAGTATTTATATGTACTATTAAACACAGTGTAGATATTTTTCAAATAGCCAGTATAACAATAGCGACTCGTACAGCACACTGGCTGCCTGAGCAAGTTTTCATAACAAGCCTTTGTATGGAACTGCCTCTGTTGTGATTAGTTTATAATCTAATACAGATGAACAATACTATTGTATTAATATGATGTAATGGTACATTAAATCATAACTCTCCTAATATCACATCACTACTGAATCTACAAATAAACAAAGTTTTGCGAGCTAGGTTTCCCAAGGAATATATTTGTGTCTCAATTTCGTCATCAGCCTATCAGAGCCCACTGCTGAGCAAAGGCCTCTTCTTAAATGGAGAAGGTTTAAGAATTATACACCGTACTTGCTCAAGACGGGTTGGTGATTTCAAACTTATGATTATGAAATTATAAGTCCAGGTTTCCTCACGATGTTTTCCTTCATCTATCAGTGATGTCTAAATACTCTTATAAAGTACATATGATTGGAAAAATCACTTAAGTACTTGCCAGGTTCATGTTTAAGTTATATAAGAGATATATAAATGACAATGTTTTTATATTATTAAGGACAAACGAGCTAAATCAATTCGATATAACCTGACGTCCTTCCAGAATCAACGGCGGAACGAGTCGCGTGCGAGATGACCATCAAACAAATTACAGTTCAAATTACAGTAGCGGCTACACTAATGTTAGAACACTTTTAACTTTATCTTTAAATACATTAAGTTTAGATTCGATCGACAGATTCTAATGCAGTCGCTTGTAGCAGTTTAAATGCATTTGTAATTGGTGTCGCCCATTCACGTACGTCATTGTAAGAAATATGAAAAAAACCTAAATTGTTTCATTTGAAGGATACCGTTTTATGTAGTCTTATGTGATTATATGGATATAGGTTTGTAGCTCTTAAATCTATGAGATTAAGGTTCATTTTTGTTTATAGTATACAGTATAAGACGTATGCAGATGATTTTACGCTTGGCCATTGAGAGTGCATGGTCCAATGTCACTTTGTCGGTGTATGTGTAGTCAGTTTGTTAACAGAGGATGGATTTATAAAACGATCAGGTATTAAACAAACAACGGGAAGGGTTGCAGGTTCAAATATTGAGAAGGTCTATCACATTTTGAATGTACATTCGACAGTAAATTGCCTTTTCGAAGATATACAGAATGGATATTCGTTTTTGTTTGCTGGGTAATAAAAAAATAACAATAATTTTCAATAATTAGGAGGTTCATCACGTTGGTGGCGTGCAAACATAAAGTCGGTCATGGCGAAACGCATTTTATGATGGACTACGAATTATGATTGACCTTGGTGCCACTATATAAATACCATAGATGCACAATGCATGCGATAAGTGAGAAGAATATTAAATAATAATCACATTTACATATAAACCATTTGTTATAGGAGAAGAAACTAGACCATTCAGAGTTATTTTCTAAAGTTCTGCCATGGTCCTATATGGAAAAAAAAAATCTTCAAAATTATTTTTCTATAGAACAGTATTGATGAATTATAAACAGCTTCTCCCGCTTGGAGTTCGGTTATATCGCGTTTCCAAGAGAACCTTTCAAAAATCTGGGATAAAAACTATCCTATGTTCTTTCTCAAGATCAACTCTATCTCTGAACGAAATTTCATTAAAATCAGTTCAGTGGTTTAGGCGTGAAAGCGTAACAGACAGAGTTACTTTCGCATTTATAATATTAGAAGGGATTAGATAATTTTAATAAAATATCTTTGGAAGAAATTAAGTTTTATTTTATAATATTGAAATATGGTTCCTTACAGCTAAGAGCAAGGATTTGAAATAAATTGATCATAAATCATTCTCCTCGTCAATTCGACGTTCTCCGTCCTCTCCATTCATATAACCTACTGATTGTTTTATTCTTACTGAGGTGTCTTTAGGTCATCTATAAAACTGAAAATGAATAAATATTCTTAACACCAGAATCTAGTACAAGGTTTATAAATACACAAGCTGAAATAAACTCTATGTCAAGACAATAATGTATAGATTTGTTAAATTAATGAAATATATTTAATTAATATTATATTTGCATTCAATTCATTTATTTATTGATCATAAAACATGCAATGATGAACGGCATGCTATAAAAAAATGTTTAATAAATAAAAAAAAACGACAGAGATGTGAGAAAAGTTAGATCTAGAAATTTAATAATAGAAATATATAGAAATGTAGGCTATAATAATCTTTATATATAAAAGAGAGTCGTTTTAATTACACTATTTATAACTCAAGAATGGCTGTACTGGTTTAGACAAAAATTGGTAGAGAGATAGATTAGAACATAGAAAGGACGTAGGTTACTTTTCATCCGATTGAAAAATAAAATAAAAATAAGTTGATAAAATCGAAAATCTTCTTATCTACCGTCTTTAAGGAGGAATAGAGTGAGCCTAGTTAGCTATACATTTCTTGTTCTGAAATTAACGCAGACGATGTCACGATCAAAAACTAGTGTTAGATAATTGTAATATTTTGAAGATAACTTGAAAATATCTAAAATTTTGATATTTACTAATACAGTACCAAATACCTATATTGAACAAAATAACAAATGGCCAGTTTGTGTGCTTGGTTGTTAAAACTACCGCAGAAATAGCGCATTGTGTCGAACGAAATACTCTTTAGGTATGTGGATGTACTCAAGGAACTGGGTTGAGGGATCTTATGTACCGCATACATAATGTATTAAAATATTTAGATATTGACACGATTTTGAACAAACTTTGATAAGGGAGTCACTATTTATATATTTCCGTTGGAAATATTTGAACTGATTTCAATTTTAAAGATTTTTTTAAGCTAAATTGGAACAAATTATACAAATGTTTAATAATATCCAATTAACTTTTTTCCAAAAAGTACTAAAAATATATTTTTGTAGACTACGTATGAAATAGTCACATAATACTAAAAACAGAAAATCTTAAAGTTTTTTGTTCAATTAACTATTAATCTGAGGTCATACGAAATTAGGATGTTAGTTTATTAGTTTAAATAAAAGTAAGATATTGTATATTGAGGAGAGTCAAAAAAATTACGAAAATTTGAATCTCATATCTTTTATAGACAAAATTGAAATGAATAATATATTTATCGTATATCCCAAACATAAGTAAGAAAAAAGAACTAAGAAAATATTTAAGTAACGTTTTCAAATAAAATTAAATTTAACTTAATTATTCTTGAAAACAATAATGTGCACGACATTTCTGCACGAAACACATCACATTCAAATACTTTTAGCTTTTCCTAAATTATCATACTCAATATAATTCGTATCACTAATATAAGCCAGGTATGAACGGGTTATAAATCTTAAATTTCCCATGTCAATTCTGTTTTGTTTCAACAAAACCACTTTCCAGATATCTGTGATATCTGAAGGGACAGTTTAGACCTCAGATGATTGAGTTACAAGTGACCCGTGGCCAAACCACATGAAAAATTTAACAGAATTTATATTACCCCATATTATTATGAGATCTAAGATTTACGCAGTATTCATTTAAATGAAACTAATATTTTTCGGATTATACTACACGATTTTATTTTTGGAAAAAACTACATACTGCCTATGTTTCATGGGCAGACGAGATCACGGGCAGATCACGATTGCTGTAAAGTAGCCGAAACGTCGGAAGAATATAGTTTTTTACCCCATAGTGTTCTTAATAAATACATCTTCGTAGAACTAAGGTACTAATATAAAGCTATTGAAGATAATATAGAAACGAAAAATTTATACACACGCAGGAATCGAATCTGAAATACACGGACTGAAGATTATACTAACGGATCAAAACTATTTGAATATTAATTCAGGAATAAAGAAGTAGGTTATTTTATGTCTATCTCTAGTTGTCAGAGCAACTATAACAAAAAAATAATTATAAGAGAAAATTTTTTGAAAGTTCAATGAACTCGAATGGCCATCTGAGCAAAGCTACAAAGGCGACATCAGTAAACATAGGCCATTATTAATTTCATATTATACTTTTGCATACAGTATCGAACATTCAACTTCATTATACTTTTGTGTAAACAAGCGTTGCCAGGCAACGGAGCGAAAGAGAGGGAACATACTCGAGCCCCATGAGAGTGAGAGAGACGGCTGTAGGGTTTGTTGAACGATAAAGCCTGCGCGAGCGCATATAGTTCACAGTTTATTCGGTGTAGGGTTTTTATTGAGGAAATTATTGCTTCCTACATAACCAAGTGCATTGAAATCCGATCCCGTAGTTTCTTAGAGTCGTAAATCTATATAATGTGTATAATCAACATTAACTTGAAATAAAATAGAAATTAATACAGTATTATGCTACTGAATTAAAATGAAGGTAGAAATATTTTTTGTACCAAGTTTATGAAGAACATATTATATATTTCAATAAGACTTATCAATTTATATTTTTGTTGAATATATACCCATCTTTTAATATAAACATATTTTCAAAAATAATAAAACTAAACTGTCAATATCTTAAACACCGTCAAAGGCAAAAACAAACAAAGTCAAGAGCCAACAAAGGGCCCACCCGTACTTTAGGACTCGGTTATTCGAAAAGCAAATATTACTTGCGAAACTGTACCGGTGATAAAAAAATAAGGTCAAATAAATAATCCATTTTCAAAAGAAAAAAAAAACAGTTTTTTTTGGTAGAAAAATCCGTGTTCAAATCTTGCCATAACGCAACCAAAAATCCTCTAAATAAACAAAAGAGATCTTACATATTCAGTCCGAACTTGCAACAGCTTGGATTTAAATATATTATAATGACAATAACACTGCATTTACTATGTGATGTACAGGTTAGTGGAGGTTAGCTTACGAAATGTTACATCTACATTTTAAATCTTAGCAGTGAAAGCGGCTTTTGTATAATATTTAGGGAAACTGTTCTTAGTTTCGACAAAGAAACAAGACAATATAAAGAACGCAATTAGATTGAATAGTTGGATTTAAAACATTAAATGTTAGAGAAAAAAATACTCTGAATACTGGCAGTTAATAAAAAAATTGCTGTTTATAAAAAAAAAAAACAAAAAAAACTACTATAAATACTTGGCGCTACAAAATCCTCCAGCAGTTGACAGTAGACAGGTGTAGAAGCAGCCCGCATTATTTTTTCACATTATCATGAATGTCGTCGCATGCTAGTCACGTTCGGGCAGTAACCGTTTTCAAAGAGCCGTAAAAGTTACACAAATCTCAAAGTTACCGAACACTGGTTACACGAATGGAGGGTCATTTTACACCGGTTAAATATGTGAAATGCTTCATGCTGACAAATTAACTTGCTGTGATGCGGGCGGCTCGTACAATAATGGTTCTGTAGTACTTAGATGGTAGATTGTAAATCATCGTTTTACGAGGACTGAATATGTTAAAACTCTCATTAATACGAATCTAGTTTATTTAATACAGTTTTACTGATAAAATTTAGAGTAATCATAATTTTTGTCTAGACTACTGACTGGCTCAATATTCATTAATATGTATACATTTAAAAATGCTATACTTAAAAATCACTAATATATTACAAAGAAAACAACTCTTTGTGATGATAACAAAAGAAAATTAAATTTCCGAGTATTCAACACGCTTCAACTGAGTCAATAAGGTATACTGTAGACATACACTAGTCGCTTCACGTTGCTTCACTCGCAGACGTGTAAATAAATACATATATACAGGGTGACTGGTGAATTACTATCAATATTTAAGGAGAATACTCGGTACATGATTCTCATTCGAATTATGTAAAAAAATAGGTACTTAATTTTTGACCAAATTTCCGTATGATTAAATAAAGTGTGTACACGTTCCAAGTGTTCCAAGTGTGGACGCGTGCGGCGACGTGCTGATACAACACCACGCCCCGCTCGCGTATGTGTGAGTGTGTGTGTATACCTAATCTGTAGGGTGTTCATACGATGCGTAATTAATTACATAACTTTTGGTTAACTTTACTTAGAAGTTTATTAATATTTATGTTACATTAATTTTTATTTTGTCATATATGATCGTCAAATATCACGTCCTCAAATATCGATAGTAATTCACCAGTCACCCTGTATATATGTATATATATAAGATGCTTTATACATAAGGCTGTTATAATACTATGAAATCGTCCTATTATTTATTAAATAAAAATATTAACAGTTATATAATAATCTTTAAATATATATGACAAAATTAAAGCAATATTCAATTACTATATCACTTATGATTTTCCTGTTCATGATCTATATGTATGTATTACAAATTTCATCTAAATCAGCTCAGTAGTTTGTTACAAAACATTTAAGCACTCTCTTGGGTAGATAAACACATGTAAATAATATGAAACAAAAACGGAAAATCAGTAACCAAAATAATATTTAAATAATTTATAGGTCGATACATTTCGCAATGATATTAAAATAAAACATGAATGATACGGGAAGGAAATACTTAATAAGAATATTGGTCACCGTATATATAGAATCATTTGATTATAAATTATAATAATTTAATAAAAAATTCTCTTTGTTTTTAGATTTACATATGAGACTAAACCTCTCATCATTCAATGTATTCACGGTGCGTGTGTCGGGTCCATCGTTGTAGTGAGAGGAGCTTCAACAGTGACTGGGACTTGTGACCCAGGTGTAGGTTTAAGGGACCCCTATCTAACGTTATACGCTCACCTCCACCGTCCAAGCTCCTCTCTCAAGCTAACCAAATTTGAAAAGAACCTACTAGGGCTGCCTTCGACAATCGACGTACGTTTCAAGAATGTATTAATGTGAGTTCTGGACAAGTCTTTTAGTAGGTTATAGAGAGATTTATCTGTTATAACTCTCGCTTCCACATCTACCGCGTATAAAATTTTACAAATTTTTAATGTATGAAAATGAATTCAAAATTGTTTCACACTGAGACGTTTTAACGATACAAAAGATTTTTTAAATATACTTAAGTAAGTACATATAATTTAAATATATTGCCTTCAAAAATAAACTTTCTACTCTTTGTATGACAAATTCTCGAATTTTACTGATTGCATGTCCGGGATTACTCGACTTACGAGAACAATTTAATAGTATATAATATATTACAATAAATCAGCTATAAGTAGGATATATCATGGAAAGAAATATTAATTTGAGCTTTAGTTAGATGAATATCTGATATACTATATATATAAAAGAAAGTCGTGTTAGTTACACTATTTATAACTCAAGAACGGCTGTAGAGATGTGGTTGAAAATTGGTGGAAAGATAGCTTAGAACAAGAAGACGGACATAGGATATTTAATTCTGTTCGATTGAAAAATAAAATGATTAATAAATACCAATATCTGGTTATTTATGGCTTTTACGACGGAATAGAGTTTGCCTGGTCAGTTATAGGTACATATATTAATAATTCCCAAATGAAAGCGAAAGAAGTCGCGGGCAAAGACTAGTATATCATTCAAATTTATAAACTATGTATATACTTTAACATTTAGCTCGTTCATATCTTCAATATAGTCCAAGTTAAAAAAAATACATAGCCTAATGCATTTACAACAAATTTGGTATCAAATGGATAATATTTTAATAATTATCATATAAATATTATATAAAGAAATATTAAGAAACTACTTTGAGAATGCAGTCGCTATCCACGAGTTTGCTAAGTGAAGGATAATGCAAATATTCTGAGAAATTTTGCGGCATCTTTATAATGTACAAACGGTGCAACAAGTACATACCCATCTTATTAACTAGCAGTAAGGTTGTTTGTTATAACACATAGCACAACCTGTGTGGATTACTGTACTGCTGAACAAGCGGTGTTGTATGTCTGTCTATTTCTCACAAGTTTTTGCTGTTTATGTATATTTTACGAATTCCATATTAAAATATCGATCAATTAAATATTACTTGATGAAATGTTATTGTGTTATAATGATTATGTCCCTTAAAATTATTCCCTGTATTTAATACACACATATTTTAATGAATAAGCAACACTTAAATCGCTGGTTGATTGTTGAAAGAATTATGGACTGTTCAAAGTACTTGGACTTATACGACTGATGTCGAAGAATGTTTAAACTTATTTATTATAATATTTAATACTTAAACTTAGCAACAATTAAATAATATGTATAGATTGTTTAAATTTTAATAGCATTGTGTTACACAGTGATGTAATTTTGAATTTATTATCGCCTCCATTCGTCTATATCATTAGTTTTTGTTAATGTCTACATATATATTTGTAAATACGTAAAATATGTTTAAGGGTAGCTTATAACATATATATGATTGAAGCCGGTCTAGCAAAATTAACATATACCTATTATATACATATATATGTATGTTATAATATGAAAATAAAATTCTCGAGAAATCATAGTATGCTATACTGAGGCTGTTATATATATAATATATATGTCTTGATTGAAAAATTCACGTCTGAATATAATAGTAAAGTATAGATTAGTGGATAAAGCAACGGCAAAGCGATATTACATAGGTCAGATATTCGATTCTGTTCGTGTCAAAGAATTTTTCATTCCATATCTCATATTTGAATTGAGTCTTAATTAAATTAGATTTAAATTATTAATATAATAAGTATAAATTTATTTTATTTTTTAAGTACTGTAAAAACATATAATGGACAACAATTAAAATAATAATAATGTTACATTTTAAATTCTTTTAACAGAATAAAATGCGTTATCACACTAGTTGAAGTATATTTAAAAATAATTTAATTGTAGTACTCGAAACTTGGAAAAAAATACAAATGCGTTTTATTAATATAAATACGTAATAGACAATAAACGTACAAAAAACAGATCATTACTTATACTAAAAAAATATCTCAGTCTCTTGTTTAACAGAAGAAGAATTGTTAAAGACTTAACACTGAAAGAAGAGACATTTCAAAGGAATGCGTTAATGCATTTGTACTGTATGATATTTTAAATAGTTTTTACATTACTACGTTTCATTAAGAAAAATAATCTTCAACGAAATCATACATTTTAAAATCAAAAAGATTATACATATATGTATACATTTATTAAGTGAGAAATAGACGTATTTACAAAAACCTTTGTGCTTTAAATTTAATAAAACCTTTACCTTAAATTATGTTACAGATAAGAAACAGATAAAGAACTAACGGTGTCTGTTTCCCGCCTTTTTTGCTGTCACGTTTGTTTCGTTATCTGTGGAGGTGTTAAACCTCTATGCTCTATTTGCTCTGTCTAATTACACTCGGGGCGATAAAGAAAAAAAATTAAAACAAAGTGTTCTGTCATATATTAGAAAGTGTTGCTTATACCTTGATAACGTTAGAATTAATTTAAAAATTAATTGCTCGTATTGCAATTAAGATATAAAAAATATTGTCGAATTAAAATATTTTAATTGTCTTCGTCGTACCAACTGATACATTATCGAATTCGACGAATTTATGTCTAATATTGGAAAAATACAATGTATGGAAATACACAACACTTCCAAAGGGCTATAAATATTATGGTACAGCATATAAAACATAATAGTTATAGAACGACATAGCAACTAGATGTAAACACAAAAATGAATTCTATTAAACATATAAATAAGATCTACATTTCTATAAACGTATCAATTTGATCAGCTGTGTAATTCTATATACCATCTGATACAATACAGATAATTTTATACAGTGTTTGAACAAAAACTGTTTTAAAACTAGTATGGACCGCGGTTTTGTTTGTATACATTAGAACAATATTAACATACTAACTCTAGCTTATGATTGCCTCAAATGCATATAAAATTATATATATAAGTGAAATAGGTTCTTATAAGTCCGTATAAAGACTAGCATGGCGTAAATTATATATTTTTTTCTATAGACAATCGTATCGCGTGCACAAAGGCTGTTGAGATGTATAATTTAATACCTGGCCATTGAAATTGAAATGAGTTTCTTATATTAGCTCAATGTCACTATCCTAGTCTTGATACGAAGTATGGATAAATATGAAAATAGATTTGTATAGAAAACTTACATACATTATGAGCATAGGAAATTTTTAAATGGTACACTTTTTAATGGAGGTAAAACGGGTCGTGCAACGGAAACTATTTATTGAGTGCTTCATGGATCACGAAATACATAAAGAATGGTATCTATGGGTTTATGGGGTATATTAAATATGGTGAACGAGGCTATATACTGTAGAGGATAAAATTGTAATTACTGGTTGGTATCAAAGTATAAAATTAGCGTTGATTTTTCTATCATCTAAGCTTCTATTAGTGTTTTAGGAAATTCTTTAAGTAGATTGTATGAAAGGTCGTGGTGGCCTAGTGGTTGAAAGCCCGCCTCTCATGAGGACGCGGGTTCGAAACCTGGCGAGTAGCTATGTGATCTTTCAAATCATATGTACTTTTAAAGAGTATTTAGACACTACTGACTGATGAAGGAAAAGATAATGAGGAAACCTGGACTTATAATTTCAAATTATAAGTTTGAAATCACCTATCTGTCTTGAGCAAGTACGGTGATTAATGCTCAAATCTTCTCCATGTGAGAAGAGGCCTTACAGCAGTGGGCTCTGATAGGCTGATGATGATGATAGTATGAAAATCAAGTGTTGTAACGGTCAAAACATTCTAGTCCCCGGATGAAACACTCGACAAACTCGTTACATGTCAAGTTACTTGGAAATTATTACGCTTTTATTATAGTACTTAAAACATGCCACCAAAACTACGTCTCAACGACATATTACTTACAAAGACAACTTATTATTTTCAAGTACAACATTATTTTTGTTATATAAAAATTAGTTTTAACATTTTATTCGGTTAGAATCATCATTTTTTTATATGAAATCATCAAAAAATTTAAATGTCACCAATAATAAATCTACTATATATGTAAGGTTCTGGAACCTTGTGGAACACCGAGTTATATTGTAAATAAGTAATATAAAATTAACAATACAATATTTACTTGCATCTATCTCCTTGACACGATTGTATAAGAAACGTGAATATATATTTGAAAGCGTTTGTCTGTCGGATTGTTTTTGACTTTTCCCATAGTTATTTTAACGTAATAAACGAAAAAAATAAATTTAAATATATTAAATTTGTCTGCATTTGTGACGGATTTTTTTTTAATTTTTATTCATAGTTTTTTTTATGGCATCTTAATAAAGTATATTTTTAATCATGAGATTTTACAACTTTTGAATAGGAATTTCCCCATAGATGCAATTGGCATGATAATTATTTAAGTGTAATCGTTATATTGACGGTAATACTGTCACAACGAATGCTAGATAATAAAATTAATTCCATAACTAGTTTTTACACAAAAAATACAATTAAAATTTGCTATAAATGTTTATAAGCACATTTTTTTCCATTAAAAAAAATGTAACATTTCTCGATTTGTAAACTCTGTACAGAGGAAGCGAAGTGATGTCATGAGTTCAAACAACGTGACTCAAGAAAATAAGTGAAAAATAAATAAAAACCAAACATTACACAGCTCGTGCAAACTTGGCCCGCTAATCATACAAACTACATCAGGACAAATAGAGGAACTTACCAAAACTTTTTTTGAGGATATCCTACCCGAAAGACGTAAACCGATAACCTTATATGAACTGGCACCAACTAAAACCTCGTAGCTGTGAGTTATCGAGACGTCCGATCGTTGTGACGTGCACAACGCAACTGACTGTTGAGGCGGCGCCTGCGCTTACAGGATTACACGCCTCCACACACACAGGCGCGAAACATGCGTGTATGTATGTGTGTGTGAGTGTTTGTATGTGTGTGTGACTGTTTGTATGTGTGTGTGAAATCCTTCATGAAGATGCACATCACACGACCAACAAGATGCAAGACACTATCACCTGTCAAAGATCAATACAGCATCCTATACGACCGATGACATCTCGACTAATGACGACATTGATATACAAAAATTGTTATATTATACAGTTTTTTGTTATACAAATAAGGGACACAGATTATATAAATATTAAAACTATTTTGATATTTTTTTTAAATATATAACCTCCTTAAACGTGTATTTATTTTATATATCCTACTATCTTCGTAGACTCATTAACTAATAACACTATATTATATAAAATGAGCTTAAAAATAATAAACCACTTATATAGATAGATGAGAAGTATAACAGATTGTAATAAAAACTATTTTTGGAGAAATAACCGCTCTTTATCATAATATATTTAAGTATTATATTTTTACTATCCATACTGTAGTCTATTATATTATTTAATATTGTATACAAAATTTTTTTTTGTAAATGAATTTTTCACTAGTAAAGATACTACCAAATTATAACTCGACATACATATTAAGGCAGACTCTGGCTAAAGCTGCTAAATTGCCAGAAACAAGAAGATACATATAACACAAATTTATATACATAAACGAGACAGCCCAAATAATGGCCAATAATCAACATTATAAGCATAAAATATTTTAAATTCATTACAAAACAAATATATTTCAATGTAAAGTTATATTGACCTCTAAAGCATTTCATTAACATAACATAAAATAATTGATCCCGACCTGAGCTTTGAACCAAATTGTATGGAATACTTTGAAATTATATGAAAACGACGCTACAATTGAAAGAGGTTAAACTTATTTTACCAAAGAGGTATTATAAAAAGGTTTTATGTTTGGGGTGAATAGGGATGAATGATAAAACATTTGATATAATTTTGTATAGACTTCTTTAGATAGTAGTGATAATCAGGATGACATATTTTTGAGGATTTCAAGATGAGTCAAACATTTACATATAAAATATTCTATTTAATTTCAATGATAGCAAAGTATGAATTAATTTAATTTTGAACGCAATTAAGTTCCTAGTATAGTGACATAATATTTTTTTTTTGTATATATATGTATATTAGATAGAAAGCACTCACCCTTTCCACGCAGTGAACAAAGCTTCCAATATTGAAACAATCCCTTTTATACCCTTTATCAGTTATAAATGCGATCAATAATTTTATCAAGTAACGCTCGTACGTGGACTATGTTACAAATAAGTTACTTATATTGAAGTGATTTATATTTTACTTAAATATTTAGAAAAAATATAAAAATAGAAAGAAAACTATACATTAAGATATGTCTCCCACAAAAACATTTATAAAATTAAATTAAAAGTTAACTAGATAGCTTAGTAAGGTGTAAATATGAAAAAACCTTTACGATTTTTAGAAAGAATTTATTAAGTTATTGTAAAAAGCACTTAGATAAACTAATCTTGTATTGTATAAGTCGTTACTATACTAAATTGTTAATTAAAGTAAATTATGTAATATATCTCATTTAAGTGAACATTGTATATTATTTATGAGGAAATAAAGTTCTTTAACCACAAATATTGATAAATCATCTCAATATTATATATTTATATATATAATATATTTTTATACAGGGTGACTGGTGAATTACTATCAATATTTAAGGAGAATACTCGGTACATGATTCTCATTCGAATTATGTAAAAAAAATGGGTACTTAATTTTTGACAAAAAATTTCCGTATAAATAAATAAAGTGTGGACACGTTCCAAGTGTTCCAAGTGTGGACGCGTGTGGCGTTGTGTTGTATCAGCACGCCGCCGCACGCGTGTGTGTGTGTGTGTGTATACCTAATCTGTAGGGTGTTCACACGATGCGTAATTAATTACATAACTTTTGGTTAACTTTTCTTAGAAGTTTATTAATATTTATGTTATATTAATTTTTATTTTGTCATATATGATCGTCAAATATCACGTCCTCAAGTATCGATAGTAATTCACCAGTCACCCTGTATATTTGTCATTATATTGTCCCTCCATAACTTATGTTAATAGTTCCTTTCCTTAAAATTTACATTTTTTTGAGTTCAAATCAACGTTCAAATAACTGTATCCGGTACCTTTTTTAAATGATCGATAAAATTTAATTTGACAAAAAAATGCTTCATTTGTGATTCAAAATTAAGTTTCAATATATAAATATATATGTTCGTAAATTGTTTTTAAATAAATCCAAGGAGTATAATTACTATATACGGACCCATACATATTTGCGACGTGTCTTTTAATCTTAGTATATGCATGATCGACAGTACTTACTGGTTCATCGTTATATATATCTTCTTATGATCTCTAAGTGTAAATGTTTTCGTATATTAATTATTAATATTACCCACGTAAAATATCGTGTTAGTATGAAGAAAAATATATTTTCCACAGCAAGACAGATTATATACATTAAAATCATCTATATATATTTTTAATGTCATTTAAAACTTGCAAGTATTCATTTAAATCAAACTAATATTTACGGATTATTACGCGTACTTTATTATTTTTAAAAACTACATACTCCCGACGTTTCAGTTACTTTATTCACATCTCGTCTGTCCGTGATCACGGTTGATGAAAAGTAGCCGAAACGTAGGGAGTATGTAGTTTTTTCTAATCTGAAAATATTAGTTTATCTGTATGTATGTTCGTCACTCACCTCAGCTTGAAGTAACTCTTGCATTTCTTCATTCTGTTTCTTTAAAGCTGCAATCTGCAATTATATAAATTTATTATAGTTTAGGTATATATGTATATTTCTTTGAAAAAATGTTGTGTCTTAATCATATTACG
This sequence comes from Danaus chrysippus, assembly GCA_916720795.1. NCBI lineage: Eukaryota > Metazoa > Arthropoda > Insecta > Lepidoptera > Nymphalidae > Danaus > Danaus chrysippus. The sequence goes on from CAKASE010000068.1 coordinate 640,678, forward strand.
CCTACAAAGTATAATATATAGGTAAATTAGAGAAATCTTTTAAAATTAACTTAATATTATAATACTCATTTCAGGCAGACCCTGGCTAAAGCTGGGAAATTGCCAGGTAGAGGTAGAATACAATATAAACATAAAAATGCATCAACTAATAGTGCTTAAGTTTGTATATTTATGTAACTTAAACCTCAAAACGACTGTATCTATTTAGATAAAACTTTATTTATAACTAGAAGACCTGGCGAACTTCGTATCGCCCTATAATAAAGAAATATCAATTACGTTTATTTATTTATATTTTTGGAGTTTACCAGTAGTGTTTTGAAGTGCGACAGAATGATTGACATATTAGTTAGTTGTCAAATCTTATGTCAAAAAAAACGTTTGTATGGGAAATAGAAAAGGGCTGCTTTTAGGGTTTTCCCAGTATTAATGAATCAATTATTTTCAGCTTTTAAACCTTCCCTGAACCTCCACGAACATTTCAAGACTAAGATAAAATAAATTCGTTCAGCTGTTCTCGAGTTTTAGTGAGACTAAGGAACAGCAATCCATTTTTATATATATAGAAGATATAGAAGAAGAAGATAGAAGATAGACTACATTATGGAAAAAGATATAAGGATTATTTTTCTTTGAAGATCGATAAGTATATGTTATGTCAGTGAACGGGAATCGAACCCGGGAAATATCGAACATTTCATTAGCAAATCTGACTTACAAATTTACGTGTAACAAAAAAAAAACTGGACAAAGCGATGGCGTTTGTATTTTAAATTTCAAATTTCATAAAATCATTTAAATGCGAACCGTCAATAGGTCACAGTGAAATGTATTCGCATCGTAAGTGGTTGTGAGTTTGTTTTTTTGTTCCCCGTATAGCCGGTCAGGGTTGTCGATACTATTATAAATAATAAACTAATATCATTACATTCATATAAATAAATAATAAATTTTAATTTATTTATACATTTTTCTAATACGATAATTTTATATATCTTTATATAGTACGAATTTATATAATATATATGAATATATTTAATTAATTTTGTATATACCGCCAACCCTAATGATATGTACATAGTTATATGACGTTCTTCCTGTGTACACAATACCTATTATATTATCAATCTACGTAATGCGCCCCCGACTTTGTATTTTATAAATTGTATTAAATATAATTCTTATTGAAACAAACTAAAGTAATATTAAAATCTAGATCATTACTCAAGATGGTAAATTTTAGTTTATCCTCTATGTCTATCCAACGTGGTGTTGTGGGTACAATAGTTGGATTTTTTGTGAGATATATAGTTTTCTTTGTGTATCAAATTGTATGCTCATACACATTTGTCTACCGGGAATCGAACGCATGAACCTTTAGATGGATAACATTTTAACCACTAAGTCAGATGATCGTCACCAATATTATATTTAAAAATTGACATAACTATTAGCTTTCTTTAATTAGTAACTGAAAATAAGTTTTTTTTAAATTTTAGACTTAATCTACATACATATGTTTTTGTTTTTCTAATAAACAAAAGCCAAAATTCGTATAATATAATTCTACATAGAAACTAGTTCTAACATAATTAATTCCTTGAGACAATTGAATTTAAATATTTTTATATATTACATAGTTTCAAAAAACATAGAAGTAAATATTGTAACTTTGGATATGCTTATATATGTAAATTTAAATCTTCACCCAAAAGCATTTCTCTTAGAGATCAAATCATAAATATTTTTTTAGAAACTATTGTAATTCCCATTAAAATCATAGAATTAAAATAAAGTGCAGTTTTTTTCTAACTACAATTTTATGGTCTATTTTCTTTTAACTTTAGATCTTTTTGTCTTTGTCTTGACATTTGACAGGTGACTAATAGCTGTCATCATTAACTGTCAGTGTCAGGTAGCCCCAAAATATAGAGTGGAGTGTCGATATAGTAAAATCAGATCAAAGATTAGAATACCAAATATATCTTGTTTTAGGCCATTGTACTCTGGACGTGCGAAATATTATACACGTTTTTGTTTACAAAACATGAGGATAGTTTGAATTATCTATAATTCGGAAATTAATTATTAATTCAGAACTATAATATATTAAATATATTTAAATAAATTATATATGATCTTCTGTATGTATGTTAAATATAAGCATATGTATTTTAAATTTTAAATGCTGGATAAAACCTAGTGAAAATTTTTATATGGAATTTACAATTATAATGTAAGGACATCACTAGACTGTATACAAAAAGAGTAGATTCATTTATTATTAAAATATGAAACTAATATTTTTTCCAATTATATGTACTAAGCATTTTTTATGATTGGCAGACGAGATGTGACTTTACATCTCGTCTACTCGTAATCACGGTTGCTGAAAATTAATCGAAACGTAGGAAGTAAGTAGTTTTTACAATAATATTCGCGTAGTATAGTCCGAAAAATATTAATTTTAAAATATTTGTAGCTGAACTTCAGAAACACTATTATTGAGATTCACCTCGTTTGTTTTATCAAAGAATTTCACTAAATCAAGAATATACAAAAGAAATTACAGATACTTTTAACTTATTGTAGACATAAACGGCAAATTAATGAAGACTCGCCGAAAAAAAATGTTTTAATTAATATGAGAAAAACAAAAAATCTTATAATGATACAAAATTCAACTGATTAACTGTTAGATGTTATGTGTGGTTGATAGTGTTCATAATAAAAGCTCTTTATAGGATTGAATAAAGCCTTCACTACCTAAATATATTTTTTACATATACCAAGAATAGATGTTTAATTCAAATAACATACATCTAATGACAGGGAGGAGTAACCATATGGAATAACTAAATATAAAAATATTTAATGTATTAGGGATCTAATTGTCAATAATTATTATGATCATTATGTGAAAAGAGACGAAATTGAATATACATCATCATCATCATCAGCCTATCAGAAGCCCACTGCTGAGCACGGCCTCTTTCTCACATGGAGAAGGTTTGAGCACTAATCACCACGCTTGCTTAAGACGGGTTGGTGATTTCAAACTTATAATTGTGAAACTATAAGTCCAGGTTTCCTCACGATGTTTTCCTTCACCGTATGTCAGTGGTGTCTAAATACTCTCAGAAAGTACATATGACTCCGAAAAATCACATTGGTACTTGCCAGGTTTGAACCGCCGCCCTCAAACATACATATATATACGAAATTGAAAATATATACATATACGTGCGTATGTATCATTATATTATAAAAGGTAAAATCCCCGCTTCAATCCAGTTTTTATCTGTTAAATATTGAAACAGCTTATCACAGCGGGCCGATTGGGTCGCCGCTTCCCTCTCGTATCGATCCAAATTAAAATCTAGCTGAATGTGATTAACATCATATAAAAAATATGCTTTTATCAAGCAGGGGTGACTCGATAGCATATCAGACTGGGAACGAGTAGCATATGCTGCATTATAACATTCAATTAAATATGCACACGTATTACTAATAATTAAAAAATAGCAATGTCTCTTTAAAGAGACGAAACCTCTTAGCATTCAATATATTCACGGTGCGTGTGTCGGGTCCATCGTTGTAGTGAGAGGAGCTTCAACAGTGACTGGGACTTGCGACCCAGGTGTAGATTTAAGGGTTTTATCTAACGCACATTAAACGCTCACCTCCACCGTCCAAGCTCATCTCTACCTTTATATATATCACAAAATGTGTCTGGCTATGGTTTAAGTTAATAAGAGAGGCCAATCAATGTTGAAAAATTAATTAACATTAATATATGTAATTAATACATACTATAGAAATACACATTGTGTTTGTATATTAAAAATCTTGGAAACATTAGATACTATATCGAGAATAATCTAGAAGAATCCACGGATAATCCCTACAATATTATAAATGCGAAAGTAACGCTGTCTGTCTGTCTGTCTGTAACGCTTTCACGCCTAAACCACTTAACTAATTTTATTGAAATTTGGTACAGAGATAGAGTAGGCCTTGAGAAAGAAATAGGATAGTTCTTATCCCAGACTTTTGAAAGGTTCTCTTGGAAACGCGATATAATCGAACTCCACGCGGGCGAAGCTGCGGGCGGAAAGCTAGTAGTAAATAAATTATAATAAAGACGAAAATTATATAATATTCATATAGAAAACTGATTTTATAAGGATATTGAAGGCTCATCGGCGTTTTACTAACGTTATCATTATACAAACTTTTTTTACCTAGAAATAATTGTACAAACATGAACTACGATTGTAATGATTAAGATATAAGCAGTTAGAACAAACAGATAAGGTTCTTAATACTTTGGAATCTTATTCAGTAATACTTGAGATACATTGGAACTGATAAAATCAATGAATCGTGTACATTCATACATAAATTTAAAGAAATGGATAGTATTTAGATTTCATAGACTCTATTACAGGTCGAAAGTTGCCTCTAAACTTTATAAGATTTGGACCCAAAAGTAGATCAGTTCAGTAAGAAATTGTCTGTGCCCTTATATCTATAAGACGAAACTAGACTAGTAAAACAAAAGAAAATCTATGAATTGTATAAAATAAAATTACTATTAATGGATTTCTCCAAGAGATTTAATATATCATTCATCAGATTTAACATTATAAATATTCACTGTACTTATAATATTTATTGTCTGTTTGTCATTTCTTAGCATTACATAGAAATATGTACTTACTTCAATATAAAATTAAATAGGTATATAGTTTTTTCTTTAAGCCGTTTTTATAAAAAAAGTTTTACGCTACTCGATAATAGATGGCGCTGAACGAAATTACGCGTAATAACAGTATTGAGTGATCGTTCTAGATGGCACCGGAAACACAATAATAGCGCTTAGAGATAATTTATTATATTTTTATCTTCATTAGTTGTATGTTGTGTAACTTTTGATATATATGTATATATTTAATTTCTAAAATTTCTTTTTCTTCATTGTTTTACCTACACTGTAGCCTCTAAATATCTATTTTTTAATAATTATTACATTCTGTATTTTCAGCAGCTTTGACGTTAAATATTCTGAATATTTAATTATAACACAGTTTCAAGTTTTCATTGGGTCAAGACCTTACATATACAAATATGAAAAGTGCCATGATATTATGTAGTAAATATTTCAATTAATATTTTTATTCTCCATTTATATCATGGAATAAGAATTTATATGAAATATAAATTATATAAGAAACAGAGGAAGTTATGCATCAAGAGTAGACTGTGCCATTTTCCCAAAATATATTTTATTCATCACCTATTAATATAGAATAAATGAAAATATATATATGTTCGACATGCTAAATGCATACATTATATTAGGTTGGGGAAAAAGAAATCTATTATTTTTTCGGTAGATGGCTGTAGTGATCGATATCTCGTAAATTATCGATCGACCACAAAACAGTTTTAAACCATTTGCACAAACTGGGTTTAAAAAAAAAAGCTTGATGTTTGGGTGCCACACCAATTAACACCAAAAAACATGATGGATCGAATTTCCATCTGCGAAGCCTTGGCCAAACGTAATGAAATCGACCCATTTCTTAAACGGATGGTGACTGGGGATGAGAAATGGGTCACATACGACAACATGATGCGAAAGCGATCGTGGTCAAAGCGCGGTGAAGCAGCTCAGACGGTGGCCAAACAGGGACTAACGGCCAGGAAGGTTCTGCTTTGCGTTTGGTGGGATTGGAAAGGAATCATTTATTACAAGTTGCTTCCATATGGCCAAACATTAAATTCAGACATCTATTGTCAACAACTGGACCGTCTGAAGCGAGCAATTGACCAGAAACGGCCAGAATTGGCCAACAGAAGAGGTGTCGTATTCCATCAGGACAACGCCAGGCCACACACTTCTATAGTGACTCGTCAGAAACTCCAGGAGCTTGGTTGGGAAGTTTTGATTCATCCACCATACAGTCCGGACCTCGCACCAAGCGATTACCATCTTTTTCTTGCATTGCAAAACTTTTTTAGTAATAAGAAATTGGCATCAAGGGAAGAGTGTGAAAATCAATTGCTGGAGTTTTTCGCTAATAAGGACCAAGACTTTTATGAGAGAGGCATAATGAAGCTACCATTAAAATGGCAACAAATTATAGAACAAAATGGTGCATATTTGACCTAAATCGGACAATGCAAAACATGTTAAATAAAGTCTTGAAGTTCACATAAAAATAATAGATTTCTTTTTCCCCAACCTATTATATGCATGAAAAAAATTACATAAACATATAATAATAACCAAATAACATATTAACTATTTAAAATGTAACATTAAGTATAAGTTCTATTCATTCTTACATACATATTAATGTGTAATAACTAATAAATAGTATAATTTATATCCAAAACTTTACTATATACAAAAGTTATCCATGAATATAATACTTTCTCTAAGCCGGAATGTTCTTAAATAACTGTACATGTTACACAAAAACATTTGACACTTTGTAAGCACAAAAACTTAGTAGAATAAAAAACTTCAAAAGAGAGATTGGTGGTGTCATATAAAAAGGTTTAGATGACTCAAACAAATAATACTTTGTTATCGAAGATTTTCACAAGTACTCATTTAAATTAAACTAATATTTTAATAATACTTTGGATGAAATATAAAATTTTATTATATTAAATTTATATATAAGGTGCTCACATTGGGATTATCTTCGGAAAGTAAAAGTAGTAGACCTAAATATTTAGGAATTTAAATATCTATATCTAATATAATTAATTAAGTAATATAGCTAGGTGATAGAAGGTTGAAATTTCTTAGTTGTACATTAAAACTATATTACAACCTGCTGTCAGAATTAATATGTGTGTATAAAAAAGAATTCAATCAAAATTAGTAATAGACATTATATTTAATATTATAATAAAATTGTTTGAAATAAATTAGAATTTTATCTATCAATAACAATGATTATATATGTTAATATGGAAAAGTATTAAATAATAAACAAACTATAGTGTATATATTATTTAGTCGTCAGTATTTTAATACACTGGTATGCAAAGAATATTCATGAATGATTGCAACTGAAGGAAGCAGTCTAAGAAAAATATCCTGAAATATTTAATGACTTATAAACATAAATGGAATTATGTAATAAATCGTTAAAAAAAATTATTGACTTTCTTATTAAAATATATTAATTTTTTTAAAGATAGATTAGATTTTACAGATTATAGCAACATCAAGATTCAATAACAAATGGCCTTGATAAAGACCTTTTCAAATATATTTTTACCATTTTATTATCTTTATTAAAATTGAAGTTTCAATTAGAATGGTCACCTAATTGTTTAATCTACTTCACTAAAACCCTTTTTCGTTGTCAAAATATTATGAAATAATAAAAAAAACAAACTCCTAAAACTTGGTTTTTCTTTTACTTTTTCAGTCTTAATTTCACTTTTTTTAAATTATAATATGATAAGATGTGTCTTGTAAATAATATAAGTAAATATCTCAGAGAAAAAGAAGTAATGCAACTCTTCTGCAATATTAATGTATTACAACATAACCTTTTCAAACATCTGTCAGTGTATATAAATTTTCATTTGATAATAATATTATGAAAAATACCTCGAGCTCCTGGGTACGGCATTTTTCTTGAAGATCCTTTTCCACTGAATCAATCTTCGATTGTTCATCATTTGTAATTGTGGAACTGCCTTCGGACAAAACTTCTGTAGCAAAGTTTGTAATCTGTCCTTTAAGACTGTTTAAACTTTGATTTAGATTAAGCCACGACATTTTAGACACATAAAATTTTTGTCACATATCACAATGGATAATTAAGTCTTGAAATATTGTTGAAACACCGATGTAAACAATAAATAAATTGCATTATTTTGCCATTGACAATACGATGACCAGTTGGCAAAACAAGACGAACTTCATGTTGACATAACAGTGACAGCTGACAACTTACAAACGTTTCTAAAAATTCTACATTATTATTTCTAGAAATTTTCATTTATAAAATAAAAAGACTGAAAGGTAATAATGACTGAAAACTAATATATTTATTAGTAATCTGAAATATCCTGTATAAAATTAGTATATTGAAGTAAATTTTGTAGAACTATTAAACACATATTAGTTCGAAGTAATGAGGTAGGTGAGATGAAAATATTATTATTTACAGAGCTGTTACAGTAAGGCAATGCGTCCAAAAACATGTCTAGTTATATACGCAAATAATACATCTGGCGATATATATTGCATCTATTGCCTTCCTTATCTGTTCTTGTGTGATACCTATATTATTTCAGCGGAATCAAAATACCCGTCTGTTTCAATCATGCCTACATTTTTATACACAAATAAAATCTAAGTGTTAGCATTTATACCATTTACTAACGTACCAAAACATGTGTTTAGGGAAGATATAATTTTTTAACACTGTTTATGAAATAAGAACTTTGCTTTCAAACAAAATTTTCGTAAAACAGGTCAATCAATTCAATGTTTTATTTACTGATAAGACTGATCAGATATCTTTGGCAAATAGAATTGATAAATTTTGTTTTCCTTTAAACTTCTGGTAATTCTACAAAAAAGTGATATAGACATGTATCTGAAAGGTTAAGTCAATTACTCACCGGTGTGCTATATCAAATGGATGTAGCTAGTATCATCATTACATTATAACAAAGATGAAAACAGTACTTATTTTGGGGAGCAACCTGTGTTTCGTTTAGTAAAAATAAGTGGTTCAGTCTGAATTATTTTCTCTTTCTACTCAGTTCCCCCAACATTATGGAGGCTATAAATATTTAGTTTGTAAAAAACTCCGTAACTGTACCTCTTTTGATATATCGGTCACCAAGATCTAGCTGATATTTAAGGGAATGAAATTTTAGAGCTTCAGAAAATGGTATTTATTTAGGTTAAAAAACGAGCAAACTTGTGTCTTGTTGCGGTTCAACTTAATTAAGTTCGATCTTCACCATTCGGAGACTTGTCCCAAGAAACTCTAAGCAACTCTCTTGAACCTATTCAGGATATTTACTAGGCCTGCCTTAAAGCATCATCTGTGTTGTTGCATAATAATGAATTTTGCTAGTTCGCTATATGTATTACAAACATCTTCGCTGGTAGTTCTGAGCATTGGGGTATATGAACATTGATGGCCTTGTGTTTGAGCATGATCCGTCAACAAACGCATTTATGATTATGAAAGAGTTGGCTACCTTTTTTTTTCTTTTTTCTTACTTGGGAAAATGCATTAACGCATCCCCGCCGTTTTTAGAAAACAGCGGGGTATGTGGGACTCGTTGCCACTACCCACTAAAAACCCAAGGGTGTTCCACGACGGCCCTTGTGTCGGGGCGGGGGATCGCTTTCGCACTCCCACCAGCTTCCCCGACCCGAAGAGTTGGCTACCTGACTGAATAATCCTTCTGGTAATCCATATGATGTCAACTTCGATAACAATTCTCTGCGCAAGATACGATGAAGTGCCTTTGCTAAGAAAAAGCTTACTGTAATTTATTTAAATAAATTTAAAAAATCATCAGCCCGTTGCTTACCTTTACAGAGATATTTTGAATTTTTGATACAGATATATATATCACGAAATATCTCTACGCGAATAATGTTTAAAGTCAACATTGTTTCGTATAAAAACATTTAACTGTTTTATTTTTCACACTACTTTATTTCATTGTCTTAGATCTACATTTTATAACAGACGCTTGTACACGTAGTTTTCGTTACTATATTTATAATACTGATGGTACTTGTAATGTATTTCAAGGTTGAATTCTGGAACCTTTTTTTTTTCTTCAAATAAACTATATTTTTTACGACTCTCAGTATTGAAGAATTAGTAGAATATTTTCTACTAATTCTTATTATAATTAAATTTAAAGACACCAACCAGCTTTAAATCAATCAAGATTTAATTCGTTACTGTTTTTAGAGTGGTACAACAGATTTGGTCACAATTTAAAGAAATTATTATATTTATTAGAAAAAAATTTAAGAAAAACAAAAATTTGTAACTCCTTCTTTCTTATCAATTCAATAGATGGCGTTGTTACACTATAACCCATGGTTTCAACCTTTACATAAAAAAAACTATTAATTAAGAATATGTAAATATTACACTAATATTGTCTGAATTAAGGAATTATATATTTACATAAGATCAGTAGCTTCTCTATAACAACATTTTGTGCCAGTTTGAAATCTATACTAATATTATAAAGCTGAAGAGTTTGTTTGTTTGTTTGTTTGAAAGCGCTAATCTCCGAAACTACTGGTTCGAATTGAATAATTGTTTATGTGTTGGATAGTCCAATCATCGAGGAAGGCTTTAGGCTATATAACATCACGCTACGACCAATAGGAGCAAAGATATAGTGGTAAATGTGTAAAAAATGCTAGAAATTATTTCATCTTTGAAGCCTTCCGTTGCGTGCGCCGTGAAAACGGTTCAAGATACACAAAAAATATGTATCAAAGAATTATAGCTCTTTTAATGATCTAAAAAACAGTCCGGGACAGTATACGTCTATCTTTTAAGATTAACTCACAAAAACCGTTTTTATGGTACCTAATTTGGTCGAAATAATTTTATAAAATCTTTATTCAAATAAACAAATAAATATGTTGTTGGTTAAGAGTACTTCATTGTGAATAAAAAAAAACATAGGTTTTATCCTGAAAATTCTACGGGAACTCGACCATTCCGAAAACCCCACAAGAAAGGGAACTATGTGGGAAGAACCAAAAATCTGCCGTAAGTCACTATTCCACGCGGACGGAGTCGCGGCAAAAGCTAGTTGTTTATATAGTAAATTGATGGGTGATATAAGTGGGGAAAATACATTTTGTAAATATAATAATCTTACCAAACGATTTAATTGTTTGATCTCTAGTAAAAATCATTGACAAAGAGAAGGTACGTAAGTAGCAACATCTTTTAATATAGAAATGGCAGGTAATTTTAAATGTTTAAAATTTTTCTTGAAATGTTGCCCGCTACGATAAAATTTTATTGTAATTTTAAGAAAAATGCATTTGTTGTATATTTTTTTTTAAAAAAAGGAGTTTATATATGTATGTTTGATTATACTCTCGCTGAAATAAAAACTTTTATTTAATACTCAACTCACCTTTTCATACTTTTAACTTTTAAGAGAACATGTTAATAATGGTATTTGCCGTGTTTTTTTATCAAAGTTAGATTTGAGATTAAGATAAGTAAATGATATGTATTATTTATTAAGGTATTTAAATCAAACAAAGTTTTAGTTTTCATATTGGTACAAGTTTTAAACATTATTTGTAATTTTTAAGGATGTCACAACTATCATATTCCTCTTTTGAAATCAAGTTTATATGAATGTTTTTTCAAGTATATAATGATAAGAACATTTTTATGTAGTAGTAACAAAAATATATTTATTTTAATAGGCTTGACTAAAATATAACATATGGCAACATTATACGAGATTTGTTTGTAATGTCATTTCAAACTGAAATGACAAGTTGGTGATAAAGCACGGCTAATCGCTGAACAACACCAAAATTGTTTATTTCATTATTAACGGTAAATAGCAGAATTTTAGCCGCCGAATTTGAATTAACAGTGTATGTGCGGGAAAATATAATAATTTTACGCATGTTATGAGATAGTTAATTGTATTTTTCTGTTTCGCAACGCACGTAAGTAATTAAATTGATATTATTAAAAATCATAATTAAATCATTGAATTTATATTGTTGATGAATTCTTTTTATTTGTTTGTGGTTTATTAATTTTTATTGTAATATAAATCTATTAAATAACATTCAAATGTGACATTGTGTGAAGGAGAATAAATTTTTCCTGTTCTAGAAATATGTTGTACAATTTATTACAAGATCTTGCGGTCATTCAAACTATTATGATTAACAAGTTATTTAAACTTTAAGCTGTATCAAAAACTCATATTGATAAATCTACATACATCTATGGATTTCATTTATGCTTTACTATATTTAAATAACATTTTATGGTACACATTATTTAACTATCTATTTACGACCTTTGAATTCCTTAAATAAAATAAATATAGTGTACTTTACCACAGAATTCCATAAAATATATAACTATGATCATTATTAGTTCTATTTTAAGTTTAAAATAAAAATTATTCATAAAATATCAACTAGAATAATCTATTTGATGAAATTTAATATAAATAATGCTAAATTTAATATGAATATTTACGTTTTTAAGTGAAGTGTTTGGTGAAAATGTTAAAACATGTTGTTATTTATGCTTGATGGAATGTTAATTTGCAATAACAATAAAAAATATCTCGAAGCGTTCTGTAAACAAGCATTAACAAACTTTATGTGCTACATTTGTTAACCATTCTGTTTGCTCATAAAAATGTAAGAATTAAAAATGAATTTCAAACAATTTTTATGTTAATTATTACGTCATGGTAATTATGGCTTCCATGAATTCTTTTCACACTTAATATCTGTGACGTTTAAATATATTTCAGTATTTTATTTCTTAATATTTATGTCATATATATGTAACTTAGTTTAAAATACAGTTTAAAATTTAATATAACTATTTAAATATATAGAGTAATTGGTTTAATTAAAATTTTTATGGTAAAATAATGTAGTCTTTTGAGATTTGTAATATTTGTCTGAAATATTTTCAAATAATTATTTGTATGGTTAAAATATTGTGTTTGAGGACTTTCTTTATATATATTTCTTTATATATATAGAAAGGCTATATATCTCATCTCCTACTACAAGTTTACAGAATCTATACACCAACAATATTTAGTTTTCCATTCACAATATGTTGATAAGCACATTATTATAAATAAAACTTGTAAACTATAACTTGGACCTGCCTGTATGTATGTTTTTTTGTGGTAGGAATGATGATAAAGAAGGAAATATATGTTTTGATACTCACGGTATTTGAAATACATAGTTTAGTATTTTTAAATAGATGATTTTTTTATATATAAATATATTGTACATAATTTCTCATGAAAATATTATTCTTATTAAAAGTATGTGAAATATAATAATATGTTATCCTTTTTGTTTGATTGTCATAATGGTAGAGAACTTTTGAGTCTGACAAATAACTAATATTCTTATTCAAACTATGCATACTGTATTTAAAAAATATTTGTATTGAATACAAAGTAATTTTTAATAATAAAAAAATATTATAGCCAATACAGCAAAATCATTTATAAGGCCAGAATTAAACTTATAATTTACCATAATTACTAATATTTTTCTTTTGAAGAGACAAAATAATTTAGAACATTTCAACTATGTATGTATAGATCTATTTTGTTGCGTGAGTGAAATTAAACCTCGAAAATCCTATATATACAGTAGGACCTCGATTATCCGGACTAATTGTTGTCGGTAGGCGTCCGGATAATTGAAAGTCCGGATAATCCAATATATGAAGAAAAACGGGCTTTTTGCATATGTACATATGTAGTCAGTACCACACATATGTAATGTTAGGTGTTTAATTAAAACAACAAATACATATGAGCGAAAATCAACCTTTATTAAGAAATTGTACATAATGTACGTATAATTTGCTTACAATAATTACGTATGTATTTGGTAATTTGCATTAGGTAATCTTGAAATACAAATAAACCACCACACAATAGTCAGTGGTGGCCCAGTGGTTAAAGGCCCGCCTCTCGTTGCCGAGGGCGCGGGTTCGATCCTGGCCCGGCAAGTACCAATGTGATTTTTCCGAATCATATGTACTTTCCAAGAGTATTTAGACATCACTGATTAAAGTTGATTCCCAAAAAGAGGATTGATGTCAGGCAGGAGGCCGGTCGTAAAAACAAATAGCCAAAACTATTCACATCATGTAAGGCAGACCCTGGCTATAGCTGGGAAATTGCCAGGTTTAGGCAGACCCTGGCTAAAGCTGGGAAATTGCCAGGAAGAAGAAGAAGAAGAAATACAAATAAACCACGAGTGGCGTGGCGTTATGCAAGTTAATATTAGAATAAACTCATCGCGATTGGCAGTCCGGATAATCGCGAATTCGGATAACCGAGGTCCGGATAATCGGGGTCCTACTGTATATATATAGGATTTTCGAGGATTATAGAATTTAATAAAATCACAATAATATTGTTTTCATTAAATAAATGTAATTTGTGTCTATACATATAAAATGTTACCTCACAATACAAATCTGTGAACAATGCATTTGGTGTAATTTATTTAATGAGAAATAAAATATGTAATATTTTTAATATTATATGTAAATTAAATCGTGTTATTGTTGTTGTATATATATTTATTTATTTAAATATTTGATGTTATTATCTTGTGATAATTCTGAGATTACTTAAATTTTATCAGTCTCATCGTCACTACATACGAAACTTGTCTTGTTACTCATTGAAACGAACGTTATTAGTGTTTACGTAGATTTATGAGTGAATAACTTTAGACTATATGTACGTAGTTTGATGATGCAGACTTATGGTAAGCACGATTTCTAAATTATTATCGCTATGCCAAAGAGACGCAATTTTCAACGTTCGTTTTCATTATACTGACACTACATAAATATAACATTGCAAACAAATTAACATTCATATCAATGGTATTAATTAAAAGTAACCTATGTCACTTATTATTAAATCAGCTATTTTCATCTCAAAATCCCTTCAAAATCAGTTCAGCCAATTTAGAAAATAGTCAGAACAAACATAGACAGACGAACGAACATTGTAAGAAATTGTCATATTGGCATATGCGTATGCATTTAGAAAAATATAGGTAGAACCTAGCTGTGGTCAAGTTACTACAGCTCGAACATGTGCTTGCTCGACCGGGGAAGTACCACCCTCTCACAGAAGATCGGCGTGAAGTAGTCTTTAATGACTGCGTTTCGTCTGATGAGTGAGAGAGATGGTTGCTTTTTTCCCACCATTTCCTTTCCCTCTCTCACAATCAATGTCTGCAAAGCATCTGTAAAATAAGCGATGTTGCATATGTCCATGGGAGATGGTCACTACTGCCCACCAAGTAGACCTTCAGCTCATTTGACGCGTTTAATATAAAAAAACATAAAAATTATATATATAGATAAGTAAGTATGTTAATGTATGTATGTATCTGTTCCAGATGTCTGTCACAATGCCTAAACGATGGTATCGTTCGAGAAGGAACCAAATAGTTATTATAGTATTCATAGCCGCCAGTATAATATACTACATAAGTCTCTCTGATAGTTTACAAAGGGAGCAGAATCTTGATATTACAAGACGGTATGTAGTTTAAGTATTTGTAGTATAGAAGAGCATTGATAGAAGCCTGGTAACTATAGCTAGCACTTTGAAATGCATGTATCACTGTTTTTAGTTGTTTATCTAGCATAACACTATTTTAACCGACACCGTAGATGTCAGTCTTTTGAAAGATTAAAAGAAGATTTAATTTAAACGATCGTTACGCAATAGTATAGATCGCAGGTTCGAATCTTGCTTGAAGAAAATTATATTTTATTTTTTTTAAATCAAGTATTTACTATATATTATGTATATTAGAAATTTAATCCCTACTAATATTATGTATAAATGCGAAAGTAACTATCTGTCTGGCTGTAACGCTTTCTCGCCTAACCCACTGAACTGATTTTAATGAAGTTTTGCACAGAGATAGCGTTGAGCTTGAGAAAGAACATAGGATAGTTTTTATCCCAGACTTTTGAAAGGTTCTCTTGGAAACGCGATATAACCGAACTCTACGCGGCTGAAGCTGCGGGCGGAAAGCTAGTGTTTCATAAAACGTTGATATAATTTCGTGAGGCATTGAATCTTGTCTAAATGCAGAGCGTATGTGTTATATATACAACAAAGCCTTCCCACACTGAATGGGATTAAATCAATATGGAAGGTCTTAATGATTGCTTTGTATTTTATTAGTGGGCGTATTATGAATAGTTTGTACTCGTCAGTAATTTATCGAGAGTTTATAACAGCTGAGTAAATACGAGTAGTTTTGAGTATGAATTATATACTGATACTTGAAAAGTTATATTAATAAACTTTATAATATAAGTATTGAGTTCAGTAACTCGTGTTAAGTTCACATTACAAATCAATAAAATGTATGAATATTTTATTTGATTGTAATAACAGAAAAGAGTTTATTGCTATTATCTATATATATAAAAATGGATTGCTGTTCCTTAGTCTCGCTAAAACTCGAGAACAGCTGAACGGATTTATCTTATCTTAGTCTTGAAATGTTTGTGGAGGTTCAGGGAAGGTATAAAAGCTGAAAAAATTGATTCATCACTGGGAAAACCATAAAAACAGCCCTTTTCTATGTCCCATACAAACGTTTTTTTTGACATTAGATTTGACAACTAACTAATATGTCAATCATTCTGTCGCACTTTAAAACACGGAGATTTATGGCTTACAGGTAAACTCCAAAAATATAAATAAAAAAACGTAATAGATATTTCTTGATAATTATAGGGCGATACGAAGTTCGCCAAGTCTTCTAGTATTCTATAAATAAAACTAATATTTTTCGGATATACTACGCTTTCACATCTCGTCTGTCCGTGATTATGGTTGCTAAAAAGTAGCCGAAACGTCAGGAGTATGTAGTCTTTTACAAAAATAAAGTCGCGTACTATATCCGAAAAATATAAGTTTAATTTAAATGAATAAATCTCGCGAAAATCTTTAATTTCATTAATATATTCTATATATAATTATGTAAATATCAATCAATGTTTTTGTTTTAGTTATTTTTAAATGTAATTCGTCTCTATTTATTTTGAATTTATTAATAATTCGTATACATACGAAAGGTTTCCCCGTTTCTTATCAATAGTGAATTTTATTCATGCGCATTACATATGGTTCAATAAAACTACGAAATTCTATACGTTTTATAGTTCAATCGTAATAAAAGTTTACTTAGTAGGTGAGTAACACTAAAAATGTTTGGAACTGCTATGGAAACATTGGTAATGAAAACTGTTTTGAATTAAAATTTTAATTTTCTTTAGTAATCTAATATAGCATATTTCATTTTTTTGTTGTTTATTTTTGTGAATTAGCGGCAAATTTGAAAGTCTTTACACGTGAAAATTGACCTAACGAGCGAAAAAAATCGTCAATGATTTATTGATTTTCGTTGTGGGCTTACTCAACAACAAAGTCATGATAGGATGAAATTAGTAACTCCTAATGAAGCCCCATCTTGTGCACTATTTACAATCGGTTTAACGAGTTTAAAGTGGACGTAACAATTTCATTGATTGAATTGAAACCACTGAAGTAATATCAGTGTTGTGCGACGCATGATAAATAAAGATAGAAGAGTGAGCTATCAGCGGCTGTAGGCAAGCCAAGGTATTAGTATGAGTTACGCCCAAAAAATATTACACGAACATTTAGGCGTTAGGAACCCTTGTACCAGATGGAAACACCTTCACAAAGATTGGTGTCCCCAAATGCTAGATAACTTCAACGGTAGTAACTCAAATACTGTATTTGACATCATAACAGGTGATGAAAAATGGAAATATTGGTAAATGGAAACCAAAAGACGATCAGCTTAGTGGTTGTTTGTTTTCAAGGCTCGGCCATTTTAAGTAAATAAAGGAAAAAGTCATGAAAAAGACAATTGCATCACTCTTTTAGAGATTAGTAAATTAATTGGTGTCTTAATTAGAAGTATTGGCCACTCCCTACATAAAGCCGTTTCTCATTTTCCAAACATTTTCAGTGTTACCTAGATACATACGAAACTTTTCCCGTTTCCTATCAATGACCAAAAATATATTTTTAAAAAGTACAAAATTCTATATCTACTATTCACTTATAATTAATATTAATTCAAACTTTCGGTAAGCATTACTATTAATTAATACGAGTATGTTCATTAAAAAACATCAAATGTATAATAAATTTTATCACACAAAAATGAATCTAATTTCTTTGACTTTACAAATTAATATTAATTGTACATGATGTAATCAATAAAATGTACAACTAGTTATTAATATATCAATAGTACTTCATAAAGATTATTCACATTAAAATATGTTAAGTTTACCATAATGAGTATTGTAGCTAAATATGCTGAGTACGTGTGAAGTCATAAAGTTTAAACATATTGCTTTAAGGGTTTCATTCACAGAATTGGGTGATAAGAGAAATAATATAACTTTTTATACAGGGTGACTGGTGAATTACTATCAATATTTAAGGAGAACACTCGGTACAAAAAAATAGGCACTTAATTTTTGACAAAATTTCCGTATAAATAAATAAAGTGTTGACACGTTCCAAGTGTGGACGCGTGCGGCGGCGTGCTGATACTATACCACGCCGCGCGCGCGTATGTGTGAGTGTGTGTATATACCTAATCTGTAGGGTGGTTACACGATGCGTAATTAATTACATAACTTTTGGTTAACTTTACTTAGAAGTTTATTAATATTTATGTTATATTAATTTTTATTTTGTCATATATGATCGTCAAATATCACGTCCTCAAGTATCGATAGTAATTCACCAGTTACCCTGTATATTCAAGTAAAAAAATGACAATTATCATTAGTATATGAAAACTTCGTTACACTACATATGACTCGTTTTAATTTTTTTCTTCAATAATCTAAATGAATATGGTAGTGGGCTATGGTTCATGAATGAATACGTTAATCTATGTTTGTAGTATGACGATGCTAACTTAGGTTAAGCCTACTGACACATATGTAGATAAGAATAATACGGCGAGTGAAAATTTTGCCTTAGATGGTAATAGCAATATTTCAGTAAAAACCTATTCACTATTTTCTTGAAGACCTCCTAATGATGAGGTTTAAATTTGAAAGACTATACATGTACCTATGTTTGACGGAAATCTAGATTTTATAAATAACTAGCTTTCCGCCCGCAGCTTCGCCTGCGTGGAGTTCGGTTATATCGCGTTTCCAAGAGAACATTTCAAAAGTCTGGGATAAAAATATCCTATGTTCTTTCTCAAGGCCAACTCTATCTCTGTACCAAATTTCATTAAAATCAGTTCAGTGGTTTAGGCGTGAAAGAGTAACAGACAGACAGACAGACAGAGTTTCTTTCGCATTTATAATATTAGTAGAGTTTCATTAAAATCTAGTCTACTATATACAAGTAAACATTGTATAGAATTAGCACATGCTTATAACGGTGACGTCATACAGATTTTACCTAAAATAGAAGTAATATGCGATATTTCCTTATCAACTACATTTTACTATATATTTCCTATAAACTTTAAATTGAGGTATAAAAAGTTATCCCTGTTAGGAAACGAATACATAAATTACTACACATTTAATACAATGAATAGTATGTACAAGTCATAAAAATTCATACATACATGAAATAATATTTGATAAGGATATTATTTTGTATAGTTTTAAAATCCTGAAATTGTAATCTTATATTTAAAACTCTCGTGTCACAATGTTCGTTCTCGTACTCTTCCGAAACGGCTTGACCGATTTTCATGAAATTTTTTGAGCATATTGAGTAGGTCCGAGAATCGGCCAACACCTATTTTTCATACCCCTCAGTGATAAAGGTTGTTCACCCTTTAATTATTATTTTATTAATTTTTGGATGAAATTTTTTAGTATTAATTTTTTGTAGTGTGTCATAAAATACATACAACCCAAATTTTTACTTTTTTATCACCAACCCCTATATTTTTAATTTTATAACAATGTTTGCGGGGTCAGCTAGTATTTTAAATCGGTGAATGAGATGGAATTTTAGATAGTGTAATTCGGTATATCGTTTTATGTCTTATAGTTGCATAATCAATTAAAAATTTAATTTTCTGGTCCCTGATTGATGTAAGATTCTCATGATACAATATGGTTATCATAGACGTTACTAATTGAGATAGACAAAATCTTTATCATCAGACGTTCAGACACATGAATACTTAACATACCTTCCTTGTAAACCTTCCTCGCATCGGGACCAAGAGATAATCTTTCTCCTTCTTCATGAGCAAAAAAATTATTAGAACCTCCTCAAATCCTCAAAAAAATGGTGAATAGGCTGATTTTACTGGCATAAATTCTTTACCACCTATGTTTTGACTTCAGAAATGATAAATTACAAAAAACTAAACGTATATTATACTGTCTATGTAAGAGGAAAAAACAACGAATTCGACATAGTTATGTAAAAAAAGGTAATTGAAATAATGAGGTCTAAGATTTTCGCGAGTATTCATTTAAAGGAAACTAATATTTTTCGGATGTACTAAGCTATTTTTATTTTTGATTATAAACTACATACTCCCGACGTTTCGGCTACTTTACAGCAACCGTGATCACATCTCGTCTGCCCGGTTGGAGTATGTAGTTTATAATCAAAAATAAAGTACATACATTCGAAAAATATTAGTTTCATTTAAGATGTTTGAAAAATATGAATCAATGTTCATAAATTATCAATTTATTGTCACACAATCGAGACGCTTGCGCCCTTCAATAGACTTGCCTATATATCATACGGTGGAAGTTTACAGAATGTATGTGACTAACCTCTACGGTGTCGAAGTACTGCTTGCTTTAATATAATAATGTATCATAATTTCCTTTTAGTAGATATCTGTCTAGAGATAAAGGATTAACAGAGCGTCCACTTGATTTGAACAATAGGTGAGACTTACACTTTCAGCTTTTACTATTAATAGCTTAACTTAATATATATAATTATATCGCATGTTTCATTCAATACTGATAATAATGGTGAGGGTATATCAAAATGTTAGCAATATTCATTATGACTAATTTAGAATGAACCTTAATAGCATCTTTATAAATATCAAAATCGTTACTTAGTTTTGTAAAGAGTTTAATCTGACATTAACCGCGTCCAACGAAACAAGATAAATATTGTAAACAAATTTTGTTTGTACTGTGTTCGGACATCAAATGAATTAACATCTGTTTTCTGATTGCATGCATTTATTTTCATAACATGCCACTAGGTTAAGATACCGGTTTTTCGTACAATTTTAATGAGATGTGTAGTACATACTATTAATAGAAATTTACATTATGCAGCTGTTTGAATCAATTAGCAATTAGTTTCTGTGCCTTGAACTGTGTTAAATTACACGGTACATAATAATTTATATTTTATTCCGATCTTTGAGCTATATAAATGTAATATTTCATTATAATATATGGAGTATTTTTTATTTGAAAGAGAAATAAACATCGAAACAACTTTATACTGCTAATAGACTAAACAAGTTGCCCGTAAGTGTATAGCAGTGTTCCAGTATATATATTTGTATATAATATTATTTTTCTTATTTACTTCGTATAAAATGCATTAATATTGTCTACCTTATAACCAGGGCCGGGTTATGCCTGTCGGGGCCCCTAGGCAATGCTCATCCAGGGCCCCCTACCCTCTTCTAATTTTTTCGTTAACACAACAAAATTCAAAATTACACCGTTTTTTACTAACCTAGGTATATCATCATATTATTCAATAAAAATGTTGAATCAAATGAACAGAATGTTTATTTATGCATTAAAAAAAAACATACATAGCTTAAATATTAACTCTTCTAACTTTTTTTGATACAAAATCGTTCAAGATATCCTGAAAGGTAATCTTCTCCAACACGTCATTTTCAATTGCCATTATATCCAATGAATTTAAACGGTTTTGAGACGTCGTTGAACGAAGACAGTTCTTAATTAATTTCAATTTGGAAAAGTTTCGTTCACCAGTGGCATTTGTAATCATTAGACTTCTATATATTTGCAAAGCTGTCATTACGTTCGGGAAAGTTGACTGTGCCAACTGCCATGTTACCAATAATCAGTTTGTAAGACTCCTCGGCTGGCATATTTTTTTGTCCGGCGTCATCTAATTGTAAGATGAAGTATTTATACTGCACCATTTCGTCTATAAACTCAGGCTCAATGTCCTCGAAATAATGATCCTTAAATTTTGTACAAGTAATCAGTACTGCCAACCTTATGAAAGTAGCTTGGCCATAGAATGTACATACTTGGTAGGTACCAGTATAGTAAGTGTGCATTCACAACAAAGAGTTTTGAGCGTTTTTAATTAAATTACCGCGATAAAATTGCTTGCAATTATATTACTGCGTTATAAACTTTTAAACTATAATAATAATCATAATAATAATATCTAATAAGGAATGCGTTCCGAAATGTACTAAAATAGCGTCGATGTAATGTACAGAGCAAATTTTCAAATTAATTTTTTACTGTTTAAGAAACATTGCCCATTCTTTTCCCTGTAGCACAGGGGCCCCTGAACGTGGCAGGGCCCCTAGGCAGTTGCCTATAATGCCTAATGGATAAAACGGCCTTGCTTATAACCAGTTTGCTTAGATTTTATCCGATATGACCTTGGAAAAACATTTAATTTGACACTTATCATAATGAATTTAGGATGCATTGTTTAGTTTCAATATAACCTCGTATTTACGATTATTGACAACTTCTAATGGCTTCATGAGACACAATTGTCTCTTGTGCATAGTGACAAACTAATGACCTAGCGTATGTGTGTGTGTGTGTGTGTGTGGGTAGTTTTACTGTGTTGTGTGTATGTGTGTGTAATCAAGTCAAATCAGCTAGCAAGTTCCACGTCACTATTTGATAGTTATAATCGTATCAATCCCATATAGAGATTACATTTTCCTTGTAAAGTGGGGTAGGTGCTAGGTGCAACGAACTAGTTTGGCCTTGTGATTAGAACGCCTAAACTTTCCTCTGATCTATATTTATGAATAATTTCATCAAAATAACCATATCGGTTAGGTTTTGTTCAAAAATTAATATGTTTTTATTTACATCATAATATTAATTTTGTTTTATTCTCACCAAGACCTGGTTTTACGAATATGTATACAATGACTCTGACATGTTTTTATATATGTACCTATATATACATACGTCTAGATATATGAATGTCATGACAGTGTATAATATACAGGGTGACTGGTGAATTACTATCAATATTTAAGGAGAATACTCGGTACATGATTCTCATTCGAATTATGTAAAAAAATAGGTACTTAATTTTTGACCAAATTTCCGTATAAATAAATAAAGTGTGGACACGTTCCAAGTGTTCCAAGTGTGGACGCGTGCGGCGGCGTGCTGATACAACACCACGCCGCCAAACGCGTGTGTGTGTGTATACCTAATCTGTAGGGTGTTCACACGATGCGTAATTACTTACATAACTTTTGGTTAACTTTACTTAGAAGTTTATTAATATTTATGTTATATTAATTTTTATTTTGTCATATATGATCGTCAAATATCACGTCCTCAAGTATCGATAGTAATTCACCAGTCACCCTGTATATGTCTAGATATATGAATGTCATGACAGTGTATAATATATAAACAGCTAGCTTATATCTTATGTTGATTTTATATATTTATAGAACGAGATAAAGTTATATATAAGATAATTTGTTTGTTGTTTTATTCATCAAAATGATAAACAGGTTTGCAACGATACATATGTGTAAAAAGAAATTGACTTGGAAGTTGATTGAGATATATTACGTTTTGAGACATAAATCATTAAAAATATTGCCTTATAACTTACAATTTTTAAATAACAAATCGAACCTTAACTGAAACAAAGTCTTAAACAGTTTTAATTAATTATTATTTAAAACCAAAACACTTGTAATAACATAAGTCTAATTTACAAAGACACACACAAATGGTGTCGATAAATACTTTCCCGCGCAAATGTGAATAATCCAAACGTCATTTTTTCAATGTCAGTTTGGGTGCGTTTCAGAATTTTTAAGTTCGGTTCGAATTAAATGTGTGTTCCCTAGATATTGTCAATTGATATTTAATTTCAGAGCGAGAGTCATCCTAGTAAATATAGATTTAAAAATAAATCGCATAAG
The DNA here is from genome assembly GCA_916720795.1 of Danaus chrysippus. NCBI lineage: Eukaryota > Metazoa > Arthropoda > Insecta > Lepidoptera > Nymphalidae > Danaus > Danaus chrysippus. Next base: position 664,733 of record CAKASE010000068.1, read on the forward strand.
ATTTAGGCAGTAAGTTGAAATAGAAACTTTGTTTGATTGTTCTAACAACGTTTTAGTATAGACCTTTCTTGTGAAATATATTATATATGTGTGTATTTTTAATTATCTTCGTTTCTTTCAATATGTTATTCTACTTTTATTTCATGATTTCGTTATACTGAAAATATTTTAGCAGTACTATACTATTAGGCGTCAGAAAACTGGCTTATCTTTAGTTTAAGTTCCATGAAAACAATTTTAGAGTTATTTTAACATTGAAAATGCGGGCGAAGTCTCGATTATCACCTAGTGTTATTTATGATATGTGTATATTAAAATGATATTCAAGTTTTTGGATGTAATTTCAAATTAACAGCTTTCACTCAATGTACATAAAAGTATAGAAGAATACTTGAATTAAACATGAAATATTATTCTTTTTGTCCTTCTGTTGAGTCAGTCTACCCTCGTTATCGGCAGGTCGGATTTTGAGGCGAATTTTTCTGTACTATACTACTGTAGTTCTATCATAAAGATCATCTAGTACTACTGTACTACTGTAGTTCTATCATAAAGAATTTTATAGGCTACTTCTAACCAATTTGTAAATGGAGGAAGTTCTCAATATGTCTTAATGTCTATTACTTCTTAAATTCCAATTTCTGAAAACATTATCCTTCGAAAGTGTCTCACAAAATCAAGTTTTGATTTAAGGTATCTGTTAGAAATTTTATAACTCTAATAATGATAAGACGAAACTCAAAAACGATTTAAATTGAGAGCAAAGCTGCAGGCAACAGCTAAGTTTGAAGATAAATTTATAACCCAAAAAAAAAAACGTAATTTTAAATCCTTTATTTATTTGTATGAAAAATGCTTTTAGTATGTGAGTTACTCAGCGTATGCAAGATAAAATATATGTATTTTTTGTTTGCACTGAATTCTATCTTTTGTTTTGTTTTTTATATTATATGTGTATTGTAAGTATGTTAGCATGATGAATGATTAATTATGTATTTTGTTCTATTTCAGACAATCTGTTATTGAGTAAGTAGAGCTTTATATTTTTGCGTATTTTTTATTTTGTTTTAGCGTATGTAGATAAATTTGTTGAAGCATTTTAGTTTATATTTTTTTCATTTTAAAACTTTTTATATTATTTTTTAGTAAAGTGATGTTTTCTTACTATAATCTGGATTAATATATATTTTTTCTGAGTTAAAATTAAATTTATAGAAAAATATAAAGATTCTTTTTAAAGGTTTAGACTAATGAATCTGATTTACAAAGAAAATCTTTGATATTTTTATCCAGGTATATTGAAAGACGATTAGAACAATCTCTGAGACAGGACAAAGGCTCCGGGTGTGAGATACCCCGGTTGGATCCATTCTCTAAAGAAGTCACGCAGTTTGATAAGGACATACCCAAGGTTATGTGTTTGGGAACGGATTGGGTTAAATGTTATGTGAGTTAATATGATTTGGATACTGGTTTTGTAATATACTTTGATATTAAACACGAAAAATAACATATATTATATCGCACCTCCGCTCAAATAGTGTCATAAGTCAAAAATCCCAACTTTCGAATAAAACGCGTTTGAAGTTAATGCTAACTTTACTTTTCGGCTCATCACTCGAAAACTGTGAAAGTTACTGCAATATGATTTTAAGTAAGTTATAATGATTTTTGACACTCAACAAAATGGTGTAATAGACTTTTGGAATATATTTAAAGAAAAATAACGAATAACGAATGAAAAAAACGAATAATTTACGAAATATTGACATCTATGGATAAATAGTTCAACTATGGGCATGACATTATTTGAGATAAGATTTCGAAGTTTTCTGATTCCAATAGTGCAATAAAATTGAATTCAACTTTTTTTGAGTTATGACACTATTTGAGCGGAGGTGCGATATGTATTAATATAATTTTTTTCAGCATTCTAAATGTAGGGTAGTTCCTAAAATATTAAGTACAACCAAAGACATAGTATGTTCATACCAAGACATAATATATGAGAGTGACCAAAAATACACAATCGGTCCTCCCACAGAGGTCAGAGGTGATAACGAGTATGTTCTCACTAAGAGCGATCATGTAAAGGTTAAGTGTTCAGGGAAACATAGAGACAGGTGAGATTATATGTTTAGTTTTAGAAACTTAAATAAAATTTTATTATGATTTATGTAACATTTATATTTTTGATTATAAATCCAGTAAAAATAAGTTTAAATGATTATGATCACGGTAAGATGATATGAAAATGTCTACCAGTTAGTCTTCATTTTTTTCCTTTACTTTCAAATGTTTATTTAAGCGTTTTACTCTGAAATGCATCCTGAGATCTTGCAGCGTAGTCGCGGCTTTTGTATTTTATATTTTTTGGTGACAATTGTTAGACAATCATTTTCTGTAATTTTTTATAGCTTTGGGGACGTATAAGTATTTCTAGCATATACCTAACCCTTAACATTTGATAGTATACCACTTTGAACATCTAAGTGAAATTCTATTATACATATTTTGTTGTCATATATTTCCAGCATCCTTCCTTCCAAATGGACCGGTCACTCAATCGGCTTTCGGTCTACTGTTCATCCGGATCTCCCCCCTCCAGGGAGGGAAGATTCCTTGAACGTGCTCATCCTAGGATTCGACTCCACCGCCAAAAACGGTTTCATACGAAGAATGCCCAAAAGCTATAAAGTTTTAAACGAAATATTAGGAGCTACTATTTTGAATGGGTATGAGCTACTCGTAACTCACAAAATTTTTTTTTGGTTGAATTTCCCTATGTATGTTGTTAGCAAACGAAACAGTATTACTAATTATGCCATAATTCAATAATATTTTATGCTAGGTACAACATAGTAGGCGATGGGACGCCCGCCGCCCTGTTCCCGATCCTGACGGGCAAGACGGAGTTGGAACTGCCTGACGTGAGGAAGAAGATGAAGAACAACAGAACCTTGGACGACATGCCCTTCATATTCTATAAGCTGAAGGATGAAGGGTGAGACTTGGTGGATAGGGGGTACTTCATTTTGGGGAAATTGACGGTCATAGTGAAAATTAATATTAACTAACTTGATGGGTAACGTATTTGAATTGACATATAGTTACTTATATTGACAGATTATAAGGTCATTTTCTGTCTAACAGTGATATATAAATATTTGTACTAATAGTTACACTAGCTTTCGGCCTGCAGCTTTGCCAGCGTGAAGTTCGGTTAAATCGCGTTTCAAAAGTCTGGGATAAAAATTATCCTATGTTCTTTCTCAAGGTCAACTCTATATCTGTACCAAATTTCATTAAAATCAGTTCATTGGTTGAGGCGTGAAAGCGTAACAGACAGACAGACAGAGTTACTTTTGCATTTATAATATTAGTGGGGATGACAGTTCAGTAAATTTTTTTGGGGTACGCTAGGAGAGCAATAGCCAGAATTTGGATTAACAATTTAATTTATAATCATTTGACATATCATAAATTATTTTGTATTTACAGAATTTTATGTACATTTTCCTGAATTCCTACGCTAATGTTCCTGTATATGTTTTTTTTGGGTATTTTTTTTTACATTAGTATTCTATAGCATTGATGACTTGATAGTTTTAAATATAAAGAAAATCCAGTGAATGCCTATGGCAAATATCCATATATAAAAAATGCGTATTCTATATTTGATGACTAGACAAAGCACGATAGCTTAATGGGTGCAGCAACTAGAACGTATCGAATAATGATTTTTCAAGGTTGTAGGGTCAAATCTAACTGTTTCAATGAATCTACCATTCTATATCTCTATTAAAATCTTAATACAAATATTTTTATTATAAGTACATTAATGGCAATAACATAATTATTATATAATGTCATTTCAGTTACCGTACAGCATATTTTGAAGATATGCCCTGGATAGGAACATTTCAGTACAGATTCAACGGCTTCAAGAATCAACCCGCGGACCATTATTTGCGTGCTTTCTATTTGGAAGAGTCCAATAGTGGAAAAAAGTGGTGGAAGGGTTCCCAGAACAAATACTGCGTGGGAGACACGCCGCAGTATAAACTAATGTTGGATATTACTGATCAGGTGTGGAAAATCAACTCTATATATGCATATTTAAAGTATATTTTTGTTTGCAACATACTTATGTTTCATATACAACGTGTAACGTAATTAACGCACACCCTCAAATACCCCAATGCGAATATAATAATATAAACGCAATGCATACACCAAATATTATTTATATGTGTGTTTGCATTTTTTATTTGTGAAATTAGTTATCCCAATTTCGTACAAATAATATGGTCAGCTATTCACCAACACTCCGCTACACACGGACACACAGACAAACACAATGTACTCGCCGCGCCCGCTCCCCTCTCTCCGAGTGCCGTCCGACAATAATAAGAAGTAGGTAATTATAAGTACACGAAATAACTACATACATTATGATTTTTCTTTCCATCACACTTTTCAAGCTTTAGATTGTTGACATTGAATTTTCTTTTTAATGTGAAGCTAATATTTTACAATTACTGATTTGTTAAATTAAATTTGTAAATAAGAATTATTAAACAGCTGATAACGCGTTATTTGATTAGACACCACAATACCTACGACAAAGTTAAACACAGTCGGCCTGTTTAAATGGTGTGTATCAAAATATTCACAATAATTTTAAGGTCATAAACAAACTTACAGTTTAATTTGCACTCGCACGGCTTTGTCGTTTTAAAACATTTTCAAAATGTCCACCGCCTTGTTCAATGCACTTTAATGACCGTTTTCGCAATTGTGGTTTTATTTTAGATAATACTGCAATGTCACTTTTCACTTTTACAAAGGCGGTTATTATCTTATTTTTTAGTTCCTCGGCACTTATTATCTCTGTGTTATAAACTAGTGATTTAATTCGCCCCCACAAAAAAAAAGTCGAGTCGCGTCAAATCAGCTGATCTAGGAGGTCAATGGACACGTGCGTAGGTATTTGATGTATTGAATGTTAGTGTACCGAAACGACACAGCGAAATGCGCTACTAAGATTTTATTTGCACTTTACACTTGACCTCTTTTCGATAAGGTGGACGCGGCGTGACTAACATACCCAAAACACATTTTGTTGACTTCGATGTTTAGTTATTATTACTCTGATTCCCGGAATTAGCCTGCCCTCTCGCTCTGTTGTAATGTTATTAAGCCAAAGAAAGAAGGAGAAAGTAATAATTTTTGTATTACGCGGCTTTCTTTTATGCACTGTAGTGACCTTGCTGTGTGCCGGTTGTCGCTATGGTGTTGCGTGCGTAGTTATTTTTAAATACTATTTTAGCCTTGAAATAAGTATCAGTTTTCTTTAATTGAATGATGTTTACTAATTAAATATTTCATTTTAAAAATCTTAATACCCTGACTTACGATCCATTTTCGTTTCCATTAATTTTCGTTTCTATGAAGTGTTTAGATAACTGTGTGTAGGGTGACTATAATTTACTAAGTACTATCTAAATTTGAGAAAAAAATGACCTACATAAAAAACTATCAAAATCGATCCAGTATCCGATTCTCATCAAACTACTTTCAGGGTGTGCGTTAATTATGTTACACGTTGTATAAATGGGTCATTGGATTTTACCTGATACAACGGCTCAGTTAGTTTAGTCAGTGGTGGCCTAGTAGTTAAAGAGCCTGCGTCTCGTTGCCGAGGGCGTAGGTTAGATCCTGGCCCGGGCAAGTACCAATGTGATTTTTCCGAGTCATATGTACTTTCTAAGACTATTTAGACATCACTGATTAATGTTGATTCTCAAAAGAGGGTTGATGTCAGGCAGGCCGCCGGTAAAATAAAATAGCCAAAACTATTTACAACATGTAAGGCAGACTGGCTTTAGCTGGGAAATTGCCAGGTAGAAGAAGGACAACGGCTCAGTTACTAAACTGTCAAGTTTTTAACGATTTTGTCTTCGTTTTTTCCAGTTTCTTCGCCTGGATGGAAAACGTTTCGCGTTCACATTCATAGCGGATATAACTCATGATGATTTCAACATGATATCTATAGCTGATGAAGATACAGCAGAATATCTTAGAAGGTTTCATGATCGCTATAGAGAAGATACTTTGTTAATAGTCATGGGGGACCATGGACCTAGGTAAATTTTATACTATAACATTCAACCTATCTCGTATATTTAGTTTTCTGTTTTTGGGCCCATGTTTTGGAACATATATTTATATCTAGTCGAGAACCATACATTTATATTTAATTTTAATCAAAGTTGACCTATACGTGATGAAGTCTTTCACCTAAAACATATTTACTTACAATAAACTTATATAGTAGGCCGGCAATGTATATAAAGGGTGACTGGTGAATTACTATCGATATTTGAGGACGTGATATTTGACGATCATATATGACAAAATAAAAATTAATATAACATAAATATTAATAAACTTCTAAGTAAAGTTAACCAAAAGTTATGTAATTAATTACGCATCGTGTGAACACCCTACAGATTAGGTATACACACACACACACACACTCGCGCGCGCAGGGGCGTGGTGTTGTATCAGCACGCCGCCGCACGCGTCCACACTTGGAAGGAGTCCACACTTTATTTATTTATACGGAAATTAGGTCAAAAATTAAGTACCTATTTTTTTTACATAATTCGAATGAGAATCATGTACCGAGTATGCTCCTTAAATATTGATAGTAATTCACCAGTCACCCTGTATAATTGTTATGTTGAGATGTCTATGGGTAACGGTAATTACTTTCCAACAGTTAAACCGTCTGTCTGCATCTTTGGGTAATATAAAAAAATACATGCAAAATATAGCGTATATATATTTAACAGGTACGCAAAAGTTCGTGATACTCTACAAGGGAAACTGGAAGAACGATTACCTCTCATGGCGATCAGACTTCCAGAAAAACTAAAGAAAATTAGAACAGAGGCTGAGAAGAATTTGAAGGACAATGCTGAAGTATTGACAACACCTCACGACATATACGCTACAGTGTTAGATGTACTGGACCTGACGCAGTTCACTAACACATATAGAGTTAAAGGAGCTGATCTGAACAGGGGACTCAGTCTGTTGGAACCGGTCAGTACATCATCAACTTGAGTTAACATGATAGTTTAGTTTAGAAAACAATTGGGAAGCGATATTACGTTTGCAGGTTCGCATCCTACTTAGTCCGTGCCAAAGAAGTTTTAGGCCAACAGGATTTTTATTTGACGTATTTAGTTCTAACCTGCTTTTAATTTATATGATAATATTGTAGACCCGATCACAACTCTTGTGAATGACTAATTATATGTTAAAATCAAATGTTGAACCAAAATTATTCAAACTAATGTTTAACGTTTTAAAAGTAAAGCATATATATAGCCTAAATACCCTGATCTTGTAATAATATCAACTATAGGAACTATATGTCTTTTATAATTATGTGTTGAATTTCGGTCTAGAAGATTAAATTACAGTTTGTACTATTTTAAGAGCTCTTTACCAGAAACTAGGAAATTGCAATATATATTTGCTGAGCTGGTACATCCAAACTTTTTGATAGATACTAAAACTTTACGATCTTTATCCACCTTCAACATAATATTAATAAGTTTAAAGCTATAGTTTGGCTATTATTAATCAAAACTTGATATTATACTTGAGCACAATGTTCCTCTCCAGATACCAAAGAACAGATCGTGTAGCGAGGCGGGTGTGGAGGCTCACTGGTGTTCGTGTCTGTCGTGGCAGAACGTGACGGACGATGACGTCATGTTCAGGAGGACGGCCGCCGCGCTCGTGGACTTTATCAATCATCTCACTGAGGAGAAGCGGTCCGTATATATATATAACTAGCTGCGCCCCGCGGATTTTCGAGATTTCCGAGATGAAAAGTAGCCTATGTATTATTCCTGGACGTCAGCTTCCCGTATACAAAATTTTATCAAAATCGGTTCAACCGTTTGAGCGTGAAGAAGTAACAAACATACACACCCACTCACAAACTTTCGCAATTATAATATTAGTAGGATATGAGAACAAAGCACTTATTGATATAGCACTTACTTAACTATAAGGGTTGTATGTAATCATCATCATCAGCCTATCAGGGCCCACTGCTGAGAGGCCCCTTTCTCACATGGAGAAGGTTTGAGCATTAATCACCACGCTTGTTCAAGACGGGTTGGTGGTTCCAAACTTAAAATTTGATATAAGTGCAGGTTTTCTTACGATGTTTACCTTCATCAGTCAGTGCTGTCTAAATACTCTTAGAAAGTGCATATGACTCGGAAAAATCTAACGGATAATTTCCCAGCTTCAGCCAGGGTCTGCCTTACATGTTGTGAATAGTTTTGGCTTATTGTTTTTACGACCGGCCGCTTGTCTGAAATCAACCCTCTTGGGGAATGCATAAAACAGTGATGTCTAAATACTCTTAAAGAGTGAATATGACTCGGAAAAATCACATTGGTACTTGCCAAGATCGAACCCGCGCCCTCATACGTGAAAGGCGGATCTTTAACCACTAGGCCACCATGTCTATAATATAAGAATGTTATACGTTTATTTCCAGGTCGGTGTGCGCGGTTCGTTCTCTCAAGTCAGTGTCTTGGGTGATGCGAGCGAGGCCCAACAGCGGTGTTTTAACGTTCGTGGAGGCTCGCGATCAAGACGGATATGTTGGCAAGTTTGGTAATAAAGTTAAACAGACCAGGGAAAACTACCAGTTGAAGGTATGGACATAACATGTATGTGTTTGTAATTAGTTTATAACTGTAGACTAGATGGCGTTACTTGCAATAATATTACACATTCTTAGATTAGTTATTCCTGTAGACACTAGATGGCGTTATTTGTAATTATAGTACACATTATTGTCACATTCAATAAGTAGCTTATGAAATAATGTTATAGTTTACCTCCCAGTGGCACTTTAAAGCCAATAAATAGACTAACAATAAAAAAAATAAGTAACAAGATATGAGACGAAAATGTTTTTGATTTGCGATTGATCTGTGTTTTCATTTCCAAGTATGTTATGGCTGTGTATGTTTAAAATTGTAACGAGCGGTTTTTATTAATATTAACTTTAAGATAAAATCAGAGCAATCTAAGCTTAATTAATTCTCTTGTTCTTGTAACACTTTGAACGATAGAAGCATTATAGCTGAAAGCGATACCATAAGAATAACATAATTGAAGCGAGTCTCAAATATAAGAAACAAACTTTAATATTTTATTAATGTATAATTTCAGATCGCAGTGGGTCCGGGCCACGGCATATACGAAGCGTTAGTGACTTACGTTATCACTGAGGATAGATTTGAAATTAATACGAGGGAAATATCACGGACCAACGCGTAAGTAACCAGGATTTTCATGAATTTAATATTTTGTGTATATACGGTAAAGTATATATGTATTATGGTAAAGTATCTGTATTAAAGAAAGTCTTGCTAGTTACACTATTTATAAATCAAGAACTCCTGTACGGATTTTGCTGGAAATTTGTAGGGAGGTTGGAATCAGGAGACGGACATAGGATACTTTTGAATTCTTTTGACCAAAAAATTGGCAATATAATCCAAAATCTGTTTACTTACTGCCTCTAAATCGAAACAATTCGCCTGGTCAACTATATATTTCTAATTATGAAACTAACGCGGACAAAGTCGAGAGCAAAAGCTGGTAAAATATAAAAGACATACATTTCCTATGTGTACAAAGTATGAGATGATCACTATATATATGAACCACCTGTATAAGACTATTTTAAACATACTCGTAATTATCTTGGATGAATCTTATGTATAGTGAACCTTAATTTATTGTCAATAGTATTTTGAAGAAATTATTTAAGTCATTACCTTCATTATAAGTATTAATTACGAACAAAGTGACAGTTACATCTATTTAGTCTTTGAGTTCTTTTAGTAGTAATGGCATGATAAGATATAGGGTTTTATTTGTAATATCTTAATTGTAGTTATAATTTTAAAATTTCCTTTGTAAGCGAACTTTGTTCTTTTTGCTAATAAACTTCTTTGAACCTAAAATATGATTTATATAAAACATTGTAAGCTAAGCGTCACTTATTCTTCTCTATATAGGATGTTTGGTATTGTAATAACCAAGGGTTCAATTGTTATGTATTGTCTCTTATACATTATATATATAATACAAGATAATATACTAGTAATATATTTTATATAATACACAGTTACAACAACGAGCCGAGCTGTATAAGCGCCACCCACCCTCACCTCAACATGTACTGCTACTGTAACCAATAGACATTAACAATATATAGTATGGAAATGAAACATTATACGAATATGTTTTATATTATATATCAAAAGAATTATATATATAATAATATACAACATCAATGTATGTGAGTCTGTAGGTGAATATAATGTTCTACTGTGACTGTTAATACACATGTCTTTCATTATATATAATATTATATAATTGGCACAAACTATTGATTTAGTACCAATGAAGATATCTTTATACTCAGTATGTATTCAGTTCAAGTTGTTTATAGCGGGGAGATGTGTTAGTGTTCCTGAGTTACCTGTAACGTTAGTATTATCTGTATATTTAACTCTCTCATAATTATTAATATTATTATAATAACTCGGTATAATAATAATCAGTTTTTATTGTATTATGTACAAAAGTTAACTAAATATTTTTAAATTTATTCGTACTTAGAATATGTTTTAGTTTTGGTGTCGTTTTAAGATGTCTAAATATTTCTTAATACTCTTTTTGTTTTCTACTATATTTTCTCTTATATTGGTAATTTCAATATCATTTATATTTTAGTAACATGATTAATTCATGTAAATGATGTTAATCTGAAATTATTTTTAACGCCATCTACATCATTTATTTGGAACTTCATTGCATAATGTTTAAGTACGAACAATGAAAAGTGATTTGTAAAAATGTTGTATTTGATCGTCTTCTCACATTATATACATCTAGCTTACCTCTTAGAACTTGTGTTTTCACATATTTTTTTAAGGTATTAATTGTAATTCTGTGAATTTGTAAAACACTTTAGAAATATGTTTTTTGTTGATTAGTTCAGTCTTTAATAATATGCTTTTCTATTTCAATTTAACATTTTGATTTTAAAATTAAAATCGAATGTTGAACAGTTCTATTTATTTATGTAAAAATCTCAGTTACCAATATAATTCTCTGATTATTTTTACATTTTTGGACTAGTTTAAACCTAAATTTTAGGTTGAATACTGTTGAGTGAAGTAAAGTATATAATTATAAAATAATATTGTAAATTATAAGGAGTTGATGTATAAAGAGTAGCGGACACTATATAATTATTTTAATGTATAAGTTCCTTAATACTATAATACCGTTTCTTAATGTGATTCGTCTAGTTTTATTTGATTAAATCTAGTCAAGTAAAAATCTTGAGATTTTTGTCTGTTTTGTTGTTTGCTTTCAAATAAATTTGGTTTTTGAAATTGAATTGTGTTTTCTTATTTGATTCTTGTGATTCATAATTTTAAATCAAGATTATACACCGACCTCTTCATGATATTCACGAAATTACAAATGACAACTGTATCAGTGAACTGATTTCTATATGTGAAAATACATTTTGACTTTTGTATACCACGTATTATACTAAATTTGTAATTGCAATATATGAGACTAAATACTCCTTACTGTACTACTGTAAAGACTGACCGTGAGACTCAGATTTACTCACTCTATGGATCAATCTCTGGGGTAATTTTGAGTACTTTTGGAGTGACATAGTCATCTGCAATAACAAAACTCCTTAAAATGACAAAAAGAAATGGTCGGCATCAATCTGATACTGACAAAAAAAAAATCATTACTTTTGTACATGAAATAGTAAAGAACTGAGATAATATTAATTATAACTTAGATACCAAAAACTCGTTGAAATAAATACATTACAAATATTAATCTCTACAGTGCTTTAAGTTTATTAATTGATAGCTCAAAACTCAATAGATGAGTTCTGTTTGGTAATTTGGCAATCGACATTTTTAGGGCAGGGAAAGGCAGGAAAAAGAAAAGCATTCAACCTTGGAACAGCTTTAATCAATAAATTTGAAAGGGGAGCTTTCTCGTGCCTAGCAAAAACAAACTTGGCAAACTTCTGTCATATAACTATCGGGTACCTATTTAGCTTCTCTTATTTCGATTCCTTTATGACTGAGTTCTTTATTTGTAAGGCCAGGATTGTTAATTCTTAAATGGCTAATTTTAACGCTAGTTAGGGGTTCTGATGGTATTTTACATCTCTACATATAATAATAATATATATCTATTATAGGTTAAAATATGTCCAATTGTGTCCAATTGTGCATCCAGTTGTCCCTTGTTCTAACACGCCTGTACCATATCTCTTTATTCACTGGTAAAGTTATAAAATCTCAGAAGTTTGGCGTTATCATCGAATATTGTATTTCATCGAATTCCAAATTTGGATGGTTCATTTAGTTGAAAGCGAAGGCACTTCATTGATATAAGATGTTCTTACAAAAATATAATAGTACCTCACAACCTGGACAACATCTTTGTCCATTCAAAGGAGAGGTTCGGTAGTGGGATTAATAGTGATGCAATATTTTGGCAAGCACTGATACGTGTCACCTAGGTTTGGACTTCGTAAACAGATACACAAAAAGCCTTATTGGTGACCCCGAGTTGTCTAAAACCAATTTTGTCGATTTTAAGCACAAGCGTAGCTTATCAGTATTTTATACTCTTTGTAGACTGTGCTTATTAATTGCACCCTTGAATTCATGCATCCTTTTCTCACCAGCCACCAAGTTGGGCCTCATGTTCGTATCAAACGATTCGACAAGTGCCCTGATTTTGTGTTTCCTTCTAATTATTATTTGGGTAGAATGACAGGGAAGCAGTATCCATCCAAGCATTTATGTTACTTGTCAATACCTCAAAAATTTACAAAGGAAATGTTCGTGTGAATGAAAGGAAAGTATAGATTTAAGAGTTTAATTATATTTACATTACGTGAATGACACTGACAATATACAGATACCTACATCATTAATAAATATATCAATTTACACTAACTACTAGACTAAAAGATAATATATACAAAATGTCACGCATTTCTCTGAGCAAGCTTAAGGTTTTCCTTATTATTTGATGTTTTTAATAAGGTCCGTTGTTATAATCGTTGTTGTAATCCGCTTGTCTATTACTGTCGTAGCCTGATCCGGCGCCGACGTCCTCGTATGAGATTCTGGGCTTGAAACCGTCCTGGTCGGCTTCATATTCAACGGTCTGGTGACAAATAATTCATTTCATAAGTCATTCTCATGGTCTCTATTGTGTTAATAACAACAACCCATCCTCCTACTATATATTACCTGTTTCCTTCCATCAGGTAAGACGACGTAGTAGACTCCCTCAGCGCGGTCCCCTCGTCGTGACTCTCGGTGACCGAAGTCGTTGCCGGAGGGAGCGTCCTGGACCATGTATTCGAAGTCGTAGTTCGCAGGCTCCTGTTAGTGAAGATTATTAATTAAGGAACTTAAAAATAATACTCGAAAGAAGAGTAATTATAATTCGAAGAGGCAAAAATAGATATGGTCATAAAAGAATTAGTATGAGAGATAATTTTATGAACTTTAAGTCAGTGGTGGCCTAGTGGTTAAAAAGGCCTGCCTCTCATGCACGAGGGCGGGGGTTTGATCCTGACCCTGGCAATTCCGAATGTGATTTTTCCGAGTCATATGTACTTTTTAAGAGTATTTAGACATCACTGATTAATGCTGAATTCCCACAAGAGGGTTGATGTCAGGCAGGCAACCGGTCGTAAAGTTAATGAGTATGTATTATTTCAACTCACTCCATTGCTTCCATCATCATATCCTCGAGCACTGGGAGGGAGGTACTGTCTGCTTTGTTGGTTGGCATATTTGTTGTCATTACCACCTTGAAATAATTGAATAATTAGAATAGAAATGTAATAGGAAACATAGGCACGCGTTTAAACTTTGAAAAAGATTTAAATACTGGATTCTCCAGTTTTGTTCAATAAATATTATCCCAAACACAACATACTTCGTTCAAATTCAGGAGCTCCATATTCTTGAGAGGGACCATTGGATCCAGCCTGATCTGGTGCACCATATTGAGTGGAAGGTGCTTGGTATTGGTTTACAGGTGGCAAGTATTGTGCCTTTGGTGCTTGGTATTGGCTCGGAGCTGAATATTGATTCTCAGAAGCTTGATACTGGTTGGTTGGTGGTAAGTATTGGTCGGTGGGTGCTTGCTTTTGTCCTTGATATTGGTTGTTCGGTGCTCCATACTGAGAGGAAGGAGTTTTGGGTAGTCCGTATTGAGAGTTTGGTTTCCGGACACTTGCAGGTGGTCCGTAGGCAGATGAAGGACGTCCTCTGTAATATTATATCGAATTTTAAACAATACTTTCCATACAATACATAATTATTTATATTTGAAAGCATTAGGTTCATGTTGCAGAGTTAGTTATAAAAAAAAAATTATGTTGTCAATTATGATTAGTTTTTTTACCTGAAGACAGCTTCAGTTTGTCTCTGACTAAATCCGGGAACACCATAACTCTTAGAGGGAGACGCGTTCCTCGCTTGTGGAGGAAGATACCTGGAGATGTTATAAATAATGAAATTAATATTTAATATATTCAAATTTATAATATTCAAATCCTTTGGAAATATTTTAGATAATCAAATATATCTATAGATAAATTCTTTATATATGCTTTTCTTACTATATTTTTTAATGTTACCTGTTATTAACTGGTGGCTCTGCCAAACACGACACCACAAGTAACGAACACACTATGAAACACTGAAAACAATATGACATTAGAAAATGTATTACAAATAAAATAATTAATAATATATTATTGTTGATTAAACATCACACCTTCATATTGTAAAATGAATCCTTGATTTCGTGAACTTGTACGTTCTTTTAATATATGGTTAGTTATTGTTAGTGCAGCTGTTACTAGATATGTTGTTGTGTGTTCAATGATGCTGGACGATGTATCGATCGTCTTATATACTCCTCGATCTGTTCATACTTTTAAGAGGCACGCGTTGAACTGTTACATATGTATAATATTATATAGTTTAAATTCTAAAGATACTTTATTAAAATTTCGTGTTGTTTTGCGTTGATAACTTATGAAAACAATTAAATTTAACGATTAAATAAGCTTTGCTGTGAAAATATTATACAATGTTGATTACACTTATTTAGAAGAGTACACGTAGCATTTAATTATATAAGAATTATTTAATAATAAATTTATAAATTAATAAATGTGCAGAATATTTAATTTTGTACAATTAAAATACATCTCTAGATTCTAATGACGCGTGTGCGTGCATGCAAGCATACGTGTGTGATTTTGTCATCATAGCTCTCAAATAGATCCACCAATTTCGGTGCGATTTTGTTTTATATGAAAGCTACTTTCCTTGTAGTGGCCCTTTACTAGGTTGGTTAATATTGGTACAAGAGTGTACAAGATAGAAATTTTGCCATAATACCGTTTGCTGTTTTATCGCCTGTAATAATTCTGTTCTCTTGATTGAATTAATATCTATATTCCCTGGTAACTTACCTGATTTACATCTGGTCGATACATTACTGTAGTACGTGTTACTGTTTAAAGTCCTTAGTTATACTTAGTAATATTATCAAATCATGTATTTCCACAGTTGCCTTCTTAAGAATTAAATATATCTAAAGCAACATTAAAGTTGTACCTACACTTATAGCATGAGATTTACCATAAATTAATTTTTAACTTGATTATTGTTCTTCCAATAACGAATCTAATGAAAAGTATCGAGATATATAATCATACATATGCTTATAAGATTACTTTCTTTTAAAGAAATGAAATATATTATCGATTCTTTGATTGATAATTAAGGCCAAAGCACCTGTATTTTTTAGGAATTTTATTTTTTTATTTTTATCAAAAACTACATACTCCCTACGTTTCAGTTGCTGTAAAGTAAAATTAAATTCACGTAGTATATCCGAAAAATATTAGTTAAATTAATACTCGCGAAAATCTTAGATTTCATTATATTCATAAGTTCTTATTTTTAGTATAATTTTCATAGGGAATTAAAATAAATTATTAGTACAAATAACATATCAGAAGTATAAAATCGAATATCCATTAATGATTAAATCATTCAATTAATATAAAATATTTCCCATAAGTCTGTTCTATTAACACATTTCTTATTATTTTTAATGAGTTTTGCAACTGTATTAAGTGTTCTTAATATAACTTTCTGTATTACGAAAAATCCAATTAAATGTATGTCGGTAAGCGATCTCGATCATACGTTAGATAAAGTCGTGAGCTTCATCTAACAATATCATGTAATTACATTGAGGTCAGTTATCTGAAATAAAAAGCTCTAAACTCATCACATTCCGTGTTACTCAAGAGCACGTGCTATGCTAAATATTTTGATCATCATTTAGAGCAAGGACGTTGGTGAAGAGTTGTCTTACACTTGTAATGGAAATTTTGTAAATTGAATAAAGTAATATTTGAATTACATAAATATACTTAGAGAGAAGATTCTCATAATAATCAGCATGTTATGTGTGTGTTATATATATACATCGTTCAATGTTATGCATGTTAAAAGTAAAATTTAGAATTAGAGAGAATGGAAAAACGACTGACCGTCATCCATTCCGGGTCATTATATTTGTAACCTAATACAAATATTAGTTACACCTCTTAGTCCTTTTCACTTTCTCTAAAAAATTGTTGCAAAGGGTTTTCACTTTGCATCTCGTAAACTAGTAATACTAAAATACTACAAAAAATTTATAAGACATTTTTCCAGCACAAAAAAATCTATACACATTTAATTCTTAGTTTTTTGCTCTTAAAATATAACATTTAAAAGTTATGAACAAAATGAGTGATAATTTTCTTTTGTGCTTTACAACTATTTTTATATTTTTACAGATTTGTAGGCTTCATTAGGTGTGTGGTAATAATATTCAAAATAATCAAAAAATGATAGTATGAAAAATAAAGGAAAAATTAATACAGATTTGATTAAAATATAATATAGATACCTATAATATGGAATGTAAAATAATGTAGTAGATAAAATATGGTTTGAAATAACTCATACATCGTTTATGACAAATATATTAATATTGATATTTTATAATCAGATTTTGACTATTAGACTTATTTATTTGTAATAAACTTAAAATTGATGTATATAGTAATATAGAAGAAACGAACTAAATTATATAATACTTTTGAAATAAAGTTTTTAATAACACTACTGTAAACGTTATTTGTATTCTTATTATTTGAAAAGTCTGAACGTGAGACCCATACTAGAACAAAAGAGTAGTAGTAGTAGAGTAGTAGTAGTAGTAGAGTAGTAGTAGTAGAGTAGTACTTCTCAAAATAATGATGATGGTTCGAAATTACCTTTACATCAGGTGGGTTACGCATTCTACTAGGAAAATCTTTGAATTATGACTGCGTGTTAAACTTAACTGATTTAAGAGGTGGAGATCGACAAGACTTTGAATGAAAGCCTCAAAGGTCTCCTTAATATAAACATATTTCAGATTTTAAGTTTTTATTCATCCAGTTAGGAGATGGATGGAGATATGACATAATAAATTTTACTATAATTCCTTTAACTCTTTAAAATAATGTCTTTTCATGATAAACACCTCAAAAATTTTATTTTTTCCTTTTAATTTAGTATTAAATAAAAAGTCTATACGTAAATAAGTGACAATGACATTTATATAAAGCAACATAGTTTATAGGTATTTATAAAGGGCATTTTTTAACATTTGTATACTTGTATTGTCAGAATGCAATGAATATGAGCGCAGAAGTTCTGTTTAAAAAAATATTTTCAAATTTCTATTAATGACAAATAAAAAATTATGCATTGTTTAGAAGCAAAGAAAAAAAGTAAAAGCACGCCTCAAGGACTACTTTCATACTTTGATAAATATTCTTCGTATTGAAAAACTAATATTAAGTCCATTGAAATATTATATACATTATCAGTTAGTAGTTTTTCAACAATCGCATTCTGTTAAGAGAACCTGCGCTGTCATTACCATCAATTACTGTAATGGAACTGAATGTTTGGAATGTTCACACCGTGAATATAAATTATTTTAAAGAGTCTATACAGAATATTAAACACACTAAAATATACTTTTAAAAAATCTATACATTTATATCTGATCCTTTCAAATAACATAACTTTTTGTATATATTAAAGGTGGCAAATGAGCAGTGGCCTGCTTGGTTGGCTACCGTCGCCCATGGACATCCGCAACATCTCTATTGCAGATGTGTTGCCAACCTTGGTTTTTATAGATAAACATAGAAAAGTTTAGAGAATTAACCATAACGCTTGCTGAAGGCGAAATGGCGATTTCAAAACTTATAATTTGAAATTAAAAGTCCAGGTCTTCTCACCATATTTTCCGTTACTGTCTGTCAGCGGTGTTAACTTTACTCTTAGAAAGTATACAAAACTCGGAAAAATCATATAGGTACTTGCCAGATTTAGAACTGGCCCTCTCATGCATTTGAGGCAGGCTTTTAACCACCAGGCCAATAATATATGGTCTTTATATGAATGTAATTATTTTGCTTGGTAATACAAATGTTTTAACCACATCGAACTAAAATAAAACATTGTAAATTCCGTGAGAATGTATGAATATAAGGATATAGGAAGGTATGAACTATGTTTCTCTAACACGAAGTGTTTTCCAAAAACAATTTTGGTATTGCACTCTAGGTTTTGTTCTTGCATTTTTCCAAGAACAAGACTGAACGAACAACATTTATTCAAGAACAAGACTCAGAAGTCTCGCTGTGGGAAATGTGTTTCCTTTTAGGAAGCTTTGTCTTCTAAATTTTCTTTCGTAATTAGAAAACAAAGACATTCTTCATTTCACAAGTTAATCATAAAGTTCTGCATAGTTTCAGAGAAATGAATTGTTTCCATAACTATTGTTAATTTAAAGTCAATGCAGAAAAGTCACCAACAAAATATTATTTATGTAGAATGTAATAAAAAAATGGTCAAGAATTTAAGTGATGATTAGGTATGCTACAAACACACACAAACAACACATTTACGTGTAAACTATACTTTTTATCAATAACTTAATATAATGGTTATGATTATTATTAAGTCAGTGGTGGCACAGTGGTTAAAGGCCCGCCTCTCGTTGCCGAGGACGCGGGTTCGATCCTGGTCCGGGCAAGTACCAATGTGATTTTTATATACTCTTTATTGCACAGTAAATGTATTTTTCCGAATCATATGTACTTTCTAAGAGTATTTAGACATCACTGATGAATGTTGATTCCCAAAAAGAGGGTTGATGTCAGGCAGGCGGCCGGTCGTAAAAACAAATAGCCAAAACTATTCACAACATGTAAGGCAGACAATGGCTATAGCTGGGAAATTGCCAGGTAGAAGAAGAAGAAGAATGGTTACTATTATTTTTTTTATTAAAGATTTTCTTAAAAGTTAAAACAATATCCCGTAAATAATACTTTCAAATAATTCTACCACGTTGATCTATTATTACATTAACTATTTATTTACAGTCGAAAACCACATTTCAAAACTTTTTGTAAGAAAGTGGATTCAGAACGTTTACATGAAAGTAAATAATAATCTAAAATAAGCAGAGTATCTTTCAAGGCCTAGTGGTACGTTTATCTTAAATTGTTAACAGATCGAGGAGTATATAAGACGATCGATACATCGTCCAGCATCATTGAACACACAACAACATATCTAGTAACAGCTGCACTAACAATAACTAATCATATATTAAAAGAACGTACAAGTTCACGAAATCAAGGATTCATTTTACAAAATGAAGGTGTGACGTGTAATCAACAATAATATTATTAGTTATTTTATTTGTAATATATTTTCTAATGTCATATTGTTTTCAGTGTTTCATAGTGTGTTCGTTACTTGTGGTGTCGTGTTTGGCAGAGCCACCAGTTAATAACAGGTAATCAGATCAGATTTTCAAAGTATTCATTTAAATGAAACTAATATTTTCGGATTTACTACGCGTGAGTGAGTCACATCCAGGGCCGTGCCTGACGGGCGTTCATTGCGTGCTCAAAAAGGTAATCCACCAAAAATGTAAAATTTGGGTAGACTTTCACTTTTGGGGCCCGGGAAAATTTGGCGGATCTTTTTGGAGGGAAAAGGCCTTTTGATATGAAATTCTTAACTAAATATTAAAAAATATTTAATAATATTAAAAAAAATTATAAAAAATTAAATAATAATTAAAATAAATAATAAAATAGCGAAATTTAATATTAAATTACTTAAAATCTATAATTAGTCACATCTCGTCTGATCATGATCACGGTTGCTGTAAAGTAGCCGAAACGTCGGGAGTATGTAGTTTATAGTCAAAAAAAAAAAACGCGTAGTGAATCCGAAACCATTAGTTTCATTTCAATAACAGATAATATTTAAAAAAAACTATAAAAGGAACAAGAATATTCAAACTAATTGTCCATAGATATTATATTAAATGGTCTAAAATATTTATATATTAGGGATTTAGATATTACATAATGGAATATGTATATTTTAATTATAAATTACATGACTAATAACATCTCCAGGTACCTTCCTCCACAAGCGAGGAACGCGTCTCCCTCTCAGAGTTATGGTGTTTCTGGATTCAGTCAGAGACAGACTGAAGCTGTCTTCAGGTGAATAAACAAATCATAATAATTATATCAATTTTCTTTTCTAATTTATTCCGTAATATGAATTAAATATTAAAAATAATATTCTTTACGGTTGTTAAAAACTATTAAGTATTATATAAAAACATAGATTAAATGCGACATAATATTACAGAGGACGTCCTTCATCTGCCTACGGACCACCTGCAAGTATCCGGAAACCAAACTCTCAATACGGACTACCCAAAACTCCTTCCTCTCAGTATGGAGCACCGAACAACCAATATCAAGGACAAAAGCAAGCACCCACCGGCCAATACTTACCACCAACCAACCAGTATCAAGCTTCTAAGAATCAACATTCAGCTCCGAGCCAATACCAAGCACCTTCCACTCAATACGGTGCACCAGATCAGGCTGGATCCAATGGTCCCTCTCAAGAATATGGAGCCCCTGGATTTGAACGAAGTATGTTGTAATTAAATTTTATTTGCTTCACAAGTAGATATTTTTTTAAGTTCGTATACATGGGTGTGTTCCTAAATGTATCACCATTCTAATATCATAAATTAATTCAAGGTGGTGGTGACAACAAATATGACAACCAACAAAGCAGAGAGTACCTCCCTCCCGGTGCTCGAGGATATGATGATGGAAGCAATGGAGTGAGTTAAATATTGATTTAATTTTAATATCAACAGTTGCAAATTCCCATATCGGGTTGCTTAATAATAACTATTAAGCAACATTTTATAATAACATTATTTATCCTCGCTTAGAAATCCCGATCTGCAAAACTGAAGGGAAGGCTCATGGTTTTGTTCAACTTACTTTTTTAATTTTTTAGTATCCATCAGCTTTTAAGTATCCATCATCGATCCATAACATGTATGTAATAATCTTCACTAACAGGAGCCTGCGAACTACGACTTCGAATACATGGTCCAGGACGCTCCCTCCGGCAACGACTTCGGTCACCGAGAGTCACGACGAGGGGACCGCGCTGAGGGAGTCTACTACGTCGTCTTACCTGATGGAAGGAAACAGGTAATATATAGTAGGAGGGTGGGTTGTTGTTATAAACACAATAGAGATCATGAGAATGACTTATAAAATGAATTATTTGTCACCAGACCGTTGAATATGAAGCCGACCAGGACGGTTTCAAGCCCAGAATCTCATACGAGGACGTCGGCGCCGGATCAGGCTACGACAGTAACAGACAAGCGGATTACAACAACGATTATAACAACGGACCTTATTAGAAGACTTAATATAAAGAAGGCTTGTTTAAGATGATTGTTTATCTTTATTTGATAGAGAGAAGGATCTTCTTCCCTTCCTCTAACTGATCTGTAAATAGTCCTTATTCTAAATGACGACAAGCAATGTTAATGGATACCGAGTGTGTGTATATTAACTTTAATTCTATCCGTGCCTTACTGTTATTTATATTTTAAGGACTTTGAGGAGTCCAGTTATACCAAAACATTTCTATGTTACCGTCTGTATTTTTGTTAAAGAATGCGTAATGTATTTTTGTAAATAAATAATACAAAAATGAATTTTGAAGTTTATTTTTTGTAACTTAAATCTTTTTTCTTTTAATATATCGTTACAGGGGTGATAGTTTCGGCTTGTATAGATAAAATTTTTAGAAAATATATATATAGAAAAGTCAATAGATTCTCAAACGTACTCAATATACATATTATTAATATATAAAGATTATTTAACGTATTTCATACGAATGGCTTCTAATATGTAGCGACACAAGAATATTAGGATTGTAGAAATTAGAAGATGGATGTCATATTAATATATACAAAATGTTAAGACGTTACATAAAAATGGTAAATCTAAAATAAAAATCTAAATTCTTAAGTATTACGTATCTTAAGTGGGATAACGAAGCGTTTTTAATCATTAAATGTAATTATTAAAATGCACAATTAATATCAGCCAGATTATTCATCCAGGCTTTCCTCGCATCACAGACCCCTATCCTTAAACTCAGTGCTATATAAATCTAAAATTAGTTGCTTTATGATTTTATTACTTTTACTAACTTAATATTTTATATTATTTACTCCAATTACATATGTCGACAAAACAAGAGTCATAAAAACAGTGCTAAATATGTTTTTTTACTTTCACTTACAGACAAACATACATATTTTCATGTCATATTGAAAGTCACCTGAACATGTTTCATGTTATTATCTCTATCAGTGCTTTCTAACTCTTTTGTCCCATTTTGCAGTATTTACTTAGGAAACGTGAATAAATATAGTGTTACGTAATGTGTCTATGGTCTTTTTGGTCACGTAAACAGCATTATTCAGTTTGTAGACCTGAAACTTCTTCGGGATATTACCATCAAACAATATGAAATAAGTTCTTTACACTACTTGCTGCGTACAAGTTTCGCATAAAACATTACATTTCGAAATTCAGTCTCAGTATTTGTTTTTAATACTTTAAATTTTCCTCTGGTTTGTTTTCATACTAATGTCTTAATGCTTTAAAGTATTTATAAACTTCATTTCTGTACTTAAGTTGCTATCCACTTAAAATAATTAAAAAAAGAGCAAAAAGTAACACGATGATCTAATTGAGTCCATGAATAGTGGGTTTAGTACACCAAAATAATTATAACTAATCCCTACTAATATTATAAATGCGAAAGTAACTCTGTCTGTCTGTCTGTCTGTCTGTCTGCTACGCTTTCACGCCTAAACCACTGAACTGATTTTAATGAAATTCGGTACAGAGATAGAGTTGACCTTGAGAAAGAACATAGGATAGTTTTTATCCCAGACTTTTGAAAGGTTCTCTTGGAAACGCGATATAACCGAACTCCACGCGGCGAAGCTGCGGGCGGAAAGCTAGTAGTTTATAAAAAAATAAGTATACTCTCTATTCTACACAAAAGGGAACTACAATTAAATTTATTACAATGTTTTGTTTTAAGATGTACAATGATATGCAAAAGATACACAAAGTATTAGTAACAGAATAAATAAAAAGTAACATAAAAAAATTACGAAATGTGTTAAAGTAGGAGGGAAGAAGAATTACCTATATTTTCTTATATTAAGTGATGAAGAAAATTAAAAAGTGTGGTCTCCCAATAGTTAGCTTATGTTCAGAAAAAATAATATATATTCAAATGAATTTTAACTTCGATATTTTCTTTATGATCAATTTATAAAGTAATATATTCACTGTATGAAATAAGGACATCTGCTTTATAAATAATATTTTTTGTTCAACATTGAGATGTAAATAAACAAAATATTACCCTCTCACAGAAGATCGGCGTGAAGTAGTCTTTAATGGCTGCGTTTCGTCCGATGAGTGAGTGAGCCGGTTGCCCTTTTCCCTGTTCCCACCCTTTCCTAGCTTTCCTTTAATCCCCCCTCCTCCCTTTTGAACTACGGTTAAGTTTGGCAACGCATCCGCAACATCTATGTTGCGGATGTCCATAGGCGCCGGTCACTACTATCCATCAAGTAAGCCATCTGCTCGTTTGCCACCTTTCAAATAAAAATAAATAAATAAGTCTGGAAAATATACAAGTTGCATTTTAGTTTCCGATAAACTGTCTGCGTGGGTATGTTTTAAAGGACGGGATAAAGATATGATGTCGTTATATAATTATTTCTTCTAACTAACATACAACAGCTTGTGTTGTATTTTAGTTAATACGAAAAGTCAGTGGTGGCCGCAAGGTTAAAAGACCCGCCTCTCATGCACGAGGGCGCCGGTTCTATCCTGGCTCGGGCAAGTACTAATGTGATTTTTCCGAGTCATATGTACTTTCTAAGAATATTTAGACATCACTGATTAATGCTGTTTCCCAAAAAGAGTTGATGTCAGGCAGGCGGCCGGTAATAAAAACAAGTAGCCAAAACTATTATTTACTATTAAACTATTTACAACATGTAAGGCAGACCCTGGCTATAGCTGGGAAATTGCCAGGTAGATGAAGACTAACAGTTACAGCAGTTTTTCTCTCCCTGTTTGAACTTTCAAATCCCCTCTAAGGCTTCGTCTTTAACTTGGATGATAATGATGACTAGGAAGTCGTGAATATTCTGCTCAACTAGTATAAAAGGTCTCCTAGTTTCTGATACATCTCACATCTAGACATAGTTTTGATACTTTATTCACTCGTCACGTTGCTTCACTTTTTAACTGCTAGTTAACTATCAATTAACATTATTTTAATGTCCATTAATAAACAATAATTTCAAATTCAATTATTTTATAGTACTACATAGTCAGTTTCAGATGGATTTATATATGTTCTTGTTAATGTCCTTTCCTTTATAAATACGTATTTAATATAATATGAATTTTTAAATATAAGTGAATGACTTAAACAGCCAAACATTTGATAATCCCTTTTTAATAAGTTACATAACTTTGCTCTAGTCATTGTTCCGTATGTCATTTGCGTGTTCGTGTGTCCTAACAGTGTCGCCCTCTGACGGAAAACTCAAGCGTCTGTGAGACGAGTGACCTGGAAGACTTAAAGCGTGTACTGATTAATATAACTCTGTAACACCTCAACATATTACTGTTTTTTCTTTAAAGGTCCATAGCTGACAGTATATATTTATTATTTACCAAAGAATCAATCGACTTCTCGTTTGCATTTCTTTAAGTAAATTATTGATATTAAAATACAAATAACAACGTATTGATATAAATCAATAGATTATATATTATTTAATATCAATGAAGTAGGATCTAAGGTCACTGAGAGCTTTCCTAAAGCAGATCGCTCGTGAGAGACCTTGTTCAGTAATTACAACGATTCTCAGTGAAAGTATAAGTATGGATAAACGAGCTGTGAACTAAGATGAGACTGATCTGTAATGGAATTAATTGAATATACTTTATAACTAACATAATTCATTATTAAAAACAGTATTTAAATCAATCATTTTGTAATTACATTGATTGAATTATATTTTAAATCTCTTTCTTGCGAAACATTGAATATTTCGGTTTTTCAAAGATATAGAAGAAGCTCATTTATGTTATGGTATAATTTTATAAAGTTAGTTTGATTTCAATTATTATAAAAAAGTCACTGAAGAATTCAAATAAGTATTAAAAATTATGATTATATATTCATAATCATTAAAAGGAGATCAAAATAAAGACACGACTTTTATTCATACGCGCTTTTAACAAAAAAACATACAGTCCATTTGATTGGTTGACAGTGATGACGTTCATTTTACTATTTTATAACTGTCAAATATTCTTTATAAAAAATATCTTTAATTTAAATAAATACAGATTGTCTTTAGTTTAGGTTTTATTCTAATTTTAATTTAAACTTATATCTATCCTAAAATGATGTAAATAAAAGGTAATTTAAATTATTGTATATTGAAAACAATTCTAATTTATATTTTTCCACCCATTCCACTATTTTTATCTATCTATTCATATTTTTTCACACAAGGAGGTGGATAGAAATTTATGTGACATATTTAATAACCGTTTCTATTCCTCATTTACAGCACAGTCTCTTCACTCAAATAATCACCAAATAATTGTGAAGAATGTTTAATAAACTAGCAATATGTAGTTTAAATCCATCTCTTGTCATATTATGTGAGAAAAATGAGTGCTTTTATTTATTGGGATAAAAAAAATAATCAAAATAGTCTACGATATACTGGTAAGTCCTTATTTGTATCATTATTATATATTTTCCATGTTTCATGAATATTAAACGAGTAGTTCTCTTGAAATGTGATAGCAATTATTCTTCTTCGTTTTTTTATTATTCAGCAGAGATCGTTCTTAGTTTTTGAAAGACATAACGTTACACAAATTAGTTTAGTGTCTGTTACATACTTGAATAATCATAAAGGGTATTAAAAAACTAATGTAAAGTGTATTGAGCCATAGAATGAAACTTCTCTCAAGCTTCCAGTAGA
This sequence comes from Danaus chrysippus, assembly GCA_916720795.1. NCBI lineage: Eukaryota > Metazoa > Arthropoda > Insecta > Lepidoptera > Nymphalidae > Danaus > Danaus chrysippus. Next base: position 691,532 of record CAKASE010000068.1, read on the forward strand.
CCTTGCTCTGTCATCACTATTGGTAGCAATAATATATTTGTATGAGTTTGGAATGTACACGATATGGACATAGATTATTATAAATACAATTCACAACACTGATGAATAAAACTTACCTTCTAAAACATCACGCATCAAATATAAATGCAATGCTATTAAATTGGCTTCACTTGTTAATAATTAATTAAAGATCGCTCATGATTCTATCAAGTTCAATTGAAATCCATACTTTATTATATTTATTTTTGATAACACAAAATATATTAGATCAATCAAACACAATAAACGAGGCCTTAACATTTATATGACACACATACAATGATACAATGGACATGTTAACGAATTTATGTTCTCATCATTTTTGTCTTTTACTTTTCTTTCATTATACATATAAATTGAAAGCAAGTTTTTTTAACAATATGTTAAATCACCTGTAATTAAAACATGAACTCTTATCTAACCACGTATTTGTTGAAGAAATGTCCTTGAAATTAAGAGATGTTTAAGTAGAGCATACCTCGCGGTCGTTATGTTGTTATGGTCACGACTGAAGTGTACTCTATTATACGTAAAATACATTGTTTCGTAGTAATAAGCAGGCTTAAAATATAACTAGCTTTTCTTTTCTGAATTTTGCGATAAACCAATGTGAATGAACCTAATGTGTGTGTTTTAAATAAATACTTAAATTAAAATATTTATTATTTTTGGATCTATAGGTCGAGTACACATCAGTCAGTTACTACAATTCGAGACGTTCATTTTAAAAGTTTTAACAGATCGAGGAGTATATAAGACGATCGATACATCGTCCAGCATCATTGAACACACAACAACATATCTAGTAACAGCTGCACTAACAATAACTAATCATATATGTATTAAAAGAACGTACAAGTTCACGAAATCAAGGATAGATTTTACAAAATGAAGGTGTGACGTTTAATCAACAATAATATTATTAATTATTTTATTTGTAATATATGTTCTAATGTCATATTGTTTTCAGTGTTTCATAGTGTGTTCGTTACTTGTGGTGTCGTGTTTGGCGGAGCCACCAGTTAATAACAGGTAACATTAAAAAATATATATGTTAGATCAAGAGAACTTGTATATCATAATTATTTTTTTTAAATATTATTTCTGATTTATTTATTACTTGTAATATCTCCAGGTATCTTCCTCCACAAGCGAGGAACGCGTCTCCCTCTCAGAGTTATAGTGTTCCCGGATTCAGTCAGAGACAGACTGAAGCTGTCTTCAGGTAAATAAACAAATCATAAATGCTAAAAATAATCTAATATTTTCATGGTTTTAAAACTAATGTTACGTTATACGAAAAAAAGTGGTTCAATAGACGTTATTATATTACAGAGGACGTCCTTCATCTGCCTACGGACCACCTGCAAGTATCCGGAAACCAAACTCTCAATACGGACTACCCAAAACTCCTTCCTCTCAGTATGGAGCACCGAACAACCAATATCAAAGACAAAAACAAGCACCCACCGGCCAATACTTACCACCAACCAACCAGTATCAAGCTTCTGAGAATCAACATCCAGCTCCGAGCCAATACCAAGCACCAAAGGCACAATACTTGCCACCTGTAAACCAATACCAAGCACCTTCCACTCAATACGGTGCACCAGATCAAGCTGGATCCAATGGTCCCTCTCAAGAATACGGAGCCCCTGGATTTGAACGAAGTATGTTGATTTGAGAATATATTTGTTCTATAAAAATTCTGAATCTGCTACAACTATTTCAAAATGGTTCACACTCGTCTGTGTATCTTGTTACATCACCATTCTAATGGTTTATAATTTTCTCATAGGTGGTAGTGACAACAAATATGACAACCAACAAAGCAGACAGTACCTCCCTCCCAGTGCTCGTGGATATGATGATGGAAGCAATGGCGTGAGTTTGTTATTGAATAATAATTTTTAAGACGTTAGTTTCGACTTGGCTTGTTTCAACTGATAATTGAATATTTAAATCTGCAAATATACATAAATATGGCTCATTTAAAAAATGTCATGAGGTCAAATATATAGAACACTTTTCGAGGGATAAGGCAGTCTCCTTTGACACTCCCAAGGGGCCATACAAAATTACTCTGTTTTTGTTTAATATCTTCGCCTCGTTTTGAACATTAAAGGGTTTCATCAGTCTCCCCAATAATATTAATCTTCACTAACAGGAGCCTGCGAACTACGACTTCGAATACATGGTCCAGGACGCTCCCTCCGGCAACGACTTCGGTCACCGAGAGTCACGACGAGGGGACCGCGCTGAGGGAGTCTACTACGTCGTCTTACCTGATGGAAGGAAACAGGTAATATATAGTAGGAGGATGGATTGTTGTTATAAACACAATAGAAAACATGAGAATGACTTATGAAATGAATTATTTGTCCCCAGACCGTTGAATATGAAGCCGACCAGGACGGTTTCAAGCCCAGAATCTCATACGAGGACGTCGGCGCCGGATCAGGCTACGACAGTAACAGACAAGCGGATTACAACAACGATTATAACAACGGACCTTATTAGAAGACTTAATATAAAGAAGGCTTGTTTAAGATGATTGTTTATCTTTATTTGATAGAGAGAAGGATCTTCTTCCCTTCCTCTAACTGATCTGTAAATAGTCCTTATTCTAAATGACGACACTCAATGTCAATGGATACCGAGTGTGTGTATATTTAACTTTAATTCTATCCGTGCCTTACTGTTATTTATCTTTTAAGGATTTTGACGAGTCCAGTTATACCAAAACATTTCTATGTTACCGTCTTTATTTTTGTTAAAGATTGAGTAATGTATTTTTATAAATAAATAATAAGGAAATGACCTTTGATTTTTTTTCCTTACTGATATCTTTATAGTAACGGTTACAGGGGTGATAGTTTCGGCTTATATAGAAAAAGTTTTAGTTCTTATACAAAAAAAAAAAAACATAGAACTAAAATATACTGTTTTGATGTGGTCCCATCAAACTATTTAATTTGTGAAAAGTAAATAGATTCTCGAACGTTCTCAATATACATGTTTAGATTATCTAAAGTATTTCAGAAGAATGTCGTGTAATATTTTGCTATATAACAATATTCGGATTGTAGGAAAAAGAAGATAGATGTCATATTGATATATGCGAAATATTAAAACGATAAAGAAAAAAATGGTAAGGAGTGACCGCATACATTTAGGGATCCAAATTCTAAAGTATAACGTATCTTGAGTGATATTATAAAATAACACGATATTTTTTTAATTATTAGATCATATGATAAATTTGCACAATTAATACCAACTAGATTATTCATCCAGGATTTCCTCGCATCACAGACATCTCCCATCCTTAAACTCAGTACTATATAGAGCTAAAATTTGTCGTTTTGTTTTTAATTTTTAGTATACTAAGTTAATATTTTATATTATTTATTCCAATTGCATATGTTGAGGAAACAAAAAAGTCATAAAAATGATACTAAATAAGTTTTTTTAGCTATTCATAAACAGGCAGGTTTTATTTTTTATTTTTTAATTTCACCCTTGCAAACTTTCATTTAACTTTTTGTGTAGAATTCGAAGACATTGTTTTAGCCAATTGTTAGAAATATCAGATTTCCTTGTAGCCTATTCATCAATACTATTGAATGATATGTTCAAGGATTTCAGTAAGTACTGACTTCAGAATTGACAGTTTACTTTAGTCATATACATACACTGTTACACAATAATTTGAAATTAAAAATATAAGACGCGTGATTATATAGAGAGTATCGGAAAGTAACGAAACAATACAATGTAGTGTAGTGTCTAACCCTACACCTTCTATGGCTTCAACATTAATCAGGGAAACTTGGAAGTCGTGAAGAATCTGCGCAAATGGTATAACAGGTCTCATAGTTTCAGATACACCTCACAGTGGACATTGTTTTGACATATTTGTTCATTCATCACATTCCTTCACTGTAGTAGTAGTTAACTATCAATTAACGTTGTTTTAATTATCGAGTAAAAAACAATATTAATTTATAATTCAATAATGTTAAAGATCAAGTCAGTTTCAGATAGATTTATTTAACTTATTTGTTCTTCTTAATGTCTTTTCCTCACTAATGACGTGTTTAATATAAACTGTATGTAATTCATTGTAATATATAAATTTGTTCAACAAGAAAACATTTCATAATCCCCTATCAATAGGTTTCATAATCTTCCTCTAGTCACTGTTCTGTATCTCACGTGAGTGTTCGTGTGTCCTGACAGTGTCGCCCTCTGACGGAAAACTCAAGCGTCTGTGAGACGAGTGACCTGGAAGACTTAAAGCGTGTCCTGATTAGTATAACTCTGTAATACCTCAACATATTTATGTTGTTTCTTTAAAGGTCCATAGCTGACAGTATATATTTATTATTTACCAAAGAATCAATCGACTTCTCGTTTGCATTTCTTTAAGTAAATTATTGATATAAAAATACAAATAACAACGTATTGATATAAATCAATACAATATATATTATTTAATATCAATGAAGTAGGATCTAAGGTCATTGAGAGCTTTCCTAAAGCAGATCGCTCGTGAGAGACCTTGTTCAGTAATTACAACGATTCTCAGTGAAAGTATAAGTATGGACAAACGAGCTGTGAACTAAGATGAGACTGATCTGTAATAGAATTAATTGAACATACTTTATAACTAACATAATTCATTATTAAAAACAGTATTTAAATCAATCATTTTGTAATTACATTGATTAAATTATATCTTAAATCTCTTTCTTGCAAAACATTGAATGTTTCGGTTTTTCAAATATGTATATAGAAGATGCTCAGTTATACTATGGTATAATTTTATAAAGTTAGTTTTATCTCAATTATTATCAAAAAATCACAGAAGAATTCAAATGAGTAATAAAAAAGAATGATTATATATTCTTTAACATCAAAAGGAGATCAAAATAAAGACACGAATTGTTGTTTTTTAGTCTCACTAAATGTCGAGAACGGCTAAACGGCTTTATCTTAACTAAGTCCTGAATTGTTCATGGAGGTTTAGAGAAGGTTTAAAAGCTGAAAAAAACCCTAAAAACAGCCCTTTTGTATTTCCCATACAAACGTTTTTTTTTGACATTAGATTTGACAATTAACTAATATGTCAATCATTCTGTCGCACTTCAGAACACAGAGACTTATGGCTTAAAGGTAAACTCCAAAGAAATAAATATTTTTTTTTATATTTATCGATTGAGACAGTAAGAGGTCTGCCGGGTCAGCTAGTTCTTCATAAAAATATCTGTGATATAAATAAATACATTTGTCTTTAGTTTGGGTTTAATTCTAATTGTCATTCAAACTTATATCTATCCTAAAAAGATGCAAATGAAAAGGTAATTTAAATTATTGTATATTGAAAACAAATTTAATAAATATTTTTCCACCCTTCTAATATTTTTATCTATCTATTAGTATTTTTTCACACAAGGAGGTGGATAGAAATTTATGTGACACATTTAATAAGCGTTTCTGTTCCTCATTTACAGCACAGTCTCTTCACTCAAATAATCATCAAATAATTGTGAAGAATGTTTAATAAACTAGCAATATGTAAGTTAAATCCACCTCTGGTTACATTATGTGAGTAAAAATGAGTGCTTCTATTTATTGGGATAAAAAAAATCCAATTAGTCGACCATATACAGGTACATCTTTATTTGTATTATTATGATATATTTTCCATGTTTCATGAATATTAAAGGAGTAGTGCTTTTGAAACGTTATATCAACAATTCTTTTAAATTTTTGATTATTCAGCAGGGATCATTCTTAATTTAAAGAACGTTTTGCAAATTAGTTCATGTCTATTACTAAATTGAATAAATAGATATTAAGAAACTAATGTAAAGTGTATTGAGCCATAGAATGAAACTTCTCTCAAGCTTTCAGTAGACCTTGCTCTGTCATTACTATAGGTAGCAATAATATATTTGTATGAGAGTGGAATGTACACGATATGTACATAGATTATTATAAATACAATTCACAACACTGATGAATAAAACTTACCTTCTGAAACATCACGCATCAAATATAAATGCAATGCTATTAAATTGTCTCCACTTGTTAATAATTAATTAAAGATCGCTCATAATTCTATCAAGTTCAATTGAATTCCATACTTTATTATATTTATTTTTGATAACACAAAATATATTAGATCAATCAAACGCAATAAACGAGGTTTTAACATTTATATGACACACATACAATGATACAATGGACATGCTAACGAATTTATGATTTCAAAATTCTTTGACTTTTCATTCATTATATGTATACATCAAAGCAAGTTTTTTTTAACAATATGTTAAATTAACTGTAATTAAAAGATGAACTCTTATCTAACCACGTATTTGTTAAAGAAATGTCCTTGAAATTAAGAGATGTTTAAGTAGAGCACACCTAGCGGTCGTTATGTTGTGTTGGTCACGACTGAAGTGTACTCTATTATGCGTTAAATACATTGCTTTTTAGTAATAAACAGACTTAAAAAAATAAACACTATGTACCAAAAGCTTTTCTTTTCTTAATATTGTTTTAAACCAATGTGAATGAACCTAATATGTGTGTTTTAAATAAATACTTAAATTAAAATATTTATTACTTTTAGATCTATAGGTCGAGTAAACATCAGTCAGGTGCTACAGTTCAAGACGTTCATCTTAAAAGTGTTAACAGATCGAGGAGTATATAAGACGATCGATACATCGTCCAGCATCATTGAACACACAACAACATATCTAGTAACAGCTGCACTAACAATAACTAATCATATATTAAAAGAACGGACAAGTTCACGAAATCAAGGATTCATTTTACAAAATGAAGGTGTGACGTTTAATCAACAATAATATTATTAATTATTTTATTTGTAATATATCTTTTAATGTCATATTGTTTTCAGTGTTTCATAGTGTGTTCGTTACTTGTGGTGTCGTGTTTGGCAGAGCCACCAGTTAATAACAGGTAACAATAAAAATAATGTATATTAGAAAAGGAGACTTTTAAAATATTTGGCATATATGTTTTTCTAAAATATTCCTTACTTATTTAATATATTCAAATTTATTAACAATATTAATAACATCTCCAGGTATCTTCCTCCACAAGCGAGGAACGCGTCTCCCTCTCAGAGTTATGGTGTTCCCGGATTCAGTCAGAGACAGACCGAAGCTGTCTTCAGGTAAATAAACAAATGACAATTAATTGCAACAAACATTTTTCTAATTGACTCCGCAAAATGAACAAAATGCCAAAAATATTCTAATATTTTTATGATTTCATTGAAAATATTACTTACTTAAAAACTACTTAAAAACTTACTTAGAAATTCGATATTAATATTACAGAGGACGTCCTTCATCTGCCTACGGACCACCTGCAAGTATCCGGAAACCAAACTCTCAATACGGACTACCCAAAACTCCTTCCTCTCAGTATGGAGCACCGAACAACCAATATCAAGGACAAAAGAAAACACGCACCGGCCAATACTTACCACCAACCAACCAGTATCAAGCTTCTGAGAATCAACATCCAGCTCCGATCCAATACCAAGCACCAAAGGCACAATACTTGCCACCTGTAAACCAATACCAAGCACCTTCCACTCAATACGGTGCACCAGATCAGGCTGGATCCAATGGGCCCTCTCAAGAATATGGAGCCCCTGGATTTGAACGAAGTATGTTAGATTTGTGATAATATTTAATGAACAAAAATTTTGAATCAGCTATAAGTATATGTTGCAAGTTCGTTTACATGCCTCTGTGTTTCTTGTTACATCTTTCTAATGGTTTGTAATTTTCTCATAGGTGATAGTGACAACAAATACGACAACCAGCAAAGCAGACAGTACCTTCCTCCCAGTGCTCGTGGATATGATGATGGAAGCAATGGAGTGAGTTTGATATTGAATAATTATTTTTAAGACGTTAGCTTCAACTTGGCCTGTTTCATCTGATAATTGAATATTTAAATCTGGAAATATACATATATTTATAAATATGGTACACTTATAAAATGTCATGAGTTCAAATAAATATATAGAACAGAACACCTTTTGTGGGATAACTCAGTCTCCTTTGACATTCCCAAGTTGCAAAACAAAGTACTTTATGTTTTTGTTTACTATCATCGCCTCGTTTTGGACATTAAAGAGTTTCATCAGTCTCCCCAATAATATTAACCTTCACTAACAGGAGCCTGCGAACTACGACTTCGAATACATGGTCCAGGACGCTCCCTCCGGTAACGACTTCGGTCACCGAGAGTCACGACGAGGGGACCGCGCTGAGGGAGTCTACTACGTCGTCTTACCTGATGGAAGGAAACAGGTAATATATAGTAGGAGGATGGGTTGTTGTTATGAACATAGTAGAGATCATGAGAATGACTTATGAAATGAATTATTTGTCACCAGACCGTTGAATATGAAGCCGACCAGGACGGTTTCAAGCCCAGAATCTCATACGAGGACGTCGGCGCCGGATCAGGCTACGACAGTAACAGACAAGCGGATTACAACAACGATTATAACAACGGACCTTATTAGAAGACTTAATATAAAGAAGGCTTGTTTAAGATGATTGTTTATCTTTATTTGATAGAGAGAAGGATCTTCTTCCCTTCCTCTAACTGATCTGTAAATAGTCCTTATTCTAAATGACGACAAGCAATGTTAATGGATACCGAGTGTGTGTATATTTAACTTTAATTCTATCTGTCCCTTACTCTTATTTATACTTTAAGGCCTTTGTGGAGTCCAGTTATACCAAAACATTTCCATGTTATCATCTTTATTTTTGTTAAAGATGTATTACATATTGTAAATAAATAATACCGAAATGAACTTTCAAGATTTTTCTTTTTCTTAACTGAAATTCCTTATCTTTAAATATAGGGCTACAGGGGTTATAATTTCGGCTTACATAGAAAAAGGTTTAAGTTGCAAAACATTAAAAAAATCATAGAACTAAAATATAATATTTTGATTTGGTCTTATTAAACCGTTTACAGGTATGGAAAGCAAATGGATTCTCAAAAGTACTCAATGTACGTATAAAGATTATTATCTAACGTATTTCAGAGGAATGGCATCTAATGTATAGCCATACGAGAATATTCGGATTATAGGAAGAAGATAGATGTCATACTGTTATATACATAAAATTAAAACGAGAGAATTAAATTTACTTCTAACAAGTTACCATATACATTTGAAAGGAATCTAAATTCTAAAGTAAACCGTATCTTAGGTGAGAGCATAAAATGAGGTTATAAACTTTTTAATCATTGAATTTAAAGATAAAATTGCTCTACTAATATCAGCTAGATTATTCATCCAGGCTTTCTTGGCATCATACTTATAGACAGACAGGTTTTGTATATTCTTAATTTGGTTCCTGCAACTTTAATCACCTTACTTTAATCACCTTACTGGGCAAACTTTGAGTAGATTGTTCCAGCCTTTTCAGCATCAAAATTTTAGCTTTAAAAAACACCTACGTATTTCAGATTCACTGTAGAAATAGTTTCTACGCACATTTAAAAATCGAATCGTTTTGGCCTTCTGCAGTGTTTCAGTTCTTGTTTGGTATATTATGGATTGTTTTGTTGCAGTCTTTAATATAGAATTGGTCAGAACTCGAAGAACTTCTTATGTCATGATTGGCAGAATAAATTGAAGAAACAAAAAATAACTAAATTGTTAGAGTAGGAGGGAGGAAGGCGTTCATTTTTTAATATTGAGTGATGATAAAAATTAAAAGTGTTGTCTCCCAGTGAGCTTAAGACCTGAAAAAATAATGTGTTTCGAATGAACGTCAACTTCTATCATTTCTGTATGACCAAATAACAAAATATATTTAGTAGAGGAGATAAGGACATCTCAATTAAAAGAGTAGTAAAGTGAAAAATTTAAGTCAAGACTCAAAAGACTTATTAAGAATTATTTTGCCCTTATAACAAGGATCAACTCTCATCAGGAAGAACTTCTGAACGTACTCGTAGGTCGCGGCATCAAAATCATTTATAAATTGTGTTGCATTTTATGTTGAGAAGTAAACAAACAAAACATTATAACTTATAAGTTTCTTCTACTTTAATTAAATGGTCACTGAAACTTTCAGCACACTTTTTTGACCAACTATATGGTTTGATAGAAAAACCTTGTCTATTTAAATAAAAACTGTAATGTTAAAATATAAGGGATGGTATTTTGACAATTTTGTAAATTAAGAATGAATATGTCTTGAAAAATTATAAAAATTACTTTTCATTTTCTTATAATGTGAACCGTGTGGCTAAGTTCAAAAGAACGGAAATATTTATAATAATTTGTTCTTACTAAAACGATCAATAATTTTTCTCTTCCTCTTAGAAATTACAGATTACCTTGTATCATAATAGTTACTACTAATTCAAAGATATGTTCAAAACAATACTGTTTTTGATATTGACAGTTTAAGTCACATAAGCTGTTACACAATCATTTTCATATTTCAAATATAAGACGCTTGATTATATAGAGAGTATCGGAAAGTTTTGAAACAATACAATGTAGTCTAGAACCTAACCCTATACCCTCTAAGGCTTCTTAAAGTGGTCAAAGGATCAAGACGACTTGGAAGTCTAATGGTATAACAGAGGTCCTAGTTTAAGATACGAGTACACCTCATATCTGGACATTGTTTTGACACTCATCACGTTGCTTTACTAGAATGATAGTTAACTATCAATAAACATCGTTTTAATTAACGATTAATAAACAAAAATTTAGAATTCAATAATTTTAAGGTACAAGTCAGATAGATTTATTCAATTTACTTGGACGTTTTCTTAGTAATAACATATTTGATAAAGTGTCTATTTTATTATAATATGTAAATGACTTCAGTAACCAAACATTTCATAATCCCTTTTTAATAAGTTACATAATCTTCCTCTAGTCATTGTTCTGTATCTCATGTGAGTGTTCGTGTGTCCTGACAGTGTCGCCCTCTGACGGAAAACTCAAGCGTCTGTGAGACGAGTGACCTGGAAGACTTAAGGCGTGTCCTGATTAGTATAACTCTGTAATTCTTCTCTATATTACTGTTATATCATTAAATGTCCATAGCTGACACTACGAGTATCTATTTACCAAGCAATGAATCGACTACTCGTTTGCATTTCTTTAAGTAAATTATTGATATTAAAATACAAATAACAAGGTATTGATATAAATCAATAGAATATATATTATTTAATATCAATGAAGTAGGATCTAAGGTCACTGAGAGCTTTCCTAAAGCAGATCGCTCGTGAGAGACCTTGTTCAGTAATTACAACGATTCTCAGTGAAAGTATAAGTATGGATAAACGAGCTTTGAACTAAGATGAGACTGATCTGTTATAGAATTAATTGAATATACTTTATAACTAACATAATTCATTACTAATAACAGTATTTAAACCAATAATTTAGTTATTACACCGATTCAATTATATCTTTAATCTCTTTCTTGCAAAACATTGAATATTTCGGTTTTTCAAATATGTACATATATAGAAGATGCTCAGTTATATGTACTATGGTATAAATTTATAAAGTTAGTTTTATCTCAATTATTATCAAAAATCACAGAAGAATTCAAAGGAGTAATAAAAAATTATGATTATATATTCTTTAACATCAAAAGGAGATCAGAATAAAGACACGAATTGTTGTTTTTTAGCCTCACTAAAAGTCGAGAACGGCTGAACGGCTTTATCCTAACTATTGAACTAAGTATTGAATTGTTCGTGGAGGTTTAGAGAAGGTATAAAACCTGAAAAAAATTAATTCATTTCCTGAAAACCCTAAAAACAGCCCTTTTCTATTTTCCATACAAAGGTTTTTTTTTTGACATTAGATTTGACAACTAACAAATATGTCAATCATTGTGTCCCATTTCAGAACCCATAGACTTATGGCTTAAAGGTAAACTCCAAAGAAAAATAAAAAAAAAATATTTATCCATTAAGGCAGTAAGAGGTCTGCCGGGTCAGCTAGTTCTTTATAAAAATATCTTTGATTTAAATAAATACAGAATGTCTTTAGTTTTAATTTTTATTCTTATTTTCATTCAAACATATCCATCCTAAAATGATGCAAATGAAAAGGTAATTTAAATTATTGTATATTGAAAACAAATCTAATTAATATTTGTCCACCCTTCCACTATTATTATCTATCTATTCGTATTCTTTCACACAAGGAGGTGGATAGAAATTTATGTGACACATTTAATAACCGTTTCTGTTCCTCATTTACAGCACAGTCTCTTCACTCAAATAATCATCAAATAATTGTGAAGAAGGTTTAATAAACTAGCAATATGTAGTTTAAATCCACCTCTTGTCACATCATGCGAATAAAAATGAGTGCTTCTATTTATTGGGATAAAAAAAATAATCAAAATAGTCTACGATATACTGGTAAGTCCTAATTTGTATCATTATGATGTTTCATGAATATTAAACGAGTTCTCTTGAAATGCGATAGTAATTATTATTCTTCGTTTTTTATTATTCAGCAGAGATCGTTCTTGGTTTTTGAAACACATTATGTTACACAAATTAGTTTAGTGTCTGTTACATACTTGAATAATCATAAAGGGTATTAAGAAACTAATGTGAAGTGTATTGAGCCATAGAATGAAACTTCTCTCAAGCTTCCAGTAGACCTTGCTCTGTCATTACTATTGGTAGCAGTAATATATTTGTATGAGTTTGAAATGTACACGATATGGACATAGATTATTATAAATACAATTCACAACACTGATGAATAAAACTTACCTTCTAAAACATCACGCATCAAATATAAACGCAATGCTATTAAATTGGCTCCACTTGTTAATAATTAATTAAAGATCGCTCACAATTCTATCAAGTTCAATTGAAATCCATACTTTATTATATTTATTTTTGATAACACAAAATATATTAGATCAATCAAACGCAATAAACAAGGTTTTAACATTTATATGACACACATACAATGATACAGTGGACATGTTAACGAAGTTACATTTTTGTCTTTAACTTTTCTTTCACTATATAAGTCAAAACAAGTATTTTTAACAATATGTTAAATTAACTATAATTAAAACATGAACTCTTATCTAACCACGTATTTGTTAAAGAAATGTCCTTGAAATTAAGAGATGTTTAAGTAGAGCACACCTCGCGGTCGTTATGTTGTGTTGGTCACGACTGAAGTGTACTCTATCATACGTAAAATACATTGCTTTTTAGTAATAAACAGACTTAAAATATAAAAGAACTATGAACCATAAGCTTTTCTTTTCTAAATATTGTTTTGAACCAATGTAAATGAACCTAATGTGTGTGTTTTAAATAAATACTTAAATTAAAATATTTATTATTTTTAGATCTACAGGTCGAGTAAACATCAGTCAGTTGCTACAGTTCAAGACGTTCATCTTAAAAGTTTGAACAGATCGAGGAGTATATAAGACGATCGATACATCGTCCAGCATCATTGAACACACAACAACATATCTAGTAACAGCTGCACTAACAATAACTAATCATATATTAAAAGAACGTACAAGTTCACGAAATCAAGGATACATTTTACAAAATGAAGGTGTGACGTTAATCAACAATAATATTATTAATTACTTTATTTGTAATATATTTTCTAAAGTCATATTGTTTTCAGGGTTTCATAGTGTGTTCGTTACTTGTGGTGTCGTGTTTGGCAGAGCCACCAGTTAATAACAGGTGACATTAAAAATATATATGTTAGAACAAGAGAACTTATACATATATTATATTTAAATTTTTAAAATATTTCTTTCTAATTTATTTATTACTTGGAATATCTCCAGGTATCTTCCTCCACAAGCGAGGAACGCGTCTCCCTCTCAGAGTTATGGTGTTCCCGGTTTCAGTCAGAGACAGACTGGAGCTGTCTTCAGGTAAGGCTATGAATATAAAAATAATTAATTATATGAACTTTTATTTTAATTGATTACAAAACATAAGGTTGATTCTGAAGATAGTAAAATATTGTCATGCTTTTAAATAAATAATTACTTTATATAAAAACCTTATTAAAATACAATATAATATTACAGAGGACGTCCTTCATCTGCCTACGGACCACCTGCAAGTATCCGGAAACCAAACTCTCAGTACGGACTACCCAAAACTCCTTCCTCTCAGTATGGAGCACCGAACAACCAATATCAAGGACAAAAGCAAGCACCCACCGACCAATACTTACCACCAACCAACCAGTATCAAGCTTCTGAGAATCAACATCCAGCTGCGAGCCAATACCAAGCACCTTCCACTCAATACGGTGCACCAGATCAGGCTGGATCCAATGGTCCCTCTCATGAATATGGAGCCCCTGGATTTGAACGAAGTATGTTAGATTTGAGGTAATATTTAATGAACAAAAATTTGAATCAGCTTCAACCATATATTTCAAAGCTCGTTTACATGCCTCTGTGTTTCTTGTTACATCATTCTAATGGTTTGTATAAATGAAACTAATATTTTCGGATTTACTACACGATTGTAAATTTTCAACCGTGAGCACGGGTTGCAGTTACTGTAAAGTTATCGAAACGTCGGGAGTATGTAGTTTATAGTCAAAAATAAAAAATCGAGTTGTAAATCCGAAAATATTAGTTTCATTTAAATGACTACTCGCGAAAATCTTAGATCTCACTAATCGTATGTAATTTTCTCATAGGTGGTAGTGACAACAAATATGACAACCAACAAAGCAGACAGTACCTCCCTCCCAGTGCTCGAGGATATGATGATGGAAGCAATGGAGTGAGTTTAATATTAAATAAATTTTTATATCAACATTAGGGCCAGTTTCCACATCGGAATACTTAATAATAACTATTAAGAAACACTTTATAATAATATTATATATCCTCGCTTAAAAATCCCAATCTGCAAAACTGAAGGGATGGCTCATGGTTTTGTTCAACTTGGCCCTTACTTTTTTAAACTCTTGAGTATCAAACATCGATCCATAACATGTATAACATATAATAACCTTAATTAACAGGAGCCTGCGAACTACGACTTCGAATACATGGTCCAGGACGCTCCCTCCGGCAACGACTTCGGTCACCGAGAGTCACGACGAGGGGACCGCGCTGAGGGAGTCTACTACGTCGTCTTACCTGATGGAAGGAAACAGGTAATATATAGTAGGAGGATGGGTTGTTGTTATGAACATAGTAGGGATCATGAGAATGACTTATGAAATGAATTATGAAATGAATTATTTGTCACCAGACCGTTGAATATGAGGCCGACCAGGACGGTTTCAAGCCCAGAATCTCATACGAGGACGTCGGCGCCGGATCAGGCTACGACAGTAACAGACAAGCGGATTACAACAACGATTATAACAACGGACCTTATTAGAAGACTTAATATAAAGAAGGCTTGTTTAAGATGATTGTTTATCTTTATTTGATAGAGAGAAGGATCTTCTTCCCTTCCTCTAACTGATCTGTAAATAGTCCTTATTCTAAATGACGACAAGCAATGTTAATGGATACCGAGTGTGTGTATATTTAACTTTAATTGTATCTGTACCTTACTCTTATTTATATTTTAAGGATTCTAACGAGTCCAGTTATACCAAAACATTTCTATGTTACCGTCTTTATTTTTGTTAAAGATTGAGTAATGTATTTTTGTAAATAAATAATGCGGTAATGAACTTTGAAATTTTGTTTTTTTTTCTCAAATATTTTATTTTTAAATATAGGGTTACAGGTTAATTGCATATGTTGAGAAAACAAAAGAGTCATAAAAATGCGGCTAAATAAGTTTTCTTAGTTTTACTGATAGACAACCAGGTTTTGTATTTTTTGGAATTATGCTCTTTCAATCTTTCATCCACGTCTTTGTGGAGACTTCGACAACATTGTTTTAATCAATAATAGCCTTTCCATTTTTTAAACTTCACTTGTAAATAACATATACACATGTTAGATTTGCTACATCAATAGTTTCTACACTTATTAAAAAAAACAATTCTTTTTGGACTTCTTTATTTTTTCAGTTTGTTTGGCATGTTTAAGATTGCTGTTATTGGTGAAGTATTGTTTAGAAGTTCTTATGTTTGCCGGAAACATAGGTCTCGTCTCAAATTGTATGATTATTAACAAGTGTGCACGTCTTAGCTTCAGTCATGTTAAAAGTATTCTGATATTATTTCCATTTCCATAATATTATTTCGACTAGTGCTTATTATCTGGAGGTTAAGGAGCCTGTAACTTTTCACATATGTATCGTATGTCCTTAGAATAAGTTTGTTTCTCGCTCTTTTGTCCCATTTTCTAGGATTTATTTATTAAACGTGAATGAATAAAGTGCTGACGTAATGAGGCTATGGTCTTGTTGTTCGTTACGAAGATATGCAATGTACGATTAAATTTATTCTGAATTGAAAGCAACAAAAAATAATAAAATTGTTATAGTAGGAAGGAAGATAGAGAATATCTTCTTATATGAAGAGATGATTAAACGTAAAAAGTGTGGTCTCCTAATAGTTACTTGGAAAAAAAGGGGGTCCGGATGAACTTTTTTTTTTTATGTCCCAAAGGGGCAAGCGAGCAGACGGCTTACCTGATGGTAAGTAGTTACCGTCGCCCATGGACATCTGCAACACAAGGGGTATTGTAGATGCGTTGCCGGCCTTGTTTGGAAAGGAGCCACCTGAACACGTGATGTTTGAAAGACCCCATGTTGTAGCTCTCTGGAAAAGCCTCGGGCGGAAGATCATTCCACATCCTGCACGTGCGTGAAAAAAATGATCGCGACGCACGTACAGTCCTGCAACTGAATGCATCCAGATGATGTGGGTGAAATCCAACCCTACGCCGAGCAGTGCGATGGTGGAATGTAGACGATGGCACTACATCAAACAGTTCCTCGGAACATTCCCCATTGTATAGATGATAGAACACACTAAGGGAGCTTACATCCCTTCGGAGACTTAGGGGTTCTAGATCATCTGTGAGCATGGGATCGTTGACAATACGAACTGCCCGACGTTGTATGGAGTCAAATGGAAGAAGTTGGTACTGTGGGGCACCGGACCAGAGGTGAAAACAATACTCCATGTGGGGACGAACTTCAACTTCGATCACATCTTTATGAACAAATAACGAAATATATTCAGTGTATACGATAAGGACATCTTAGTTTAAACGAACGAGATAAAATAATGAAATCGTTTTATAATTATTTCTTCTACTATTGTACAACAGTTTTTCTCTTCCTGTTAGAATTTTCAAATTCCCTTGTAGCCTAATCATCGCTACTGGTTGAAGAATATGTTGAAGAAAATACTGATTCTGTTATCAACATTTTATTTTAGTCACATACATTGTTATACAATACTTCGATGTTTCAAATATAAGCCACATGATTACATAGAGAGTACCTCAACATATTTATGTAGTTTCTTTAAAGGTCCATAGCTGATATTACGAGTCTCTATTTACCAAAGAATGAATAGACTACTCTTTTGCATTTTTTAAAGTAAATTATTGATATTAAATTACATATAACAAGGTATTGATATAAATCAATAGAACATACAATATTTAATATCAATGAAGTAGGATCTAAGGTCACTGAGAGCTTTCCTAAAGCAGATCGCTCGTGAGAGACCTTGTTCAGTAATTACAACGATTCTCAGTGAAAGTATAAGTATGGATAAACGAGCTGTGGACCAAGATGAGACTGATCTGTAATAGAATTAATTGAAAATACTTTATAACTAACATAATTACTAATAACAGTATTTAAACTAATAATTTAGTAATTACATTGATTTAATTATATCTTAAATCTCTTTCTTGCAAAACATTGAATATTTCTTTTTTTCAAATGTATAGAAGACGCTCGTTTATATTATGGTAGATATAATTTTATAAAGTTAGTTTTGTTTCAATTATTATCAAATATTACAGAAGAATTCAAAGGAGTATTGAAAAATAATTTTTATTCATTCTTTATCATTAAAAGGAGATCAAAATAAAGATACGAATTTAATTCATACGCGCTATTAACAAAAAACATACAGTCCATTTGATTGGTTGACAGTGATGACGTTCATTTTACTATTTTATTGCTGTCAAATATTCTTCATAAAAAATATCTTTGATTTAAATAAATACAGATTGCCTTTAGTTAAGGTTTTGTTCTAATTTTAATTTAAACTTAATTTTATCCTAAAATGATGTAAAAAAAGGTAATTTAAATTATTGTATATTGAAAACAATTCTAATATTTTTCCACCCTTTCCACTATTTTTATCTATCTAGTTGTATTCTTTTACACAAGGAGGTGGATAGAAATTTATGTGACAAATTTAATAACCGTTTTTGTTCCTCATTTACAGCACGGTCTTTATAATCACCAAATAATTGTGAAAAATGTTTAACCATCTAGCAGTATGTAGTTTAAATCCACCTCTTGTCATATTATGTGAGAAAAATGAGTGCTTTTATTTATTGGGATGGAAAAAAATCAAAATACTCGACTATATACAGGTAAATAATTATTTGTATCATTATTATATATTTTCACTTTTTCATGAATATTAAACGAGTAGTTTTTTTGAAATGCGATAGTAAGTAATTATTCTTCTTCGTTTTTTATTATTCAGCAGGGATCGTTCTTAGTTTTTGAAACACATTACGTTACACAAATTAGTTTAGTGTCTGTTACATATGTACTTGAATAATCATAGAGAGTATTAAGAAACTAATGTAAAGTGTATTGAGCCATAGAATGAAACTTCTCTCAAGCTTCCAGTAGACCTTGCTCTGTCAGTACTATTGGTAGCAATAATAATATATTTGTATGAGTTTGAAATGTACACGATATGGACATAGATTATTATAAATACAATTCACAACACTGATGAATAAAACTTACCTTCTAAAACATCACGCATCAAATATAAATGCAATGCTTTTAAATTGGCTCCATTTATTAATAATTAATTAAAGATCGCTCATAATTCTATCAAGTTCAATTGAAATCCATACTTTATTATATTTATTTTTGATAACACAAAATATATTAGATCAATCAGACACAATAAACGAGGTTTTAACATTTATATGACACACATACAATGATACAATGGACATGTTAAGGAATTTACGATTTCATCATTTTTGTCTTTGACTTTTCTTTCATTATATAAGTCAAAGCAAGTATTATTAACAATATGTTTAATCACCTGTAATTAAAACATGAACTCTTATCTAACCACGTATTTGTTAAAGAAATGTCCTTGAAATTAAGAAATGTTTAAGTAGAGCACACCTCGCGGTCGTTATGTTGTGTTGACCACGACTGAAATGTACTCTATTGTAAAGAAAATACTTTGTTTCGTAGTAATAAGCAGGCTTAAAATATCACTAGCTTTTCTTTTTTGAATTTTGCTATAAACCAATGTGAATGAACCTAATGTGTGTGTTTGAAATAAATACTTAAATTAAAATATTATTTTTTTTGGATCTATAGGTCGAGTATACATCAGTCAGTTACTACAATTCGAGACGTTCATCTTAAAAGTGTTAACAGATCGAGGAGTATATAAGACGATCGATACATCGTCCAGCATCATTGAACACACAACAACATATCTAGTAACAGCTGCACTAACAATAACTAATCATATATTAAAAGAACGTACAAGTTCACGAAATCAAGGATTCATTTTACAAAATGAAGGTGTGACGTTTAATCAACAATAATATTATTAATTATTTTATTTGTAATATATTTTCTAATGTCATATTGTTTTCAGTGTTTCATAGTGTGTTCGTTACTTGTGGTGTCGTGTTTGGCAGAGCCACCAGTTAATAACAGGTAACAAAACATTCAACTAACAATGAGAATAAATGCATTGAAATTGTTTTTCGATGTGAATATTTTCTTCTGACTTTCCTTTCTGACCACCTTCACTAATCAAAGTATAATCTCCAGGTATCTTCCTCCACAAGCGAGGAACGCGTCTCCCTCTCAGAGTTATGGTGTTCCCGGATTCAGTCAGAGACAGACTGAAACTGTCTTCAGGTAAGGAAATAAAAATGAGAATCTTTTACTAAATGATTACAAAACATGAGTTAGATTACACCAATGGAAAATGCTTTTATGCTTTCACATTTATAATTACTAAACATAAAAAACATTGTTTCAAATGCAATATACTATGTATTACAGAGGACGTCCTTCATCTGCCTACGGACCACCTGCAAGTATCCGGAAACCAAACTCTCAATACGGACTACCCAAAACTCCTTCCTCTCAGTATGGAGCACCGAACAACCAATATCAAGGACAAAAGCAAGCACCCACCGGCCAATACTTACCACCAACCAACCAGTATCAAGCTTCTGAGAATCAACATCCAGCTCCGAGCCAATACCAAGCACCAAAGGCACAATACTTGCCACCTGTAAACCAATACCAAGCACCTTCCACTCAATACGGTGCACCAGATCAGGCTGGATCCAGTGGTCCCTCTCAAGAATATGGAGCCCCTGGATTTGAACGAAGTATGTCGTAAATAATTGAATTTAATATGCTTTGCAAGTTTATATGTTTCAAAGTTCGTATACATGCGAGTGTTTTTAAATATATTCCCATTCTAATATAATAAATTATTTCAAGGTGTTAGTGATAATAAATATGACAAGCAACAAAGCAGACAGTACCTCCCTCCCAGTGCTCGAGGATATGATGATGGAAGCAATGGAGTGAGTTTAATATTAGAGAAAGTCTTATTATTATAATTAAAAGTGCTATAGCTAAGTCCTTTTAATAATAATCTTCACTAACAGGAACCTGCGAACTACGACTTCGAATACATGGTCCAGGACGCTCCCTCCGGCAACGACTTCGGTCACCGAGAGTCACGACGAGGGGACCGCGCTGAGGGAGTTTACTACGTCGTCTTACCTGATGGAAGGAAACAGGTAATATATAGTAGGAGGATGTGGTGTTGTTATTAACACAATAGAGATCATTAGAATGACTTATGACATGAAACATTTGTCACCAGACCGTTGAATATGAAGCCGACCAGGACGGTTTCAAGCCCAGAATCTCATACGAGGACGTCGGCGCCGGATCAGGCTACGACAGTAACAGACAAGCGGATTACAACAACGATTATAACAACGGACCTTATTAGAAGACTTAATATAAAGAAGGCTTGTTTAAGATGATTGTTTATCTTTATTTGATAGAGAGAAGGATCTTCTTCCCTTCCTCTAACTGATCTGTAAATAGTCCTTATTCTAAATGACGACAAGCAATGTTAATGGATACCGAGTGGTTGTGTATTTAACTTTAATTCTATTTGTGCCTTACTCTTATTAATATTATAAGGACCTTGAGGAGTCCAGTTATACCAAAACATTTCTTTGTGTTACGATTTTTATTTTTGTTAAAGATTGCGAAATGTTTTTTGTTAATAAATGATACTGCAAAGAACCCTAAAGTTTTTATTCTGACCTGAAATATTTTTTTGTATATATAGGGTTCAAAAGGTTGACCACCCTTATAACTTATTGAGTTTATTTTATTCTTACTTTTCAAACTATGTAACATATGGAGCTGTATTTAAATGTTACAATGAAAACTCTTATAACCGCATCTGAATTACTCTTATTTATATTTTAAAGACTTAGGAGTCCAGTTATACCAAAACATTTCTATGTTACCGTCTTTATTTTCGTTATGGATTGCGTAATGTATTTTCGTTGATAAATAAGTATGAAAATTTCTATCTTTTTTTCTTCATAACAATTAAGAGTAATTATAAATACCTTTTTTCAATAATAAATAAGCTCCTTAACAGTCATGTAATTTATCGATTATAAAACTTATGGCAGAAGCAGGTGTATTACATACAATAGAAATTAGAAAAATGTTTCTTTGAATCTAGTGATGTCGTCTTAATGGCTAAATTATCAGAAAAAATTATATATCGTTTGACTGAAGTCACATTTATTACAGTTTTTTATTATATTAGTATCAAAAGTAAATAAAAGTTGGCTCTTCGTGTTTTAAAGCCATTTAAGAAAATCAATACGTTGTATGTTTATTAAGTCGTTTTATTTCAAGAAGCATTTATTATCAGTTTATCTCTGTATGAATATCTTAACACCTTTTCACAAATTCATTTTTAATTACAAATATTTCGTTAAGTACATTTTAGAATCTCCTAGTTTCTTTATTTGTTGTAGTAGTAGTATATTTTCAATACTAAGTTTTTTAAAAGCCATTGCCTTTTTTGTTTGTCCAAACATTATGTTTTAAAGATTTTATAAAGTGCAGTCATTTAATGTCCCGCTTTGGTCTGAGTCTCTTCTGAGTGGTTGTATACTATTATATATTTCATTGGCATTGATTCAAAGGGAACCAAAGAAACGATGACTCAGGTCTCGGTGTCTTGTCGGTGTAAGAACCCTACAAGCATTCTCCTGTATAAGTTTGTTATACCGAAATACAACCGGCTTCTGGTAGAGAAATCAAATTAAAACAAAACTCGTGTCCCTTTTCTCCATTTTATAATTTCAAGTTTATAACCAATACCACAAAGTTCATTGTTTATTCATGATCATAATATATTAAGAAAATTAAAAAGATGAATCCCTAATAAGGAACTAAATCTATATTATAAGGTACTTCTATATATTTAATGACTAATCAATTTTTTCTTTACTTTTTAAATTAATATTTAAAATAGTCATAACAATCTAGATCTTATTAAAAATATGTACATATAATTTTTTCATTTTGTATATTACTTAAAATGATGTCTAAAATTTTCGAGTGTATTTATTTATATGAAACTAAGCTTTTTGGACACTGCAACGTATTTTTTTAAAATTATTTTTCAACTAGATAATTCCGACGTTTCAGTTCCTTTACAGTCCAGTCATTTTTTTTATTAAAAAGTGGATGTTTTTTGAATTTCATTAGAGATGGCTGGAATTTATTTAACACCTGGGACCCCTTAATTAAAAAAATATAAAATAATATGTCCGTAATCATACCAGAATACCTCAGTACAGACAGTGACAAATAAAAAGACTAACTGACAGACACATTTATCTCGTGTGCCCGAGATCACGGTTGCTGCAAAGGATCCGTAACTTGGGTATTATGTAGTAATAAAATAAAAAGGAACGCATTGTATCCAAATACCCTATTTTCATGTGTACTTACAAAGTAATGGCTATAGAATAACATTTAGAAAGTGGAACTATAAAAATTGTATTGGTAACATAAGTTTTTATGTATTTAAAAATAAAAAATGTAGTTATAATAGAAAAAGGATTTATTTGAGATTATAACAATCAAGCAATAAATTATTTCAAAAGTAAAATATAATATAACATATAAAAGTCGAAATTTAAAAATCAAAGTAGATTAGAAGAGTTATATATAACTAGCTTTCCGCCCGCAGCTTCGCCGCGTGGAGTTCGGTTATATCGCGTTTCCAAGAGAACCTTTCAAAAGTCTGGGATAAAAACTATCCTATGTTCTTTCTCAAGGTCAACTCTATCTCTGTACCGAATTTCATTAAAATCAGTTCAGTGGTTTAGGCGTGAAAGCGTAGCAGACAGACAGACAGACAGACAGAGTTACTTTCGCATTTATAATATTAGTAGGGATGTTTGGTTTGTCTTTTGTACATAATAAAAATAAAAACGAATTATTATCTTACAGAGTTATTATAATTTATTAATAATTATGAGAGAGTTAAATATACAAATAATACTAACGTTACAGGTAACTCAGGAACACTAACACATCTCCCCGCTATAAACAACTTGAACTGAATACATACCGAGTATAAACATATCTTCATTGATACTAAAACAATAGTTTGTGCCAATTATATAATATTATATATAAGGAAAAACATGTGTATTAACAATCACAGTAGAACATTATATTCACCTACAGAATAACATACATTAATGTTGTACATATTATATTATTATATATATAATTCTTTTGATATATAATATAAATCATATCCGTATAATGTTTCATTTAATACTATATATTGTTAATGTCTATTGGTTACAGTAGTAGTACATGTTGAGGTGAGGGTGGGTGGCGCTTATACAGCTCGGCTCATTGTTGTAACTGTAATATGTATAATATATTATTAGTATATTATCTTGTATTATATATATATATATATATATATATATATATATATATATATATATATCGGCGCTATCAGCTTTAATGACGGATGCGTTGTGAAAATAGTTTGAGCCTGTCATCAATTCTTATTAAAACTCATTACATAGTATTCATGATTATTGTTAAAAGTAAAACGAAATCAAAGATTGTTTAAAAGGAGAATAGAACTATGTTTAAATCTTGGTATAAATATGACGTCTGGACGCACGACGGCAGAATTCAAAGTTCAGTGAGTGCGTATCATTGAAGTATGTGATTATGAAGAACCTTCGAGAAATACAGGAACATTAAGAAGAATTAAAGTTTCATTTTAAAATATCATGGAACACTCTAAAAGAAGTGACATTTGTTACGTCAGCGAGGCTGGCGTCTCTCTCTTTAAAAACAACGAATTTGTAATAAATCCGATATATACATTTTAAAAATAACTGTGTTCGTTACATATATAGTATTGCACCCAGTATAGACAAATAGATTTTAATAATTCTGTTACTTACGCGTTAGTCCTTGATATATCTCTTGAATTTATCTCAAATCTGTTCTCGTTGATAACATAAGTCACTAATGCTTCGTATTTACCGACACCAGGTCCTACTGCGATCTGAAATTATAAACATATTACTTTCAGCCTTTCAGTCATGTAGTCTTCAACCACCAATGACTATCACAATAACACAATTTATAGTCACAATATTATTTTATTGCAAATTATTTGTCTATTAAAGAGGAGGAGGCTCATCCACCTTACATAATCCAGCCGTTATCTTAAGTATGTCTAGTAATTTTTTTTACTATTCGACCTATCGGATGTAACAACGCTGCTAACTTTTGGAAAGGGGTTATCAAAAGCGTGCAAAAAAACTATTTTAATAGTAAAGAACTTCAGGTCTTTTACTTCTTCCTACCTTAAACTGATAGTTCTCCCTGGCCTGTTTCACTCTGTTACCAAACCGTCCAATGAATCCGTCTTGATCGCGAGCCTCCACGAACGTTAATACGCCGCTGTTGGGCCTCGCTCGCATCACCCACGACACTGATTTGAGCGAGCGGACCGCACACACCGACCTGGAGATAAACGTACAGAATAACATTATTATATTATAGTCGTGGTAGCCTAGTGGTTAAAGGCCCGCCTCTCGAACATGAGGGCGCGGGTTAGAAACCTAGCAAGTACCAATGTAATTTTTCCGAGTCATATTATGTACTTTGTAAGACTATTTAGATACCACTGACTTATGAAGGAAAACATCGTGAAGAAACATGGACTTATAATATCAAATGTTAAGTTTGAAATCACAAACTTGCCTTGAGCGAGCGAGGTGATTAATGCTCAAACCTTCTCCATGTGAGAAGAGGGCTTTCAGCAGGCTGATAGGCTGATGATGATTATTACACAGAACCCTTATAGTTAAGTAAATTCTATATCAGTAAGTGTTTTTGTTCTACTATTATATATACGGATCGCTTCTCCTCAGTGAGATGATTGATAAAGTCCACGAGCGCGGCGGCCGTCCTCCTGAACATGACGTCATCGTTCGTCACGTTCTGCCACGACTGACACGAACACCAGTGAGCCTCCACACCCGCCTCGCTACACGATCTGTTCTTTGGAATCTATAGAACAACATATTATATAGTAATATATAACAGAATGATAGAGATCTAATCATATCACGATTACGAGCTTTGAACATCTTCTAGATGTACCAAACCAGAGCAGATACTTACTAGAAACATTTTAAAATAGTAACAACTTTATTCAGAAAATACACGTGTTTACTAAATAGAGTATGTATTGTGATTTACCATGTAGTTTTATCATAGTAACAGAATAGATCTTAGTTATACAATACTTACTAGTTATAATAAAAAAATGAGAACAAAAATAATATGAAGATTTGTAATTTCGATATTTTTATAAAAATCATATTTAAAGTTAATGTTTGAATAAAAATCCTATGTATGTATAGAATAAAACTTTAATGACACGAACTAAGTAGGGTTCGAACCTTCAACCGTAAAATCGCTTCCCAATTGTTTTCTAAACTGATCTATCATGTTAACTCGAGTTGATCAATGATATTATAATGTTACTGACCGGTTCCAACAGACTGAGTCCTCTGTTCAAATCAGCTCCTTTAACTCTGTATGTGTTAGTGAACTGCGTCAGGTCCAGTACATATAACACCGTAGTGTATATGTCGTGAGGTGTCATCAATACTTCCACGTTCTCTTTCAGATTCTTCTCCGCCTCTGTTCTCCTCTTCTTCAGTTTTTCTGGAAGTCTGATCGCCATGAGAGGTAATCTCTCTTCGAGTTTCCCTTGTAGGGTATCACGAACATTTGCGTACCTTATTTTAAGGTAAAAACATTATGTGGCAAGCTTATTTACTGATAATTCTTGAGGATCTCTTTTACGAGTCAAGTTTTAATTTAT
The DNA here is from genome assembly GCA_916720795.1 of Danaus chrysippus. Lineage (NCBI taxonomy): Eukaryota > Metazoa > Arthropoda > Insecta > Lepidoptera > Nymphalidae > Danaus > Danaus chrysippus. Next base: position 718,332 of record CAKASE010000068.1, read on the forward strand.
TTTTAGGTATATCAATTTAGTTGCTAAATCGTATTATATTAGCAAACAAATTAAATGACAATTATATATCAAGGAATGAATGGCAATATTAAAACATATGATATTTTCTTGAATAAATCTCTTAAACATTAACCCATAACGAAAAAATAAAAGGTATGAGGCAATTCGATGATTATTTATGAGTACTACAATTAATACAATTGTAATAAATTAAATATAATGTTGTTGTTCATTTGCTTTTCGTTTATTTGATTTAATTATAAAATTTACCTCGTTCCATGGTCCCCACGACAATTATCAAGTGTCCTCTCTACATCGGTCATGGAATCTTGTAAGATACTCCGCAGTGTCTTCATCAGCTATAGATATCATGTTGAAATCATCATGGGATATGTCAACTATAAACGTGAAAGCAAAACGTTTTCCATTTAGACGTAGAAACTGGAAAAAATACGAATGAAAAGATAAATCAGGAAAATAATATTTGACTTATAAAACTAAGCACCGCCAGAATAACTGAGTTCTTGTTGCAGATAAAATCTATAACGTATTATTGCAGTAAGTATTTCAATATTCTATATACTTAATTGAAAAATGATGATGAACCAATCAAAAATATACCTTATTAAATATAGTTTAGAGAATAATTTCCTTGCACCTGATCAGTAATATCCAACATGAGTTTGTACTGCGGAGTATCTCCCACGCAGTATTTGTTCAGGCTGCTTTTCCACCATTTCTTACCACCGTTTGACTCCTCCATATAAAACGATAACAAGTAATGATCCGCGGGTTGCTTCTTGAAACCATTGAATCTGTACTGGAATGTTCCTATCCAGGGCATGTCTTCGAAGAATGCTGTTCGGTAACTGAAATCATACATATTATGTTTAAGCATTAGAAAGTTTGTGATGCATTTTGCTCATTTGAAGCTAAAAATAATTTGCACTAGTATGGAATAAAAGTGTCGATTAATTAATTGTCAAGAAACGAACTAGAAGATAAAGAAGATTTTATCTATAATAAAGTTAATAATATAATTTTTAAGATCAAAAATCATTTACATTTCTCTTAATAATATCTGTCTTAATTTTTCTTATTATTAATGTTCATTCTTTTAAATATTTTCAAAGTTTAGGCTTTTTATTGGACATGGGTCCAATGTTTGTATATATGTACTTGTATGTATAATTTATCGAGTCCATACATCCAATACTATAAAAAAATTATAATAAACAACATACATAACAGAGTGAAGTGATTATTACTTCAAGATAAAGATAAAAAAACTATGATGCTCATAATTTTACCCCAAAATTAAGTACACCCTATCCACCAAGTCTCACCCTTCATCCTTCAGCTTATAGAATATGAAGGGCATGTCGTCCAAGGTTCTGCTGTTCTTCATCTTCTTCCTCACGTCAGGCAGTTCCAACTCCGTCTTGCCCGTCAGGATCGGGAACAGGGCGGCGGGCATCCCATCGCCTACTATGTTGTACCTTTTATATATGATATTTTTGAATTTTTCTAGCATTTCTAAGATTATTGGGGTCGGTATTTTAATTAGAATTCCTCAAGAGAAACATAAAGTAACGAAATGTAAAGTTGTTTACCATTTTGGATTTTGTTGTATTATAAAATTTCTCATTAAAAAGATGCACTTAAATTCAAGAAAAACAACAAAGAAAATTTACCCTGTAATGTGTCATTCAAAATATCATGATAGTTCTTGCATACCCATTCAAAATCGTAGCTCCCAATGTTTCCTTTAAAACTTTATAACTCTTCGGCATTTTTCGTATGAAACCGTTTTTGGAGGTATAGTCGAACCCCAGGATGAGAACGTTCAAGAAGTCACCTCTTCCTTTCGGAGGAAGTTTTGCGAGAACAGTGGAACGGAAGCCAAGAGAGTGGCCGATCCATTTGGATGGGAGTATACTGGAAAATATGAAAACATTACATCATTAGTAATCTTATAATAAGATTTACACTAGTAACACTCATTCAAAAGCGTCGCGTGAAAAGGCTGTTACAAATAAAATAAATAGCAAGTATAATTTATCCGAAAATAGTTTTCAAATAATAATATATCTTCTTCTTCTACCTGGCAATTTCCCAGCTTTAGCCAGGGTCTGATTATATGTTGTGAATAGTTCTGGCTAATTGTTTTTAAGACCGGCCGCCTGCCTGACATCAACCCTCTTTGGGAAAGCATTAATCAGTGATGTCTAAATACTCTTAGAAAGTACATATGACTCGAAAAAATCGCATTGGTACCTGTCCGAGCCAGGAAATAATAATATAAGTATATCTTGATCAAATTGTTATATCTCAAGGAACAGCAGTGATAGATTAAAGACTAAATATATATACTATAGACTAAAACGATTCGATACTATTATTGAAAAGTAATTTTAACTACCCTTTTTATATCTGTCCCCTTTAACACATAATCTCACCTGTCCCTATGTTTCCCTGAACACTTAACCTTCACATGATCGCTCTTAGTGAGAACATACTCGTTATCACCTCTGACCTCTTTGGGAGGACCGATTGTATATTTTTGATCACTCTCATATATTATGTCTTGGTATGAACATACTATGTTATCGGTGGTATTTAATATTTTAGGAACTACCTTACATTTGGAGCGCTGAAAAATATATTAATTTAAAAGGATATGATAATAATTTGCTTTGGTTTGTTTTCGTGTTAAATATCTAGGTATTAAATTTATTTAAAAAACTAATACAAAAATTAACTCACATAACATTTAACCCAATCCGTTCCCAAACACATAACCTTGGGTATGTCCTTATCAAACTGCGTGACTTCTTTAGAGACCATTCTCTGGATCCATATCCAACCGGGGTATCTCACACCCGGAGCCTTTGTCCTGTTTCAGAGATTGTTCTAATCGTCTTTCCATATATCTGGATTAAAAATATCAAACGGTTTCTCTTCCTAAGTTATTAATTCAGACTATTTAATAATAAAACCTACTTTAATAATATAGGATTTTACCCCATAAAATTATCAAGTTTAATCAATCATTAACCGATATTAATAAAATTATGTACAACGCTGTTCTGAAATTACAATTTCATTCCGAATTCTCATGTATATTAAAAGGTTTATAATTACACAATACAAATATAAAGTATATCGTACTTAAACAGAGATACATCAAAATAGATACTTCTACTTACTCAATAACAGGCTGCCTGAAATAGAAATATAATTATATAATTTATCACTCATTGACATACTCAAAATACGGGTGCATATAATAAAAACAAAGATTTAAATAATTTGTGGATACAAAAACTTTATAACTCTTAAATTTGTGACGCAAAGCTCTTGAAAATATCAAGTATAATGCTCATAGTATTATTATTAACTTGTAAATAGTATTAAATATGAATACAGTCTTAATTTACTAATTGATAAAAAAAGTTAGAATATAAACTAACCACAAATTAGGAATCTACGGTTTTTATTACAAATCTGTTTGTTGTTTGTAAAATTAAAGAAACCCCTTTTTTTAGCATCAGAATCTTTTTGCATTTCTTTAAATTAGTTGAAGAAATGAGATAAGGAAATTTAAGATATACATATGTAGGATAGCTACTATTAAGAATTTTTGTCACAATGGCTTCAATAAGACAAGAAGCTGTTAAAACTACATACCTCCTTTTAATATCGAGTTTCTGTTCCCTTTGTAAACTAACAGAAAGACTTATGTAGTATATTATAGAGGCGGCTATGAATACTATAATAGCTATTTGGTTCTTTCTCGACCGATACCATCGTTTAGGCATTGTGACAGACATCTGGAACAGATACATACATACATTAGGCTACAGTTACACATGCTTTAACTAAGCATGCTTGTTTTAAGCATGCTCCTGAATAAGCATGCTTAAAGCAAACGTTCCAGATACACATGCTTTTTCAAAGCATGCTTTTCTCGCTCTCTGTCAGTTCAAACAAAGATAAGAACAATCTTTTGCTGGCGATGCAATGCATCAAGAAGCTTAAATTAAATTAAATATTGAGAAGACAGGACTTGGGATCAAGTGCTAAATTACTTACAGAAATACGAGGAGACGACGTTTCATCTGTTGTAATTGACTGATCGGTACTGGCATGCTTAATAACCAACCTGTTTAGACGTGCTTAAAGCATGACCCGCGCCGCTACTAGTATGCTTAAAAATTATATGCCTGTCGATTATAAAGCATGCTCCTAATAATCATGCTAATTTTAAGCAACACTTGGACACACATGCTAGTAAACAGCACGTACTCATTTAAATGAAACTAATATTTTCGGATTTACTACGCGCTTTTTTATATTCGACTATAAACTACATACTCCCGACGTTTTGGCTACTTATCAGCAACCGTGATCACGGGCTGACGAGATGTGAGTGTCTGTCAGTCGGTCTTGTTATTTTACACCTACCGTCATCGATGGTGGTATGTGATAAAATTAAATATTCAGACCTATACTCGTATATAATAGGAGTCTGTTTGTAATTCTGAAAAAAACAGCTTCTTACTGAACACTTTTAAATATATGAGCGGCACATATTATGCTAAAATAATATTTTTTATAATACCTACCTGTTTGTTTCGTTTAGTCTCAAAAACGTTTTCTGTTAACAAAAACTGTATCCACATATTTACATTATCTCAAAAGTTTTTAAGTAACCTAGAGAAAATAAATATATTTTTCAATTATTTCGTTTTAACAACGAGCTAACAGAATCGTTAACAAATGTATCACATAAATTCTTGTTTTAGATATTTTTTATTGTTATTGCAAATTAATATTCCTTCAAGCATAAATAACATCATGTTTTAACATTTTACATAGAACCGATAATGGTCTTAGTGATATTTTTAGTTGTTTACTCTATTGAACTGAATTTGTGTACTACTAAAAGACTTGGGCCTGTCTAGAACTCACATTAATTCAATCTTGAAACGTACTTTGAAGGCAGCCTTAGAAGGTACTTTTCAAATTTTGATTAGTTAGAGAGAGGAGCTTGGACGGTGAAGGTGAGCGTATAACGCGCGTTAGATAGGGGCCCGTTAAACCTATGTACACCTGAGTCGCAAGTCCCAGGCACTGTTAAAGCTCCTCTCCCTGCAACGCCATGGACCCGGCACCCGCAACGTGAATACATGGAATGCTAAGAGGTTTTGTCTCATCGATAATTAGAAAGGTTACTATAAATACTTAAGTTACAATAAATAACTAGGAATAAACAAAATGTTCTTGATACATGTGAAGCAAAGCAATCGTAGCGTTTTAGTACCAACCGTGTTTTTTTACAATGGCACTGTTAAAATTTAATTTAAAGGTCAGATCAAATTTATATTGTTAAAAACCACCCTAGATTGACCTGTCATCCACGGTCACTTTTATAAAAAAAATAGAATAAAAAAGCCCCTGACTTTATAGGATATTCAGTTACCGAGATCATCTCTATTGACAGATGACCTGAGTCACCAGGATGGGATAATATCTAAGATTTTCTCAATATTGGTAATATTTCAAATAAAATAATATAAATTTTCAGATATACCATTCATTGTATTTTTTTTTGTCTAACAGATACTTTCATCTTATCGGCGCGTGATTACGGTTCCTGTAAAATAACAGAAACCTCGAAAAGTGTGAAATGAGATAAACAAACCGCGAATAAACTACATAAAGAAATGATTTCTTTCTACGTTCAGCCAGAGTTTTAAATTATAAATTAATAAATATTTATATATTGTTTAAAGGAGGTGAGATTATCATCGGTCTTTTATAAAATATTTTAAATAATGCATATTCTGAATTATTAAGAAAAAAATTGTAATATTTATGGAAGAACTTAACTTTTCCTTAAAAATATAATTACATGCTACCGTTTAATGCTTGTCATTCACCTATCTATAGGGAGATAAAATACTTGGAATAACATCTTCAGCCTCCAAAGGTGTCAGAAACAGTTTGCAATAAAATTAGCAGATCGTTCATTTATAAAGCTATAAAATGGAAAAGGGTAAATTATGGATTTTAATTTATGCAAAACAATTAAATAAAGAATAGTCTTCAAGGTCACTGAGAGATTTCCTAAAGCAGATCGCTCGTGAGAGACCTTGTTCAGTAATTACAACGCTTCTCAGTGAAAGTATAAGTATGGATAAACGTAGGTACTGTGAACTAAGATGAGACTGATCTGTAATAGAATTAATTGAACATATTTTATTACTAACATAATTTATTATTAATTACAGTATTCAAACCAATGATTTATCAATTATATTTTATGATCATTCAAATTATAGCTTCTTTATTTTTGTAATATTTTCATACTAATATTGTTTGCAATAGAAATAATATTCTACTGTCGTAAAAATAGCTTACGAGTTTTGTAAGAAATAAGAAAATGCGACCTTTTCATCTCCTCAGTCCGACATAAGGTTTTTGCAAATTATCGAAACTTTTGGAGAATATAGTTTAAAATAATAAAAAAAGTCGTAGCAATAAAAAAAATGGGTTTTAGTGAAATGAATGCTCGCGAAAGTCTAACATATTATTATTTACTCTTTTTTTTCATGAGTAATGTAGAGAGAGCTACTAATAATTAATTATTTACAAGTGATGACAAACATTTATTATTAAGCAAGTTGGATTGTTTTGTTTTAACCCGTAAGAATCAAATTTAACTTTCCTTTTCTCGATTTCAACTCAATAAAATTATGTCATTGAGTAAAATACCTTATTACTTGTATGCGAAGGAGAACAAGTATGTTTTACTATCGCGTTTCAAGTTATTTCAGCTCGAACGTGGGCTCTCTCGACCAGGGAATTACCACCTTCTCACAAAAAATCAGAAGACCACCCTCTCACAGAAGAAGAAGAATTATGTCTTATGGACAAAAAGTAAGACATTATATAGTTTGAAAATATTATTGAGATACCCTGAAGAAAATAACCAACTGGTATCAGGTTCTGGTCGTACTTCGAACAGCTAGGAAGGTGGCTATATTCAGTGGCTGCTCAAGATACACGGAACACACTTAGCGGAGGTTTTGAAATTTAAACCAGCACGGAATAGAGATTTATTTATTTAAGATTCACCAGTGGTAAATACATCAATACGTACAAAGGTATACAATTTTTATACAACTTAAAACTAAATGCATTACCTATTAAGGTGAATATCACTTGCAATGATAAAGTTGGAGATGACAAGCTTACGAATAATTAATTGTTGGTAAATTAAGCTTAAAAATGACAAGGATTAACAATAATAGTAAAAAAATAACATACAAATACAAACAAAATAAATTACTTGGATGTCAATTTTGACAATATTTTTTGTGAAACTTGTTTGATAAGTCTCCAAAAGGGTCTAAAACAGCACTGTGCTCATTCAAAATTTTACATAAGCGAAATACAGGTGAATTGCACCCTAAAACAGATTTAGTATGTAGTCCTAAGTCTATCTTGGGGAGTACCTAATACCCCAATATGACACTCCCTAGGACGGAGGAATGTGATAAAATGACGAAACTAATCTGTATATTATACAAGAATCACAGAAACAGAAAACTAGTTCACACAGTCTAAATTATTAAATTGCATAATATTATAAGCACTTAAGTTTCAATAAAAGTAAACGATAATAAATTTATGAGGATTAAATGAAAATAATGACATTAATGGATTAACACTTAAGTTAAAAAACTAAAATGAATTGACTTAAACAAAAACAAGATTTTACAGACTTCCAACAGCGTTTATTAAAAATTACATTATTCAATCTTTAACAAAAATAAAGATCGCAACATATAGAAACGTTTTGGTATAACTGGACTCGTCAGAATCCTTAAAATATAAGTAAGAGTAAGGTACAGATATAATTATGTAAAGTTAAATATACACACACTCGGTATCCATTAACATTGCTTGTCGTCATTTAGAATAAGGACTATTTACAGATCAGTTAGAGGAAGGGAAGAAGATCCTTCTTTCTATCAAATAAAGATAAACAATCATCTTAAACAAGCCTTCTTTATATTAAGTCTTCTAATAAGGTCCGTTGTTATAATCGTTGTTGTAATCCGCTTGTCTGTTACTGTCGTAGCCTGATCCGGCGCCGACGTCCTCGTATGAGATTCTGGGCTTGAAACCGTCCTGGTCGGCTTCATATTCAACGGTCTGGTGACGAGTGTTTAGAATTAATAGAAATTTCGACAAAAATGTTTTGCAAGGCCATTTAGTTTTAGTAATAAGTGACAAGAGTCCTGAATTCATTTCATAAGTCATTCTCATTATCTCTATTATGTTTATAACAACAACCCATCCTCCTACTGTATATTACCTGTTTCCTTCCATCAGGTAAGACGACGTAGTAGACTCCCTCAGCGCGGTCCCCTCGTCGTGACTCTCGGTGACCGAAGTCATTGCCGGAGGGAGCGTCCTGGACCATGTATTCGAAGTCGTAGTTAGCAGGCTCCTGTTAGTGAAGATTATTATTAAAAGGACTTAGATATAGCACTTTTAATTATAATAATAAGACTTTCTCTGATATTAAACTCACTCCATTGCTTCCATCATCATATCCTCGAGCACTGGGAGGGAGGTACTGTCTGCTTTGTTGGTTGTCATATTTGTTGTCACTAACACCTTGAAATAATTTATTATATTAGAATGGGAATATATTTAAAAACACTCGCATGTATACGAACTTTGAAACAGATAAACTTGCAAAGCATATTAAATTCAAATATTGGCGACATACTTCTTTCAAACCCAGGGGCTCCATATGCTTGAGAGGGACCATTGGATCCAGCCTGATCTGGTGCACCGTATTGAGTGGAAGGTGCTTGGTATTGGTTCACAGGTGGCAAGTATTGTGCCTTTGGTGCTTGGTATTGGCTCGGAGCTGAATATTGATTCCCAGAAGCTTGATACTGGTTGGTTGGTGGTAAGTATTGGCCGGTGGGTGCTTGCTTTTCTCCTTGATATTGGTTGTGCGGTGCTCCATACTGAGAGGAAGGAGTTTTGGGTAGTCCGTATTGAGAGTTTGGTTTCCGGATACTTGTAGGTGGTCCGTAGGCAGATGAAGGACGTCCTCTGTAATATTATATTGCATTTGAAATAATGTTTTTTATATTAAGTAATTATAAATGTGAAAGCATAAAAGCATTTCCCATTGGTATAATCTAACTCATGTTTTGTAATCATTTAATAAAAGGTTCTCATTTTCATTTATTAACCTGAAGACAGCTTCAGTCTGTCTCTGACTGAATCCGGGAACACCATAACTCTGAGAGGGAGACGCGTTCCTCGCTTGTGGAGGAAGATACCTGGAGATTTTATTAATATCGTTAATATATTTGAAAATGTGCAATACCTAAATAAGTAAGAAATATTTTAGAAAAACATATATGCCAAGTATTTTTAATTCTCTTTTTCTACTATACATAGTATATTTTTTAATGTTACCTGTTATTAACTGGTGGCTCTGCCAAACACGACACCACAAGTAACGAACACACTATGAAACACTGAAAACAATATGTCATTAGAAAATATATTACAAATAAAATAATTAATAATATTATTGTTGATTAAACGTCACACCTTCATTTTGTAAAATGAATTCTTGATTTCGTGAACTTGTACGTTCTTTTAATATATGATTAGTTATTGTTAGTGCAGCTGTTACTAGATATGTTGTTGTGTGTTCAATGATGCTGGACGATGTATCGATCGTCTTATATACTCCTCGATCTGTTAACTCTTTTGAGATGAACGTCTTGGATTGTAGCAACTGACTGATGTATACTCGACCTATAGATCTAAAAATAATAAATATTTTAATTTAAGTATTTATTTAAAACACACACATTAGGTTCATTCACATTGGTTTAAAACAATATTTAGAAAAGAAAAGCTTATGGTACATAGTGCTTTTATTTTTTAAGTCTGTTTATTACTTAAAAGCAATGTATTTTACGTAGAATAGAGTACATTTCAGTCGTGACCATCACAACATAACGACCGCGAGGTGCTCTACTTAAACATCTCTTAATTTCAAGGACATTTCTTTAACAAATACGTGGTTAGATAAGAGTTCATCTTTTAATTACCGTTAATTTAACATTTTGTTAAAAACACTTGCTTTGACTTATAAAGTGAAAGAAAAGTAAAAGACAAAAATGTAACTTCGTTAACATGTCCATTGTATCATTGTATGTGTGTCATATAAATGTTAAAACCTCGTTTATAGCGTTTGATTGATCTAATATGTTTTGTGTTATCAAAAATAAATATAATAAAGTATGGATTTCAAATGAACTTGATAGAATTATGAGCGATCTTTAATTAAATATTAACAAGTGGAGCCAATTTAATAGCATTGCATTTATATTTGATGCGTGATGTTTTAGAAGGTAAGTTTTATTCATCAGTGTTGTGAATTGTATTTATAATAATCTATGTCCATATCGTGTACATTCCAAACTCATACAAATATATTATTGCTACCAATAGTAATGAGAGAGCAAGGTCTACTGGAAGCTTGAGGGAAGTTTCATTCTATGGCTCAATACACTTTACATTAGTTTCTTAATACCCTTTATGATTATTCAAGTATGTAACAGACACTAAACTAATTTTTGTAACGTAATGTGTTTCAAAAACTAAGAACGATCTCTGCTGAATAATAAAAAACGAAGAAAAATAATTACTATCGCATTTCAAGAGAACTACTCGTTTAATATTCATGAAAAATGGAAAATATATAATAATGATACAAATAATTATTTACCTGTATATCGTAGACTATTTTGATTATTTTTTATCCCAATAAATAGAAGCACTCATTTTTATACATATAATGTAACAAGAGGTGGATTTAAACTACATACTGCTAGTTTATTAAACATTCTTCACAATTATTTGGTGATTATTTGAGTGAAGGGACTGTGCTGTAAATGAGGAACAAAAACGGTTATTAAATATGTCACATAAATTTCTATCCACCTCCTTGTGTGAAAAAATACGAATATATAGATAATAATATTGGAATGGGTGGAAAAATATTAATTAGAATTGTTTTCAATATACAATTACTTAAATTACCTTTTATTTACATCATTTTAGGATAGATGTAAGTTTAAATTAAAATTAGAATAAAACCTAAACTAAAGACAATCTGTATTGATTAAAATCAAAGATATTTTTTATGAAGAATATTTGACAGTTATAAAATAGTAAAATGAATGTCATCAGTGTCAACCAATCAAATGGACTGTATGTTTTTTAGTTAATAGCGCGTACGAATTCGTGTCTTTATTTTGATCTTCTTTTGATGTTAAAATTGATTTTTGATAATAATTGAGATCAAACTAACTTTATAAAATTATACCATAATATAAATGAGTGTCTTCTATATATTTGATAAACCGAAATATTCAATGTTTTGCAAGAAAGAGATTTAAGATATAATTGAATAAATGTAATTACTAAATTATTGGTTTAAATACTGTTATTAGTAGTGAATTATGTTAGTAATAAAATATTTTCAATTAATTCTATTACAGATCAGTCTCATCTTAGTTCACAGCTCGTTTATCCATACTTATACTTTCACTGAGAATCGTTGTAATTACTGAACAAGGTCTCTCACGAGCGATCTGCTTTAGGAAAGCTCTCAGTGACCTTAGATCCTACTTCATTGATATTAAATAATATATATTCTATTGATTTATATCAATACGTTGTTATTTTTATTTTAATATCAATAATTTACTTAAAGAAATGCAAACGAGTAGTCGATTGATTCTTTGGTAAATAATAAATATATTCTGTCAGCTATGGACTCTTAAAGAAAAAGCAGTAATATGTTGAGGTATTACAGAGTTATATTAATCAAGACTCGCTTTAAGTCTTCCAGGTCACTCGTCTCACAGACGCTTGTGTTTTCCGTCAGAGGGCGACACTGTTAGGACACACGAACACTCATATGAGATACAGAACAGTGACTAGAGAAAGGTTATGTAACTTAATAAGAGGGGATTATGAAATGTTTGGTTGTTGAAAACATTGTAATACATGTACTATTATATTAAACATACTTATAGTACTAAATATTTCCTTAATTAGGAATTATTATTATTTATAAATCGTTAATTAAAAAGACGTTAATTGATAGTTAACTATACCTCCAGTGAAACAACGTGAGTGAATAAAAGTGTCAAAACAATGTCCAGACATAAGTGTATCCTAAACAAGGCGACCTGTTGTATCATTAGCAATACTAGATTAATTATTCACGACTTCCAAGTCAACCTGATCAAAGTTAGGTGAAGAGTTAGGCGCTACACTACATTGAAATGTTTCGTTACTTTCCGTTACTCTCTATATAATCACGTGGCTAATATTTGAAACATCAAAGTATTGTGTAACAATGTATGTGACTAAAATAAAAGGTTGATAACACAATCAGTATTTTCTTCAACATATTCTTCAACCAGTAGCGATGATTAGGCTACAAGGGAATTTAAAAACTCCAACAGGAAGAGAAAAACTGTTGTACATTAGTAGAAGGAATAATTATGAAACGATTTCATTATTTTATCTCGTTCGTTTAAACTAAGATGTCCTTATCGTATACACTGAATATATTTCGTTATTTGTTCATAAAGAAATGATCGAAGTTGAAATTCATTCGGATTTTTTTTTCTCAGGTAACTATTTGGAGACCGCACTTTTTATTTTTTATCATCCCTTAATATAAGAAGATATACTCTATCCTCCTTCCTACTCTAACAATTTAATTATTTTTGTTACATTCAATTTAGAGTAAATTTAATCGTACATTGCATATTTTCGTAACCAACAACAAGACAAACAAGACCATAGCCTCATTACGTCATCACTGTATTCATTCACGTTTAATAAATAAATCCTATAGAATGGGACAAAAGAGCGAGAAACAAACTTATTCTAAGGACATACGATACATATGTGAAAAGTTACAGGCTCCTTAACATCCAGATAATAAGCACTAGTCGAAATAATATAATGGAAATTGATATAATATCAGAATACTTTTAACATGACTGAAGCTAAGACTTGCACAAATTTTAAAAATCATATAATTTGAGACGAGACCTATGTCCTATGACCTTAAGTATTTCTGACCAATACTACATCAATGACATCAATCTTGAATTTGCCAAACAAACTATACAAAATAAAGAAGTGCAAAAAGAATTGTTTTTTAAATAAGTGTAGAAACTATTGATGTAGCAAATCTAACATGTGTATATGTTATTTACAAGTGAAGTTTAAAAAATGGAAAGATTATAATTGATTAAAATAATGTTGTCGAAGTCTCCACAAAAAGGTGGATGAAAGTTGCAAGAGTTTAATTTAAAAATACAAAACCTGGCTGTCTATAAGTAAAACTAAGAAAACTTATTTAGCAGCGTATTTGTGACTCTTTTGTTTTCTCAACGTATGCAATTAACCTGTAACCCTATATTTAAAGATAAAAAATTTTAATTACGAAAAACGAAAACTTCAAAGTTCATTACCGCATTATTTATATAAAAAATACATTATACAATCTTTAACAAAAATAAAACGGTAACATAGAAACGATTTGGTATAACTGGACTCTTTAAAATCCTTAAAATATAAAAAAGTCAGTAAGTAAGGCACAGATAGAATTAAAGTTAAATCTTGAAAGTTCATTTCGGTATTATTTATTTACAACATGTAATACATCTTTCACAAAAATAAAGACGATAACATAGAAATGTTTTGGTATAACTGGACTCGTCAAAGTCCTTAAAGTATAAATAGAGTAAGGTACAGATAGAATTAAAGTTAAATATACACACACTCGGTATCCATTAACATTGCTTGTCGTCATTTAGAATAAGGACTATTTACAGATCAGTTAGAGGAAGGGAAGAAGATCCTTCTCTCTATCAAATAAAGATAAACAATCATCTTAAACAAGCCTTCTTTATATTAAGTCTTCTAATAAGGTCCGTTGTTATAATCGTTGTTGTAATCCGCTTGTCTGTTACTGTCGTAGCCTGATCCGGCGCCGACGTCCTCGTATGAGATTCTGGGCTTGAAACCGTCCTGGTCGGCTTCATATTCAACGGTCTGGTGACAAATAATTCATTTCATACATAAGTCATTCTCATGATCTCTATTGTGTTAATAACAACAACCCATCCTCCTACTATATATTACCTGTTTCCTTCCATCAGGTAAGACGACGTAGTAGACTCCCTCAGCGCGGTCCCCTCGTCGTGACTCTCGGTGACCGAAGTCGTTGCCGGAGGGAGCGTCCTGGACCATGTATTCGAAGTCGTAGTTCGCAGGCTCCTGTTAGTGAAGATTATTAACATACATATTATGGATCGAACTTTGATAATCAAAAGATATCAGATCGAAACTCTCATCGCTTGTAGGAGAACTCCGAAGATCTAATAATTGTATACCAAAAAAGTGAGAAGTGTTATCTACAATTCCCTGATAAAGCCACACATTGATTTCTTCATTGTAATTTGGGGGTCAGTTACAATTCTAACCTAAAATCTTACAAATTACGCAGAACAAAATGATAAAAGTACTTTTTCACTATCACTTTTTCACACCGTCGATAGAACTGTACAAAAAAATCAAAATTATGCAACCTAAATCAAACATATACATATTTATAACACATATATTTTGATTAAAAAGATACTATCTAAAAGTATTCATTCAAACATAACATTTACACAAAAATCAAACAAGCATAACTTAAGAAACAGACATAAACTCGATTTACCTAAAGTCAGAACCTTAAATTATGGACACAAAAATATACGTTTTGATGGAATAAAACTATATAATGATTTGCCAAACTACATAAAGGAATGTAAATGTTTGAATGCTTTTAAAAATAAACTTAATATATATTAAGTAGTACTAGTTATTCCATGTATCAAATATTAATGTATGTGTGTAATATTATTTAATCTCATGTAAGTGAACCTATGTATGTTCTTATGAGAATAAAGATCTTTAACCATAAACGCTGACAAGAGTGAGAACCAAGTTGAACAAAAACATCTCTGTAGGTTTTCAGATCGCAAGCTTTCAACAAGGATCCATAATGCTATTATTAAGTATTGCTCATTTATTAGTTATTAGTAAGCAATCCCACATTGGAACTGGTCAAGATGAGGACATTAAAATTTATCTGATATTAAACTCACTCCATTGCTTCCATCATCATATCCTCGAGCACTTGGAGGGAGGTACTGTCTGCTTTGTTGGTTGTCATATTTCTTGTCACTGCTGCCTAAAAGAACATTACAAACCATTAGAAAATATAAAACCATGATACACACACGCACTTAAATGATGTTTGAAATACATGTATGGTTGTACCAGATACAAAATATTTATTCAATAAAAATAAGATAAAACACAACATACTTCGTTCAAATCCAGGGGCTCCATATTCTTGAGAGGGACCATTGGATCCAGCCTGATCTGGAGCACCGTATTGAGTGGATGGTGCTTGGTATTGGTTCACAGGTGGCAAGTATTGTGCTTCTGGTGCTTGGTATTGGCTCGGAGCTGTATATTGATTCCCAGAAGCTTGATACTGGTTGGTTGGTGGTAAGTATTGTCCGGTGGGTGCTTGCTTTTGTTCTTGATATTGGTTGTTCGGTGCTCCATACAGAGAGGAAGGAGTTTTGGGTAGTCCGTATTGAGAGTTTGGTTTCCGGATACTTGCAGGTGGTCCGTAGGCAGATGAAGGACGTCCTCTGTAATATTATATTGAATTTTAATGGTTTTTTATATAAAGTAACTAGCTTTCCGCCCGCAGCTATGCCCGCATGGAGTTCGGTTATATCGCTTTTCAAAGAGAACCTTTCAAAAGTCTTGGATAAAAACTATTCTATGTTCTTTCTCATATTTAGTATAAGAGTTTTGTAATATCATAAACAAGGGGCATTATAAATAGTCACATGTGGTTTGATGTTTTTTTGAATATAAGTTTTAGAGATTAATATGTTTTCATGTATTTACTTGAAGGCAGCTTCAGACTGTTTCTGACTGAATCCAGGAACACCATAACTCTGAGAGGGAGACGCGTTCCTCGCTTGTGGAGGAAGATACCTGGAGATATTACAAGTAATAAATAAATAAGAAAGAAATATTTTAAAAATTTAAATATAACATATTGTAAGTTCTCTTGTTCCAACACATATATTTTTTTAATATTACCTGTTCTTAACTGGTAGCTCTGCCAAACACGACACCACAAGTAACGAACACACTATGAAACACTGAAAACAATATGACTTTAGAAAATATATTTCAAATAAGATAATTAATAATATCATTGTTGATTAAACGTCGCACCTTCATATTGTAAAATGAATCCTTAATTTCGTGAACTTGTCCGTTCTTTTAATATATGATTAGTTATTGTTAGTGCAGCTGTTACTAGATATGTTGTTGTGTGTTCAATGATGCTGGACGATGTATCGATCGTCTTATATACTCCTCGATCTGTTAACACTTTTAAGATGAACGTCTTGAATTGTAGCAACTGACTGATGTTTACTCGACCTATAGATCTAAAAATAATAAATATTTTAATTTAAGTATTTATTTAAAACACACACATTAGGTTCATTCACATTGGTTTAAAACAATATTTAGAAAAGAAAAGCTTATAGTACATAGTGCTTTTATTTTTTAAGTCTGTTTATTACTAAAAAGCAATGTATTTTACGTATAATAGAGTACATATCGGTCGTGACCACCACAACATAACGACCGCGAGGTGTGCTCTACTTAAACATCTCTTAATTTCAAGGACATTTCTTCAACAAATACGTGGTTAGATAAGAGTTCATGTTTTAATTACAGGTGATTTAACATATTGTTAAAAAAACTTGTTTTTACTTATATAATGAAAGAAAAGTCAAAGACAAAAATGTAACTTCGTTAACATGTCCATTGTATCATTGTATGTGTGTCATATAAATGTTAAAACCTCGTTTATAGCGTTTGATTGATCTAATATATTTTGTGTTATCAAAAATAAATATAATAAAGTATGGATTTCAATTGAACTTGATAGAATTATGAGCGATCTTTAATTAATTATTAACAAGTGCAGCCAATTTAATAGCATTTCATTTATTTTTGATGCGTGATGTTTTAGAAGGTAAGTTTTATTCATCAGTGTTGTGAATTGTATTTATAATAATCTATGTCCATATCGTGTACATTCCAAACTCATACAAATATATTATTGCTACCAATAGTAATGACAGAGCAAGGTCTACTGGAAGCTTGAGAGAAGTTTCATTCTATGGCTCAATACACTTTACATTAGTTTCTTAATACTGTCTATGATAATTCAAGTATGTAACAGACACAAAACTAGCAAGTGAAACGTAGTATGTTTTAAAAACTAAGAATGATCCTTGCTGAACAGTAAAAACTGAAGAAGAATTGTTGGTATCGCATTTCATGAGAACTACTCGTTTAATATTTGTGAAAAATGGAAAATATTTAATAATGATACAAATAATTATTTACCTGTATATAGTCGAGTATTTTGATTTTTTTTGTATCCCAATAAATAAAAGCACTCATTTTTACTCGCATAATGTGACAAGAGGTGGATTTAAACTAAATATTGCTAGTTTATTAAACATTTTTCACAATTATTTGGTGATTATTTGAGTGAAAAGACTGTGCTGTAAATGAGGAACAGAAACGGTTATTAAATGTGTCACATAAATTTCTATCCACCTCCTTATGTGAAAGAATACGAATAGATAAAAATTATGGAAGAGTGGAAAAATATTTATTAGAATTGTTTGCAATATACAATAACTTAAATTACCTTTTATTTGCATCATTTTAGGATAGAATTAATTTTAAATTTAAATTAGAATAAAACCTAAACTAAAGACAATCTGTATTTATTTAAATCAAAGATATTTTTTATGAAGAATATTTGACAGTTATAAAATAGTAAAATGAAAGTCATCACTGTCAACCAATCAAATGGATTGTATGTTTTTTGTTAAAAGCGCGTATGAATTAAATTCCTGTCTTTATTTTGATCTCCCTTTGATGCTAAGGAATCTATATATATAAAAAAATGGATTGCTGTTCCTTAGTCTCGCTAAAACTTGAGAACAGCGGAACGGATTTATCTTATCTTAGTCTTGAAATGTTCGTGGAGGTTCAGGGAAGGTATAAAAGCTGAAAAAAATTGATTCATTACTGGGAAAACCATAAAAACAGCCCTTTTCTATTTCCCATACAAACGTTTTTTTTGACATTAGATTTGACAACTAACTTAT
Organism: Danaus chrysippus; assembly: GCA_916720795.1. Lineage (NCBI taxonomy): Eukaryota > Metazoa > Arthropoda > Insecta > Lepidoptera > Nymphalidae > Danaus > Danaus chrysippus. The sequence goes on from CAKASE010000068.1 coordinate 736,760, forward strand.
ATGTCAATCATTCTGTTCGATTGAAACAGAAAAAACCTGATTATTTATGCCCTCTAAGACGAAATAGAGTTCGCCCGGTCAGCTATAGATATATTACTACTGACGAAATTAACGCGGACAGAGTCGCGGGCAAAAACTAGTATTTAATAATTATTGTTTAATACTTATTTTAATTCTTCTATCATTTTTGATGGTAATTGAGATGAAAGTAACTTCATAAAAATATACTATAATATAAATGAGCGTCTTCTATATATTTAAAAAACCGAAATATTCAATGTTTTGCAAGAAAGAGATTTAAGATATAATTCAGTCAATATAATTACAAAATGATTGGTTTTAATACTGTTATTAGTAATGAATTATATTCGTAATCAATTATTTCAATTAATTCTATTACAGATCAGTTTCATATTGTAAATAGATACTCGTAGTATCAGCTATGGACCTTTAAAGAAACAACATAAATATATTGAGGTGTTACAGAGTTATACTAATCAGGACACGCTTTAAGTCTTCCAGGTCACTCGTCTCACAGACGCTTGTGTTTTCCGTCAGAGGGCGACACTGTCAGGACACACGAACACTCACATGAGATGCAGAACAGTGACTAGAGGAAGATTAGGAAACCTATTAAGAGGGGATTATGAAACGTCTTCTTGTTGAAGAAATTTATATATTACAATGAATTACATACAATTTATATTAAATACGTCATTAGTGAGGAAAAGACATTAAGAAGAACAAATAAGTTGAATAAATCTATCTGAAACGGACTTGATCTTTAACATTATTGAATTATTAATTATTATTGTTTTTTACTCGATAATTAAAACAACGTTAATTAATAGTTCACTACCACTACAGTGAAGGAATGTGATGAGTGAACAAATATGTCTAAACAATGTCCACTGTGAGGTGTATCTGAAACTAGGAGACCTGTTATACCATTTACGCAGAATCTTCACGACTTCCAAGTCTCCCTGATTAATGTAGAAGCCATAGGTGTAGGGTTAGACACTACACTACATTGTAATGTTACGTTACTTTCCGATACTCTCTATATAATCACGCGTCTTATATTTTAAATATCAAATTATTGTTTAACACCGTATATGACTACAGTAAACTGTCAATACTGAAGTCAGTACTTACTGAAATCCTTGAACATATCATTCAATAGTGTTGATGAATAGGCTACAAGGGAATCTGATATTTCTAACAATTGGCTAAAACAATGTCTTCGAAGTATACACAAAAAGTTAAATGAAAGTTTTCAAGGGTGAAATTAAACAATAAAAAATAAAATCTGACTGTCTATAAATAGCTAAAAAAACTTATTTAGTACCATTTTTATGACTTTTTTGTTTCCTCAACATATGCAATTGGAAAAAATAATATAAAATATTAACTTAGTATATTAAAAATTAAAAACAAAACAACAAATTTTACCTCTATATGGTACTGAGTTTAAGGATGGGGGATGTCTGTGAAATCCTGGATGAATATTCTAGTTGGTATTAATTGTACAAATGTATCATATGGTCTAATAATTCAAAAAATTTACCGTTTCATTTAATGATCTCGTCTAAGATAAGTTATTTTTAGAATTAAGTTTCCTTACTTTATGCGGTAATTCCTTACCATTTTATTCTAACTTCTTAATATTTTGCATATATCAATATGACATCTATCATCTTCTTTCACAACCCGAATATTCTTGTGTCGCTACATATTACACGCCATTCTTTTGAAAAACTTTAGATAATCTTTATATATATATATATATTGAATACGTTTGAAAATCTATTTACTTATCACAAATCAAATACATATGTAGTTTGATGGGACCACATCACAACAGTATATTTTATAAACAGTATACTTTCTATGTTTTTTTGTATTGGAACAAAAACTTTTTCTATATAAGCCGAAATTATCACCCCTGTAACTGTTACTTTAAAGATTTCAGTAAAGAAAAAAATTCAAAGTTCATTTTCGTATTATTTATTTACAAAAATACATTACTCAATCTTTAACAAAAATAAAGACGGTAACATAGAAATGTTTTGGTATAACTGGACTCGTCAAAGTCCTTAAAATAAAAATAAGAATAAGGTACAGATAGAATTAAAGTTAAATATACACACACTCGGTATCCATTAACATTGCTTGTCGTCATTTAGAATAAGGACTATTTACAGATCAGTTAGAGGAAGGGAAGAAGATCCTTCTCTCTATCAAATAAAGATAAACAATCATCTTAAACAAGCCTTCTTTATATTAAGTCTTCTAATAAGGTCCGTTGTTATAATCGTTGTTGTAATCCGCTTGTCTGTTACTGTCGTAGCCTGATCCGGCGCCGACGTCCTCGTATGAGATTCTGGGCTTGAAACCGTCCTGGTCGGCTTCATATTCAACGGTCTGGTGACAAATAATTCATTTCATAAGTCATTCTCATTATCTCTATTGTGTTTATAACAACAACCCATCCTCCTACTATATATTACCTGTTTCCTTCCATCAGGTAAGAGGACGTAGTAGACTCCCTCAGCGCGGTCCCCTCGTCGTGACTCTCGGTGACCGAAGTCGTTGCCGGAGGGAGCGTCCTGGACCATGTATTCGAAGTCGTAGTTCGCAGGCTCCTGTTAGTGAAGATTATTATTGTTATTATTATTGAGGAGACTGATGGTACTCTTTAATGTTCAAAACGAGGCGAAGATATTAAACAGAAACAGAGTAATTTTGTATGGCCCCTTGGGAGTGTCAAAGGAGACTGACTTATCCCTCGAAAGGTGTTCCATATATTATTTATTTGAACTCATGACATTTTATAACTGTAACATCTTCTATATATATATATATATATATATATATATATATATATATATATATATATATATATATATATATATATATATATAGGGATATATATATATATATATATATATATAAATGGATTGCTGTTCTTTAGTCTCGCTAAAACTCGAGAACGGCTGAACTGATTTGGCTAATTTTAGTCTTGAAATACTCCTGGAAGTCCAGGAAAGGTTTAAAAGGTGAGTAAAATTGGAATAATTGCCGGGAAAACCCTAAAAACAGCCCTTTTCTATTTCCCATACAAACGTTTTTTTGGACATTAGATTGGACAACTAACTAATATGTCAATCATTCTGTTTGATTGAAACAGGAAAAACCTGATTATTTATGGCCTCTAAGACGGAACAGAGTTCGCCTGGACAGCTATACCTACATATATGTATTACTCTTGACCAAACTAACGCGGACGAAGTCGCGAGCAAAAACTAGTATTTATATATATTTGCAGATTTAAAAATTCAATTATCAGTTGAAACAAGCCAAGTTGAAGCTAACATCTTAAAAATTATATTAAACTCACTCCACTGCTTCCATCATCATATCCTCGAGCACTGGGAGGGAGGTACTGTCTGCTTTGCTGGTTGTCATATTTGTTGTCACTACCACCTTTGAGAAAATTACAAACGATTAGAATGATGTAACAAGAAACACAGAGACATGTAAACGAGCTTTGAAATATATCATTGTAGCTGAATCAAAATATTTGTTCAGTAAATATGTATTATCTCAAATCTAACATACTTCGTTCAAATCCAGGAGCTCCATATTCTTGAGAGGGTCCATTGGAACCAGCCTGATCTGGTGCACCGTATTGAGTGGAAGATGCTTGGTATTGGTTAACATGTGGCAAGTATTGTGCCTTTGGTGCTTGGTATTGGCTCGGAGCTGAATATTGATTCTCAGAAGTCTGATACTGGTTGGTTGGTGGTAAATATTGGCCGGTGGGTGCTTGCTTTTGTCCTTGATATTGGTTGTTCGGTGCTCCATACTGAGAGGAAGGAGTTTTGGGTAGTCCGTATTGAGAGTTTGGTTTCCTGATACTTGCAGGTGGTCCGTAGGCAGATGAAGGACGTCCTCTGTAATATTTTGTGGAATTTTAAACAATACTTTTTTTTTAAATATTAATTTATTTCAATGCATGAAGTTCCTGTTGCAGAGTCAATTAGAAAAGAAAATTTATGTTATCAATTTTGATATGTTTATTTACCTGAAGACAGCTTCAGTCTGTCTCTGACTGAATCCGGGAACACCATAACTCTGAGAGGGAGACGCGTTCCTCGCTTGTGGAGGAAGATACCTGGAGATATTATTAATAATTAATTAAATTATTATTCAATATATTCAAATTTGTAATACTGAAATTCTTTGGAAATATATAACACAATCTAATATACCCATTGGTAAATGGATTAAATTCTCTTCTACTATATTTTTTATTGTTACCTGTTATTAACTGGTGGCTCTGCCAAACACGACACCACAAGTAACGAACACACTATGAAACACTGAAAACAATATGACATTAGAAAATATATTACAAAGAAAATAATTAATAATATTATTGTTGATTAAACGTCACACCTTCATTTTGTAAAATGAATCCTTGATTTCGTGAACTTGTCCGTTCTTTTAATATATGATTAGTTATTGTTGGTGCAGCTGTTACTAGATATGTTGTTGTGTGTTCAATGATGCTGGACGATGTATCGATCGTCTTATATACTCCTCGATCTGTTAACACTTTTAAGATGAACGTCTTGAACTGTAGCAACTGACTGATGTGTACTCGACCTATAGATCTAAAAATAATAAATATTTTAATTTAAGTATTTATTTAAAAAACACACATTAGTTTCATTCCCATTAGTTTATAGCAAAATTCAGAAAAGCAAAGCTAGTGATATTTTCAGCCTGCTTATTACTACGAAGTAATGTATTTTCTTTGTAATAGAGTACATTTCAGTCGTGGTCACCACAACATAACGACCGCGAGGTATGCTCTACTTAAACATCTCTTAATTTCAAGGACATTTCTTTAACAAATACGTGGTTAGATAAGAGTTCATCTTTTAATAACAGTTGATTTAACATATTGTTAAAAACACTTGCTTTGAGTTATATAGTGAAAGAAAAGTAAAAGACAAAAATTATGAAATCATAAATTCGTTAACATGTCCATTGTATCATTGTGTATGTGTCATATAAATGTTAAAACCTCGTTTATTGTGTTTGATTGATCTAATATATTTTGTGTTTTCAAAAATAAATATAATAAAGTATGGATTTCAATTGAACTTGATAGAACTATGAGCGATCTTTAATTAATTATTAACAAGTGCAGCCAATTTAATAGCATTGCATTTATATTTGATGCGTGATGTTTTAGAAGGTAAGTTTTATTCATCAGTGTTGTGAATTGTATTTATAATAATCTATGTCCATATCGTGTACATTCCAAACTCATACAAATATATTATTGCTACCAATAGTAATGACAGAGCAAGGTCTACTGGAAGCTTGAGAGAAGTTTCATTCTATGGCTCAATACACTTTACATTAGTTTCTTAATACTCTCTGTGATTATACAAGTACATATGTAACAGACACTAAACTAATTTGTGTAACGTAATGTGTTTCAAAAACTAAGAGCGATCTCTGCTGAAAAATAAAAAACGAAGAAGAATAATTACTATCACATTTCATGAGAACTACTCGTTTAATATTTATGAAAAATAGAAAATATGTAATAATGATACAAATAAGGATTTACCTGTACATCGTAAACTATTTTGATTATTTTTTTTATCCCAATAAATAGAAGCACTCATTTTTACTCATATAATGTGAGAGGTGGATTTAAACTACATATTGTTAGTTTATTAAACATTCTTCACTATATTTGATGATTATTTGAGTGAAGAGACTGTGCTGTAAATGAGGAACAGAAACGGTTATTAAATGTGTCACATAAATTTCTATCCACCTCCTTGTGTGAAAAAATACGAATAGATAAAAATAGTGGAATGGGTGGAAAAATATTAATAAGAATTATTTTCAATATACAATAATTTAAATTTTCTTTTCATTTTCATAATTTTAGGTTAGATATCAGTTTGAATGGCAATTAGAATAAAACTTAAAACTAAAGACAATCTGTATTTATTTAAATAAAGAAATTTTATGAAGAACTAGCTGACCCGGCAGACCTCTTACTGCCTCAATCGATAAATAATTTTTTTTTATTTACTTCTTTGGAGTTTCCCTTGGAGCCATAAGTTTCCGTGTTCTGAAGTGCGACAGTTAGTTGTCAAATCTAATGTCATTAAAAACCGTTTGTATGGGAAATAGAAAAGGGCTGTTTTTAGGGTTTTCAGGAAATGAATAATTTTTTTTTCAGCTTTTAAACCTTCCCTGAACCTCCACGAACAATTCAACACTTAGTTAAGATAAAGCCGTTCAGCTGTTCTCGACTTTTAGTGAGACTAAAAAACAACAATTAATTTATATATATATATAGAGAGAGAGAGAGACAGATACTAGTAAACCCGTCGAACTCCGATTCGCCACCAGAAGGCTTTTATATAACATTTTGTTTGGTGATTAAAATATGAAGATTTTTTTTTTGTTTTATATTTGAGAAGGAAAATTTTTATTTCATTTCACAACTGTAATGAATTCATTTCGATTATAAAAAAGAAAGGTTATTTAGTTGAACCTCTCTAAGTAAATGAAAGTGAATCCAAAGTAGATACCGAATCGAAGCGTTATACGTGTCCGCTAATTATCCGTTTCATTGAAGTCCTTTGTAAACCACATTTTTTGTTTTTTGGTCTAACGTTAACACAAATAAAGCGGATGTTTTCCTAACTCGTGAACACGCAAAAATATAACGCCCATGTGAAAAACAATGATTTTCTAAATTTATCCCGCAAAAATTGGTTCGTTCGTTTTGAAGTTATAGCGTCAGGAGGGAAAACTGGACATATTTTTATATAGTAGATCTCGTACAAATATCTAATTGTTATTATTACGTCATTACATATCTGTCATTATAAGTCAATATCATGATGATGATTATATCTGTCATTATACGTCAATTGCATAGCTGTCAATTGTGTTTTGTTATTCCACGTTTTATAGTGACTGACGTTTCATGTCAAGTCCCACGGGAATGCTGTCAAACGGAATAAAAAGTATCCTATTGAATTTTACTGGCTCTAAACTACCTCCGTGCCAATTTTCAGCTAAATCGGTTCAGCCGTTCTTGAGTTATAAGTGGAGTAACTAACACGACTTTCTTTTATATATAGATATTTGACAGCAATAAAATAATATAATGAACGTCATCAGTGTCAATCAATCACATACTCAGGTTCTCAATTGCTCTGTACGTTTTTTTGTTTAAAACGCATTTGAATTCAATTCATGTCTTTATTTTGATCTCCTTTTGATGTTAAAGAATATATAATAATTATTTTTTAATTCTTATTTGAATTCTTCTGTCATTTTTGATAGTAACTGAGATAAAAGTAACTTTATAAAAATATACTATAATATAAATGAGCGTCTTCAATATATTTGAAAAACCGAAATATTCAATGTTTTGCAAGAAAGAGATTTAAGATATACTTCAATCAATATAATTTCTAAATTATTGGTTCTAATACTGTTACCAATAATGAATTATGTTAGTGATTATATATGTTCAATTAATTCTATTACAGATCAGTCTCATCTTAGTTCACAGCTCGTTTATCCATACTTATACTTTCACTGAGAATCGTTGTAATTACTGAACAAGGTCTCTCACGAGCGATCTGCTTTAGGAAAGCTCTCAGTGACCTTAGATCCTACATCATTGATATTAAATAATATATATTCTATTGATTTATATCAATACCTTGTTATTTGTATTCAAACGAGAAGTCGATTGATTCTTTGGTAAATAATAAATATATACTGTCAGCTAGGGACATTTAACGAAACAACGGGAATAATATGTTGAGGTGTTACAGAGTTATACTAATCAGGACTCGCTTTAAGTCTTCCATGTCACTCGTCTCACAGACGCTTGAGTTTTCCGTCAGAGGGCGACACTGTTAGGACACACGAACACTCACATGAGATACAGAACAATGACTAGAGAAAGGTTATGGAACTTATTAAAAGGGATTATCAAATGTTTGGCTGTTTAAGTCATTCATTTATAACTGAAAATGCATATTATATTAAATACGTATTTATAAAGGAAAGGACATTAACAAGAACATATATAAATCCATCTGAAACTGACTAGTACTATAAAATAATTGAATTTGAAATTATTGTTTATTAATTGACATTAAAATAACGTTAATTGATAGTTAACTAGCAGTTAAAGAGTGAAGCAACGTGATGAATGAATAAAGTATCAAAACAATGTCTAAATGAGAGATGTATCAGAAACTAGGAGACCTGTTATACCAGCTGAGCAGAATATTCACGACTTCCAAGTCATCATTATCATCCAAGTTAAAGATGAAGCCTTAGAGGGGATTTGAAAGTTCAAACAGGGAGAGAAAAACTGCTGTATGTTAGTCTTCTTCTACCTGGCAATTTCCCAGCTATAGCCAGGGTCTACCTTACATGTTGTGAATAGTTTTGGCTATTTGTTTTTACGACCGGCCGCCTGCCTGACTTCAACTCTCTTTAGGAATCAGCATTAATTTTTATTTATTCTGTTACTCATACTTTGTGTATTTTTTGCATATCATTGAAAATCTAAAAACCAAACATTATAATAAATTTCATTGTAGTTCCTTATCCCTTTTGCTTAGAATAGAGAGTGTACTTATTTTTTTATAAACTATTAGTTATTATTATTTCAGTTTTCAAAACCAAGGACTCAATTATATCATCGTGTTACTTTTTGCTCTTTTTATAATCATTTAAGTTGGATAGCATCTTAGGTACAAAAACGAAGTTTATAAATACTTTAAAGCATTAAGACATTAGTATGAAAACAAGCAAGCGGAAAATTTAAAGTATTAAAAACAAATACTGAGACTGAATTTCGAAATGTAATGTTTTATGCAAAACTCATGCGCATCCAGTAGTGTAAAGAACTTGTGTTATATTGTTTGATGGTAATGCCGAAGATGTTTCAGGTCCACAAAGTGAATACTGCTGTATGTAAATGTGACCAACATAGACTCATTCCGTTAGCACTGTGTTTATTCACGTTTCGTTATTAAATCCTGCAAAATGGGATAAAAGAGGTAGAAAGAAACTTATTCTAAGGGCATTCGATAAATATGTGAAAAGCTATGGGCTCCTTAAGCACTAATCGAAATAATAACATGGAACATGTTCAGGTGACTTTCAACATAACTGAAGCTTATAATAGAGAAACAATGAGAACATGCCTCTTCATAAACTTAACGGACCTGACGTGCACATCAGTTAAATGTCATACAAATTTGGACGTGACCTATGTGCCAGGTGACATAAAAATTTCTTCGAGTTCTGACCAATTCTATGTTAAAGACAGCAATAAAACAATCCATAATATACCAAACAAGAACTGAAACACTACAGAAGGCCAAAACGAATTTATTTTTTATATGTGTAGAAACTATTTCTACAGTGAATCTGAATAACGTAGGTGTTTTTTAAAGGTAAAATTTTGATGCTGAAAAGGCTAAAACAATCTTCTCAAAGTTTGCACAGGAAGGTGATTAAAGTTTGCAGGAACCAAATTAAAAATATACAAAACCTGTCTGTCTATAAGTGTGATGCCAAGAAAGCCTGGATGAATAATCAAGCTGGTATTAGAAGTGCAAGTTTATCATTAAGTTTAATGATTGAAAAGTTTATGGTCTCATTTAATATACGTTATATTTTAGAATTTAGATTCCTTTCAAATGTACATATATGGTAACTTGTTAGCAGTAAATTTCTTTCTTTCGTTTTAATAGAGCCTAGGTACTTTTAAAGGTGGTAGAGCCTAGCTGTAGTCAGTTACTACAGCTCAAACATGGGCTGGCTCGACCGGGGAAGTACCACCCTCTCATAGAAGATCGGCGTGAAGTAGCCTTTAGTGGCTGCGTTTCGTCCGATGAGTGAGAGAGCCGGTTGCCCTTTCCCTATTCCCACCCTTTCCTACCATTTCCTTTTTCCCACCTCTCCCTATCCCTAAAAAAACAAGGTTGGCAACGCATCCGCAACGATGTTGTGGATGTCCATGGGCGACGGTAACCACCTTCCATCAAGTGGGCCGTCTGCTCGTTTGCCACCTTTCACATAAAAAAAAAATAATAAAAAAAAAAAAATATTTTGTATATAACAGTATGACATCTATCTTCTTCCTACATATAATCCGAATATTCTCGTATCGCTATACATTAGATGCCATTCCTCTGAAATACGTTAGATAGTAATCTTTATATGTACATTGAGTACTTTTGAGAATACATTTGCTTTCCATACCTGTAAACGATTTGATAAGACTACATCAAAATATTATATTTTAGTTCTATAATTTTTTTTATGTTTTGCAACTTAAACCTTTTTCTATGTAAGCCGAATTTATAACCCCTGTAGCCCTATATTTAAAGATAAGGAATTTCAGTTAAGAAAAAGAAAAATCTTCAAAGTTCATTTCGGTATTATTTATTTACAATATGTAATACATCTTTAACAAAAATAAAGATGATAACATGGAAATGTTTTGGTATAATTGGACTCCACAATGGCCTTAAGTATAAATAAGAGTAAGGTACAGATAGAATTAAAGTTAAATATACACACACTCGGTATCCATTAACATTGCGTGTCGTCATTTAGAATAAGGACTATTTACAGATCAGTTAGAGGAAGGGAAGAAGATCCTTCTCTCTATCAAATAAAGATAAACAATCATCTTAAACAAGCCTTCTTTATATTAAGTCTTCTAATAAGGTCCGTTGTTATAATCGTTGTTGTAATCCGCTTGTCTGTTACTTGTCTTGTCTGATCCGGCGCCGACGTCCTCGTATGAGATTCTGGGCTTGAAACCGTCCTGGTCGGCTTCATATTCAACGGTCTGATAACAAATAATTCATTTCATAAATCATTCTCATGATCTCTATTGTGTTCATATCAATAACCCATCCTCCTACTATATATTACCTGTTTCCTTCCATCAGGTAAGACGACGTAGTAGACTCCCTCAGCGCGGTCCCCTCGTCGTGACTCTCGGTGACCGAAGTCATTGCCGGAGGGAGCGTCCTGGACCATGTATTCGAAGTCGTAGTTCGCAGGCTCCTATTAAAGAAGGTTATAATTGTTATTATTATTAGGGAGACTGATGGTACTCTTTAATGTTTAGTACAAGGCGTAGATAGTAAACAAAAACATAAACTAATTTTGTTTTGCCCCTTGAAAGTGTCAAAGGTGACTGAGTTATCCCACTAAAGGTATTCTATATATATTTATTTCAACTCATGACATCTTATAAGTGTACCATATTTATTCAATTATCGGTTGAAACAAGCCAAGTTGAAGCTAACGCCTTAAAAATTATTATTCAATATTAAACTCACCCCATTGCTTCCATCATCATATCCACGAGCACTGGGAGGGAGGTACTGTCTGCTTTGTTGGTTGTTATATTTGTTGTCACTACCGCCTATGAGAAAATTACAAACCATTAGAATGATGTAACAAGAAACACAGAGACATGTAAACGAGCTTTGAAATATATAATTGTAGCTGAATCAAAATTTTTCTTCAGTAAATATTATCTCAAATCTAACATACTTCGTTCAAATCCAGGAGCTCCATATTCTTGAGAGAGACCATTGGATCCAGCCTGATCTGGTGCACCGTATTGAGTGGAAGGTGCTTGGTATTGGTTTACAGGTGGCAAGTATTGTGCCTTTGGTGCTTGGTATTGGCTCGGGGCTGGATGTTGATTCCCAGAAGCTTGATACTGGTTGGTTGGTGGTAAGTATTGGCCGGTGGGTGCTTGCTTTTGTCCTTGATGTTGGTTGTTCGGTGCTCCATACTGAGAGGAAGGAGTTTTGGGTAGTCCGTATTGAGAGTTTGGTTTCCGGATACTTGCAGGTGGTCCGTAGGCAGATGAAGGACGTCCTCTTTAATAGTACATATATAGGCATTTTAACAATGTTTACATAAAGTAATAATTTATCTAAAAATAATAATAATAGGAATCTACGTAATCTTTTGTAATCAATTAGAATAAAAGTTGATATAATTATTATGATTCATTTATTTACCTGAAGACAGCTTCAGTCTGTCTCTGACTGAATCCGGGAACACCATAACTCTGAGAGGGAGACGCGTTCCTCGCTTGTGGAGGAAGATACCTGGAGATATTATTAATAATGAAATTAATATTTAATATATTCAAATTTGTAATATTCAAATCCTTTGGAAATATTTTAGACAATGAAATATATCTATAGATAAATTCTTTATATATTCTTTTCTTACTATATTTTTTAATGTTACCTGTTATTATTAACTGGTGGCTCTGCCAAACACGACACCACAAGTAACGAACACATTATGAAACACTGAAAACAATATGACATTAGAACATATATTACAAATAAAATAATTAATAATATTATGGTTGATTAAACGTCACACCTTCATTTTGTTAAATGAATCCTTGATTTCGTGAACTTGTACGTTCTTTTAATATATGATTAGTTATTGTTAGTGCAGCTGTTACTAGATATGTTGTTGTGTGTTCAATGATGCTGGACGATGTATCGATCGTCTTATATACTCCTCGATCTGTTAACACTTTTAAGATGAACGTCTTGAATTGTAGCAACTGAGTGATGTTTACTCCATCTACAGATCCAAAAATAATAAATATTTTAATTTAAGTATTTATTTAAAACACACACATTAGGTTTACATTGGTTTAAAACAATATTTAGAAAAGAAAAGCTTATGGTACATAGTGCTTTAATTTTTTAAGTCTGTTTATTACTAAAAGAAATATATTTTACGTATAATAGAGTACATTTCAGTCGTGACCAACACAACATAACGACCGCGTGGTATGCTCTACTTAAACATCTCTTAATTTCAAGGACATTTCTTTAACAAATACGTGTTAGATAAGAGTTCATGTTTTAATTACAGGTGATTTAACATATTGTTAAAGAAACTTGTTTTGACTTAAATAGTGAAAGAAAAGTCAAAGACAAAAATGTAAATTCGTTAATATGTCCATTGTATCATTGTATGTGTGTCATATAAATGTTAAAACCTCGTTTATTGCGTTTGATTGATCTAATATATTTTGTGTTATCAAAAATTAATATAATAAAATATGGATTTCAATTGAACTTGATAGAATTATGAGCGATCTTTAATTAATTATTAACAAGTGGAGCCAATTTAATAGCATTGCATTTATATTTGATGCGTGATGTTTTAGAAGGTAAGTTTTATTCATGAGTGTTGTGAATTGTATTTATAATAATCTATGTCCATATCGTGTACATTCCAAACTCATACAAATATATTATTATTGCTACCAATAGTGATGACAGAGCAAGGTCTACTGGAAGCTTGAGAGAAGTTTCATTCTATGGCTCAATACACTTTACATTAGTTTCTTAATACACTCTATGATTATTCAAGTACATATGTAACAGACACTAAACTAATTTTTGTAACGTAATGTATTTGAAAAACCAAGAACGATCTCTGCTGAATAATAAAAAACGATGAAGAATAATTACTATCGCATTTCAAGAGAACAACTCGTTTAATATTCATGAAACATGGAAAATATATAATAATGATACAAATAAGGATTTACCTGTATATCGCAGACTATTTTGATTATTTTTTTTATCCCAATAAATAGAAGCACTCGCATGATGTGACAAGAGGTGGATTTAAACTACATACTGCTAGATTGTTAAACATTTTTCACCATTACTTTGTGATTTTATAAGTAAAAAGACTGAATTGTAAATGAGGAATAGAAACGGTTATTAAATGTGTCACATAAATTTCTATCCACCTCCTTGTGTAAAAGAATACGAATAGATAGATAAAAATAGTGGAATGTGTGGAAAAATATTAATAAGAATTGTTTTCAATATACAATAACTTAAATAACCTTTCATTTGCATCATTTTAGGATAGATATAAGTTTAAATTAAAATTAGAATAAAACCTAAACTAAAGACAATCTGTATTTATTTAAATTAAAGATATTTTTATGAAGAATATTTGACAGCAATAAAATAGTAAAATGAACGTTATCACTGTCAACCAATCAAATGGATGTGGGTTTTTTTTGTTAAAAGCGCGTATGAATTAAATTCGTGTCTATATTTTGATCTCCTTTTGATGTTAAAGAATATGTAATAATAATTTTTTAATACTCATTTGAATTCTTCTGTGATTTTTTCATAATAATTGAGATAAAACTAACATTATAAAATTATACCATAATATATGTAGATGAGCGTCTTCTATATACATATTTGAAAAACCGAAATATTCAATATTTTGCAAGAAAGAGATTTAAGATATAATTCAATCAATATAATTACTAAATGATTGGTTTTAATACTGTTATTAGTAATGAATTAAGTTAGTAAGCATATATTTTCAATTAATTCTATTACAGATCAGTCTCATCTTAGTTCACAGCTCGTTTATCCATACTTATACTTTCACTGAGAATCGTTGTAATTACTGAACAAGGTCTCTCACGAGCGATCTGCTTTAGGAAAGCTCTCAGTGACCTCAGATCCTACTTCATTGATATTAAATAATATATATTCTATTGATTTATATCAATACGTTGTTATTTGTATTTAAATATCAATAATTTATTTAAAGAAATGCAAACGAGAAGTCGATTGATTCTTTGGTAAATAATAAATATATACTGTCACTTATGGACCTTTAAAGAAAAAACAGTAATATTGGGGGAAGTTACAGAGTTATACTAATCAGGACTCGCTTTAAGTCTTCCAGGTCACTTGTCTCACAGACGCTTGAGTTTTCCGTCAGAGGGCGACACTGTCAGGACACACGAACACTCACATGAGATACAGAACAATGACTAGGGAAAGGTTATGTAACTTATTAAAAGGGGGTTATAAATTGTTTGGTTGTTGAAGACGTTATAATAAATTGATTTTATTAAACATACTTATGAACAATATAAACTAAGGAATGAAAATTTACATACCATATAGATTGAATAAATCTATCTGAAACTTATAATTTAAAATAATTGAATTCTAAATTATTGTTTATTAATCGATAATTAAAACGACGATAATTAATAGTTAACTATCATTCCAGTAAATCAAAATGATGAGTGAATGAATTTGTTAAAACAATATCCATAGGTATATGAGGTGTATCCGAAACTAGGAGACCTGTGAGACCATAATATGACTTCCAAGTCATCTTAGTTAAAGTAGAAACCTTAAATGTGTAGTGTTAGTCACTACACTACATTGTTATGTTTCAATACTTTCCGATACTCTCTATATAATCAAGCGTCTTATATTTGAAATATGAAAATGATTGTGTAACAGCGTATGTGACTTAAACTGTCAATATCAAAATCAGTATTGCTTTAAACATATCTTTATTAGTAGTAACGATTATGGCACAAGGTAATCTGTAATTTCTAACGTACGTTAGTAAGAAGAAATAATTATAAAACGATCTCAATTTTTTTCCATCCTTTTAAACTTAGCCAGACGGTTGAAAGAAGTAAGAAAAGAAAAGTAATTATTATAATTTTTCAAGAATTGTCAAAAGATCATCCCTTATATATTGTCATTAGTTTTTATTTAAATAGACAAGGTTTTTCTATGAAATTATATGTTAGCTCAAAAAAGTGTCCAAAAAGTTTCTTTGACCATTTCATTAAAGTATAGAAAAAACTTATGTTTTGTTTGTTTACTTCTCAACCTAAAACATAAGACAATTTTTATAAATGATTTTATTGCCGCGACCTACGAGTACGTTCAGAAGTTCTTCCTGATGAGAGTTGATCTTTGTTATAATTGCAAAATAATTCAAGAAACTCTATTCTTCACTTGACTACTCTTTTAATCGAGATGTCCTTATCTTATACACTTAATATATTTCATTATTTTGTCATAAAGAAATGATCGAAATTTAAGTTCATTCGGAACCCTTTTTTTCCAGGTAACTATTGGGGGACCACACTTTTTATTTTTTATCGTCTTTCCTACTCCTAACAATTTAGTTAATTTTTGTTACTTTCAATTTAGAGTAACTTAAATCGTACATTGCATATCTTCGTAACGAACAACAAGACCATAGCCTCATTACGTCAGCACTGTATTCATTCACGTTTTCTAAACAAATCCTGCACATTGGCACAAAAGAGCTAGAAGGAACTTATTCTTAGGACATTAGAAAAATATATGAAAAGCTACAGGCTCCTTAACATCAAGATAATAAGCACTCATCGAAATAATATTATGGAAATTGAGTTAATATCAAAATACTTTCGACATGACTGAAGCTAAGACGTGCACACCTGTTAAAAATCATACAATTTGAGACGAGACCTATATGGACACATAAGTATTTCTGACCAATACACCAACGACAGCAATCTTAAATATGCCAAAAAAAAACTAAACAAACAGAAAAAATTAAGAAGTCCAAAAAGAATTGGTTTTTAAATAAGTGTAGAAACTATTGATGTAGCAAGTGTAACATTTTAAAAATGGAAAGGCTATAATTGATTAAAACAATGTTGTCGAAGTCTCCACAAAAAGGTGGATGAAAGTTTGCAAGAGTTTAATTTAAAAATACATAACCTGGCTGTCTATAACTAAAACTAAGAAAACTTATTTAGCAGCGTATTTGTGACTCTTTTGTTTCCTCAACATATGCAATTAACCTGTTACCCTATATTTAAAGATAAAAGATTTTAAATACGAAAAACAAAAACTTCAAAATTCATTACCGCATTATTTATTTACAAAAATAAATTACTCAATCTTTAACAAAAATAAAGACGGTAACATAGTAATGTTTTGGTTTAACTGGACTCGTCGGAATCCTTAAAATATAAATAACAGTAAGGCACAGATAGAATTAAAGTTAAATATACACACACTCGGTATCCATTAACATTGCTTGTCGTCATTTAGAATAAGGACTATTTACAGATCAGTTAGAGGAAGGGAAGAAGATCCTTCTCTCTATCAAATAAAGATAAACAATCATCTTAAACAAGCCCTCTTTACATTAAGTCTTCTAATAAGGTCCGTTGTTATAATCGTTGTTGTAATCCGCTTGTCTGTTACTGTCGTAGCCTGATCCGGCGCCGACGTCCTCGTATGAGATTCTGGGCTTGAAACCGTCCTGGTCGGCTTCATATTCAACGGTCTGGTGACAAATAATTCATTTCATAAGTCATTCTCATGATCTCTATTGAGTTCATAAAAACACCACATCCTCCTACTGTATATTACCTGTTTCCTTCCATCAGGTAAGAGGACGTAGTAGACTCCCTCAGCGCGGTCCCCTCGTCGTGACTCTCGGTGACCGAAGTCGTTGCCGGAGGGAGCGTCCTGGACCATGTATTCGAAGTCGTAGTTCGCAGGCTCCTGTTAGTGAAGATTATTATTATTAAAAGGACTTAAAAATAATACTTGAACGAAGAGTATTTATAATACGAGGAAATAAAAAGAGATGTGGTCATAAAAAAATATATATGTTAGATAATGAGTATTGTATTATTTCAACTTACCCCATTGCTTCCATCATCATATCCACGAGCACTGGGAGGGAGGTACTGTCTGCTTTGTTGGTTGTCATATTTGTTGTCACTACCACCTTGAAAGAGTTTTATATATTAGAATTTAAATATAGTACGAAACACATGCATGGATTCAAACTTTGAGAATTATATAATTAAAATCTCAAATACAACATACTTCGTTCAAATCCAGGAGCTCCATATTCTTGAGAGGGACCATTGGATCCAGCCTGATCTGGTGCACCGTATTGAGTGGAAGGTGCTTGGTATTGGTTTACAGGTGGCAAGTATTGTGCCTTTGGTGCTTGGTATTGGCTCGGAGCTGGGTGTTGATTCCCAGAAGCTTGATACTGGTTGGTTGGGGGTGAGTATTGACCGGTGGGTGCTTGCTTTTGTCCTTGATATTGGTTGTTCGGTGCTCCATACTGAGAGGAAGGAGTTTTGGGTAGTCCGTATTGAGAGTTTGGTTTCCGGATACTTGCAGGTGGTCCGTAGGCAGATGAAGGACGTCCTCTGTAATATAATATCGAATTTTATACAAGACTTTTTATATTAAGTAATTATTTATATTTAAAAGCATTACGTTCATGTTGCAAAGTTAATTATAAAGAAAATCGATCTAATCAATTTTGATTTGTTTTTTTTACCTGAAGACAGCTTCAGTCTGTCTCTGACTGAATCCGGGAACACCATAACTCTGAGAGGGAGAAGCGTTCCTCGCTTGTGGAGGAAGATACCTGAACATATTATTAATATTGTTAATATATTTGAATATATTAAATAAGTAAGGAATATTTTAGAAAAACATATATGCCAAATATTTTTAAATTGTCCTTTTCTAATATACATTAATTTTATTGTTACCTGTTATTAACTGGTGGCTCTGCCAAGCACGACACCACAAGTAACGAACACACTATGAAACACTGAAAACAATATGACATTAGAACATATATTACAAATAAAATAATTAATAATATTATTGTTGATTAAACGTCACACCTTCATTTTGTTAAATGAATCCTTGATTTCGTGAACTTGTCCGTTCTTTTAATATATGATTAGTTATTGTTAGTGCAGCTGTTACTAGATATGTTGTTGTGTGTTCAATGATGCTGGACGATGTATCGATCGTCTTATATACTCCTCGATCTGTTCATACTTTTAAGATGAACGTCTTGAATTGTAGCAACTGACTGATGTGTACTCGACCTATATATCTAAAAATAATAAATATTTTAATTTAAGTATTTATTTAAAACACACACATTAGGTTCATTCACATTGGTTTATAGCAAATTTCAGGAAAGAAAAGCTAATGATATTTTAAGCCTGCTTATTACTACGAAACAAAGTATTTTCTTTACAATAGAGTACGCTTCAGTCGTGACCAACACAACCTAACGACCGCGAGGTGTGCTCTACTTAAACATCTCTTAATTTCAAGGACATTTCTTCAACAAATACGTGGTTAGATAAGAGTTCATGTTTTAATTACAGTTAATTCGACATATTGTGAAAGAAACTTCCTTTTACTTATACATATAATGAAAGAAAAGTCAAAGACAATAATGTTGAAATCATAAATTCGTTAACATATCCATTGTATCATTGTATGTGTGTTATATAAATGTTAAAACCTCGTTTATTGCGTTTGATTGATCTAATATATTTTGTGTTATCAAAAATAAATACAATAAAGTAAGGATTTCAATTGAACTTGATAGAATTATGAGCGATCTTTAATTAATTATTAATAAATGGAGCCAATTTAAAAGCATTGCATTTTTATTTGATGCGTGATGTTTTAGAAGGTAAGTTTTATTCATCAGTGTTGTGAATTGTATTTATAATAATCTATGTCCATATCGTGTACATTCCAAACTCATACAAATATATTATTGCTACCAATAGTAATGACAGAGCAAGGTCTACTGGAAGCTTGAGAGAAGTTTCATTCTATGGCTCAATACACTTTACATTAGTTTACTTAATACTCTCTGTGATTATACAAGTATGTAACAGACACTAAACTAGCAAGTGAAATGTTATGTCTTTCAAAAACTAAGAACGATCCTTGCTGAATAATCAAAAACGAATACGAATAATTACTATCGCATTTCAAGAGAACTACTCGTATAATATTCAAGAAAAATGGAAAATATATAATAATGATACAAATAATTATTTACCTGTATATAGTCGAGTATTTTGATTTTTTTTTCATCCCAATAAATAGAAGCACTCATTTTTACTCGCAAAGAATACTTTACTCGCATGATGTGACAAGAGGTGGATTTAAACTACATATTCCTAGTTTATTAAAGATTCTTCACCATTATTTGGTGATTATTTGAGTGAAAAGACTGTGCTGTAAATGAGGAACAAAAACGCTTATTAAATGTGTCACATAAATTTCTATCCACCTCCTCGTGTAAAAAATACAAAAAGATAGATAAAATAGTGGAAGGGTGGAAAAATATTAATGAGAATTGTTTTCAAAACACAATAATTTAAATTACCTTTTATATGATATAAGTTTGAATGAAAATCAGAATAAAACTTAAAACTAAAAACAAACTGTATTTATTTATATCAAAAATATTTTTTATGAAGAATATTTGACAGCAATAGAATAGTCAAATGAATGTCATCACTGTCAACCAATATCAAATGGACTGTATGTTTTTAATTAAGCGCGTATGAATTCAATTCGTGTCTTTATTTTGATCTCCTTTTGATGGTAGAGAATATATAATAATTATATTTCAATACTCATTTGAATTCTTCTGTGATTTATTGATAATAATTGAGACAAAACTCACTTTATAAAATCATACCATAATATGTATAAATGAGCGTCTTCCATATATGTCATTAAAAAAACGAAATATTGAATGTTTTGCAAGAAAGAGAATTAAGATATAATTGAATCAATGTAATTACTAAATTATTAGTTTAAATACTGTTATTAGTAATTATGTTAGTTATAAAGTATATTCAATTAATTCTATTACAGATCAGTCTCATCTTAGTTCACAGCTCGTTTATCCATACTTATACTTTCACTGAGAATCGTTGTAATTACTGAACAAGGTCTCTCACGAGCGATCTGCTTTAGGAAAGCTCTCAGTGACCTTAGATCCTACTTCATTGATATTAAATAATATATATTCTATTGATTTATAACAATACATTGTTATTTGTATTTTAATATCAATAATTTACTTAAAGAAATGCAAACGTGTAGTCGATTTAAAATAATTGAATTCTAAATTATTGTTTATTAATCGATAATTAAAACGACGATAATTAATAGTTAACTATCATTCCAGTAAATCAAAATGATGAGTGAATGAATTTGTCAAAATAATATCCATAGGTATATGAGGTGTATCCGAAACTAGGAGACCTGTTAGACCATAATATGACTTCCAAGTCGTCTTGGTTAAAGTAGAAACCTTGTATGTGTAGGGTTAGACACTACACTACATTGTAATGTTTCGATACTTTCCGATACTCTGTATATAATCAATTGTCTTATATTTGAAATATGAAAATGATTGTGTAACAGTGTATGTGACGAAAACTGTCAATATCAAAATCAGTATTGCTTTAAACATATCTTTATTAGTAGTAACGATTATGGTACAAGGTAATCTGTAATTTCTAACGTACGTTAGTAAGAATAAATAATTATAAAACGATTTTTTATTTCTTTCCATTCTTTTAAACTTAGCCACACGGTTGAAAAAAGTAAGAGAAGGAAAAGTAATTTTTATAATTTTTCAAGAATTGTCAAAAGATCATCCCTTACATTTTGTCATTAGTTTTTATTTAAATAGACAAGGTTTTTCTATCAAATTATATAGTAGATCAAAAAAGTGTCCTAAAAGTTTCAGTGACCATTTAATTAAAGTATAGAAAAATCTTATGTTTTGTTTGTTTACTTCTCAACATAAGACATAAGACAATTTTAATAAATGATTTTGATGCCGCGACCTACGAGTACGTTCAGAAGTTTTTCTTGATGACAGTTGATCCTTACTATAAGGGCAAAATAATTCAAGAGACTTCCATTCTTCACTTTACTACTACTCTTTTAATCGAGATGTCCTTATCTTATACACTTAATATATTTCGTAATTTGTTCATAAAGAAATGATCGAAGTTGAAGTTCATTCGAACCCTTTTATTCCGGGTAACTATTTGGAGACCACACTTTTATTTTTTATCATCTCTTAATATAAGAAGATATAGTCTATCCTCCTTCCTACTCTAACAATTTAGTTATTTTTTGTTGCTTTCAATTCAGAATAAATTTAATCGTACATTACATATCTTCGTAACGAACAACAAGACCGTAGCCTCATTACGTCAGCACTGTATTCATTCACGTTTAATAAATAAATCCTATAAAATGGGACAAAAAAGTGAGAAACAAACTTATTCAAAGGATATACGATACATATATGAAAAGCTACAGGCTCCTTAACATCAAGATAATAAGCACTAATCGAAATAATATTATGGAAATTGAGTTAATATCAAAATACTTTCGACATGACTGAAGCTAAGACCTGCATACTTGTTAAAAATCATACAATTTGAGACGAGACCTATGAGGACACATAAGTATTTCTGACTAATTCTACACCAATAACAATAATCTTGAATATGCGAAACAAACTAAACAATCTGAAAAAGTAAAGAAGTCCAAAAAGAATTGTTTTTTAAATAAGTGTAGAAACTATTGATGTAGCATAGCAAGTCTAATATTTTAAAAATTGGAAAGGCTATAATTGATTAAAACAATGTTGTCGAGGTCTGTACAAAAAGGTAGATGAGAGTTTGCAAGAGTTTTATTTAAAAATACAAAACCTGGCTGTCTATAAGTAAAACTAAGAAAACTTTTTTAGCAGCGTTTTTATGGCTCTTTTGTTTCCTCAACATATGTAATTAACCTGTTACCTTATATTAAAATAAAAAAGATTTTAGTTACGAAAAACACAAACTTCAAAGTTCATTACCGCATTATTTATTTACAAAAATACATTACTCAATCTTTAACAAAAATAAAGACGGTAACATAGAAATTTTTTGGTATAACTGGACTCGTCAAAGTCCTTAAAATATAAATAACAGTAAGGCACAGATAGAATTAAAGTTAAATATACACACACTCGGTATCCATTAACATTGCTTGTCGTCATTTAGAATAAGGACTATTTACAGATCAGTTAGAGGAAGGGAAGAAGATCCTTCTCTCTATCAAATAAAGATAAACAATCATCTTAAACAAGCCTTCTTTATATTAAGTCTTCTAATAAGGTCCGTTGTTATAATCGTTGTTGTAATCCGCTTGTCTGTTACTGTCGTAGGCTGATCCGGCGCCGACGTCCTCGTATGAGATTCTGGGCTTGAAACCGTCCTGGTCGGCTTCATATTCAACGGTCTGGGGACAAACGTTTCATTTCATAAGTCATTCTCATGATCTCTATTGTGTTAATAACAACAATCAGTCCTCCTACTGTATATTACCTGTTTCCTTCCATCAGGTAAGACGACGTAGTAGACTCCCTCAGCGCGGTCCCCTCGTCGTGACTCTCGGTGACCGAAGTCGTTGTCAGAGGGAGCGTCCTGGACCATGTATTCGAAGTCGTAGTTCGCAGGCTCCTGTTAGTGAAGGTTATTATATACATGTTATGGATCGAACCTTGATACTCAAAAGATATCAGATCGAAACTCTCATCGCTTGTAGGAGAACTCCGAAGATCTAATAATTGTATACCAAAAAAGTGCGAAGTGTTATCTACAATTCCCTGATAAAGGCACACATTGATTACTTAATTGAAATTTGGAGATCAGTTTCAAAGTCTAACCTTAAAATCTTACAAATTACGCAGAACAAAATGATAAAAGAACTTTTTCACTATGACTTTTTCACACCGTCGATAGAACTATACAAAAAAATCAAAATTATGCAACCTAAATCTAACATATACATATTTATAACACACATGTTTTAATTAAAAAGATACTATCTAAAAGTATTCATTCAAACATAACATTTACACAAAAATCAAACAAGCATTATTTAAGAAACAGACATAAACTCGATTTACCTAAGGTCAGAACCTTAAATTATGGACACAAAAATATACGTTTTGATGGAGTAAAACTATATAATGATTTGCCAAACTACATAAAGGTATGTAAATGTTTAAATGCTTTTAAAAATAAACTTAATATATATATAAAGTAGTACTAGCTATTCCATGTATCAAATATTAATGTATGTGTGTAACATTATTTAATCTCATGTAAGTGAACCTATGTATGTTCGTAAGAGAATAAAGATCTTTAACCATAAAAGCTGACAAGAGTGACAACCAAGTTGAACAAAAACATCTTTGTAGGTTTTGAGATCGGAAGCTTTCAACAAGGATCCATAATGCTATTATTAAGTATTGCTCATTTATTAGTTATTAGTAAGCAATCCGACATTGGAACTGGTCAAGATGAGGACATTAAAATTTATCTGATATTAAACTCACTCCGTTGCTTCCATCATCATATCCTCGAGCACTGGGAGGAAGGTACTGTCTGCTTTGTTGATTGTCATATTTCTTGTCACTGCTGCCTAAAAGAACATTACAAACCATTAGAAAATATAAAACCATGATACACACACGCACTTAAATGATGTTTGAAATACATGTATGGTTGTACCAGATACAAAATATTTATTCAATAAAAATAAGATAAAACACAACATACTTCGTTCAAATCCAGGGGCTCCATATTCTTGAGAGGGTCCATTGAATCCAGCCTGATCTGGTGCACCGTATTGAGTGGAAGGTGCTTGGTATTGGTTTACAGGTGGCAAATATTGTGCCTTCGGTGCTTGGTATTGGCTCGGAGCTGGATGTTGATTCCCAGAAGCTTGATACTGGTTGGTTGGTGGTAAGTATTGGCCGGTGGGTGCTTGCTTTTGTCCTTGATATTGGTTGTTCGGTGCTCCATACTGAGAGGAAGGAGTTTTGGGTAGTCCGTATTGAGAGTTTGGTTTCCGGATACTTGTAGGTGGTCCGTAAGCAGATGAAGGACGTCCTCTGTAATATTATATCGCATTTTAAAAAAGTTTTTTATATAATCTAATTAAAAGCATATACATATTTAAAAGCATGACAATATTTAACTATCTTTAGAATCTACCTCATGTTTTGTAATCAATTAAAATAAAAGTTGATATAATTATTCTTATATTCATTGCCTTACCTGAAGGCGGCTTCAGTCTCTCTCTGTTCATATTTTGTGTTATCAAAAATAAATATAATAAAGTATGGATTTCAATTGAACTTGATAGAATTATGAGCGATCTTTAATTAATTATTAACAAGTGGAGACAATTTAATAGCATTGCATTTATATTTGATGCGTGATGTTTTAGAAGGTAAGTTTTATTCATCAGTGTTGTGAATTGTATTTATAATAATCTATGTCCATATCGTGTACATTAAAAACTCATACAAATATATTATTGTTACCAATAGTAATGACAGAGCAAGGTCTCCTGGAAGCTTGAGAGAAGTTTCATTCTATGACTCAATACACTTTACATTAGTTTTTTAATACCCTTTATGATTATTCAAGTACATATGTAACAGACACTAAACTAATTTGTGTAACGTAATGTGTTTCAAAAACTTAAAGCGATCCCTGCTGAATAATTAAAAACGAAGAAGAATAACTACTATCGCATTTCAAGTGAACTACTCGTCAATACTCAAGAAAAATGGAAAATATATAATAATGATACAAATAATTATTTACCTGTATATAGTCGAATATTTTGATTTTTTTCCATCCCAATAAATAAAAGCACTCATTCTTCTCACATAATATGACAAGAGGTGGATTTAAACTACATACTGCTAGATTGTTAAACATTTTTCACAATTATTTGGTGATTATAAAGACTGTGCTGTAAATGAGGAACAGAAACGGTTATTATATGTGTCACATGAATTTCTATCCACCTCCTTGTGTAAAAAATACGAATAGATAAAAATAGTGGAATGAAGAAAAAATATTAATTAGAATTGTTTTCAATATACAATAACTTAAATTACCTTTTATTTATATCATTTTAGGATAGATATAAGTTTGAATTAAAATTAGAATAAAATTTAAAACAAAAGACAAGCTGTATTTATTTAAATCAAAGATATTTTTTATGAAAAAAATTTGACCGTAATAAAATAGTAAAATGAATGTCATCACTGTCAACCAATCAAATGGACTGTATGTTTTCTGTTAAAAGCGCGTATGGATTAAATTCGTGTCTTTATTTTGATCTCCTTGTAATGATAAAGAATATGTAATAATTATTTTTCAATACTCATTTGAATTCTTCTGTGCTTTTTTGATAATAATTGAGATAAAACTATCTTTATAAAATTATACCATAACTAGCTTTTGAAGCGACTTCGTCCGCGTGGAATAGTGACTTCCGGTAGATTTTTGGTTCTTCCCACATAGTTCCCGTAAAATTTTCAGGATAAAACCTATTCACAATGAAGTACTCTTAACAAACAACATATTTATTTGTTAATTTGAATAAATATTAATATTATTATGTTGATACAACTTAAACAAATTATTTCGACCAAATTAGGTAACATAAAAACGGTTTTTGTGAGTTAATCTTAAAAGATAGACATATACTGTCGCGAACTTTTTTTAGAACATTAAAACAGCTATTATTTTTTTTTATACATATTTTTTGTGTATCTTGAACCGTTTTCACGGCGCACGCAACGGAAGGCTTCAAAGATGAAATAATTTCTCCCGTTTTTGACACATTTACCACTATATCTTTGCTCCTATTAGTCGTAGCGTGTTGTTATATAGCCCACAGCCTTCCTCGATAATTGGACTATCCAACACAAAAAGAATTATTCAATTCGAACCAGTAGTTTCGGAGATTAGGGCTTTCAAACAAACAAACAAACTCTTCAGCTTTATAATATTAGTATATGTATAAATGAGCGTCTTCTATATATGTTTTTAAAAAAACGAAATATTCAATGTTTTGAAAGAAAGAGAATTAAGATATAATTCAATCAATGTAATTACTAAATTATTAGTTTAAATACTGTTATTAGTAATGAATTATGTTAGTAATAAAAACTTTTCAATTAATTTAGGAGACCTGTTATACCATTTGCGCAGAATCTTCACGACTTCCAAGTTTCTCTGATTAATGTAGAAGCCATAGAAGGTGTAGGGTTAGACACTACACTACATTGTAATGTTACGTTACTTTCCGTTACTCTATATATAATCACACGTCTTATATCATAGCTATGAAAATTATTGTTTAACAGCGTATATGACTAAAGTAAACTGTCAATACTAAAGTCAGTTCTTACTGAAATCCTTGAACATATCATTCTATAGTATTGATGAATAGGCTACAAGGAAATCTGATATTTCTAACAATTGGCTTAAACAAAATCTTCGAAGTCCATACAAAAAGTTAAATGAAAGTTTGCAAGGGTGAAATTAAACAATAAAAATAAAACCTGACTGCTTATGAATAGCTAAAAAAACTAATTTAGTACCATTTTTATGACTTTTTTGTTTCCTCAACATATGCAATTGGAATAAATAATATAAAATAATAACTTAATATATTAAAAATTAAAACATAAAGCAACAAATTTTACCTCTATATGGTACTGTGTTTAAGGATGGGGGATGTCTGTGATGCGAGGAAATCCTGGATAAATAATCTAGTTGGTATTAATTGTGCAAAGGAGATCATTCTTTTTGGGCCTTTTTTAAAAGTGCCGGCCAACAAAAAATAAATGGTACATATTTGTAGAACTAACCATTTGGAACAATAGTTAATATGGCGCAAAAGTTGTAGGATCCAAGATATATGTAGAAGTTATACAAGTTTCAAGATTCATCATTTTGGTACTTTATTTTTTTCTGAAAGTGCCAGGAAACAATCCGAATTTTTCCTACAATCCGAATATTATTATATAGCAACATATTACACACCATTCTTCTGAAATACTTTAGATAATCTTAACATGTATGTTGAGTACGTTTGAGAATCTATTTACTTTTCACAAATTAAATAGTTTGATGGGACCACATCAAAAAAGTATATTTTAGTTCTATGTTTTTGACGTGATAACTTCTTTAAAATCGTTTTAGTCGGGTGACATGTTCAAAAACTTGTGTCACACCAAAACCTCACGAGCGCGATCGAAGGTATAACGAGAGAGAGACGGACTGATCTCCCGTCTCATCTCGAGCGCTGCCAGTCATTCCGTGAAACTTGTCACGCGGAATCCTCACGAGCGGAGGCAGGTATAGCGTTCGAGTGAGTGGACCGATCTTCCGTCTCTGTCACTCTAGCAGCATACAAATGAATGGATACATACAAACGAATACACCCGAAATTTATCATCAAAAGTGTGAATAAAACGATAGATGTAATTTAAAATTTGAAAAAATTGTTATCTTCATCAATTCCTTACTTCCCAAAAACTTATATCACCAATAAGACATTATCACGTAAACATCTCGATCGTAAACCTACTTTACAAACAACCAATTATTTTTTTTTTTGTATAGGAACTAAAACTTTTTCTATATAAGCCGAAACTCACCCCTGTAACTGTTACTTTAAAGATATCAGTTAAGAAAAAAATTCAAAGTTCATTTTCGTATGATTTATTTATAAAAATACATTACTCAATCTTTAACAAAAATAAAGACGGTAACATAGAAATGTTTTGGTATAACTGGACTTCTCAAAATCCTTAAAATAGAAATAAGAGTAAGGCACAGATAGAATTAAAGTTAAACATACACACACTCGGTATCCATTAACATTGCTTGTCGTCATTTAGAATAACGACTATTTACAGATCAGTTAGAGGAAGGTAAGAAGATCCTTCTCTCTATCAAATAAAGATAAACAATCATCTTAAACAAGCCTTCTCTATATTAAGTCTTCTAATAAGGTCCGTTGTTATAATCGTTGTTGTAATCCGCTTGTCTGTTACTGTCGTAGCCTGATCCGGCGCCGACGTCCTCGTATGAGATTCTGGGCTTGAAACCGTCCTGGTCGGCTTCATATTCAACGGTCTGGTGACAAATAATTCATTTCATAAGTCATTCTCATGATCTCTATTGTGTTCATAACAACAACCCATCCTCCTACTATATATTACCTGTTTCCTTCCATCAGGTAAGACGACGTAGTAGACTCCCTCAGCGCGGTCCCCTCGTCGTGACTCTCGGTGACCGAAGTCGTTGCCGGAGGGAGCGTCCTGGACCATGTATTCGAAGTCGTAGTTCGCAGGCTCCTGTTAGTGAAGATTATTATTAAAAGGACTTAGATATAGCACTTTTAATTATAATAATAAGACTTCCTCTGATATTAAACTCACTCCATTGCTTCCATCATCATATCCTCGAGCACTGGGAGGGAGGTACTCTCTGCTTTGTTGGTTGTCATATTTGTTGTCACTAACACCTTGAAATAATTTATAATATTAGAATGGGAATAAATTTAAAAACACTCGCATGTATACGAACTTTTGAAACATATAAGCTTGCAAAGCATATTAAATTCAATTATATACAACATACTTCGTTCAAATCCAGGGGCTCCATATTCTTGAGAGGGACCATTGGATCCAGCCTGATCTGGTGCGTATTGAGTGGAAGGTGCTTGGTATTGGTTTACAGGTGGCAAGTATTGTGCCTTTGGTGCTTGGTATTGGATCGGAGCTGTATATTGATTCCCAGAAGCTTGATACTGGTTGGTTGGTGGTAAGTATTGGCTGGTGAGTGCTTGCTTTTGTCCTTGATATTGGTTGTTCGGTGCTCCATACTGAGAGGAAGGAGTTTTGGGTAGTCCGTATTGAGAGTTTGGTTTCCGGATACTTGCAGGTGGTCCGTAGGCAGATGAAGGACGTCCTCTGTAACATTAAAAAGCATTTTTACGATATTTTATATATATATTAAGTAATAATTTATCTAAAAACAAAAGAAAATTTTAGAATCTTACTCATGTTTTGTAATCAATTAGAATAAAAGTTGATATAATTATTATGATTTGTTTATTTACCTGAAGGCAGCTTCAGTCTGTCTCTGACTGAATCCGGGAACACCATAACTCTGAGAGGGAGACGTGTTCCTCGCTTGTGGAGGAAGATACCTGGAGATATTATTAATATTGTTAATATATTTGAATATATTAAATAAGTAAGGAATATTTTAGAAAAACATACATGCCAAATATTTTTAAATTCTCCTTTTCTAATATACATTAATTTTATTGTTACCTGTTATTAACTGGTGGCTCTGCCAAACACGACACCACAAGTAACGAACACACTATGAAACACTGAAAACAATATGACATTAGAAAATAAATTACAAATAAAATAATTAATAATATTATTGTTGATTAAACGTCACACCTTCATTTTGTAAAATGAATCCTTGATTTCGTGAACTTGTACGTTCTTTTAATATATGATTAGTTATTGTTGGTGCAGCTGTTACTAGATATGTTGTTGTGTGTTCAATGATGCTGGACGATGTATCGATCGTCTTATATACTCCTCGATTCGTCAAGGCTGTTAATATTTTCAATGATAAGGATAGGATTGGCAGACCCTCTCTTATATTAGAAATTTTAGTCAGAAGAAGTGTTTCTGTTTTGATTTCAAATACAACACAAATACGTTTATTAAAGGGAAAGGCATTATAATTATAGAAGGGAATTTTCGTTTTATATTTTTCTTTATTTAAGAAAACATAAATGAAAATAATATTGTAATGATTAGTCGATCAAAGCATATTTAAGTTTTGCAAAAAAAAATACATTTATTTATTCTTTTATACATTAGTCGATATATTTAATTGTAAGAATTCTGTATACAATTTTTATTTCAAATGCAATGATTATTATTTTGTGAACAAAAAAGTATATACATAAATCTATTTTTTAATTTTATAAAAATATTTATTACAAAAGAGACTTATACTCTTGAAATATTTTTGCATTTCTATGAACTTATGTTATTGTAATTGAGAAAATAAGTATTAAAAATTCTGTAAAGCACGTAAACTCACTAAAATTGAAACGACACTTTATAAGACCCTTTTCTTTCTGTATAATACTGATTAAAATATAGTAACCATATTTATACACTTTTTGAAATATATACATCTTTTATACCATGTTTATTTTAATCATTCGACGTCAACTTTTATAAGAATTGTTTATATTAATAAACAATCTGTGCGTGATATTACAATGGTCTTAAATTAAGTTTTCACAATAAATAGTCAGTACTAGTTTTTGCCCGCGACTTCGTCCGCGTTAGTTTGGTCAAGAGTAATATATGTAGGTGTAGCTGACCAGTCGACCTCTTTTCCGTCTTAGAGGCCATAAATAATCAGGTTTTCCCTGTTTCAATCAAACAGAATTGACATATTTGTTAGTTGTCAAATCTAATGTCAAAAAAATTTTGTATGGGAAATAGAAAAGGGCTGTTTTTATGGTTTTCCCAGTAATGAATCAATTTTTCTCACCTTTTAAACCTTCCCTGGACTTCCAGGAGTATTTCAAGACTAAAATTAGCCAAATCGGTTCAGCCGTTCTCGAGTTTTAGTGAGACTAAGGAACAGCAATCCATTTTTATATATATAGAAGACTAGTTTTTGCCCGCGACTTCGTCCGCGTTAGTTTCGTCATTAGTAATATATGTATAGCTGACCAGGCGAACTCTATTCCGTCTTAGAGGCCATAAATAATCAGGTTTTTCCTGTTTCAATCAAACAGAATGGTTGACATATTAGTTAGAATTGTCAAATCTAATGTCAAAAAAGCGTTTGTATGGGAAATAGAAAAGGGCTGTTTTTAGGGTTTTCCTGGAAATTATTCCAATTTTTCTCACCTTTTATACCTTCCCTGAACCTCCACGAACATTTCAAGGCTAAGATTAGACAAATCCGTTCAGCTGTTCTCGAGTTTTAGCGAGACTAAGGAACAGCAATCCATTTTTATATATATAGAAGATTACTGAAACACAGATGACTCCTATATGCGATGAGATTATGATGATGTTTAAACTAATTTATAGATTATAATGCCTTGAATTGTTTATCCAATAATTATATAAATGTAATAGAAAACATTAAATAATAAACTTGTTAAATGTCTAAAATAGTAAGGCTTAACAAGCCACTCTGAGGCATCCTGACAAAACTACCAAAAAAGAAATGTGTTACTAGTACTTTAGAATTTATGACTGATAGAAAGTAGACTTTGGAACAATTCTAGTATTATAACACAATCAAAGTAATTAAAAGCGTTCTTAAATCTTGCAACATTAACACTGTAGCCTGTTAAAATATATCATTCTTTGGAAGTTTTCATATATCTCGCATTTTCATATTGCTCTCATAGTCTTGCTGTACTACGTTAACTCTGTCAGAAATAAGATTGGAGAAAGCCTTAAATGAAATTCTTCAGTAGTGGCCTAGTGTTAAAGTCTCGCCTCTCATACATGAGGGCGCGGGTTCGATCCTGACAAGTACCAATGTGATTTTTCCGAATCATATGTACTTTCTGAGAGTATTTAGATACCACTGACAGACGGCGAAGGAAAACATCGTGAGGAAACCTGGACCTATAATTTCACAATTATAAATTTGAAATCACCAACCCGTCTTGAGCAAGCGAAGAAGGGATAAAATGAAAAATAATTATATCTAAGAGTTCATAATTATCAGTATATACTTAGAATATATCCATGTTTTAGAAGACGTATTGAGCCAATTTTATTCAGAGTATTTTATTCAGAGAACACCAAGAGGTTTCTTAATGATTAAACCGAATTTTACTTAAAATTACGTTCAGTAAAAGAGATAAATATAAATTGGTTAATATGAATATGAAACGAATTTATTTCCTATTACCTTTACCAGAACTGTAAGCTTTATCTGAAGTTATAAAGAAAATTAACTAGTTGGGGTGATTATAGTTATTGTAGTAAAAGTAATGAGTTACTTACTCAAGAAAATTAGTAATAAATTTTTTAATATGAGCATTTAAAAGAAAGAAAAGCTGATTACTTTTGAACAGAAATTGCATTTTTTATTGATTCCATTTTTTTTTTTCAAGAAACGAGAAATTTAATGAGAGTGATATTCTGCATTTAATATACATCTTTTCCATAAACACAAGTATAGTTACAATGATTTTAGTAAGATGTGCTTAAAATGAGAACACGTGGAACCGTTTGTAAACTTGCTATTTTTAGTTGGTGTTTTCATAAAAATGGAATGTATGATTATTCTGAAATAAATAAAATAAAAGAAGCTTTAAAATAACAGACCAATAACATAATCATTCTTGCCCAGGTAATGGTGCCTTAAGACTGAAGGGTGGCACAAACCTGTCCAGGTTTCGTCTCTATAGCTGATTGCTAACTTGACTTAATCCACAGTCGGCAAAGGAGCCTTTATACATATGAAAGGCCTTATAAAACCTGTGGAAGGCCCTCGGAACAACCCTTTGTTATCCTGATACCTTCTATGACAAAGAAACTATTGAATTGTTTCATGACATAACTTTGACTAACGGATAGTAACTACACCGGCTGGCAATGTCTTAGAATATAACAGAGAGAACCTTAAGGAAGAGAAGAAGTTATTTATTTTAAATGTTAAATTATCCCTTAATAAAGATATACTCATGCATCATCACTACGACGAGAATTACGTATTAAATAAAAAAATGGTTGAAGAAAATTAAAAGCTGAGGAAAGAGAAGGTTTTAGTCACGCTTCGGAGATTAGAATACAATCGACTAAATTTTGATTCAATTTTGACTTAAAGCTTTTAGAATGGACTGAAACATGATATGAAACAACATACCTACTTTTGATTTTTATCATAATTAGGTGAATGGTTACAATAATCATGGTATCAAGAGAACACGTAAAAAAGTAGTACAATAATTATAATATAGAGTATAATATAGAGTATAATTATAATATTATAATATACAATAATTAAAAATATAGAAATATAGTTTATTTTATGATACATATTTAGATATCCACGAAATTAATAATGTATTGAGAAAAAGTCAATAACTTAAATGTCCCAAGGTTGGAGGTTAAATTGTATGAAGATTTATTAATTTAATATGGAAATAGTTAGGTAGTAATGGAAATAGTAATTGATCACACTCTCAATGATCTTTCAATCGTAAGTTATTGATTAAAAATCTGTTTAATAATATTGATAAAGTCATTTTTACAGTGTTTGGTCAATTTTTTCATTACTCTCAATGCAAAAAGTATTCATGGTGTTATGATTTACAATAATCTTAATTATATCTTTAGGAAAATCTGATTAGAAATAATGACAACACTGTATTAATTATTATGTATCGCGGTTATAATAAATATTTCTCTAAAATATTTGTCTTTTTACTATACATAACTATTATTAATAATCATTTGTATGGAAAATAGCTGTTTTAAGAAAAAAAAATATCTTCAATTTACCCTTCAAAAAAATTAAATAATTATGACATTGTTAGATAAAGTAGAAATGAAACAATTCATAAGTTTTGAATTAATGTCTTCTTTAAACAAGTTAATAAGATTTTGAATGAAATTGATTTTTGTTCAAACAAAATATTTCTCTTTAGATTACCCCCGTTATATTGAAAATATCAGAACGTTTAATTCTATAAAATTTTAAGAAAAAAAGGGAGGGGAAGAGTTTAATCTTTAGCAAATATTAACAACAGCATTCTCTATTGCATAAAACATTATGCACATTGAACGCTTTATAAGATCTAGATTTGTGTACTAAAATATATTATAAGTCGTGTATCAGCAATTCGAATCCTTGCATATCGCATTTCTCTAGTGAGTTGGCTAATTTGAGATCGTGAGTAGCCTGCTAGCTCTGTACCATCGATTAATTGATCGGATTGGTCTAAGACATAAGATATAGCGTTTTTTTCAATAAACAAAAATCTCGTATTTACATATATTCAATATCTTGAACACATTTCTCATTTTAATTAATTTTTTTGTGTTTTGATAAAATATCAATTTTTGTTCTTTTTTCTACCTGGCAATTTTTTCCAGCTTTAGCCAGGGTCTGCCTTACATGTTGTGAATAGTTTTGGCTTATTGTTTTTACGACCGGCCGCCTGCCAGACATCAACCCTCTCTGGGAATGCATTAATCAGTGATGTCTAAATACTTTAAAATATCAATATTTTTATTACATTACTTTTATGAATAATTGCATATCTTAATTATTATTTCTTTCAATATTAAAACCTAATTTAACCTTTTATTACTCAACCAACTTACATGATCGGCGTCTTGTAACTTGGTCCGACGCTCAAAATATTTTAAGCTGGTAATTTTCCAAGCTCACGAGCCAGTGATGGTCTTATACCCAAAATCAAGTCGCTAATGATACTTCGGCCTCAATACAATGTATAACATTTTATATTCAAAACCGTATCACGATTAGGACTGAACTTGGGACTTAACAAAGAATAGAACGATTTAATCAAATGGTTAAAGCATTGTTTATTATACATTATGACGTGTAAAGAAATATTATAATCTTAATTCAGAATGATCATTATATTTATTCATTGATGAACTCTATTCAAGATTTTGAGGCTATATAGACATTCGTGATAATTAGTTTTTGTTAACTGCATTCTATTGAACGAAAAATAAACTCAAAGTAAAATATCACTAATTGTCGAATTATCTCATAAAAATGAAATGAGAATATAAAGGGGCGTTAATGGAATATTTTATCGTATCTTTATGTATCTTCTTCTTCTTCTACCTGGCAATTTCCCAGCTTTAGACAGAGTCTGCCTTACATGTTGTAAATAGTTTTGGTTAATTGTTTTTACGACCGACCGCCTGAGACATCAACCCTCTTTGGAAATAATAATCTTATCTTTATGTATATATCGGATTTATTATAAATTCGTTGTTTTAAAAGAGAGGGACGCCAGCCTCACTGACGTCTCTAATGTCACTTCTTCTAGAACGGTCCATGATATTTTAAAATGAAACTTCAATTGTTCTTGATGCTCCTGTATTTTTCGAAGGTTCTTCATAATAACATACTTCAATGATACGCGCTCACTGAACTCTGAATTCTCAATTCTAAATTCTGAAGTCTGCCGTCGTGAATCCAGACGTCATATTTATAACAAGATTTAAACATAGTTCTATTCGCCTTTTAAACAACCTTTGATTTCGTTTTACTTTTAAAAATAATCATAAATACTAATAAGGTTTAATAAGAATTGATGACAGCCTCAAATTATTTAGGTGTCGCATCCGTTATTAAAGCTGGTAGAGCTGATATATATAATATTCTAAATAAGTATAATAGTTAATACTAGCTAGTTAAATCACTCAAACTAAACATAACTGCACATTAAATTACTTACTACATTTTATATTTCAAAACCAAATCATTTAAAGTCAATGAATCGTAGTAAATGTGTCCATACAATAAATGTCTCAGTTATATTTAGATAAATTACTTTAATAACACAAAACTTTAACTATTTTTTAATTATAATGTTATTTGTACCCATTCTTAATAAGATGGACAGTTTATTTTGAAAGTGGTGTAAGTCCATTTTCTTTTGTTTCGAGAAAGTAAAGGTTACTATATTTGTTGATTTAACAATACAGGTAAATCATGAGGTACGGCATTGTTTTATTGTTTTTTCAACATTTAATTTGTTTATATAAATTTGTTTTACCCTATTTATACTACGATAATGAATTTGCCACCTTCTTTCTGATTTTATTTCAATTACTGAAAACGATTTGCCGATAATATTTGTGCTAAATTGGAGAATCAATAAACATAGCAATCAGATTATTTATGCATGATTATGAGGACGTACGTTTGGAGGTTTGTTGATCTTTGACGTAAAAACTACTGAACGGATTTTGATGAAGTTTTACAGTTGTGTAGGTAAAGCATATGAAAATGAAATAGACTATACCAAATTTATATGTACTTCTTAACAACTATACTGTTTAAGCAGATACGTAATGATGCCATTGATTTTTCTAACTATTGTTATAATAACTATTGTTCTAACATATTTCATACATTCTCCTCTGTTCCTAATCCTAAAATGACTCAGATGAAGTCGCGGGTAAGAACTAGTCTAATATAAAATAATATTATGTAATTATACTTAATTGATTTCATATGTACCGATTACCCGGTTACCTGATACGTGGGTTATAGTTCAAATCTGTTAAGCAAGTTACATTACGATGTGATGAAGATGATTTATGACAAAACAAGATCACGAATGTTGAACTAATTATATGACTACTTACGTGAAAACATATTTAGATGATCACGAGTTCAACTTAGCGAAATAATCTATTTTTAATTAAATTCATTTTGATTGAATTGAATTGAATTTTTTGAATGTATTTTTTCTAAGACTCAATATATATAGAAGAAATATTATTTCTTTTAATTTATTTTATGTTATATCTGTAGTTGTTATACTATTCTTGGGATATAATTAGGATCATTTTCACTTTTTTACGTATTTCTCTCTTTGTATGTTTAAAAAAACTATGGCTTGCTAATTTACTGACTAATTATTAATATTAGATAATTTTTAACCACATTTTTAATCCTTTATTGTTTATAATAACCGTGAGTCAGTGGTGGCCTAGTGGTTAAAGAGCCCGTCTCTCGTTGCCGAGGGCGCGGGTTCGATCCTGGCCCGGGCAAGTACCAATGTGATTTTTCCGAGTCATGTACTTTCTAAGACTATTTAGACATCACTGATTAATGTTGATTCCCAAAAGAGGGGTTGATGTCAGGCAGGCGGCCGGTCGTAAAACAAATAGCCAAAAACTATTCACAAAATGTAAGGCAGACCCTGGCTATAGCTGGGAAATTGCCAGGTAGAAGAAGAATAAACGTGATGATTAGATCTAAGATTTTCGCAAGCACTCATTTAAATGAAACTAATATTTTCGGTAATATGATCACGGCTGCTGTAAAGTAACCGAAATGTCGGGAGTATGTAGTTTATAGTCAAAAATAATAAAGTATTCTATTGAAGCATATTTTTCATTGGATTACATTAAGTAGTTTATTTAATGAGATTTTTTCTATATTTTAATAAATTCTTTTCAAGGTTATATTACAGTACATATAAATTTACTATGATTACCAATATATAGCTATTGTGTTCTACGAAAGTAAACCAATTTGTGTAAAAATTACCTAGTAATGTAATACATTGTACATATTATTATATTTTATCAGCGATGAACTATGAGTGCTATGAAAGTGTATCATCATTACGAAACTGGTTCTCATTATCTGAAGGTCTTCATTTTGATAGTGATATTTCTAATACACGTCTATCAAAATCATCCTTTCCCTTTCAATTAATTTTACATCATATAGAACATCATGGATGACCCTGGGGCGTTTTTTTGCGGACCATACATCTATATTGTAACGGTTTTTAATGTATAATTATTATTATTATTATGTTATCAATCTACACTACTTACAAAGTGTAGTATTTATATTATATTACTTCTCTCCAAGTTCTTGTTGAAGAAATCCGATTATTGAATGCTTTTTTCTTATATGAGTTAAAATGTTTTTTAAACTGCAATTGCAAAACGTATACAAGACCAAATGACAGATAATTTTTTCGTCTGTATGATCACGGTTGCTCTAAAGTAACCGAAACGTCGGGAGTATATAGTTAACAATAATAAAATACAGGTAATCCGATTTTTTTAAAATGAATACTCGACAAAGTCTTTTTATTTTATTATATTCTTAAAGAAGATTTATACATACATCCATAGAGACTAATCAATTTTAAACCTTTTAATCGTCCACTCCTTTATCTACTGTGATTTATGAAATTACTCCCATGATAAAATGTTATTTCGGAATTTATTTACTGATTGAAAAATATTTCTATTGATGACAATACAGTTAAAGCTCCTTATTCGCGGGGTATATGTTCCGTAAATATACCGCGAATACAGAAACCGTGAATACGGAATGGTAATTTATATGGGATTATAGGGGATACGTTCCTAGGTGGCAAAAATAAAAACAACAAATTTATATAAAAAAAATATAACTGAAGTATTTGAACATTTTAATTAATTATCTTAAGGCTTAGGCAATGGTTTGAAGAATTTTGTAATTTTTTCTTGCTTGGCAGTTTTTAAAAGCTCCTTCAATTCAGACTGATACACAGCAGTCGCATTAGCAATTTGCCTCTTAAAAATAAGACTTCGTTCCATAAACGGATCAATGTTCATAAAGAAATCGCAAAGTAATTAGGTAAAGTTGTAATAAGATATATTACTTTTTAATTAGTCAATTTGACAAGGATATTGTGCTGGATACCTATTTGGAAAAATTTTATTATTATGTATGTACTTATTAGATCCGCGAATAAAGAAATTTTTAGTCGCGAATATAGGAATTGGTAGCATTTTTTTAATCCGCGAATAGTGAAAACGCGAATAAAGGAAGCGCGAATAAGGAGCTTTTACTGTATTTTAGTAACATTATTAAATGAAAGTTTAAATACTTCGTACTTATTTAATAAATTTAATCATGCATTAAAATGTTCCTGTTGAATGACAGTATAAACACAATTTTTCTCTCCACTTTTTATATTAACATAATGATTGAATAATTTCATTTTTTTTTCCATTCATTTAAAGATAAATTTACTATTTCTTTGAAATATTTCAAAATAATTTGCTTTTTATTTTTGTAGTGTTAAGAATTTTAAGTCAAAACTATAATAAAACGGATCTTACAATACAAATATAATAATTATCGCAATATTTTTATTAATTTTACTTATCAATCAGTTTCTAATACAAAAGCATGAGAGAAAAAGTAATTTTTAGTATCTTAATACTATAAATAACTTCGAAGTTTTATATTGATAGTCATCATCCTAAAAAAATGTTTTAGGTAAAAATAAATGATGTACAGACTGTGTTCACATTTTATTTATTTTTCATAATCTTTATAATCACAGTATACTCAATGATCACATTTATATAAATGATATATAAATTATACAAAACAGAATTATTTATCGGGATAAAATTGTATATTATTCTCAAATTAGGTAATTTTGAACGTATTTTACTACATGGCAAGATATATTATATGTGAAAACTTTATTTTTTATATATTTGTACGTATAATATTGTTTTAAACAAACAATTTATTAGCGAAAAATCGGTCCAGCCGATTAATCGCGTAATATTAAACATACGATCAAAAAAATAGGAATTAACCTCTCCTTTGATATACAATATATAAATACATTAACAAAAGAAAATACTGGAAAATAAACTAGTATACGGAAGGCGGTTAAAAGAAATTTATAATAAATTCAATTATAAAAATCAAGGAATACTTAGAAGTTCACGAATACATTAAAAAAATATTAAGTATAAAAAACGCAGCGCACCGCGCCTCGTATGAAGCGCTCTTATAATTATTTGCACAGGAACTTGGCTTGATAGTGCTCGTCTAACCATCGGTGTCGTTTGGCTGAAAATAAAAGAATATTTAATGAAAATGTCAACAATGAAATGTGTAATTGTTTTGACGATACGATACGATATATATATGATAAAATTTCTATTAAATTCTTATAATAATATTACGAATATTATAAAAATTATAAGCAAGTTTCGGTATTAAAGCGTTGTATTTAGGAATTGGCAAAATAGAATGCTGATCGATTAATGATTTTTTCGTATTATTATTTTTTATGTGAAGGTAGCAAACGAGCAGACGGCCTACTTGATGGGCAGTAGTGACCGTCGCCCATGGACATCCACAACATAGATGTTGTGGATGCGTTGACAACCTTGGTTGTTGAGGAAAAGGGTGGGTGGGAATAAGGAAAGGGTAGGAACAGGGAAAGGGCAACCGGCTCACTCACTTATTAACGAAACGCAGCTATTAAAGGCTACTTCACGCCGATCTTCTATAACGATAGTTTGTTTAAATTATTTTATTTATATCAACTAACCCGAGCTGGATAGAGGAAGGTTTCTGCTCCAGTTCCTCCGAAAGCATTGCTGGCACCACAACGCCACGCACCAAGATCGCTCCAAACTACGCTGCGCAAGCGCAATGCTCCCGAACGTAACACCTAAACGAGAATTTAATATACATTTAGTAATCATATAATCTATTAGAGTTGTTAAAATCTGCTTACTAGCAACAAAATGCTTAGAAAAAATTAATTTTGATTTTTTATGTACTATATTTTGTTAGAATTATATCATAAGAGCTGAAGTAAAATGACCATACCTGCATTCTCGAGTTTTTCTTAACAATAGTTCCATTGTTATCCCTCCAGGTGACCGCTGGCCGGGGATGACCTTTGACCTCACACGGTAGCACTATATTACTTCCTATCGTGTCGACGTATACTTTGTATGAGACGACAATCTTAGGAGCCAATGGCACAAGCTTCGCTCGCTCAGAATTATCTACACTGCCATCTTTTGCTGAAAAGAGGCAATTGTTTGATTAGTTTATCTTTGTTTGATGTCTGATTAAAATGTCTTATATAAAAATTAATTATTTACGTTTTTTACATAATCACGTCTATTTAATTATGTCTTTCATTCGCAATTGAGTTTCTCTTATTTGAAGTTTGTTTTGAAGTAATTTATGTTTCGTTTTTGAATAACTCAATTATTACAATAAAAGATTTGCTTGAAAACCAAAAATAATATTCTATAATGATTAATACATGTAATATCTTACCAGTACTGTAAACAATAGTGTTAGCATGTGCAGTATGTTGACCTGACACAGCTAAACATGAATATTTAGCTGGTGCGTCAGTACGGGCCACCAATAACGTGGATGAAATACGTGCCAACGATGTGGGGTTCGCTTCTATTATTTCATTGGAGCCTTTATCGTACTGTAACAAAGAAAAAAATTAATTAAAACGTTACTAGCGACAACTTGAATCTTAGTTTAAATATCAAGTGACAGTTTGCGTAAGTTTAATCTTTTCAACACTAGAGGGCGTTCATTCTACACGTTTAGTTTACGAGATTGAAGTTCAACTAATGTTCAACAGATGGCGCTGTCAACAAAACAGTTATTTCCTTTCTTAAATCACCTCGTATTGTCGTACCTCATAAACCGGAGCGTCGTTCTTGAACCAATGTATAGATGGCGCTGGCGCGGCGACCGCCTCGCACGTCAACTCAAGAGCAGCGCCCGGTGCGTGTGGGATTACCGCCGGCGGGCGTCGCGATAGAGTTATAAAACTCTTTGTTGGCGGTTTTCGTACTAAAAATATATAAAATAACATGAAATGATCTCTATAAGCGATCTTATTTATATAACATCATAAGTAAAAAGACTTATCTTAAGTATTAAGTAAAAACCTATATGAGAACCAAGAAAAAAAGTTATTACATTTATAGTATTGTTTGTATATGCCACGATAGTGAATAATTCTTATATTGATCATAAGTT
This sequence comes from Danaus chrysippus, assembly GCA_916720795.1. Taxonomy (NCBI): domain Eukaryota; kingdom Metazoa; phylum Arthropoda; class Insecta; order Lepidoptera; family Nymphalidae; genus Danaus; species Danaus chrysippus. The sequence continues at coordinate 779,106 of CAKASE010000068.1, forward strand.
CTATTAACCAACCATTATCTATGTGGTTTTCAGTCATATGTTTCATTTGTCTGTGGACGCTCGCCGCGTTCCCGCCCGCTAAAAGTAGCACCACTACTAAGACGAACATTTGTACTAGATGAGATTCTTTGTAATATCTGAAACAACATATATATGTATTTATAAAGATATATTATTATAATTATTACTCGCTAACTATAAAATTAGAAATAAAAAAACGATAATTGAGTTAATTTTTCTTTTATAAATAATGTTCATTATATATTAAATTTTAAATACTGCAGTAACGTAATATTTTTTCAGCTTATTGCCTGAATGTAAAAACATTGTTAAAACAATATGTTTTTTTATATATAACAAAATTTCTATTTAAACAATTATTTATAAACCGGGTTTGGGGTTTATATAACATTTTAGTTATCAACATTTTTCAGTGAATTTTCTTTATAATTATTAATTATATTTTTCTATTTATTAAAAAATTTTAAAAGCCTCTTTAAACACAAAGATATATAAAATTGACGTCACGTATTTAAAATTATCATTTCACATTTGAAATATAGAAACAAATACCAGTTTACATAAATTATAAATCAATAAAATAATTCATATTTATTATAATGATCGGTTATAACTTTCAAATAACCATTAAATAAATACTACGAAAAATCTTATCTTTTATCGAAATAGTAAAAGTATAGATTGTAAAACATACGTTTCTTGCATCATCCATAGTAAAAGTATGTAGAACGAACTATTTGAGTCGACAATATGAACCAAAAATATTATTATATATAAAAAATAAATATAAATATTTAAAAAAAATACCTTAAAATAATCACAATTATATCACGTTGCACTAACACAATAAAAATATATATATATTATTTTAAAAGGAACTTTTTGTAACTAGGCGCGTACACAACTGAATATAGAACGGGACTAAATTGACTTGATGTGCTCACAGGCTTATATAGATGGTAGGAGACTGATGAATTAAAAAAAGGCACGCATTTAGCAACCAGTACATAACACGTTACAATATATTATTACATATATATAACATATAGCAACTATATATGTATGTACTTAAAACTAAAATTTTCTATCATATTTTTGGTATCGATCTCAATTTTATTACAAAATTTTATAAATTTTACATTAAAATATATTGTATTTTTTTTATTTTTTAACAAATTTTGTCTGTAATATAAAAATAGTATTTATAATAATCAAAAAATTTGCAAGCATTTAAATAAAAAATATAATGAGAAAAGCTGAATCCATTCCCGATTTAATCCAGAGTTTTTCTACATATATTTAAATATTAAATTGTTGTAGTTGGTATATACTATAAGGAATTGAATACGTGTGTTCGTACGTGTAGCCCCTCACGTTCCACCTTTCGCCGAAACTTTCTTATCAACGGTTTTCCTCCTAAACGTTACAAAAAAAAAAACGCTCGAAACACATCATTGAAATCAAAAAACTTATGAATAATTCAAAAATAAACATCCAATTACCTACCTTAAATAATATTTCGATATAATTAAGAAAACAATTTGAGATAAAATTAATTAATGCTAACATAACACACTCTTAAGAGTTTTTTTTTTATTCCTAAATATAGTTCACAGATGTCATAACAGATGGCGGTAGCTGTTAATATGGTAGATAAAAAGTATTAGACCAACTTATTATATTAAACACAAATAATGTTGTTTTACGATATATATATGAGCAATATTTTTATCAAAAATAATAATTTTAAGGTTAACCTACGTAAATAATAATGATACATAGTTTAATTTGTAAAACAATATCATAATACAATTATTTTATTTAAGGAGTAATGATAAAACAGACATAGGTTAAGAGGAATAAAAGAAAAATAGTCTAGAAGCTAAATTAACATAAACACATTGAAATAAATTCGGGTCAAGCGAAAGATGCGCAAACGCATTTTTATGAGGGGTACTTAGGGGTGCAGATATATTATTTCAAGTAATAAAAAATATACATAAGAAGAGCTAGTAATAACAATATACACTTATTATATTGATAAAATAATATTAAATAAATATATTGAAATAATCTGTTCTTTTAATATTTTTTTATTATTGTACTAATTGTTAAAATAATTCACGTATCTGAATGCATAATGTGATCTCTTCAATCGTATTTTTTGTTGGATAAACATTAAAAAGACTCCATCGATTTTGTTCTGATATTAATTTTATAAAGTTAAGTTTTTTAAAGCGTATATAGATATATATTTTATACAATATAAGCTGTTGGCTACATAGTTATTTGACCAGTAAATCTTATTCCTACGACTTCCGTTGCACATAGAATTAATTACAATACGATTGAGACCCGATTACAATATGTCTGACCATTCATTCCTTCACAACAGTCTTGTCACTTACATTCATGTGTTGTATATCAATTTTTTCGAGTGAATTCACTTCGCAAAATTGTTTATTCTCTTTATTTCTACAAAAAAATCCTAATAAAAGTTCTATTTCCAGAAATAGATTCGTTTCAAAGTTCTAAATATTTATATATTTCTTTCGATTTATCTGAAATTAAAATCTCGTGTTTTCCAGAAAGTCGTTGTAAAAGGATATTTTTAGTGAAGTCTCAAAGCGTTATGTTTTTATCATTTCGAGACAGACAGAGACGAAACACTTAAGAGGAACTTTCGATTTTTTAATATCATTCTATCGCTAAAGATTTAATGAAATATTTATTATTTATGAAAATTTTTAGACGACTGGCGACACGAAGAATAAGTATAAAGAGGTGATACACAAATTGATTGACAATTCCATTTAACATAGTAGCAAGGAAACCGTGTAAATTATATAAGTATCTATAGATATTTTGAGATTACAATCTAACAATTCAAGGCGATCAATCTTCTTGGTTATTTAGAGATGAATCGATTAAGTAAATATAAGAAAAGAAATAGAAACGCTGGTAATTTTGTCTGGAACCTAAGTCATTAATGGTCTGCAGTCAATGGAGACAGTGGAATTTAAATGAAACTAATATTCTCGGATTACTACGCGCTATTATATTATTTTAAACTACATACTACCGACGTTTCGGTTACTTTGGATAAATCGTGATTACGGTCTTCAAGTATTAGTTTCAATCAAAAGAGTACTCGCGAAATTTTACATCTTCCCCAGATGAATTATATTGGTAAATAAATTTATTGTGATTTTCGTCTCTTGGCTCAAAACTCAATTTATTTATCAGAATTTCATGCTTCTCACCCCTCTGAATAGCAAAGGAAAAGAGTTATACCAAAAATGAAATCTTTAAGCCAATTTTTGACCAGAGAAGTCTCACTTACCTCCAACTAAGAGATAAATGGTTTTATCACGATGGAACTTCTATACATCTTAAACTTGTAAATGGGTCGCGATAATTTTTAAGCGCGTGTAAGATGGTGATCTTCCCGAGACTATTTGCAACCGGGGTCTCCACTTATCGTGATAACTGTTTGATCTTTTCTTCCCACAAGCACATGCAGGAAATATAACGCTTAATGTAAAAAGAATGTATTGACGATTTTGGGTAGAAATAATCTTGAATTATTTTCAATGCGAATAGAATAAATGCGAAAGTAACTCTGTTTGTCTGTCTGTTACGCTTTCACAACTAAACCACTGAACTGATTTTAATGAAATTTGGTACAGAGATAGTGTTGACCTTGAGAAGGGACATAAGATAGTTTTTATTCCAGACTTTTGAAAGATTCTCTTGGAAACGCGATATAACCGAACTCCTCGCGGGCGAAGCTGCGGGCGGAAAGCTAGTTTATTTTAATGACTAACAACTACGGTAAAATTAAGTTAAATAATCCTTTATTTCGTTGAAATTTAAATGACAGCACATCACGTGTTCCAGTCACGCGTGAAAGTGTATGTTGAATTTCAAAATGAACAAAAAAAATGCATGAAAAAGTTAATTCCTAAATCATTTGTGGTTAGAATATATGTTTTTAATGTATTGTTTTATCAGACATTGAATATATCTGTTTAAATAATACTGAGACTAGACTTCATTTAAAAATGTAACAATTTGCATCTCCTGAAGTTATTTCAATGTCCTTTTTTATGTTTCAGTAACTAATTTTACTTTATAATTGTTATCACAGCAGTACGTTACAAAAATTTGTTTTCAAAATATTTGTAATGAAAACATAATTAATATGAGCTGTATTTGAAACTACATCTAATCATAAAATACGAATGTGCAAAGATGCATTAAGAGGTAATTAAAAGTAAATTTTTGGACTAAAAATGTCATATCTGCCCGTGATCACGGTTGCTGTAAAGTAACCGAAACGTCGGGCTTATGTAGTTTTGATAAAAATAAATCGCATAGTACATCCGAAAAATATTATAAAATGTCATTAAAAAGATTAAATATATATTAAATTGTTTCCTTAATTTTATTGAACTTATATGATATCAAATTACGGTAATAATTTTTTTACAAATGTTTCTAAGTCTTTAGTTTTGTCGAAGAAGCCATACAAGAATTGAAGGTGAAAAATAACTTTAATTTGCAAAAGTTTTGTTGTATTGCGAAGTTGCTGTCGTGATTAATGTTTCAGCGGCATCTTATATAAGGTAATTATTTTATACCTATTTAGATTTTTACCTAAAAATTAAAAAAAATAATGCTCATTTGTTTAACAGTCTATACTAAATAATAATAACTTTATTCAGAAAAACACAATGCTTACACAGTAATATATCCTAACCAATAAAAACACAATGCTTACACAGTAATATATAATATTAGGTTGAGGTGCATTATGTTTCAACAAATTTTAAAATTTCCATTGTCTTTGGACCCCACACTAGGAGACCTGTATCGTGGGGTCCGATGATTGTATTAAGACTATAGTTGTATTAAAATAAGGAGCAAAATAGAATTACCACAAGTTCATACTACATACGTTGCGTTGCTAGTTTTTTCTTTCTTAATTATTATATGAATGAAAACTCTCAAAACTTTCCGTAAGTAACGAACTTATAGTAATGATAAAAAATTTCTTGGAGATTGATACATATAAATATAATATTGTAGAATTTCAAACGATATCTCAACTAATAAATTCTGTCATAACACGATATATTTATATATTTTTGTCTTAATTATAATTATATATTTATTCTGAATAAATAAATATACTTTAAACAACTAGTCGTTTAAAAATACTTGAAGAAGTTCTTCTCTAAGCGACAGAATGATGTTATCCTTAAATTTGTCATTTACTTGCTAAGATCCTAAGTTGCTTTGTATTTTCAGACTACCTCAATGAACAATTCGTCAATAAGTTTATACATATCATATGTATCGGTCTCCTTCGAGGCTGCAACCCTACTCGCCGGATCCCCACCATGGGACCTGGAGGCTAAGCTTCTCGCACAGCTGTACAGGTGGCGCGGGGAAATGCTGGAGAGAGGCGCGGTGGTCATGCCTAGAGCGGTCGAGGCGCGCAGAAAAGAGCTGGTGTTGCTGTCCATGGCGGAGTGGTACGAGCGGCTCGAGACGCCAAATGCGGGACACGCCACGATAGCGGCGGTAAGGCCCGTCATGTCGGAGTGGCTGCAGAGACAGCATGGTGGCCTCTCCTTCCGCCTAACACAGGTACTCTCAGGGCATGGTTGCTTTGGGAAGTACCTGTGTCGAATAGGGCGGGAGGAAACTCCGGCATGCCACCATTGTGCGGATTGCCCCGAGGACACGGCGCAGCACACCTTGGAGGTGTGCCCAGCATGGGCGGAGCAGCGCCGTGACCTAGTTGGGGCAATGGAGGCTGGGGCCTTATCACTGCACCACATGGTGTGGTGCATGGTGCGGTGTGAGTCGGCCTGGGACGCCGCGCTCGCCTTCTGCGAGGCGGTAATGTCCGCGAAGGAGGAGGCCGGTAGGGTGAGGGAAGCCTCATCTTCCCTCCCCTCTCGCAGACACCGTGCTGGGCGCCGCCGCAGAGACGCCCGCGACGATTTGAGGCCGCCATGAAAATGGCCCGTGGCGCGGACCCCAACCCGCGCTAAACGGTAAAGGGAGTTGCATGGTTGTGTTCCCCATGTAACTCCCGAGGTCACGTGCGTGGAAAAGAGCACCACATGAGGGGGGGGGGGCAGTACCAGTGCCCCCCAAAAGAAGAAGGGCCCCCAGAATGCGGGCCAGCCTGTCGGGGAAGCTGGTGGGAGTGCGAAAGCGATCCCCCGCCCTGACACAAGGGCCGTCGTGGAACACCCTTGGGTTTTTAGTGGGTAGTGGCAACGAGTCCCACATACCCCGCTGTTTTCTAAAAACGGCGGGGATGCGTAAATGCATTTTCCCAAGGATAATAAAAAAAAAAAAAAAAAAATATCATATGTATACATACATTGCGTCGTCATATATAGTTTTTAGGATATAAATATAAAAAAATTGTTGTAAAACCATCAATGAATCTCGTTTTCCTGTAAACATTTAGACACGAACATGTTAGTTTGTTAACAACATTAAACTAGAATATACGAGAGAGCTGTTGAAAGATCTGGTAAATATTAATAGAAATTAATTATAAAGAGATTGATTTAATACACGGATTTTGTTTTGCCAAAAATTTCTTGTGAATTTTATTGGGATGTTTGTGTACCTTTTTTAGATTTGGATGTTATGATACGAAAGGTGAGAATTGTTTAATATATTAATTACTAGCTTTCCGCCCGCAGCTTCGCCCGCGTGGTGTTCGGTTATATCGCGTTTCCAAGAGAAATTTTAAATAGTCTGGGATAAAAACTATCCTATGTTCTTTCTCAAGGCCAACTCTATATCCGTTCCAAATTTCATTAAAATCAGTTCAGTGGTTTAGGCGTGAAAGCGTAACAGACAGACAGAATTACTTTTGCACATATAATATTAGTAGGGATAAATTATATTATGAATATTAACTTTGATTTGTATGTGTGATTGTAATTCTTATAAGGCTAGCATCTGTCCGTTTGAGCACAATTTTGTTATTTAATATATATGAATAACACATTCTAGTCTTGTCAAGAACTTACTATCAACAACAAAAAGACCGACTGATAGAAACTCACATCTCGTCTTAATGATCACGGTTGCTGTAAAGTAACCGAAACGTCGGGAGTATGTAGTTTTTATCAAAAATAAAGTCGAATAGTATATTAGTAAAATATTAGTTTCATTTAAACGACTCGCGAAAATCTCAGATCTTATTATTACTGTCAAATGCTGTAACATATACTCACTGTACTTCTAAAATCTATAGCTACATAAGAAAAAGTATAATTTTTTTCATGTACATTTATTCAATACTCATGTGTTATTTATAATTGTATCACTATACTATATCTTACTAATGAATTGAAGTACCAAATCAAAGAATCAATATCAAATTGAGTAATTAAATTAATTGATAATACAAGGCATGAGTTGCAAAATAAAAAAGAAGTTAAAACACATCTCGTCTTTGATCACGGTTGCTGAAAAGTAACCGAAACGTCTAGAGTTTGTAGTTTTTTACAAAAATAAAGTCGCGTAGTATATCTGAAAAACATTAGTTTCATTTAAAAGAAGTTGTAATTTTATTTCAATTCTATTCCAGATCGAATAAGTGGATTTTTCCTTCATTACATCCTTTGGAGCTCATAGCCCGCGTGGACTTGTTAAATGCCAGGCTAATGTCGATTATGGTGAAGACTAATTGGTCTACGGAGGGTATGTCACGTACGCCTTTTGAAAATATACAAAAATGAATCTTATGGTGTACTAAATAATACTGATTTTAGGTAATTAATAAATGATCTCTAAAATAATCTTAAACTAAACTATTGCTTTAGACAGTTTTTTTATAAAATGTATATTATATTCGTGAAAAAAAACGAGTTCATTTAGTATGTATGTGTGTGTGTGTGTGTGTGTGTGTGTGTGTGTGTGTGTGTGTGTGTGTGTGTGTGTGTGTGTGTGTGTGTGCGTGTGTGTGTGTGTATGTATGTATGTATCTATCATAGTATCTTGTGGCCTCTATATAAACAAAGTTTATTGAAATTCAATCTCACCATAAGTTTATTCAAATTATCATATAGATTACATAATATCTTCTGTAACGTCGTTTTGTATGGATTTATTCTTGATCACGTTATTACTAAAGGCGAGAAAATAATGTTAAAATAATGTATTACTAGATTTATATAATATTTTGGAGGTAGAACAATATATAGGTCGTTTTAAATATTTATGAATTATTTTTATTATGTAAACGAAACAATAGTATTGATTAATCTGTTTTTTGATAAGACTTTGGAAAAAATATGATTGCAATTTTTTTTATTATCATATATAATTATATATTTTCTTTTAAGGTTTCTATAGAAAAAAAATTCTAATTGATATACTAAAATAAATGATTCTGTCCTAATGTATATATACAATAATAACAAAATTTATATTACATGTATACAGCTATCTTTTCTCGCTTTTTCTTAATATGTTGAAGTAAAACAGGGAGTCATAACTAGTTTAACGATATATACAGATTGTGTAACATACGGTCAAGGACACGTGAATTAAGAAAAAAATCATTACAATCAAAACACTGTATATGTAAGAAGATATAAAAAACAGCATATATACATATATTGAATCAGCAATACAACATTTTTACGTAAAATTTTCAGTTTAACAAATTTTCTGAACTGTTAATACAAAGGAATGTTATTTTATTTAAAATTTTAACTCAATCCCAAGCTTCCAGGATTCTTGGAAGTGGGATGAGTTACCTGTTGAAACAAAAAATATGGAATGACTTACGATAGTACAACCCACCCTAGATACCGGCACGTTTCCATTCCACCTGGCAACAAGGAATCTATTTAATAGCTTTGTTGTTCCGTTAAATATATCGGCAGTGCTTATTTCAATTTAATTTTGCAGATTTTCAGTATTTTGTTTCTTTAAACGTGATAATATTGATATTTTATTGTTGTTGTTCAGATAAAGTTTTGTTTAGAATTCTGGTTCTTGTAAGGAATGGTATGGGTTAAAATGATGACAGGGCCTACCAAATGGTTAATTATCATTATATAAGAAAAATCTTAACATTGGGGGAAATTAAGATTATGTGCCTTGACAGAAAACATCATATTTGAAAGGTATTATGTAGCTCAGATAATATTTCAGGAGAAAAACAATTCTTCTGTAGATTCATAGTAATATCTAGTCCTTTCTCGAGGTTTGAGGAGGTTAAAATATTATTTTCTATAAAGACAATAAGACAAAGAAAGTTTCGTCTAGTGGGTTTTCAAAGAGCTCTAAATGACGAATCTATTTAGATTTAATTAACAATATTTAATTTATTAATAAAACTTAAATATTTAGAAGTACTTAATAGAATTTTTTTCACCCAAAAAAACTACAAAAAAATTTTTCAAGATGACGTGATCAATGACAATGGAAACACACATTTTTTTCCTACACGTGACATACAACGCTAACAGACGTCCAGACGACAGATCAATTAACAACTTAATATTAACTCTATCCATAAACATTTAGAGTGTAATTTTGTTTGATAAAAGAACCTCGTATTTTTCCTTGCATTTAATGGAACGATAATTTTAAAATGCAATCCTTGAATGATTCATCTAGAGTTTTTAGTTTAAGTGATTGTTTTAAATTAAATGTTTTATAATAATTGCTTATAAGTAACTGTATTTCTTGTTATGTGTAAAAAATATAACAATATTTTTAACCTACTTTTATTGCTTTATAATGTAAGTACGTTAGAATATTTTAATTCTTAATAAACTTTATTCATTATGGTAGAAATAGGCTTAAAATTCTTAGGCCATATTTTCAGTCAAATATCCCCGTATATAACATGTGTATTTGTATGTAAAGAGTCGTCATCAGCCTATCAGGGCCCAGTGCTGAGAGGCCTCTTCTCACATGGAGAAGGTTTGAGCATTAATCACCACGCTTGTTCAACGTGTTGGTGATTTCAAACTTATTATTGTGAAATTATAAGTCCAGGTTTCCTCACGATGTTTTCCTTCATGTAAAGAGTATTTAATATATAATATATGAGTCGTTAACAGGAGGCAAGTTGGTGAATATGGAAAATATATTAATTATAAAAATAGTAAACGAATAAAAGAATTTATGTTATACAAGAAAATGGTGTATATAATATGTTCAAGAAAATCTAAAAATTTTAATTTTAAAACATCTTTTACGAAATGAGATGAGGATTTATTTAAATCTTGACTTTGAAGTTTAGTGACTACATACAATATAATAGATAGGACAAGATGGCAGAATAATTATTTTTCATAACTCAATAATATTACAAATTGACGAGTGTCCTTGAAAAGAAGTGAAATTAAAACTATTTTTAGTAGGTTTTTTTACAAATCATTTTTTTGATATAATTCTATATATTAATTATAAAACCTCTTTCCATTCCTTTCTTTTCAAATCAGTTAAAAAGTGACATCTTCCAATAAAGATTACAAGGCTACAAAAAAAAGAAAACAATTCAACATACACGAGTGAAGCTTTAGGATAAAACAAGTCAAATAAAAGATAAATAAAGATATGAAACATAACACACACAAGTGATACATGATATCAAACGTGATTATCATACTTGTGATCATCACGTTTTGATATTAAATCATGTTTGTATGTTAACACACACATAATATATTATATCCAACCGCCTATTAAGTTCCGTTTAATAAACTATGTATATGTAAAAAAATCCATCATCTTCTGATAAATATCTTTTCGTTGCGTCATAGTATCTTACGATACTACACGTGTTTCCGCTAGGGACTGCATACTTTTATATTTTGCGGGACACTCTTGGAATGTGAATATCAAAAAATATAGTACGACGATTAAATTGATAGTGCATGTAATAAGATAGTCATTAAATCTTTTAGTAGGATTATATAGTTTATCTTATCTATATGATTTCTTTTATGAGGAATACTATTTGTGTAATGAGATCTAAGACTTTCGCGAGTATTCATTTAAATGAAACTAATATTTTTCGCATATACTACGCTTGCTTTATTATTTTAAAAACCAACACATTACTTCTAAGAGAAGTAGTACTTCTTCTAGTAGTACTTCTTCTTGTCTGCCTGTGATTATGATTGCTGAAAAGTAGCCGAAACGTCGGGAGTATGTAGGTTTTTATTAAAAAAAAAACCACGTAGTATATTCGAAAAATATTAATTTCATTTGTTTGTGTAATATTTTGTCATCCTCTCAATGTATTGATCATTTTCTCACACGTGGCATCATTATCTCAATCTCTCCAAGAGGCAACACCGATAATCTTTACAATGATAACCAAACAATGACATTATAGATATGGTATGTAGATTTATCCGTCTGTCCGTTGGTTGGTAAAAATTTAACACATATAGATAACGCTTTTACGTCTGTATCGTGGACTTTGATCTCGTGGTAGAAATATATTTTTGTGTTTATAATTGTGATGAATCTTTCACTTGTATTTACATTTCTACTTATATCGGATTGAAAATTTGAAAATAAACTGAATACTTAGAATGATTTAAAAAATATCATCATCAGCCTATCACAGCCCACTGCTGAGCAAAGGCCTCTTCTCACATTTAGAAGATTTGAGTATTGTAATGCTCTTAGAAAGTACATGACACGATAAAAATCACATTGGTACTTGCCAGGTTTCGAACCCGCGCACTCATGAATTAGAGGCGAGCCTCTAAACACTAGGCCACCACGACTCTTTTAAAAAATATATTGCTTTTAAATATATATATATATATCGCAGTATGATAATCAATTAATTAGTTTTAGATAATATTCGGCTATATTGATGTCATAGTTATTTAAAGCATAATTAAGCCTGGATTACCTTTCACAGCTACTCGTATTTAGCTTTAGTCAAGGTAGTCGTTTGAAGTCTAGACGTACAAAAAAAAATATATAAAAAGGCGTGGAAATTTATCTCAAGGCAACTTAAAAAATTAACGAAGTTTTCAGATGTTTTAACCTAAAAAATAATCTATATTTATGAATGAAACTAATATTATTCAGATTACTACGATTAGGTCTTTCAATAATATTACAATAATTTTAACGAATACTTGTGAAAAATATTTTTACAAAGTGAGCCACAGCGAGTATACAGGGTGACTGGTGAATTACTATCAATATTTAAGGAGCATACTCGGTACATGATTCTCATTCGAATTATGTAAAAAAAATAGGCACTTAATTTTTGACAAAATTTCCGTATAAATAAGTAAAGTGTTGACACGTTCCAAGTGTTCAAGTGTGGACGCGTGCGGCGACGTGTTGATACAACACCACGTCACGACATGCGTATGTGTGAGTGTCAGTGTATACTTAATCTGTAGGGTGTTCACACGATGCGTAATTAATTACATAACTTTTGGTTAACTTTACTAAGAAGTTTATTAATATTTATGTTATATTAATTTTTATTTTGTCATATATGATCGTCAAATATCACGTCCTCAAATATCCATAGTAATTCACCAGTCACCCTGTATATATAACTGTTATTAAACAGAAATGTGCGTTTCATTTTAAGTGTTTTCCAAAACTACTGCGTTTAATTTGAATTAGGTATCTCTTATCACTTTCCGGGTTGTTATCACTGATATCGAAAACCAAATGAGATTTTAAAGTTATAGATAAACTTTAAATTCACTCCCACTCAAAGGTATTTTAAAGTTCTTTATCTAATTATAATTTGTAATGTTTTAAACATCAACTAATTGTCGTTCGTCTTATATTACTTTATATCAAAGAAAAATACTAAGATTAAATTAATTAATATTTAATACAAAATCACATTTAAAAATACATAAGTTCATTCAAATATCAGTTTATTTAGATTATATGAAAGATATTTTTTTTTGTATGTAATGGGTTTTTTCCTACAAAACATTAAATCATGGTGTCCCCAGTGGCCATTCATAGCGGAATGCTAACTTCCGAGAAGCCAGCGTCACAATTGTCACTCTTCCTGTTTGAAAAACTTGCTCTTTGAAGGGACAAGTCCGATTTACTGACATACGACACGCGAACCTATGTTTTGAAGTCAAATTAAGATTACTTTGTATATTTATTTTGTTTTGTATAAATCTAATATATATAATTACTACATCACAAATCACAATGTTTTACCGTACTTTATATGTATTCAATAGTTTCGAGAATCAGCTACTAAATATATTTCATACCTCTGAGTGATTAGAGTATAGCATTTTTTTTAACTTTTAGACGAAAATTTAAGGCTGATGATGATAATATAAAAATAGTTGCGTTTAATTTAATTTTAGTTTTAGTCAACAGAATTTAGAGGATATTAGTCAACGGGAAATATGTTTAAACTTTTTTAAATCTTAAATTAAAACTAATTAGATCATTACGAACAGACCCTAGTACATCAACTCGATACTAGCACTAATTGCATCACATTTCAAGACTACCTAGCATTTACATTAACTTGTTACTTCATAAGAATTAACTTTAACATCTCAAATATTTCATCTATTTAGACAACATATAAACATAAATATAATATTATATTTATTGCTGTACATTATATATAATATGAAGGCATTTTTTTTATTTACCGTTAACTTATAAGGAAACTGAAACTTGATAGTAATAATTATTCGCATATAACCAATCGTAATATATTTAAAATAAATTGTATAGTACATATATCGTATCTGTATATATATAGCTTCACATATATGAGTATTGATTTGACTTCATCAAGATTTATTAAGAGATTAATTTCATTTACATATTTCATTTCATAAAATTACAATCACATGTTTTTTTTTGCCGAAGCGTTATTAATGGTGTATTTAAACCGATAGTATTATTGTATATTCAATGTATATAATATATATGTACATTATGAATAGGAGAGTGGTTTTTAATTTTACTATTTTTGTTGTTTTATGTACATCAGATTTAATACAAATTCAATGTTTTTAAAGAGAGGGACGCCAGCCTCGCTGACGTTACTAATGTCACTTCTTCCAGTACGTTCCATGATATTTTAAAATGAAACTTCAATTGTTCTTAATGCTCCTGTATTTCTCGAAGGTTCTTCATAATCACATACTTCAATGGTCCGCACTCACTGAACTCTGCCGTCGTGCGTCCAGACGTCATATTTATAATAAAATTTAAACATAGTTCTATTCTCCTTTTAATCAATCTTTGATATCGTTTTACTTTTAACAATAATCATGAATACTAATGAATTTTAATAATAATTGTTGACAGGCTCAAATTATTTTCACATCGCATCCGTTATTAAAGCTGATATCTCCGATATATACGTATTTTTATAAGAAAATTGTGTATAATCTTCTTCTTCTACCTAGCAATTTCCCAGCTTTAGCCAAGGTCTGCCTTACAATGTTGTGAATAGTTTTGGCTATTTGTTTTTACGACCGGCCGCCTGCCTGACATCAACCCTCTTTGGGAATGCATTAATCAGTGATGTCTAAATACTCTTAGAGAGTACATATGACTCAGAAAAATCACATTGGTACTTGCTCGGGATAGGATTGAACCCGTGCCCTCATGCATGAGAGGCGGACCTTTTAACCACTGGGCCACCACTGACAATAAGAAAATTGTATATATTATAAACGTATATATATAATGGGAGTGGTTCTTAAAAGTTTCTCCAGTATTATTTGAAGTTATTCGTTAAGTAAAATATTATATGGTTTTTTATCTGACGACCGTAAGCGATGACTAAGTCGGTTCCTACCGGTTTTGGCAAATCTTTAAGTGCTATAACCGCTTGAATTAGATAAAACAATTAAATTCTAGTATATTATAATTTACTGTTATTTATTATAGTAGTAGAAATGGTAGGGAGAATGAATGAATTTTGTCTTTAATGGCTGATAGTGAAATTGACAATTTGATAATTAGTTTCAAATATTTGATTTAATTTTTATAAATAGGTTAAATATGAACATATATTACCTGTATGATAAAACCCATTTTTAATTCTAGAAGATTATTTCATACAAAAATCCTGTTTTACTAGAATACATACTTAGAACACGAAATTTCTTATTAGTTATTACCTATGATAACCGTTGACTCCCTACTTTACTCTCAATGTGTATGAAATAGGTAAAGTATTATAACAACATTAAAAGAAAATATAAAATTTTATCATAACTAGTTCAGCATTTTCCAGTGACTCGCTTACATACAAATGGCTTCTAGATCAAAATATTTAATTAATTTTTGACCTAAGCTGAAATATAAGGCTAAATATTTAATACCAGTTCCAAAACTAAGCCTATACAATACAAAAATCATAATTAAAATCGATTTACCGACAACGTTCGCAAACGTACAAGAAAAAAACAACCATTACATTTTTTTTAAAAGTAATCAATAAAATCGAGGACCATAAAACATAAAAAAAGTATCTTTGACTTCGTGTTATTTATGTCTCTATCATATATAATTATTTTAAACCCTATTACTATGTGATTAGAGTCGTTTTTCTATTATAAATGGGTTACAATGTTGCGTTAATTTGAGTAATGGGATCTACATAGAATGGGCCATGCCAGTGAAAAACAAACCTAGCAATTATGTGAGCATTATAATAATCTTTAGTGTTGGGACAATATTCAATATATCGATAAATTACTTTCCCCTACTATTTATTTATTTATTTTTTTATCACACAATTATATAACCACATAGCATGCGAATATGATTTTCATATAAAAATAATAAACTTATTTAGATATCTCCTAACTCTTCCCAATTTGAAACCAAAATTAGAAATTCTCAAACTAAAAGAAACTGTCTTTCTATTGTAATAAGGTATCATTTCCAATGAAGTCTACCACTTTATAATGGTTTATTTTATGACGTAAGAAGCTAACGGTTTTAAGCCTTAAGGAAAATTATTATTTTATAACTCTTAATATATTTCAAATCTTCTCAGGATATTTAAAATGAATTTTATTTATAATTCAAAGTATTTCGTATAGTATTTTTTTAAATATTTCGATTAAACTAAAATATTTAAGGATATGTACATCACTAAGTAGTTGCTATACAATTAAAAAGATTACTGCGCCCTATTCCTAAATCAGGTAAGAGTAAAACAAGACTGTAATTTAAATCTTTATATGATTCCAGTACATTTATATGGTAAATTAAGATATAATGTGATATTATATAAGTTTAAAGATACATAATATGTGGAAAAAATATAAGAACATATCCCTACTAATATTATGTATAAATGCGAAAGTAACTCTGTCTGTCTGTCTGTTTCGCTTTCACGCCTAAACCACTGAACTGATTTTAAAGAAATTTCGTACAGACATAGAGTTAACCTCGAAAAAGAACACAGGATAGATTTTATCCCAGACTTTGGAAAAGTTCTCTTGAAAACGCGATATAACCGAACTAGACGCGGGAGAAGCTGAGGGCGGAAAGCTAGTATAGTTATATCTATTGAATGAAAATCATCATATTCTTGAGACTAAAATTATTATTGTATAATCTACTATATATATGTATGTGTGTGTGTGTATGTGTGTGTAACAGTGTATATTTTATATACATTTTTTTCGAGTAATCTTCATTAAAGCGTATAATCAAAAACGAGTTTAATTTTTGGTAAGCGGTTTGAAACCGCTATTAATTTGAACACTAATAATCTGTCCATTTATATTAATTTATATCAAGAATATGGAAGAATAGCATGAATTATCTCATAAAGTTTTTACCACATGAAATAAATATACTATTTATAACTCAAGAACGGCTGTAGGAATATGGTTGAAAATTTGTGGAGAGATGGATTAGAACCAGGAGACGGACATAGGATAATTAATACTTTTCAATTGAAAGGAAAAAACGTAATAAACTCCAATAAATAGATATTTGCGGCTTCTAGGACGGAATAGAGTTCGCTCGGTCAGCTATACGTATATTAATTTGGTAATTAACAGACAAAGTCACGGGTAACAACTAGTATTTATATACAATCATACATATATATCATCTGTATGTAAAAACAGAAATCTTAAAATCTATATACTGTCCCAAAAATTACACCAATAATAATACTACACAAAATAATCCGACATTATTATCATGAGCCAAGTAATATACTATGTTATAATAAATCTTAAAATTCATGACTTCATGTAATCTTTACATGCAATTGCACTCAAATCCGCGTTACTGAGCGTTAATTAATATCCAGATTTGAAACGATAAAGTATTGACAGTTGCTCATTTTTTACAAGACTGAGTCATCGTTAAACAACATGGCGGGCGAAAAAAATACAAAAAAAACACAGCAGGTGAGATCCGAAGGACGCTAAGATGAAAGTTGTCGGTTAAAAAGTTTTAGAGATCCTTTTGAATAGAATTTTATATTAATTAAGTTAATTTTTGTACTTAAATGAATTTCGTCATCGTCATCAGCCTATCAACGCCCACTGCTGAGCAAAGGCCTCTTTCTCACATGGAGAAGGTTTGAGCATTAATCACCACGCTTGCTCGAGACGGATTGGTGATTTCAAATTCATTATATACAAGACCAAAAATTAATTAACAAGAATTTCTAGTAATAGTATAATTTCTAATTAATCTTTTTCTACTTACTTTAGTGACACTGCATATACATATTGCCTACAACACCGATCTATATCAAATAGTATACGTTATACTCACTAATTCCTTTACACTACAAATAACACAAATGTATAAGATATTTATTAATTTCAACAAACAAAGCTGAGCGATAATCATATAGACATATATTATACAAAATTATAACCTACTTCAAGTGAAAAATATATTTATTTTATCAAAGAGTAACATATAAAGAAATGTCCAAAGGAACTTTAAAAAATGATTATAAATTCAGTCTCATGTATGTAGACAGATAAGATGTTTTCTTATCATTAAATGCTTCAAAGATGTTCCTTGGTTTCCTTGATTAATATTCTCGTGTTTAAAACCGGACGCGAAAAAGGGGTGTTATGAGTTTGACATCGGTATTGTGTGTATGTCTATGTCAGCGTAGCTCTGAAACGAGCATCAATAGAGTTTTTCTCAATTTAAAGTTTATTTGCGTTTATACTTAATTTTTTCCGGTAGTGTAAAAATATCAGCTCAAGATTTTAGGGCATACACGATTAAGTGCCTCACTCACAATTAAAGCATTGTTCCTTTTACTTAGAATGATTTAAATATTTCCCGTCTACGGAACCTCCAATCATTTTCACTTACTACATACACGATTTTGAGCAGTGAAAACGTTATTTTATTTTGCAAATTCTAATACAGGATAATAAGCCTTACACGATCCGTATAAAGGTGAAATTACTATAATAGTATTTGTACAGCTAAAAAAAAAGATCACGATTCGCATTTCTTCCGAGCGTTAATTCATTTCTCGCAAAAAAAGTATGAAAAAAAATGTTAAAATATCTGTTGTAATATGACGTAATGCCCCGAAAGTGGTCAGATCGACCTTCTAGATATTTTTGTTTGTTTGTTTGAATAATATATATATACATATAATATGTACATACGTTCGTTTTAATTATGAATGCTCGAAATATTTTCGTTAATTCTTAATTATTTCTTAATTAACAAGCTGAAAATAACTTGCGATGTTAATTTATGTTAGATTTAAGATCATAATTACTTGCCTGGTTAAATATTTATTGGAGAGTATGGTCGGAGTCACAGAAACTTTGTATGACTGACATAATTTTCTAATTAACATAATATATTAGTCTCTTTTTGATCAGTGTACGGAAAAATTTTGCAGCCTAAATCAAAAATCTAAACCTAAAAGTCTTAATTCTTTAGAATAATAATAATAATTAGTTTATATATAAGAGAAAATTGTTTTGTAAAGTTACCTAACAAATTATTGTAAAGCCTATACGCTCATATGAAAATTTAAATAAATCAAGATGATATTCATCGAACTAACCTTGAAAAAATGACGAGTAAAGTCGCGGGCCATCACTTTACTAACCTTGATAGTGACATCTTTTACTTTTTGCTGTAACTCGAAACTCGAAAAAAAGCAACTTGAAAACTAAGAAAAAATAACGCGGACGCTCGCACAAAAAGTGAGTTACGTAAAAATGATGTCATATCCGATTCTGTTTAACGATTTTTTATTATTATTAATACATAATTTATCTTTTATTGTTGGTGTAAAAAAAATATTCGGTTTTGACGTTTAGTGACGTACACGGGGATTTTTTGATGTCGGAACAAAATATTTTTGGATAAATTTTGAAAAAAATAAAATTTTTTACCTAATCTATTTTTACTGCCACAATTTTTATCGTTTTTAAACCTCATTTACACTTGTACGATAAATAATTCCCTTACATCTAAATCTATAACTAAAAATCGTTTTATTATTAAATAATTTTAATAGTAAAACGCTAGGAAATATCTTGATATTTTAGAAATATATGGACGACAACGACTAAATATTTTAATGAAATCAACACAGAGGGAAAGCTCAAAAATTTGTGTAATTTATGGTAAAAAAAAATAAGTATTATCCCTATAAAAAGGGGCTGTTTAATAATAAAAACAGTCCAAGGACGTCCAAAACGCTTTCCCCATATTCATCACAAAACAAATTCCCAACGTCACCAACTTGGTAACTGGGTCGTACGCATATTATTTTGCATGTGCGTCAGTTGCATACATGCATGTATTTGAATGCAGAGAAAGCATATTTGATATATAATTATCATGCAAGCATTTAATGATAGAATTATTGAGAATTATTTCATATATTATTAAAGAAAAATATTATTGTAAAGAAATTTTTATGTTTATTAGGGCCTTCTTTAAAGAGGTATGTTAATAAAGTCTCTTAGAAATTTAATAGATTTATCATGGCGACCAAATAATATATTTTTTTAATTCATTCACGTCGAAATAGAGTTATTTTCTGACAATAAAGTTAACCACAGCAAGATTAAACAAGAACATACTATATGTTGGCATTTGGACTATTATTAATATTAAAATATAGAAATTAAAAAGATCTAGACGTATGAGAGATTCAAGATTACCTAAAATATTATTTTTGCTGTTTTATTTTTAAGCAAAAACAGAGAAGTATAGAAAAGAGGACCCTCAAACTTCAATACATAATAAGTTGAACATTTTTATATGTATAAGTAGCAGTATTCGTTTAAGCGAAAAAACTTAGATGTTACTAAAGTACTTATAATAGAACTAAATATATTTCACTTCACTCATACATACAAGTAATGAATAAGCATTTAAAGGTTTTTAATCAATTTAATTATATAGGCCTAGAATAATTTACATACACAAATGGATTGTAAATAATTCCAGGCATTCAAATTAGATTTAGCAATCGACTTTATATATATTATCTTCATAGTAAATAGATATATAACTACTATAAAAATTCAAAATAAATGTATAATATTAAAAATGGTCTATTCCATTAAGTTTCATATAATGTTGACAAATAAATAGTCTCCGGAAAAATATTTCAATTTTATTATACTGATATCCGTACTAATAATATTATACATGCGAAAGTAACTCTATCTATCTGTTACGTTTTCACGCCTAAACCACTGAATCGATTTTAATGAAATTTGGTACACACATAGAGTTGACCTTGAGAAAGAACATAGGATAGTTTTAATCCCAGACTTTTGAAAAGTTCTCTTGGAAACGCGATATAACCGAACTCCATGCGGGCGAAGCTGCGGGCGGAAAGCTGGTTTTGCTATAAACTATAAAAACTTGTACTCACTCATCAGGTCAGTCCATCTATATATAGATTTCAAAATCAATTTTTATAAAGTTGAACGTAATATACAAAAGGAACAAAAAACTTCACCAACACGGAAATAATTAAAAACCCTTGTTGGATATATCAAATCCAAATGTAATATTAACAATATTTTTCCTTAAATCAAAAAGAATTCATTCCCAACCATGAGATGTCCGAATCATTCAATGATTCGTCAATTATCTTCGTCGAAGGTATAAAAGCTGAAAAAAATTTATTCATTACTGGGAAAACCATAAAAACAGCCCTTTTTCATTTCCCATACAAACGTTTTTTTTTACAACTAACTAATATGTCAATCATTCTGTCGCACTTCAAAACACGGAGATTTATGGCTTACAGGTAAACTTCAAAAATATAAATAAAAAAACGTAATAGATATTTCTTGATTATAGGGCGATACGGAGTTCGCCAGGTCTTCTAGTAATAGATAATTATATTCAACACAAGAAAATACACTAAAATCTATTCACCAATTAACATAAGTTACCTCGTAACTACACTCGTTAGGGACTTTAATTGAATTAATTATGTAAATAAGTATAATAATTATAAAGGCAGACCCTGGCTAAAGCTGGGAAATTGCCAGCAAGAAGAAGTTTAATTATAAAATATTACTTGCGTATATTAATAAATTTAAAAGAATATGCAATTTAATTAACTGGGAGAAACAAAAATTATGGTACTATCAGTATTTGACACTGATAAGAAGTAATTTCTTTTAATCGAAAATGTCATGTAAATTTTAATCATCATCAAATTTAGGGAAAATATTCATTAAAAAATATCTATATTATTTCTATCGATACTCTTTCCAAGTAATATATTTAATAAAAAAATAGTAATCATTATCGAAACATGCTTGTTGTTTAAAATCGATAATTCTTGTAATTCTTTTATCACGGTTGCTGAAAAGTCGGGAGTATGTAGTTTATAGTCAAAAATAAAAAATCGCGTAGTACAACCGAAAATATTGGTCATCAGCCTATCAGAGCCCACTGCTGAGTAAAGGTCTCTTTGTCACATGAAAAAGGTTTGAGTATTAATCATCACGCTTGCTCAAGACGGGTTGGTGATTTCAAACTTATAATTCTGAAACTATAAGTCCAGGTTTCCTCACGATGTTTTCCTTCACCATATGTCAGTGGTGTCTAAACTCTCAAAAAGTACATATGACTCCATAAAATAACATCGGTTTAAAATATTAGTTTCATTTAAATCTGAAACATCTTCAAAACTAGGTATGCCATACATTAGATGTATCAAAATTACTGTTATAGCATTATCATATGATATAAGCACAGAGAGAGTATTGAATGATATTAACACACTAAAATGCCGTTACTGAATCAACAAACATTACAGTAAATGTACAGAAATACGGTCAAATGTTGAACCAAAAGATTACTAACTGAGATAACTTGACGACTTGTAAAGACGATTTAAATGTGAACGTTTAAAGAAAACGAAACTTAAACATTCATTTGTTTCATATAAATAATTAAATAGTTATATTCAAATAAAATACAGGTAAAGAAAGAATTAAGCTTAGATTTTTGATCAAACATTTGATATTATAATTCTCTCTAAACAACGTACTTAGTCTTTTTATTAATATTTATATTATTACTCATTGAATGCAAATAATATTTTTTTACAAAGATTATTTTAAATCATATCCCCACAAGGTTCGAAGAGAAATCAATTATTATTTTATTATCAAAAATATTCGCCACATCTCCATATCGACGGTTAACGTTAAAATTTCAACATTCCTCCGATTATTCACACTTTTGATATGGTAGCGACTTATTGAAAAATTCCTTAGATATTGTTGTAATTTTATATAACACAATAAAATTATATATAGATAAAATATTTTGTATTAGTTAATGCAGGAAATTTTGAGACTTAAATTTTACCTGGATTTTAAGTCGCTCGGGTTCCAGATTTTTATGTCAATTTATTAGAATCCCATCTATTTATTTATTCCTTAAAATATATGATTATTCTTTAAAAAAACTCCTTAAGAAAGCTATAAATAAATAGTTCTGTTGGTCTAAAGTATGGAAAGTTTAGAACGAAACATATGACCAGTAAAAAATCAAAACGTATCTTAAAAAATAAAATTTTAATTGCAAATATTAATGTATTGCAAATATTTGTAAAAGAAGAATTTAATTGACCCAACCTTTTTCAATTTCAGAACTAAAATGGAAAAGAAGTATGAAAATATACCACCAATTTTTTGAACCAATATAAGTCATTTGTAAGGCAATTAATTTCATATACCAAGAATAATACTATTAATAAAATGTAATAACAAAATATATGTTAATTCAACGTCATTTTCTATTTTATTAGATAATAAAATCTGTATCCAGGTATATATAAATATATATATTTTGTGTTGCAACAATTCTCTTCATTAAAAATGTATTTTTCTTCTAATATCATTACGAAAATCTATAGCCCCTTAAACTATTTCGTCAAGGGCATGAAAATAATTTAAATTAAAAGTACTAGAACAATGTGGCCTATAATCATTGCGATTTATTAGATATATAGTAGTACTAGCTTTCAGCCTGCAGCTTCGCCCCCGTGGAGTTCGGTTATATCGCGCTTCCAAGAGAACTTTTCCAAAGTTTGGAATAAAAACTATCCTATGTTCTTTCTCAAGGTCAACTCTATCTCTGTACCAAATTTCATTAAAATCAGTTCAGTGGTTTAGGCGTGAAAGCGTCACAGACAGACAGACAGACAGAGTTACTTTCGCATTTATAATATTAGTAGGGATGTTGGTAACTATTTTCAGCAGTTTTTTTTTTTTCAATTGAATTAGTATCAAAATATATATGAATCTCTTTATTTTAAGTTGATATAACGAAGTATTTCCTCATTCATGATTGATCTACATGGTGGCGTGTATTTTTTGTGCGTTCATCAACTCAGCCAGTTAATTGGTCCATCGTATCTCGTGATCAGATGTGATGCAATAGTACGAAGTCCATTAAATGCAGTCGCCAAGCAGTCTCACACTATCGAATAAATAATACTAGTTTACTGCACTCGCACAGATAAATACAAACCCAGAGGAAGCAACATGATATTTTATAGAAGAAATCAATACACCCTGAACACATGTATTGGATAAAATAAAGAGTTCTTTTTTAAGAATTTTTGTAGTTATGACTTAGAAAAGTAATGGCAAAAGCTAGTTATAGTAATGGAACCTTGAAATCGATTCACTAATTCAATGGCAGATATTCGTGATTATAAACGGTTGATTAGACTCGGTAGATAAGTACCGTGTGTGTATTTTATTGGCAGAAATGAATTTCTTATGCATGTAATATAACGTAGAATTTCCCTTACAATTTCTGTTTAAAAGTTATTTTAATAACGTAATAATAATAATGGGTAAATTTGGAGTAGTTTCTTTATTATATTAAATGTTGTCTCTACTTAGTTCATTACTCTGTGATATTCTGATTGACGACTTCTCCTTATTGATTAGTGTAAATTACTATTATTGACTCTTCATTGAATGTCAAGTTGCACATTCGTTTAGAATCATTGTGTTCAGTTCCGTGTATTAGAATATTAAAATGTATTAAAAGTCACTGAAAGGAATTCCAATACAAATTAATTCAGATTCGATTTAAATTGGTATTAAAATTCGTAAAAATATTAGTGAGTTGTGGCCTAGTGGTCAAAAGGCCTGACTCTCATGCACGAGGGCGCGGGTTCGATCCTGGCAAGTATCAATGTGATTTTTCCGAGTCATATGTACTTTCTAAGAGTATTTAGACGTCACTGATTAATGCATTCCCAAAGAGGGTTGATGTCAGGCAGGCGGCCGGTCGTAAAAAACAATTAGCAAAACTATTCACAACATATTCTTTGGAAGAGAAGAAGGTGTTGTGCCGACCCTATATAAAGTGGGATCAGGGTAGGAAAAAAAATATGAATTAAAAAAATACATATATTAATTTTCATTTAGTTTACGCGAAAAGAAATAATTGTGTATATCTTAAATTAGACTAAAAGGAATAGATACAAAACATATATTATAAAGTATATAAGTGATAATTTTGAATACCCTAAAGAGAGGAATTCCTTCATATATATATATGATAAAAAAAATCGCGTTAATTTTTATGTGTGTCGAGGACATTAGTGACGTATTTATGACGCAAACGAGTGTATGACGGATGAACGAGTGTGAATGATTTTAAAACTAAGTCAATAAGGTCAAAGGTTATTGTGAAATAACAATAATTAGGTTTTCTACAATTTGTAATATATGTGATAAGTGATATTAATGATAATTTTTAACTAATTTTTGAGTTACTAATTCGTAAATCAAAAATTTCAAACAAATTTTTGTATTCATACATACATGTTTAAGTAAAAGTAAATGCCAGTTTCAGTTCTTAATATTGAAATAAATTATAAGTTACATAAGATTTGATCATATTACAAATATATAAATATAATAAATTCTCATTTTTTCTTTATCTTTTCTCTTCTAATCTTCTTCTTTAAAATTCTACGCTACTCTCTTTCACAAAGTTTTTTTCAGTGATAGTAGAAAGAACTATAATCTTATACTTGGTAACAAAGATAGATTTTTATCAAACTAAGATTAGGTATATTTGATGTTGAAAAACTTTAACTTATAATTTTCTAGTATATTGATAAAATTTAGGAAGCTTTCTACTATCTCGAGAATGTTCGTTAAAGCATCTTCAAGTTATAATTATAATAATTTCAATTTTCAAAGGAATTCCCTATCTTGCTGGGGGATTCGAATTTTCATTTAAAATCGTATACATTTAAATTTAAATATATGTATATATATCTTTCATTTATTTCATTATTATTCATAGTTTATCAATTCATGTATGCGTGATACATTAATATGTATAATCTAAATTGTCTTGTTTAAAGAAAAACTAAATACGTGATATTGTAAGGGGTCAATGAACTTGATCGTGTTGGAATGTAAGAAAATATATATGAATGATATTGTATTCATACTTTAGTTATGTATAGATAATGATTATACATTGTTTTTATTTGTTATTGTAATTATCTATTTAAATACGCACTGTGGTATGAGAGCCTAGTTAACTGTTTGTCTTAAGAGGAAATATATATATATGTATATATATATATATATATATATATATATATATATATATATATATATATATATATATATATATATATATATATGTATATAAAAATGAATTGCTGTTCTTTAGTCTCACTAAAACTCGAGAACGGCTGAGCGGATTTATCTTATCTTAGTCTTGAAATGTTCGTGGAGGTTCAGGGAAGGTTTAAAAACTGAAAAAAAATGATTCATTTCCGGGAAAACCCTAAAAACAGCCCTATTCTATTTCCCAAACAAACGTAAAAAACGTTTTTCAAATACAAACGTTTTTTTTACATTAGATTTGACAACTAACAAATATGTCTATCATTCTGTCGCACTTCAAAACACGGAGATTTATGGCTTAAAGGTAAACTCCAAAAATATAAATAAAAAAACGTAACAGATACTTCTTGATTATAGAGCGATACGAAGTTCGCCGGGTCTTCTAGTTAGTAATATAGTTACAAATTTTGTCTACAAAATATGTATATACTCACATATTATATGTATGTATGTACATCATCATCATCATCAGTTAGAAAAACTCAAAAGGAAGATAAGATTTTCATCTCATTTTTTTTATATTATATTAGATTTTATTTATTTTATCTTATTTTTAATGATGATTACTAAAATTATGCTTGTAAACTTCACTTCATGATTAAATGGGAAAAATCACATTTACAAGTTAATATAATTCATTTTCAGTTTTAATTGTTAACCTTGGTTCTTATATTGACATTGTACAAAAAAATATATATCAATTTAATGTTACGTAAATTTTATTTTTAATAATATTTATGACTATGTCTATGTCTATATATATATGAAGATAAATAAAAATTTATCTATATGCTTGTATAATAACTCTATTATATTCATATTAAAATTAAAATTCTATATATCTGGTAACCCATCCATTTTCTGGCCATTACTATCGTCACTTGATCGTAGCGTTAATTCAATTTGTATACGTGATAAACGTCATGTTAACTATTAAACTTTTACCTCGAGTTAAGGTCTTACTATAGGGTTGGCACTACAACTAAAAAAACCATAATAAATAAATAAATTTAAAATTTAGGATAGAAATATATAGAAAAATCTTTTAATATTTTTTTGTACATTCAAATATAATTTATATTACAATTCTAGTATTAAAATATATTATAGCTATATAAATTAATTTATGTATATATAGCTTTTATGCTTCGTGAAGATATTTCTTAATCTATATATATGCATCAAGCGCCAACCCTAAATTTAGACTCTCGGGTTGAACAAACTTTGGACGGATAGAATCAGTTCAAGGCCATATCAGTCGTTATATGTAACTGCATTTATATATACATATATATAACACAACCGTCTGTTTGTACATATATATGATATAAATATTAAATAAAAAGGAAAGACAGGTGCAAATGAATGTATAGAAAATGAGTGCTAAATTTCCTTAATTAATAAAATAACTATTAATTGCGTTTTAATAGTTATTTTTCCTAAATTATAAATTATCAGTATATAAGAATTTGACTATCCTGTTGATAAATATATAGATAACTGTGTTGTGACTCATAAAAGTTCAAGCAAAATAACGTAAAATAATGATTGACGTCAAAAACTAATTAGAATAGAAAACTTTATTTTAATATACATAAGATTGAAATTTAAACATAATCAATTGTATATTCATTTGATTGATTAAATATTGATACTAATGATACAGATATTACAAATAGAAACTCGTATGATACAAGCCTGAAAAAGCTAAAGGAAATTCACAGTAGTAACGATTTAACCAAGCTATGTTAAATATGGTTTTAATTTTTATATGAAAACTAGAAGACCTGGCGAACTTCGTATCGCCCTATAATCAAGAAATATCTATTACGTTTTTTTATTTATATTTTTGGAGTTTACCTGTAAGCATTAAATCTCCGTGTTTTGAAGTGCGACAGAATGATTGACATCTTAGTTAGTTGTCAAATGTAATGTCAAAAAAAAACGTTTGTATGGGAAATAGAAAAGGGCTGTTTTTATGGTTTTCCCAGTAATGAATCAATTTTTTCAGCTTTTAAACCTTCCCTGAACCTCCACGAACATTTCAAGACTAAGATAAGATAAATCCGTTCAGCTGTTCTCGAGTTTTAGCGAGACTAAGGAAAAGCAATCCATTTTTATATATATAGAAGATATGGTGATGAATTACTATGGGATGAACAAATCATCAGTACTCTCATCAGCAATGACCTCAAGTCATAGTGTCAATGTAAATACATTAACACTACAAAAAAATAATAACTTTAAGTTTATCACAAGTTTAAACTTAAACTATCTACGAAAAGTTTCCCGTTGACTCAATAACTTGAGTTATACTCTAATGTGAAGAATTATTATTAATATTGGAAACAACTAGTCTTAAATGTGTCGAAACTTGAAGTATTAAATATCACTCTAGTGTAGTCTAAAATACTCACTGTTACCTAATACTATAAGCCTTAAAAGAAAGGTTCTTATTAAAAATTTACTGTCGCATTAGTAAAATTCTGCCTTTAATTTTATTATTATTAGAGCATTCAAAAATCTAGCCGAAACCGCGGTCATACACTAGTTGTAAATGACGCAATTATCCTAATTTATTTCATATTACAATCTTATTTATTTTCAAGGTTTTAATGATTAATACAGAAATTCGTTATTGGTAAAATAATGACCCTTTCTCTTGTTTTACATGAACTATAATTTAGTTATTTAATAATTTAAAATTAAACTTGAAAGTTATTAGGCGAAGATTCTTTTTTATTTAGTATGTTTTTTATTCAAAATTTTATGTCTCTAAGCTCTCTAATTGGTGGAAATCTTATATGTACATATATAAATATACCTATTGCTTATTAACTTTAGTAGCAAGGTCCAAATTTTATAAAATTTGGAACACATTTAACACCGTTAAGACATTTTTTATATTTCTTTCAATCAAAGATAAAGTACCTTGAATATGAACTACGATTATTATGAACTATTGACAGTAAGAAAATCACAAAGAAATTATTTAAGAGAACCAGATTTTTAGTAATTATAAATAATATTATTTTAAATTTAAACACATAATATTTCTGTTCTTTTATTCATGTTTCTACAAAGAATTGATATTGGATTCATTCTATTATTTTTCTAGTTTCGACCTGACTGTAGCTGTTAGCCCTAATGGCTTTGAGTGGGGGGAGTTCATCTTAGTTCTCAATACTTATCATACAAAACTACATTAAAACCTATAAAGCAGTATAGTGATATGCAGGTACTAAAATCTCGGCATTTTCATCACGGTTGCTGTAAAGAAATCGAAACTTCAAGGTTATGTAGATATAAAATAATGAAAACTTAATTAAAATGAAACTAATATTATCCGGATTACTATACGTATTTTATTAGTTTAATAAAACCACATACTCCCTACGTTTCAGTTACTTTTCAGCAACCGTGATCACGAAAACAAGATGTGAACTTAATTTATTTTAAAGGTCCTAAAATCATTTTGATAATTTCATATAATTTGTTACGGTTTATGAATAGAAATGTTAAAGTAGACATGTTACTTTATTATCTTCTACCTGGCAATTTCTCAACTGTAGCCAGGATCTGCATTACATGTTGAGAATAGTTTTGGTTAATTGTTTTAACGACCGGCCGCCTGTCTGACATCAACTTTCTTTTTGAGAATGCATTAATCAGTGACGTCTAAATACTCTTAGAAAGTACATATGACTCGGAAAAATCACATTGGTACTTACCAGGATCGAACCCGCGCTCTCATGCGTGGGAGGCAGGCCTTTTAGCCACTAGGCCAACACTGACTTACACATGTTACTTTATTCTATACGTGGAAAATCCTGTTCGTCTTATTATTTTAAACTTAAATACAAGTGTAACTAGTTATATTTTCGTTTAACTACTTTACCGTTATATGCTAATCTTGACACATGGCATTGGTTCTTGCCAAATTTTGTCACTATTGAGGCTAACAGGAAGTTATTTGCATGTTTAAATTCATTTACGACTGTCAAATATCTTGTATTGTTATTTCTTTCATACATATTTATTTCAAACTAGTTTTTGCCCGCGACTTCGTCTGCGCTAATTTCGGAATTAGTTATATGTGTATAGCTGACCGGGAGATCTCTTTTCCGTCATAGAGGCCGTAAATAACCAAATACTGGAATTTATTAAGTATTTTTTCTGTAATATCTTAATATAATTAAATATTCTATTTCAGTCTCCTGGTTCGAAGCTATATCTCCACCAATTTTCTACCATACCTCTACAGCCGTTCTTAAGTTATAAATAGTGTAACTAACACGACTTACTTTTATATATAAAGATTAACACTATTTCTTAGAATTTTGTAAAACATTCCATAAGGGTAACAAATTACTAACTGAGTGAGTGAGGAAACAAAAAAATAATAATTTACTGTTGCTATTCCAAATTAATTAAGTTTTTTTATCGATAATATCAGTATAAGAATCATTTGACATAAATTAAAAAAAATTCGCTTACTTTTAATTCAAAAAACGCTGATATCATTTTAATTCAAGATACATGAATGAACTTATAAATTATACATACAATAGATATAGAAAAATTGACCTACTTCTTTTGACTGTACAGCAAAAAACAATTATTTATATATATTAGCATTTAAATAGTAAATTATATTGCAACCACGTAGTTATACTCATAAATAAAATATTAAACAACGAGCATAACCGCGGACATTAGCTTGTATAGAAAAATACTACGTATTGTACATATTATACTATGTAGGACATTAAATTCTAAGAATTTACAAACAAGCGTATTGTAGCTTCGGCAGTGTTTTAAGAATTCACAACGTGTTTTACGACGTATTAAATGGGCTAATGACCTCTAACTTGCTTACTAATAATTATTCATAATATAAATAACTTAAATTCTTATAACAGTCACATTTTTACCTTTAGGTAGCTGGACTTGATGTAGCCTTCTTAAACTTGCAAAACTAAAATTCAATTAAAATATTTAAAAAAAGGTGTAAGTGTAATATTTTGTTTCATATAACATTAGCTATATTATAGCTTATAATTTCAGAACAATAAATAATAAGGTATAATCTTGAAAAAGACCTAATTATTTAAATTATCTTAATTTTTTTATTATCCAAAATAAATCAGTCAGTGGTGGCCTAGGTTAAAGGTACGCCTCTCGTGTATGAGGACGCGGGTTCGATACTAGCAAAGTACCAATGTGATTTTTCAGTCAAGTATTTCTAAGAGCGTTTAGAAATCACTGACAGACGGTGAAGGAAAACATCGTGAAGAAACCTGGATTTATAATGTCACAATTATACGTTTGAAATCACCAACCCGTCTTGAGCGAGCATGGTAATTAATGCTCAAACCTTCTCCATGTGAGAAGAGGCCTCTCAGCAGTGGGCTCTGATAGGCCGATGACGAAAATAAATCTTATCAAGTTATTAATTTATTTTTGAAGTATCATTAAATCCTAGTAGTACATGACATTCGTCATTTTATAAAGTCTCTTCGTTATACTTTAGTTTCACAAAGTAATTATGAGTCGTAGAGAAATCACTTGATTGCAGCTTTTAATCAATGCACATAAAAGCTCCACTAACGGCAGTATTATTGCACAGATATTACAATGAATCCGTTTTAATTTAAGGCGAAGAGGGGATCACAAATATTATTTTACGAAATCAAAGTAAAAAAACAATCAAGAAAACACATGTAACTAAATAGTATTGAAATTGAACAGAAAGCTATTATTGTAAAGTCTAAATTTTTCTCAGTATTAAGCTGTAACTTCATATTCGTTTTCTGGAAGATTGAACTGACAATTTGATCCAACTTTAATTGCAAGCAGTCAATAGACAGCCAAAATCTCATTTCAGATGTGCAGCAGTAAAAAAAAGATTGCAGCAGTTGAAAAATTTCGTTTTTATCATATACTATTTTTTCCGCCTTAATTTCAATGTCCAACAAAGATAAAACTACAATTCACCTACTTCTTAACAATACATTTTTTCGCCTACTCCAACGAAAGCATGATACAATCTTGAGTTTATCTCAACTTTACAGATCTTAACAGCAATTTCAATCCCAACTATGAATTATATTCGTACAAAATATTAACTTTAAATATTATTAAATACACTTAAGGTGGTAGAGCCTAGCTTTGGTCAGTTACTAAAGCTCGAACATAGGCTTGCTTGGCCGTGGAAGTACCACCCTCTCACAGAAGATCAGCGTGAAGTAGCCTTTAATGAAATTTCGTCCGATCAGTGAAAGAGAAGGTTGCCCTTTCCCTGTTCCCACCCTTTCTTCTCTTTTCCCCAATCAAGGACAGCAACACATCCATAAATAATGTTTCAGATGTCCATAGGTGACAGTAACTACCTCTATTAGATACGCCGTCTGCCCATTTGCCACTTTAGTATAAAAAATTATTTCAGTTAACACTGAAGTATTTATTATTTTTGATTAAAAAAAATGTACATTTTATTCATAATGTTACATTTTAAATACATTGAAATTGATCTACTCCTACCCTTAAGTTCGCGTGACCAAATGTCACAAAGTCTGAAGAAATATGCCCTAAGTGAATCCCATCCCACTCATATATATAACCTTTACAGCTTCCCTTTTGTTACTTGAAATGTCCCGTCAAGTTTTAAGTTACATTCAGTTACAGATTTACTCACGACCACAGATAAATGTTTTATTTAGATGCATATAATGTAAAAGTATGAATTTTCGTATGCATATATATGTCAAATAGCCCATACGTTTTAACTTATGAGTCTACATAATTAAAAGTATTAAATTATTATTTAAATACAACTAATATTTACGGTGCACTACGTGTTTTTTATTATTTCAATACTACGTTTCAGTTGCTTTTGCAAAAACCGTGATCACGGACAGACGAGATGTATATGTGGTTCATATATCTTAATACATATTTGAATAATCTGATAAATAAACGGTTCTTCATCTTCTACTATTCTTATCATATGCTTTCATCGTCTCACAAACATACAGAATTTCCATTATTTCACTCATAAATTTAGTATATACTGTTATGTGTGAAGTTTTATGAATGAAACCCGAAACGCCTCGTTTGTATGACGTCAAACTTGTGGAAAGGAGATCTAATCTACTGACTACTTTGTATTATTACAGCTAAAAGGCTACATTAAACCGATTACATTAGATAAGAAGATAGATTTCTTTAAATACAACAACTTTACTAAGATCTAAGATTTTCGCGAGTACTCATTTAAATGAAACTAATATTTTCGGATTTACTACGCGGTTTTTTATTGTTGACTATAAACTACATACTCCCGACGTTTCGGTTACTTTACAGACACAGATCACGGGCAGACGAGCTTTTTTTGCTTAAGATTAAATTATCATAATCGTTTTCAGGTAACTATATATTATTAAGTAATATATCATTTTCATGTATTTTACAGATCGTCGAACTAATGAACAGTGACATCAGGAAAGTTCAATTGAGAGCTCGTTGGGCGGAGATGGAAGATTGATTTACGAAATGATTTCCAGAGTCAACCAGATTTTTGCCAAACAGCAGCTATATCTGGTTGTTTTAATATTCCTTTTACTCTAATATATATCGAGAATATTCAAAAATACTTAAATTTTAAATAAGTATATATTATAATTTTAATAACTTTACATAACTTATAAGCATTTTTTCATGAATATACATATATGTATACGTGTATATTTTTTCAAATGAAGAAAAAATTTAATATTTATACATGCTTAGTTATTATTATACATATATTAAAATTCTAAGCGTTATTTACTAATGACCCAAATTGTATCAAACATACTTATATATATAACTAAAAAATTCTTTATATGACAAGTAGAAGACAATTTATTTGCAACTATCATAAATCTTAAATAAATACAACTAAACCAAAGAAGAATTATATGAAAACATATCTACGAAGAACTGTTAATGTATGTAGATTCGTTCGTTCAGTCTATCCAGTTCGAAATGTAAAATCTAATACATAAAATTTCCATATCACAATGTTTGTTACCGTACTCCTCCGAAATGGCTTTAGGGGCATTCTACGGGTAAGTAAACCTTGATGTAATTTTTTAAAGTTTATCTTTTTTTAATATTATATATATCGATACAAAATACTTAAAATTGCACGATAGTTTAAAAATATTAGTATCTAAATATTTTTTTATTTTTTATTAAGTTACAAACTTGATTAATGAATTTAATGCTGATTAGGATCTGAAAAATTTAAAGAGCTGTCAAGCTGAGTGTTTGAAATGTAAACCTTGATGCATACCCAAGCTACTGAACTGACTCCCATGATGAAACTAGCATCCATATCAAAAAATAAAAATTTATAAGTGACTCCTTGTACCAAATAAATCGAACATGTCCCACCCGTGACACACTTTATTTATTTTTTGTAAAAATATGTGTAAATAATAGAACATTATTTTCTATTCAAATGTGAAGTTTAGTTTATTGTCTCAAAGAAATATCGTAGTCTGCATTAAAAAGTTTTATCATCTAGCAGAGTTTTATTAAATATGATGCATGTGTAACAACAATGTCACAACTTTGTCCCACCAGTGACAAATATTTAATGTCTTCTTTATTAAATTTTACATGGTGTTATTCCCGTCTTTGTTGTTCATATAAAAGTACATGGATAAATTTATTATATTCTATATAAACCAATTAGATATCATTGATACAATTAGCGTTAATAAGCCACACACGCTGAAAATCGAGGTACAAGTGTCCCACCTGTGACGATAGAGTCCCCCTTTACCGATTTTTACCAAATTTTGTATGTATTCAGTAGGTCTGAGAATAGGCTACTATCTATTTTCCATACCCCAAGTAATAAGGGTTGTTCACCATTAATTTTTCTTTTGACGAAATTTTTTATAAGGCATTACCCAAATGTTTACTTTTTTATCACCAACCCCTATTTTATATGCCGGGTCAGCTAGTATATAATAATATTCGACTATTTCAGTGAGTGCGTGACAGATTAATTTACGTATAGACTGAGAATTGACGTTAAGGAAGTAGCCGGTTCGAACCCGTTAATATTACTTAAACTAAGTTAAGTATAACAAATTTAAGAAAAATGTTTCTTATCAATGATTTAAATATCATATGTGAGTAACATTGATAAGGATTCTTATTGATAACAACTTTACATAACTTATTAGCATTCTTTTATAAATATAGCTACATATATGTATGTGTGTGCATGTGCGTGTGTGTGTGTGTGCGTATGTATTTTTCCAAATGAAAAAACCCTTTTTTTTAATCCGACTTTCTTAGCCTATTTATATTATATAATTATGGCAGACCCTGGCTAAATCTGAGAAATTGCCAGGAAGAAGAGGAGATTATATAATTTTGATACGTAACCAAAAAAATCTAAACTCAAAAATCGAGTTAAATCCAAAATTAAGATTATTATAATGTGGTTTTGTAGGAAATAACTGTATGCTGATACCTTCCCTATTTCACGGTAACCTTGGCTATAAATAACTCGACTATTCGCTTCCTATATATAACAGTTACATTGTGACTTAATAACTCGTTATTTATATTACAGTTTAACTATTAACAGAATCTTCGGAATCTTTATATTCAGAAAAGCATTTTTTCTTTTAATCCATAGAAAGCTATTTGTCAAAAGAAATTTAGTTAGACCTCAAACAGGCATATATATATATATATATATATATATATATATATATATATGCCTGTTTGAGGTATATATATATATATATATATATATATATATATATATATATATATATATATTTGACGTCACAAACACACCCACAAATGACACCTATCTAGGTTACCTTGCATAAGATACTTTCGATTTTTTATATAAATATATACATATGTATATATGTATAGCCATATTAATATTTCTTGATATGCAACTCGAATCATTTATCCTTAATTGAAGTCGATTATTTCATTTAAATTGGTATAATTAAACAACACTCTACACGTGATTTCTCTTGGGAATTAAAATTCTAGAAGAAACTCTGATATGTATGCACAAAATTGTATACAAGTTATGTATTTTTTAATGATTATTACTAATAACATAAGATTCTGTATGTATATAATATTAATATAAACGGCTTAATTCTATTTCAGTTCTGAATCACATGTGTATATAAGAGTAAATTTCAATATATATAGCTAAATTTTCTTGAAGTATCTTTTTATATACATAGAACTTCCTAATTACATATTTTAACAGTAAATACTTTCAAAACACATATAAAATACCAATTTCTATATCTACATATAATACTAGCAATGTTAAAATTATCAATGTATATTATAGATTAACTAATTACCATAAAAAATTTATTTGAATATATATAAAAAAACGTAAAAAATACACGTAAAGTTTCCTTATAAAAGAGAAATATTGAAACTCTTTAGTTATAACCTCTTTAGTGTGAAAAAATTAAGAGAAATATTTACCAATGAGGAGTGTTTAAAACATTTTTTTATTCAATCAATGTCCAATAATGATGTTTTACGAACTAGAAATGTCAATGTCAAATGTCGTTTCACTAACAAAGGAATATGGACTCTATATCTGTGTTATAAGTTTGAAATTTAAATAACGTGTTAGACTTACCTTCTTTCGCACGGTTTAATTTGCAGCTACGATGTACAGTTACTTTATGGCGAAATACAAATAATATTGTATTTTGAACACATTTAACATCTTAATAAGTTAATACACGAACTGTCACACAAATGCCATCAAAGTATATCTGATGGAAGGCCGTATAGTGATGTGCGCGGTATATATCGATACGTGTTTTTAACTCGACGCCGGAGTGTCGAATGATGTGTAAGTACTTTATCAGTAGTTTTGTATCGATTTTCGATTTATCAGCATTATCAGAATCAGTTATATGAATATGCGAATTGTTAGTGTATTTTAAGGCTGCGTTGTGACGTGGAGAAATCACTTTTTATCTTTTTTATTTAACATTAATGACATATTCTTATTATTTATTTATTTTTTTTTGAGAGAATTTACTGAAGTATTAATTGTTGTCATAAATTAGTTTGTTTAATTTTATATGATTTTTTCACTAAAACATAGCGTAATAAGCCTAGCCTAATACATTTTAAGAGCAATTGAAAATGTTATTCTTAATAATGAATTAATGAAAACTACAATTAAACCTACATATTTCTGTAGGTTTTCTTATAAATAGACATTTTTAAACATTTTTCACAAATATTATAATTCTTATTGCCGTATATATATATAAAATAACTAGATACTTATAATGACATCTTAGAGAAGTGAAACTGAAATAAAGTTTCCGAAAATAAATATCTCCTTCCCGATAGTGTAATATATCAAAATTATCAATACAAGTCATATAATAATTCGTCCTTACCACATAATATCTGTACAATAATTAACTGATAACACATTTAGATAACGATAAATAAAAAAAAAACTATCATTAATATCTTGGAATTACCTAATTTAGGAATCGACTTCGTAACAATCGATAAAATCTGTCTGAATGATTTTATCGATACTTCCCCAGCGCGTCACTATTCCATCGTACCATCGGGCCCCACAGCGCTTTCAATGTCAACGACCGATTACAATTCATGGTATATAGTTAACGATTAAATCTAGAGCAAGTAACTTCATTCATATGAAAAATGTGATAATTAAGAATATTCATATATAATGAAATATTATAAAATCAAAATTAAGTAAAGTAATTCTATTATATTATAATAATGTTCTATATTTATGGTGTTTTAGAATTGTTTTTAGATAAACCCAATTAATCCACTTACGAGTGTAATCACGATGGCTTATTTGGTAACGCAATTGACGCGTTATAACGTAGTAGTCTTAAGTACGAATCCTAGTTCATTAAAAAAATCTACATTTACAGATATTATGTGTGTGTATGTGTATGTGTGTGTGTGTGTGTGTGTGTGTGTGTGTGTGTGTGTGTGTGTGTAGAATTATAATTTGTTTTATTGCAATAAAAGTTTCAAGCACCGGGGGGTGTAATTAAAATCATTCGACATTATGCACCCAATTAGCAGTTCCATCGCACTTAAAAATAATTAATTGATAAGATAACGTCAATATTATAAATCAGTTTCTTTAATAACTGATTGTAGAATTATTTATGAATTAATACCGAAATTATCTATAGAATGAGACGTTTTGTTTGCAGTCGAAATAAGTAGGTAGATCCTACAAGTAACAGTGGTTATCAGCCTATATGTAAAGCTTACTTACACGTAAAAAAGCGATCCTAAATTTTGCATTTACCTAAATAAATTACAAAAAGATTAAATAATTACAAAATCTTCATACGTAATAATTTTGAATATTTGAGCTTGGATAGTGGAGGCGTTTAACGCGTTATATAGGGGCCCCTTAAACCTACACCTGGGTCACAAGTCCCAGTCACTGTTGAAGCTCCTCTCACTACAACGATGGACCCGACACTCGCACTGTGAATCCATTGAATGCTTAGAGGTTTCATCTTGTTTAAAACACTATCAGAATCGGCTTAGTTGAATTAACATATTTCATTTCGCTTATTAATGTTTTCTTGATAACATTTATTAATTTCAATTATTATTAAAAGATTCAGAATAATTAAATTTTCAATATAACAACATATAGCTACAATATACTCAATGTCTTCTGTAATCAAAAAATCGTTCTCAGAAGGTTACTTAATGATAAGAATACGAGTATGTCTGTTCTTATGTTCGGTTGTGGAAAATTTTCAATGACCCCAATTTAAAGGTACAAAAGAACATCGAATTACAAATGCCAGTCATTGTTTTAAAAAGATCTTAAGTGTTTATACTTATGAATAAAAATAACAAAATACTATATGTATTTCTTATGTCAATGGTGGCCTAGTGGTTAAAAGGCCTGCCTCTCATGCATGAGGGCGCGGGTTCGATCCTGCAAGTACCAATGTGATTTTTCCGATTCATATGTACTTTATAAGAGTATTTAGACATCACTGATTAATGCATTCCCAAAGGGGTTGATGTCAAGTGGCGGGTCGTAAAAACAATTAGCCAAAACTATTCAAAACATATAAGGCAGACCCTGGCTAAAGCTGGGGAATTGCCAGGTAGAAGAAGACTATATGTATTTCTTCATAAATTTTTCGAGTATTCAAACTAATTTGCAAAGAGCGTCTTGAAATTGGGTTTTTCATTCATTTGTTGCTATTTACTTTACAAGTAATATTTAAATTTAAATGAAAAAAAATAAATTCCATAGCAATCTTCATTGTTTGATTCATTTTATATCCCATTAATATTCTATCCTATTAACGAATTGGTGCTTGGAATTGTAAAGGTAAAATAAAAATTACTCCGAATTTTTTTCATTATACGAACTCAGAACATTTCCAATTAGTTTTGAGATCTGACCTAATTGTTTTCTTTAGGAAGCCGAGCAATTATATTAATTTAGATTGTCATTACTTTCAGTCTAGAATAAGATCTTAAATACCGACACACACACACACAAACACGCACACACACATACATATATACAATATACGTTAACATATACTTTGTCTTTAACAATAAAAGTCTTCTTCTACCTGGCAATTTCCCAGCTTTAGCCAGGGTCTGCCTTACATGTGGTGAATAGTTTTGGCTATTTGTTTTTACGACCGCCGCCTGCCTGATATCCCTATTTGGGGACCCTATTTCAAAATAAAAGTAAGCATAAGTAAATTTAAACTTAATAATATGTTACACCATATAGATCTCCAGTCAATACTATTTTCATAAATAATACACATAATATTTTAAAAAATTCATAATAAATTTTATTTTTTGATAGTCCTGAATTACTTCTGTATGGCAACAACCTAATTTATTTTGAGACTCCTTATAATTAACTCTTTATTGACCTAGTTCATTCACATTGAATTTTAGGACAAAATATTTAACAACAAAGCATTCCTAATATTATTATTTCATACAAATATGTATGGAAATTGTAATCTATATATAAAAGAAAGTCGTGTAAGTTACACTACCTATTTATAACTCAAGAACGGCTGTACGGATATGGATGAAAATTAGTGGAGAGATAGATTAGAACCATGAGATGGACATAGGATATTTAATTCTGTTCGATTGAAAAATAAAATGATTAATAAATACCAATATCTAGTTATTTATGGCTTTTAAAGCGAAATAGAGTTTGCCCGTCAGCTATACATATTACGAAATTAATGCGGACGAAGTCGCTGGCAAAAACTAGTATGGAATATATTTAGCTTCTAATCTATAGTTTCTATGGACGGATGTTGGTTTTGCTTAATATATAAAGGAAATGAATGTGGAAATGTGTATATATGAGAACTGTTTCTCATCATTATAATGTGGTATCAAGAACAGTTGTTTCTTGAAATTTTTGTTCTTGCCCAGATCAAATTATTATCAACTTAATGCCTATATGAAGAGCGTAAAATATATTCATATTGATATCTAAGATTTCGCGTATTCATTAAAATGAAACAAATATTTTTCTGATTATAATTTACGTATTTTATTATATTAAAAACTACATACTCCCAACGTTTCGGTTAATTTGCAACTATCATGAAAACGGGCAGACGAGATGAAAATCATCATAATAACATAGTAATACAAAAATGTTACTTTTATTTATATTCATATATATATTCTTATTTATGTAAACAATAATTGTTATTTATAGCAGTCGTTGAAAATATATACCAAACGAAATATGTATATTCGTGATTCTTTCCATTGGATGATAATTTTAATATGAGATAAAATTTTCAAATATATTATTTATCATATTAAATGAGGATTGAGATGACACTATAGGTGTCTCATAAATTCACACACGGGGTACATTGAGTCACAACAAATACTTAAATATATGAAAACAATAATCAATTTATATTGTATGCAAGTCAGTGGTAGACTAGTGGTTAAAAGCCTCGCCTCTCATGCACGAGGGCGCGGGTTCGATCCTGGCAAGTACCAATGTGATTTTTCCGAATCCTATGTATTTTCTAAGAGTATTTGGACGTCACTGATTAATGCAATCCCAAAGAGGGTTGATGTCAGACAGGCGGTCGGTCGTAAAAAAAATTAGCCAGAAATATTCACAACATGTGAGGCAGACCCTGGCCAAAGCTAAACACCAGATTGACTTGGAAGATTTGGAAATACGAAATTTGGACATACAAGGGTAATATTTAGGTGATTTTTTATGGTAGGTAATTTTTATAACCAAATTAGATGCCACTCTTTTTCAATTCCTTTTTAAGTAGTCACTGAGCAAAAATCCGAACTCTTAAATATGTGCATACCAACAGATTTTTTTAGGATACAAAAACAAATATATGAATCGGGAACTAAACTAAAGTTATTTTAGTTTAACCTTTCGATTTAAACGCATTAATTAAAACCATATTACGTATTTAACTGATAATATCAATACTAATAATTTATAACTCACAATTTACATAAAGATCCAGTTAAAAATAATAGTTTAATATTATTTAATTGTATGGTTACAAACAAAATTAACGACTTACATTTATAACACGATATTGGAAATGAAGTTGAATTGCTTCATTTATTATACACACAACCTGGCATTAGTTTTCTATGAACGAAATTAGTAACGATTATTTAGAGATATCTTAAATTGATCTACGATTAGTGCATTATTATGAATGCACGTTTAAAGATAGACCATAATTTAAATCGTAAGAATAATATTACTTTATTAATTGCTAGTAATTTTTTTCTGTTATAAATGCATTTGTTTTTTATGCTAAGAGTTTCGTTAATTTAAAGGTAATCTCAAAGCAATATCTACCAACTTCAATATGGAAAATTTTACAAAAATTTAAACGATTTTAAGTTAAACATATAAATCAATTCAATCTTGGAATGTACCACCAAGGCAGGTCTAGTAGGTTCTTTTAAAATTTGGTTAGTTAGAGAGATAAGCTTGGACAGTGGAGGTGAGCGTATAACGCGTTAGATAGACCCTTAAACCTACACCTGGGTCGCAAGTCCCAGTGACTGTTGAAGCTCCTCTCACTACAACGATGGACCCCACACACGCACGGTGAATACATTGAATGATGATAGATTTCGCTTCTTAATATAATATATTAAGAGTCCCATATAAAGTATTATCTAGTCGCAACAAACAATGATTTTCATATATATAAATAAATACAATTATCATTATTAAATACTCAGCTTTGATTAACAAACTAAACACAGGCTTGCGGCCGGGTCTTGTGTATTGACAAATGGGCTAATTATTTTAATAATAACACGCCCACGTTGTATTAGGCTTGATACACACTGACGATTGAATAACAATATTAATATAAATGTCTAAACAAAATATAGTATTTATTATAATAAAAATAAAGTCTGTTATACATAATCATACGTCGTAGCTTTTGGTAGGTAAAAATCGCAGTGAATGTGCAACAACCCTAATATTAAGGGCTCGATATATAAAAATAGATTATATATAGATTAAGACCTGTTTACCCTAGCTTTGTTATTATAATTAGAATCGGATGATGGATAATCTTCACAGAGACATATTAAATGATTTTCATATACGAGGCTAATTTCGTACAATAATTTTATATATTTTCTCTCTCCCTCTCTCTGTCTACCTATCTCTCTCTAATAATAAAAATGGTTACTGCTTTATAATCAGAATTTATCATATTAACATCGATTTGATTGAAGAACCATTGATGACGTCATACTATCGTGATGACGTCACGAAAATAACAAAACAAAATCAGCATAACAATATCATTAAGTATATTATAAGGGATCATAAAAATGATAACCACCCGCCGTTAGACAACAGTTAATTATTGGTTATTGGTGTGGCGACAATTTA
The DNA here is from genome assembly GCA_916720795.1 of Danaus chrysippus. Taxonomy (NCBI): domain Eukaryota; kingdom Metazoa; phylum Arthropoda; class Insecta; order Lepidoptera; family Nymphalidae; genus Danaus; species Danaus chrysippus. The sequence goes on from CAKASE010000068.1 coordinate 822,333, forward strand.
ACTGGCTTTTGATCGAGTTGGGGGAAAACAAAACCATTAGGAGGCTATGATACTTATTAATACATAAGATAGACAGATTTACTTATAGATATGTAGATATAGATACATTCTTATCATGTAGATATAGATACATAATGTAGATACGCATATAATATGTTCATAATATTTCATAATAATCCCTACTAATATTATAAATGCGAAAGTAACTCTGTCTGTTACGCTTTCACGCCTAAACCACGGAACTGATTTTAATGAAATTTGGTACAGTTATATAGTTGACCTTGAGAAAGAACATAGGATAGTTTTTATCCTAGACTTTTGAAAGGTTCTATTGGAATCGTGATATAACCGAACTCGACGCGGGCGAAGCTGCGGACGGAAAGCTAGTTTGGAATATATTGAATACTTTATAACCATTTATGAATGAAAAATATGATGCATATATGTAGTAAGGCTAAGAAAGGCAAGTATTGAGAATTCGTAATTGTTGATAGGATTTCATCAACATATAAGAGCCCATTACTGAGCAAAGGCCTCTTCTCACATGGAGAAGGTTTGAGTATTAATCACCACGACTCAAGACGGGTTGGCGATTTCAAACTTATTATTGTGATATTATAAGTCCAAGTTTCCTCGCGATGTTTTCCTTCATCTGTCAGTGGTGTCTAAATACTCTTAGAAAATACATATGACTCAGACATCACATAAATATCGAGTTTAAATTAATTTAGGTTGGAAATATATTCTCGTTACAAAAATTAATTCTTTTTGCATTCAACTGAATATATCTTGAATGTTTTTTTAATTTTTTGCTTAGTTCATGTCTATTTTCTATTTACTATAGAAATTAATTGTAACTAACAAATATACAGGGTGACTGGTGAATTACTATCAATATTTAAGGAGAATACTCGGTACATGATTCTTATTCGAATTATGGAAAAAAATTGGTACTTCATTTTTGACCAAATTTCCGTATAAATACAAAGTGTGGACACGTTCCAAGTATTCCAAGTGTGGACCACGCCGCCGCACGCGTGTGTGTTTGTGTGTGTATACCTAATCTGTAGGGTGTTCATACGATGCGTAATTAATTACATAACTTTTGGTTAACTTTACTTAGAAGTTTATTAATATTTATGTTATATTAATTTTTATTTTGTCATATATGATCGTCAAATATCACGTCCTCAAGTATCGATAGTAATTCACCAGTCACCCCGTATAAGGAAGAATATCACTCAAAGTACTGTATAATATTATCAACTTCAATCAATTATTACATATCATAGTCTTAATGCATAGTCTTTTTATATATCTATATATTTTTCATTATTTTTCGCTATATTTATATATTAATCTTATTTTTCATTGTTCACTAGTGTTTTTCTGCGACTTCGTCTGTTTTAATTCGGAAATGATAGTGAAAAATATAAAATGTTTTAAAAAATATGGTTACTGAAAAAAAATATTTTATACCTGTTTTTTTAAATTATAATCAACTACCCTAAATATCGATAATTGTTTCATACATCTCTGAATGGATAATTGTTAAAGTATTCATATCGATTCCTCAACCTCACACGATTCTTGGAAACAGTCGGAGCTCATAAATAAGTAATATATGGAAATGACCTAAAATTTTAAAAGGACTTATATAGAGCAAAAAATCAAGATCTTTTTCTAAAAATGAAGTAGGTAATAAAATTAAAAAACGGTAATTTTAAATTTTAGCACAAAATTTTGCGTTTATATCTCTGATTTTTTTAACTCAAAACAACAAAAATTTTCATTTAAAAGAAATTCTTCCCATGTCTTATAAGTTATTTTATTAATAAATACAAAAACTAAAATAAATATTAATATGAAAATAGTAAAAAAAGGGGTTTTCCGTTCAGTCTGAATAATTTTTCATTTCTCGTGGTTTAAATTTAAAAAACAAATAATTATATGATCGTTTCTTCAAGTTTAAACATCTAGATTATATGTCAAAATAAAACTTTTCAAAATATTACCGAATTCATCTTAAAGAAATCATCTTGAACTTTGAAAGTCTATTTCCGCGAATTATCAGAATTTGAGTAATACATCGAATGTTTGGTACAGATATTTAATATCTTAAAAGATATAAGATTACAAATACAACTAACAAAATTTATCACTACTATTAAGAAAGAGGTGAACATTTTCGAGATACTTTCAGAATAATTGGTGCATGTGGTTAATGAAAATAAGGTATCAATGTCACAACCTTACAAAGGATAAAATATTAGTTAAAACTCTTTGAACATTTGTAAAGCAAATAATTATTTAAAATATTCTTACAATTTCCAGTTTTTCTCGTCATTTTAAACTTATTTTATCATAAATTCTGTACTGGTTGTATTATCACAAATACTAATAATTATTTACAACTAGCTTTCCGCCCGCAGCTTCGCCCGCGTGGAGTTCGGTTATATCGCGTTCCCGAGAGAATCTTAAAAAGTCTGGTATAAAAACTATCCTATGTTCTTTCTCAAGGTCAACTCTATCACAGTACCAAATTTCATTAAAATCTGTTCAGTGGTTTAGGCGTGAAAGCGTAACAGACAGACAGAGTTACTTTCGCATTTATAATATTAGTAGGATGCATACTTTATAGTAATAATTACAAACGAAAGTCTTTAATTTTGATTCTAGTCCAATTATTTTATCAGTCATAGTAAAGTATAACTTAATACGCATTTGTTCTAAGAAATATATATTTCCTTGTCGCAACCGTGAGATTTCAAATCATACTGATATAGTTCATACATTCTAGATTGGTACAATGTTATGAAGAAAATTAAATAATATCTTGAAAGAAAAAAATTAAAATTATTTGTCCAATACGTAGAATAATGAGTATAGTGGAAATAAAAACAATTTTAATTTTTACTGTCATTGAATTTTAATATAATTAATCTCTTTGAAATATATTAAAAAAATAGTTGAAACGAAATTATAATATTAAAGTCCTTACTCGTAAAATTGAGAAGCTTTGTAAATTTACTATTTATTTCAGCCTGCCAAATGTATTGAAAAACGTAGTAAAATATAACCATTTAGTTTATAAAATTAAAATATTATTGTCACACGAATCATAATTATGGATTAATTGGGATTCTTTATTCTGAGGCCTACGGAGTTAACGAACACAAGAAAAAAATTAACCGATCTAGTTATTCTACATCTGAGTTTATGAAAACGTTAAAAAAAAGAAATCATGTTGTCTCTAACGTCCTTGACATAAGGAATATTTCAGTTGTACGTACGAGATCTGCCTGAATCGAGACGGATAAAACACACGGGGTGATTTATATAATATATTGTGTAATAAAATACAGAATAAAGTCAGTGGTGGCCCAGTGGTTAAAAGGCCCGCCTCTCATGCATGAGGGCGCGGGTTCGATCCTGGCAAGTACCAATGTGATTTTTCCGAGTCATATGTACTTTCTAAGAGTATTTAGACATCACTGATTAATGCATTCCCAAAGAGGGTTGATGTCAGACAGGCGGCCGGTCGTAAAAACAATTAGCCAAAACTATTCACAACATGTAAGGCAGACCCTGGCTGACGCTGGGAAATTTTCAGGTAGAGGAAGAAGAAGATTGGGTAATAAAATAAATATAAGAAAATCTATATATGTACATATAAGTAAGGATTGTAATTAGCTCAAAACACATATTTTATTCTCAATTATACGTAAAAAATAACAGTTACTTTTCAAAGTCATTTACGTAAACTAGTATATATACAATAGATATAGATATATTATCAAATTAGATAATTCCATACAACTATGAAACGATTCCCTTGTCCCCGGTAATCAAATGATTCCTGGTAATCACAAGGAAATCAAGACAATATTACAAGAATTCATTACGTCAGATATAAAATTGTTGTACGACTTCTGGAATTTCCAGTCAATGTTAATTGTTAATTAAGATAACATTTAACCAGGCTTATTTTATATTTTAATATATATTTTTATTTGTATCTAGAAATTTGAGTATATGGAAATATTCTTAAGTATTGAAATTAATGACTAAATGGTCAAACGATCATAATAAGTTTGTTTCTTCAAGTACCTATATGTTTTTTTATTTATATTTATTATATATAAAGTTTTCATAAGTTTTTCAAGAAAGTTAATTTTGTTTAATTAAACTTCAGTAAAGGAACCACACTCTATTCTCATCTCTAAAACGAGACTCCTAATTCATAGTTTAATTCTTCTATTCACAGAAATTTCCTTTCAGAACTCAAAACTCTTTCTAGTACCAATTTTTTGACAGGCTACCGAGTTCCTATTTTCGAAATTATATTGAGCACTCAGCCCTAGTCTTTTACGAATATTTGAAAGAACTTTCACCTTCTATTTAGACTATCTATCCTACTTTGAGATATCAGAAATTCTCAAACAAAAACCTCCCTCTGCTTGAGTTGAAACTTTAATATACCATATTTGTGATCGACTTCTTAATTGGAATACGTCGTTGTTTCATGGTCGCCCTTGTAAGCTTCTACGTATGATCTAATAGTAGATATGTATTGGTATTGTATCCTAGGTAACACTTCCAACCATGCCCAGTTTACTAAGAAGTAACTTGTAATAATCCCGAAATCAGTTCTGAAAGATGTAATGATAAAACTGAAAACTTCTACCCTTCTTATTACAGCTGATAAATCATAAATCGTAAAATTCATCTGATCCCAATGCCATCCAAATCCAAATACGAAAACGTATCTTAATCCAAAAATATATAAACTTATTTTAATCTTACCATATCAGGATAATGTATTAAAGAATGAGTGTACAGAAACTATTTCAAGCTTGCTTAAAAAAATCATTATCTGAATTAATATAAAACTTCTTTATTATAAACTAGCTTTCCGCCCGCAGCTTCGCCGCGTGGAGTTCGGTTATATCGCGTTTCCAAGAGAACCTTTCAAAAGTCTGGGATAAAATCTATCCTATGTTCTTTCTCAAGGTCAACTCTATCTCTGTACCGAATTTCATTAAAATCAGTTCAGTGGTTTAGGCGTGAAAGCGTAGCAGACAGACAGACAGACAGACAGACAGAGTTACTTTCGCATTTATAATATTAGTAGGGATACCATTTACGCAATCTTATCTAAAATAATCTTCTATTTAAGTGAAATTTCATACAAGTTTTATTACTCAAATTGTATATCTGAGTTTACCTATATGTCATATTATTTATATATGTATATACATATTGTTTTTTGTGTCAGGTTAATAAATCTTCAATCCATTCACATTGTAATCACATTTTTGTGACGCGTTCACAAAAATGTGTAGATTAATCTAAACTCTAATACATTAGAATAAGGTTCATTAAGTTCTCATATGAATATTGACACATGACACCCGAAGATATACTCGTAATATAAAGGTTGGAGCAGACCTGCTCGAAGAAAAGCTGGGACTATCACAGTTTAAATATAAATTATATATCAATGAATAAACACACACACACACACACTCACACATACACACTCACACACACACTCACACACACACACACACACACACACAATCAAAAGTTCTGAAAAAGAATGACTTTTATTCTTAAAACTTATAAAAAAATCTGTTTGAAATCAGAGCCTTAAGTGACTTACATTTCAAATAAATTAAAAGTAAAATAATTCAATAATCATTACTATATTTATTATTAGATAATATTAATAGTATTTAAGGTCTACTCCTGACTTAACTAAACTACGCCACAAATAACACGTGGCATACACGAGTGCGTCGTAAGAAAAAAAAAATCTTACGTTCATACAAAAAAATCACCCAAAGACATGAGTCATTAATTCTTAAAATTCTCAGCTAGACCCAAAGATTGCTTGATCAGAATTTTGATAGTACTTACAAGGAAAAACGAATGAATGGTGAAATAGACATAATATCTTTATTTAGATAAGTATAAAGATAAGATAAAAGGTTTAAGTTAGTGGTGGCCCAATGGTTAAAAACCCCGCCTCTCATTCATAAAGGCGCTGGTTCGATCCTGGCAAGTACCAATGTGATTTTTCCGAGTCACATGTACTTTCTAAGAGTATTTAGACATCACTGACTGATGCATTCCCAAAGAGGGTTGATGTCAGGCAGGCGGCCGGTCGTAAAAAAAAATAGCCAAAGCTATTCACAACATGTAAGGCAGACCCTGGCTAAATCTGGGAAACTGCCAGGTAGAAGAAGAAGATAGCACTCTACCTTAGAATACACTCCTCTAAGAATACATTTAAAACATTTTTTTATAAACAAATATATTAAATAATCTATCTAACATTATCATATTTAAAAATCTATAAATAACACATATTTTTATAATAAAACATTTTCCATAATTTGCATTTTAAATGGAGCAATCTTAAAATAGCTCAAGAATTTTTCAATAGAATTCTTTGAATAACATCTACCATAACGAGACGTGCTTTGATTATTACTTAACAAGCTACTGTTCCCAATTTTGTCTACTTTTTTGTATAATCTAACAAATTTATACATACAAACAACCAAATTAGCTTTATAAATTAATATTAGCGATATCAAAACACAATTTTACTATGCATTTCTATAAATATATATTTCAATGTTACTTAATTGCAACCCACAGCTATATTTGCAGTCACAAATACAAATGACAGTAAATTGAGTGAAACGTATACAAATTAAACAGCGATATTAGTACTAATAATAAAATATAATGTAGACTAAAATACATGTATAATATCACATAAAAACCAATATGTTTTCTGTATACATCGATTTGAGAACCATGCTGCTACTAATTTAGATCTTACTTCTATTGACTAATCTATTAACATGTATATATAAAAATACTAGCTTTCCGCCCGCAGCTTCGACCGCGTGGAGTTCGGTTATATCGCGTTTCCAAGAGAACCTTTCAAAAGCCTGGGATAAAAACTATTCCATGTTCTTTCTCAAGGTAAACTCTATCTCTGTACCAAATTTTATTAAAATCAGTTCAATGGTTTAGGCGTGAAAGCGTAACAGACAGACAGACAGAGTTACTTTCTCATTTATAATATTAGTAGGTATATAATTCCAAAATTTAAAATATAATTCCAAAAATATATGTCTTGAATAAGAATACATAAGGAAAAATGTTATATGAAAATTAAATATATATATATAAAGATTTTTCATTCAAGATAAAATGATTAGCTACCATTTCACGTCTAGTTATATGACTCATCATGGTTACAGTCCTAGGGACAATTTAACATACATGATGTAATATTCCATTTAATATCGTAATAATTTTAAATGAAACAAGAAACTTATACATTTAATTCACTAAAAATTAAATGAAACAAATCAAGAAAGATATTATACAAATGCTATGTTATAAATACAGATAATAATCATTAGGCGAAAATGAGATCCTTAAACAATCCAGATTTTCCCGTTCATGAAATGACGTAGTGAGGTTTCTCCAACGATGTATATAAGGGATGGGATTGTCTCTTAGTTGTATTCCGCTGAAAACAGTCACACGGGAAACATCTACCGTTTAAGGTATGTCAACTTCATATAAAAACTATATACAACAAATATTATTATTAATATACAATAGCCTTAATTATTGTATATTATAACTTTTATTTTTTGGTTAATTTCATTAATTTTCATTTAATTTTGTATATATTTTTATTGAGGTACATGTGTCCGAATTTTTATTGAATAATGTGCTACTTGTACTTTTTAAATTGTTGCATTTTTTGTGTTTGTAAAAAATATTTAAATCAGTCCAGAGAAATGTCAAACCAAAGACACGGTTTTCATTTCTTTTTTAAACTTTTAATCGATTGTAACAATCGAATATTGGTCAAATAAAAATACGAAAAATTATATTAATTATATATTTTCATCTATAATACACAGTGTCAATGTTAGCTTTAACATTACACAAACTGACAGATCTTAAGATATCTTGACATAATTAATCTTTTGAAGAACAAAAGCAAATAAAATGAATAAACGAATAAATATTAATAATTGTTTATTCTGCTCAAACAATTAAAACAATCACTACAATACTTGCAAATCATTTCTTTATAGTAAAATAGTAAAATATTACGATCCTTTTAAATTCAGTCGTAGCCAGATAAAACTTAACATCGTTTAAATGACGATTTCCTTTTTACAATTTCTTGCCTTTTCTAGTAACAACTTGATATAATAAGTATTGAACAATTCTCATAACTGTATATGATTCAATATTTTGAGTTGGGATTCCCTAATTAACTTGAACTTTTTTCTTTTTAGTGTCATAACCAACATACATCTTTGTTTCAGCTTTTTATAATACTCACCTGACGCCATCTAGTGAACATAAAGATGATTAGCTTAGTGTCACTACTCGTCGCTACGGCGCTAGTATCCCAATGCTTTGTCGTGACCAATGCATTAGTTGATCCTAAAATTGAAATGGACAACAGCTTGTTACCGAATGGTAAGACTCACAAACCTGTTCTTTTTGATAGATTTATTCTATTATAAATGTTTCTGAGTATTTCATCTGTTTGTTAACTTTTTCCTAAAAATTCTAATCACTTTAATTATTTAATATTCGATGACTTCTCTGATACACGGCTTTTAATTTCACAAATATAAAAATTTAGTAAAAGTTTCAAATTTTATATTTGCGTGCATCATGCACGTAAATATAGAACGATTTGCTAACCCATATTTTATTGTTATAACTTTCAACAGTTCTGAGTCTCAGTTTTTATTAAATTTTTACGACCAAATGCGAAGAAAACCCCGTATCTTTTCGTGAAATTGTGTTGCTTTCGTAACAAAATCTATATAACCGTATGTAAAACGGATAATAAAAAAATGTACTTGTAAAAATACGCAACCCAATATTTAGATATTTCGAAATATATTCAACATCTGGCCAGCATTGAATTACAGATCACCAGACAGAGTTTCTGATTATAAAGTGTAATGAAGTATTTCAATGAAAAAAATCCCCGGTTGCGTTGACTGATTTAAAAACACTGAATGAATCTGTAGTATTTCACTTCGTTTTATGGAACAAAAAAAAACTAGCAACCTGCATAATTACCTGTCATTTAGTTCCACTACTCGCCACTGCAGCGCTGGTGTAGCTGTGACAATATATTATCATAAAACGTTTTTTAGAAGTGTTACCCGTCCGTCGTACTGCACAACGTAATGCTTACGTGAAAATATCAGCGCCACCGCCGGAGAACGTGAATTTTATACCGGGGACTGCACTTGTATTAGAATGTGAAGTGCAAGGTCATCCATTACCGATCGTGGGTTGGTTGAAAAATGCGGTGCCCTTGTCTGATGTAAGCACATTTATTATTGCTCTTTAATACATTTATACCACTCTAACCCTATTTTTATTTCAAGTACTCTCTTAACTAAACTTATATTTTAAGTCTTTCGTCATTGGTTACGTAATTATATATCAATTTCAGTTTGAAGAAGAAGTAAACGAGATTCTACCAATGCATCCTTCGGGTTACGGTCGCATGGTTAATCGTTTAGTGATAAATGATGCTGAGAATGGTGATGTCTACACTTGTGTTGGAACTGCTGGTTTGAAAGAAGCCGTTGCCACTACTACCGTCTTTGTTGAAGGTAAAATTTAAAAACTCCTTACTTTTAATAATAATAATACAATTATTTACGTAATTGCTATTTTATTTTGATAGGCTCTTAATATGGATTTTTTTTTGCAGGAAACCAACCGTTTTTAACATCTAAAATGTTTTCAACCAAACCAATAATTACTGGCTTCTATCTGGACATCTTTCAAAATATGGGCACAAGCCTCACTTTACCTTGTAGAGTATACAGTCCGCTTAAAAGCCAATTGTATTGGATTGATAACAACGACAATATTGTCTATGGAAATAGCAGAATGCGGGTAAGAATAGGCAATTTATTAAAAATTGTTTAATTATTATCCATTCATTACTCACTAGTAATAGTCAAGTGACTTAATTTAATAGTATTAGTATTTATTACTTTGACTTTGTTGAAAACGCCATCTCTTAATTACTTTTAAAACTACTAGGTGCTGCCATCTGGAGACTTACACATAAAGAATTTGGCTTGGGAAAACATGGGTGGCTACACTTGTACCGTAAAAAATGCTTTTGGAAAAGATTCAATGAATGCATTCTTATACCCAGTACAACCTTCAGGTAATTGATTGATTTAATGAATTCAACTGTATTTCAAATATAGTACGTGAATTTATAAATTACTTTTATTATTTCCAGAATAAATCAACTTCTCCCGGACTGAGTTACCCGCCGATGATATTCCGACGTTCCTATATAACATAATATTATTATAAATTTAATTTATTACTAGATTTAAGACGTATAAAAACTGTGCTCACGAAACCGTTTTATGTACTTACTAATGTTTACTTTTTGAAAGTTATTTTAAACGATGTGATGTATCTATTGAATAATAGATGGCGCTAGCTGAATTGGTTTTTATATAAATTTAGTTATTTAAGCATATCTGAAATTATTTAATGCGTAACATTAATTTTTAAGTTCAACATATTAGTTAAAAGTTTTAATTGTTACCGATTTTTAATATTACATTATTTTTAACTTCGTCGTGAGCGAGATATTATTTATTTATTATTTTAAGGTTTTCTGTGATTCCTCATAATAAATGTTTTATTATTAACACACATTATTTTTGAAACCTTTACAAAATAACACTTTGTTAACTAGCTTAGTGCATATAAAAAAAAACATATAAAAACGAACAAAACAATAATCTAAATAGTAATACGAGGAATTCTGATAGAAAAACCTAAAAAATGTGTTTGAAACACAACGAAGCTAAGGGTAAAAAATATTACGCCTTACAAGAACGTGAGAACACGTCATTAGTACCTATAATAAACTAACATTAACAAATGTTCATGACTCAATTCCTTTGAATGCGTATTTCACAATTTATATTAAAAAAAAATAGCAAATTGACATCTACATTCTTAAAGCTACAAAACATATTACTAATATCATGAACCTTATTATCTAGTGCATAAGAACCATTTCAGCGTGATATAATTAATGAACTGATTCCCTTAATATAAATTGTAATGACATTTTAATAAGTAATATTATAAATAATAAATTAAACTCTCTGTCAATATAAATAAAAGCTATTATTAAATGTTTTAAGTTTAACCTTTTTAAAATGTTACTCGGTCATGTAAATGGTTTCTTTAACTATGAAATGAATGGAAAGGCCGATGTCATTCGTATTATATTAATATATATATATATCTTCTTCTTCTATCTGGCAATTTCCCAGCTTCAGCCAGGGTCTGCCTTACATGTTCTGAATAGTTTTGGCTAATTGTTTTTACGACCGGCCGCCTGCCTGACATCAACCCTCTTTGGGAATGCATTAATCAGTGATTCTATATACTCTCATAAAGTACATAATGACTCGGAATAATCACATTGGTACTTGCCAGTACCAGGATCGAACCTGTGCCCTCATTCATGAGAGGCGGGCCTTTTAACCACCAGGCCACCACTGACTTAAATATAGAGCCTTCCAACCAAATGATTAAGACCAAATGAATATTTCAAACTCAAAAGTATATCTCAAAAGTCTAATTAAATTTTAAAACAATCATATTAATAAAAGGACGACATTAAATTTATAAAAAATAAGGATTCTTGAAACATATCTCGCTTTCACTGATATGGTTTTGTTATACATATTTATTAATTCTAAAGATTATAATATAAATATATGTATTGGAAATTTGGTTTCTTGAAACAAATGAAAACTACACTGATGTAGATCAAAGATAATTAACAAAAGATTACGAAAGAAATCGCATTTAATATATTTACAACTAGGAAAGGCACCAAATATTGGTCTCTAGATATGTTATTTATTTATTATATAAAAATTACAATATTTGTTCTATACTGCTTTCATAGCAATATATAGACGTAAAAACAAATAGGAGTTACAAATAACTAGATTTTATAAAAGTTATTAAAATAAATGAAAAGTTATTTCAAATAAATCATTACAATATTTGTCATTTGTTTTTCGACAACCAAGTTTTACCCTACTATAAAATTTTCTATCATTTTCGTGATTACTTACATATAAAAATAATTATGTTCTCTAAAAATAATTCATAATTTATAACGATTAATAAAATCCCTACTAATATTATAAATGCGAAAGTAACTCCGTCTGTCTGTCTGTTACGCTTTCACGCCTGAACCACTGAACTGATTTTAATGAAATTTGGTACAGACATAGAGTTGACTTTGAGAAAGAACATAGGATAGTTTTAATCCCAGACTTTTGAAAGGTTCTGTTGGAAACGCGATGTAACCGAACTCGACGCGGGCGAAGCTGCGGGCGGAAAGCTAGTATAACATGATTGAGTTAAGTAACATTTAATCAAGAGAAATCTAAGAATTGGTCTAAATCGTGACCATAAACTATACATTGTTCAAGGAAGATGATAAAAATTTAAAGGTTAAACTCGAAATGTCTTGAAAATGAATCAATGAGATACAATCAGTACGATTACTATATGTAGTAACACGATACGTTTGCCGTTTCACTCAAAAAACCACGTCAATATTTACGCGGACTTAGGAATGGCAATGTTAACCTAACCATAGTTTTAACATAAGTTTGAGTCAAAATAATACGTAGGTTTGATAGTATTAACGTAGTTTAATGAGTTAAAACGTTAAATTATTAGTTTATTATGGAAACTCGTGGTAATATAATGTTTGAGGTATAACAATTTTTTCATATGATCATATCTATTGTTAAAGGTTTTTTTGTAAACGCCAAAGCATTTGTTTCGTTTCTCACGTATATGTGTATGTTTATTTTCAAAAATAATATTATTTTATTTGAATCGATATTAATTTTTTGAGTTTAATTAATAATATATTATTTCAATAGTAATATAAGACCAGATTATGGTTCTGAAATGTTTAACAATAATTAAAATTGCTGAATAAATATATTAAATATTACTTCTATATCTATCCCTCTCGTTCTCTTTCTGTCTCTTTCTATATGACAACAAATTATTTTTTCCATTTGTTATATCAAAATAACAATATATATAAAACGAGAGTATTTAAGAAGTACATTTTGCATGTATATGATACTAACTTCAAATTATCAATAATATTGTTTTCTAAATAGTTTGGCGAATTGTGAAAAGTGAATTGCATTTTATTATATAGCTGACCCGGCAGATCTCGTACTGCCTCAATCGATAAATAAATAATTTTAATTTATTTTTTTGGAGTTTACAATTAAGCCATAAAACTCAGTATTCTAAAGTGCGACAGAATGATTGACATATTAGCTAGTTGTCAAATCTAATGTCAAAAAAACGTTTGTATGGGAAATAGAAAAGGGCTGTTTTTAGGGTTTTACCGGAAATGATTAAATTTTTTTCAGCTTTTAAACCTTCCCTGAACCTCCACGAACATTTCAAGACTAAGATAAGATAAATCCGTTCAGCTGTTCTCGAGTTTTAGTGAGACTAACAGGAATTCATTTTCATAAAATAAATGAAAATATATAAATATATATATATATATATATATATATATATATATATATATATATATATATATATATATATCTAGATTGTGTAACATATTTAAATAGTGATGCAACATAATTACAGTTCATTTTAAAGAGCTTTTCAATGTCTTCATTAAGTAACAACACTAATTAAAACATCAATATAGATTTTAAGCAATAATTACTCCATCAAAAATAATGCGTGCTGACATGACATGTTCGTATTGCTACCGTGACGGACGGGTGAAATTTTATATGTATCAAATCTTTCATCTTAATACAATTGTATGCATGATATGTTCTAGACAGATAGAAAATTAATTTGAGACAAGTATTGCCAAGCTTTGTAATGTTAATACCTTTATATGTACTCAATAATTAATATTAATACATAATGAGATATACTTAAGAGTTTTATATAAATGAAACTAATATTATTTGTATTACTACGCGTATTTTATTATTGTAATGTACATACTCCCGACGTTTCGGTTACTTTTCAGCAACCGTGATCATAAAGACGAAATGTAGTACATAATCATTATTACTTCATTAATTTAAGAAATATATATTAAATATTGTATCGGTCTTCTCAAAAATTACATGTTATAAGAATAGCTGATTCAAAGTTATTTGGGCTTTATCACAACCTTAGCAATGTCACAATACATACTCAAAATAACAGTTTCTCATTCAAAACTCTCATTATTAATTGAAATACGACAATCATTTCGTATCCAAACACGTAGTACGCATATTAATAGCATCACCAATCTCCTTCTTCTTGGAAATATCCCAGCTTTAGCCAGGGTCTGCTTACATGTTGTGAATAGTTCTGGCTAATTGTTTTCACGACCGGCCGCCTGAGACATCAACCCTCTTTGAGAATGCATTAATCAGTGATGTCTAAATACTCTTATAAAGTACATATAACTCGAAAAAATCACATTGGTACTTTCTAGGATCGAACCCGCGTAATCAAGCATGAGAGGCGGGCCTTTTAACCACTAGGCCACCACTGTATTATAACCAATCGATTATTCTTTAATATCAATAGTTCTTCATTAAATGAAGACACGACATGTGCCTTTAAATCTACATGATGCAAGCTCCAGATACAATTGTGACTCCTACACAATACGTGATACACAAAGCCTTGGCTTAAAAACTTTTAACACTTTTTTAAAATATCATGTTTGAATTAATACAATTCCTTGATGTCTACACTTGATTGTAGAAATCCCTACTAATATTATAAATGCGAAAGTAACTCTGTCTGTCAGTCTGTTACGCTTTCACGCCTGAACCACTGAACGGATTTTAATGAAATTTGGTACAGACTTAGAGTTGACCTTGAGAAAGAACATAGGATAGTTTTTATCCCAGACTTTTGAAAGGTTCTCTTGGAAACGCGATATAACCGAACTTCAAGCGGGCGAAGCTGCGGACGGAAAGCTAGTATAAGATATTAATTAAAGTCAAGATATACTTTAGGATCGTATAAAAATACTTTTGACGTATCAGTAATCAGTATTTAATTATTTGTCTTGTTATAAACAATTAAACATACAATTATATATGTAAGGATTCCCATCACGACGTCAAGATAAATCTAATAAATTCTCCAAAAATTCGCCCGAACAGGGACTTGAGCCCTGGACCCTTGGATTAAAAGTCCAATGCTCTACCGACTGAGCTATCCGGGCTGTGATTTATTTGTGAAGTAGAGCGTTTACATTACTATACATAAAATATTAAACAAATAAATAAAAATATTCATTAAAATCATTTACAACATTATCTAACTTGATCCATTTTAATAACTGTTTGAAATATTAGATCGTTTTAAATAGCATTGTTAACCCGAGCGTGAGATAAAGCACAGAACCATCCGTTATATAAAACGTAATTTACATATTGCGATGGTGAAAAATTCCATTGATTCACCTTGAGATCTTCTTGTGATTATTTCGTTAGCTCCAGAACGAGTCAAGGTTCACTGTAATAATATGTATTATCGTTGAATCGTACTAGGAAAAGGCTATGTCCTTCAACTTGTTCAACAAAAAGCTGTAAACAAAATTAATAACAGCTCCATCTAGCGGCGGGTTTATAAAACGTAGAATTTTTTTTTTCTCCAGTTTAAAGAGTAAATATGTGATTTATTGTATCATAACATACTGTAAAAGTATGTATTGAACGATGGTGTAACAATTTTAATTATATAACTAATAATACAAAAGTTATTGACAGTTAAGAATTCATAAGAATTTTTTTTTCAATTCTATACGGATGCTTGTTACTAAAATGTCAATAATTCATCAAATATTGGTACTTATTCATTCCGATAACTTACTTATAAATAACGTTATATTTATTTGATTCCCTTCACACTAGTATTTTATCAATAGTTAACTGATAAAGATATGTATAATAAAATATATTTAACGCGCTCAGCGCCTTGGTAAATGTCAAATAATACATATAAAATTAACTTCTGAACAAGACTTTGTAAGCAAGTTTGAATTATATTGATTTTATTTATTTAGCCATCAATATTTTAAAAATATATAAAAACTTTTTTGTCTTGGCTGTATGCATGAAAACCTGTGCCGGTCATGTCTTAAGCTTATATTTCCCGCTCTTTTGTTCAAAAGATGAACTATAGTTTCGGGTCTGAAGTTGACAAATATCTGACATTTTACATGAAATTACAATAAAAGTTGTTTTACGGTACATCTAATAATAATATTTAATTATACTATAACATTTAATACATTTCAAATATCACATTCGTAATAAATGAATGTTATAATAAAACAACATTGTAGCATAGATATTATGTAGAGCTAGACTATTAAACACAAAAGTCAAAATTGTCTATGACTTTTGCACCTTCCATAAATTTAATGTCAATTAATATTTAAAATTTTGTAATACTTATGTTATTATTTACGTATAATTGTATTATTTAAAAAGATTCATTAATATTTTTGTCAATCCAATATTTTTTAATATTTTATAAAAACTATATTAATATAAGAAATAAAGTTTTAAATGATCTTCTTCCATTATTTTTTGTTCTATATAGTATTATAATAATTATGGTATTATTTGTGTTTTGTTTAGTATGTGATGCAAAAGAGTCAGCCTTAAAACTTATTTAAAATTGGTGAAGGCCAAAGAAATAAATGTTTTAGAACTGATAAAAGAAATGGACGTCTGTCAAAGTAACTATTTTGTTTATGAGAATTTATAAATTAATTTCATTTTAAATGTAAACCAAAATAAATATCAATTGACAAATTCTTTCAAAAATGTCGATAAAAAATCATTTTTATCGAGTTTGATGATTTTTATGTTATTCTTTTTATTTAAATATCTTAGACCTTAGTTTTTATTCTGTTTTGATCCTTGATAAATTATACAGAGTATATATCTGCGTATAGTATACCTTAATACTGGATTTATTATAAAATTCATTACAATATTTATGAAATTTAAAACGGAAATATTTCTTAATATTGTTTTGACAATTGATGGAATAATAAGAATGAAGTATGTCGTGTAATTCAAAATAACTGTTTCAAAGTATTACTACATCAAGGCCAGAAAAAGTGTGAGTTAAAAATACAAAAGAATTGACTCTCCTCCTTTATCATGTTAGTTAATAATTAAAATTGTATGTAAAACATTTAGAATTAATCCAGTTTAGTTAATATTGCAAGGTTTTGAAAGGAGGTCTTATAACAATAGCTGGAAAACATTTGTCGGAATATCTGACGAAATAGCATGTTTGAATAGTCTGTGCATCATTGTTTATATTGGCGCGAAATTTTTTTCTTTTTGTTAAATTATTATCTTAGACTTATTAATAAATGATTTTGTATAATATCTATCTTCTATCTGGCAATTTCCCAGCTATAGCCAGGGTCTGCCTTACATGTTGTGAAAAGTTTTTGACTATTTGTTTTTACGACCGGCCGCCTGCCTGACATCAACCCTCTTTTAGGAATCAACATTAATCAGTGATGTCTAAATACTCTTAGAAAGTACGTATGATTCGGAAAAATCACATTGGTACTTGCCCGGGTCAGGATCGAACCCGCGCCCTCGGCGACGAGAGGCGGGCCCTTTAACTACTGAGCCACCAGTGACTTTTTGTATAGTAATATGGTGTTTTTTTTTATCCAAATTTGTTTTACAAAATCGATCAAGGCGAGTATTTTATATATTCGATATATATCTAATTTATGGCTCGAAGGCACAATTTTAAAGTCGTTATTGGTGCAAATAACATCAATTACTGTCCTTCGCTTATCTTACGAGCGATTTATCTACGAACCAGCGTTAATTGAACCACCTCTTACATTCCTGACAAAGAATTTTTTACCCTATTCCATTATGTTTAAAGATCATTTCATGTTTGTACAAAATGCGTGTGAATGGCCAAGTTAAAGTGGTTAGGTTTAAGATGGCCTAATGTTACATAATTCGGTCATCGTAAATAGCTATTTTGTTCGTTAATTCTGTCAAGTGATAAATAGAATTTATATCCTGTATCCTAAAAGTTAGGTCATGTTTTGTTTAAAAGAATCCTATGTTTAGGAAAAAACAAAAGATTTTCTTTGAAATATAGAGAAATAAGGAGGAATATTGTATACTAGCTTTCCGCCCGCAGCTTCGCCGCGTGGAGTTCGGTTATATCGCGTTTCCAAGAGAACCTTTCAAAAGTCTGGGATAAAAACTATCCTATGTTCTTTCTCAAGGTCAACTCTATCTCTGTACCGAATTTCATTAAAATCAGTTCAGTGGTTTAGGCGTGAAAGCGTAGCAGACAGACAGACAGACAGACAGACAGACAGACAGACAGACAGACAGACAGAGTTACTTTCGCATTTATAATATTAGTAGGGATGTAATAATAAGTCTATTATATTTACATTTCTCCTACATATCAACTATATTGGAAACTATTTTTACTAGCTTTCTACCCGCGACTTCGCCCGCGTCGAGTTCAGGTATATCGCGTTTCCAAGAGAACCTTTCAAAAGTCTGGGATAAAAACTATTCTATGTCCTTTCTCAAGGTCAACTATATCTCTGTACTAAATTTCATTAAAATCAGTTCAATAGTTTAGGAGTGAAAGCGTAACAGACAGACAAACAGACAGAGTTACTTTCGCATTTATAATATTAGTAGGGATACAAGCTAGATAACATTGAAGATTCATCAAAATTTTGTAATATCAGCATGAAATAATAACAAAAATCCCTACATATATATTTCCCAACAAATACACAACTTATAAATTAGTTATTGAACTATAATAATATATCAATAAGCAAAGAAATCCCACGGATTGAATCTGTAATCAAACAGTGGCTATTCCAATAAAGGTTAATTATACACAGAGCTTTCACAACCTCTTGCGTTATGTGAAATCTCTGTTGAAGAATGGTCTGTGCATTAATAATTTGAACCACAAATCGATGAGCTCTCAAAAGTCAAATTACAAATAAAATTAACATTACTATGAGTATTATTTAACGAGAGCACTGTAAGTTTGTACGTTACGTCATAAATGGATTTGTATTAAACTGTAATACTTTTCGTGAAGTTTTCTAGTTTCAACTGTTGGTAAAGTCGTAATGTTAAAGTAATAAGTAATTTTACTTATTACTTTAACATTTACTATCATCATTAGCTTTAAGTTTTTAACAAGGTTACTTACGTGAAGCAATATTGTTAGGCTTATGCTATTTTTTGAACTCTTTTTTCTAAGGAGCTGTGTTGACTATGTTTTTCAAATATTGTCAGGATTATGTCTTTATTTATAAAATTAAACATGATTCAAACATTTCACTAATGGTTTTATTAGTATATATTTACAAGAATATGTAAATAATCATGAAAATTAATGTTTTTCAATCTTTTTGATATCGCGATCGCTATACTAATTAAAAAATTTTGGCGACCCCCTTGTGCTAAAGACATATTAAAGTTAAAGACATTCCCTGCAATGGTGGACATAAAAACAAAAAGGAGAAATAAGCTCCAATTACAAGTTTATTTGATAGATAGTATTTCAAAAATAACACTACGATTTGACATGCTTTTGAAAAACAAACAAGTCCATTCTTCTCATTAAAATTTGGTTTCTATTGTAGTGTAGAATTTTACCTTTTACTTTTTACCGGTGACTGGGGTCACGACCCACAGTTTGAGAAACACTGCACTAGATAACTATTACATGCTATGGCCTATGTTTTAGTAAATTATAGTAATAGTATCGATAACCTTTCAGTTATAAAGAAGACTATCAAGAAGAAATTTCATTCAAAACTGTATAATTTCTTAATAATTAAATACATAACACTTCAAACATTTTTGCATAAACAAATAGCTTATTTGCAATAAAACTAAAGCTGACACTACACTTTGCGTTGAATATTCGCCGCATTTGTCCAAATATTTGTACGTAGTCCAAATAGCACAAACACGACATCCACACTTGGCGTTCAACACGTCTTTACGAGTTTTCGCTTATTTGTGTATGTGTGTTATTTGTTAATTGCAACATCTTTACCCAAATCTTCTATATCTTTCTTTTTCTTCTTATTTCAAAGGAAATAGTCTCCATTAAAATACAATTAATGGTCAATCACAGCTAAAAATATATACGTCTACATTTCAAATTGTATTTTACTAATGAAATCTTAAATTTTGTATCGACATTTAATTATTGATAATAAACAAAATAACAATATAATTTTACACTCTCATTACTCAGATATTGAGAATTCAATAAATCAATATATTATACTCAATAGATTATTGGCAAATCTTCAGTGATTCACCAATTGAAGATATGAAACTACAAAACTGGACTCATGATTCAACGTTTGAATAAATATATAGCTTATGTTTGGTTATAAGCGTTATTTTTAAGCTGTTTATACAGGGTGACTGGTGAATTACTATCGATACTTGAGGACGTGATATTTGACGATCATATATGACAAAATAAAAATTATTATAACATAAATATTAATAAACTTCTAAGTAAAGTTAACCAAAAGTTATGTAATTAATTACGCATCTTATGAACACCCTACAGATTAGGTATACACACACACATACACACTTGGAACACTTGGAACGTGTCCACACTTTATTTATTTATACGGAAATTTGGTCAAAATTAAGTACCTATTTTTTTTACATAATTCGAATGAGAATCATGTACCGAGTATTCTCCTTAAATATTGATAGCAATTCACCAGTCACCCTGTATATTGAACCTGCAGGAAAAAGAACACAGCTTAAGAAATCTTCACTTATGTGTTTGTTTGTCTGTAATGAAATTCTTTCACGTTTTTTGTTTCATGAAAATATATCAGAGAACCAACCACCCTTTTTCTACTATACCTAGTATTAATATATTTCGTACATTATCATTTTATATGTTTCGATTTATGTTAAAAATTTTAGTTTGATATTATGCAATAAAAACGTGTTTTATTTTATTTTTATAAACTATATTTATTTAGAATAACGTCACAATTATGATTTATCCATAATATAAAAAAAAATTGTTAATGCAAAAACATGTATAATCTCCAATATTAATTCATAAACAAAAATAATTAAAAAATGTAAACTACAGGTGATGTTTATCGCTTTTAAAGAGGCAGATTTAAAAGCTTTTTTTAAATAAATCTAAAAATTAGGCGTTAAAAAGGGGTCCCTTAAACCTTCACCTGGGTCACAAGTCCCAGTCACTGTTGAAGCTCCTCTCACTATAACGATGGACCCGACACACGCACCGTGAATACATGGAATGATGAGAGGTTTCGTGACTGTATAACTTCACAGTACTTGAAGAGATTTGACGAAGCATTGGAATCTAAAACATAAAATATACACATATCATTAAAAATATGCCATACACATATTTAATCTTTTTGTTACATATTTTATCTGGCTCTTCATAGTTTGTTTACGAAGTTTCAAAAGTTGAATGTTTAGACATAGTATTTAGTTTTTGTTCAAAATTAAGTCCATCGTTTTGATATCAATTTCATATTTCTTTTTTTTTATGATGAAACCATTGGAATGTCTTGGGGAAATAATAAATCATACATACACAGTTATGTCCTAGGCCTATTCTATAAATTGTTGTAATTATCATATTAAATACATATATATAAATATAATTGTTATCATAATTCTTTACTGTGTTTCCCAGTTCACATATTTCAATCGAATGCGTCTTTATTTAATATACACAAACAACGATTTATTGATCTTGTAAGTTAAACAGTGGTCAGCATATACAGGGTGACTGGTGAATTACTATCAATATTTAAGGAGAATACTCGGTACATTATTCTCATTCGAATTGTGTGATAGAAATAGGTACTTAATTTTTGACCAAATTTCCGTATAAATAAATAAAGTGTGGACACGTTCCAAGTGTTCCAAGTGTGGACGCGTGTGTGTGTGTGTGTATACCTAATCTGTAGGGTGTTCACACAATGCGTAATTAATTACATAACTTTTGGTTAACTTTACTTAGAAGTTTATTAATATTTATGTTATATTAATTTTTATTTTGTCATATATGATCGTCAAATATCACGTCCTCAAGTATCGATAGTAATTCACCAGTCACTCTGTATATATATAATATTAAGCAGAACTACTTATTTCTAAATATTATAAACATATCAATGAATGATGCACAATAGAGAATATAGGATTAAATAATGAGATATATATTTATTTATTACTTATACTTAAAAATCAATTTTAAGGAAGGTAAGAAACGATTCCTAAGAAGTCAAAACATATATATGTATTACAAATCAAAGGCTATACAATTTACGACCTTTAAGTATTCCAAAGCCTGATTTATTTGTTACTATTGATACTAAAGAATAGTTACATTTGAACGTCAGACGAGTTATGAGTGACCTTTCAATGACTTGAAAGATAGCTCCAAATTATTATTCTACGTTCATGAACTATAAACAAAGTATGTTACACCTAGTGTAGCCAAAATGCAAGACTTGGCCAGTCTTGCAAGTCTTGGTCTTGCATTTTTGCAAAACTGCAAGACCAAGACCGATTTTGGGCAACACTAGTTACCTTTAATAACTTTTAACTATCTATAGCCTTAATTACAACATAATAACCAATAGTTTGTATAATGTAGTATTTTTTACTAACCTTTAACTTCAAAGCACGCCAGTCTTCGTCCTAATTAACTTTATACAGCATTAATGAGTTCTAGACTCTTTGGAAATGTTCAATGATTAGTTTAAATGCTACTGAAATTACTTCTGTCAGTTAGTAATTTACAAATTGAGATTTCCGTTAATAAATACGTCATTATATGTTCAATTGGTTATTCAAAATTATTATTGGATGCATAAAAACTCTTTTGTACATTCATACAGGAAATACTTGTACGAAATCTAATTTATACATATGATTATACTAAAGAGGTTTTATTAAACTATTGTATAATTAAAAAAAGGTTTGTTAAATAGGATTTAAGTCTACCTGACATATGCCAACGTGGCTTTTAAATAGTGACATTTTAGTGTTTAAATGAATACGAATAATACATTTTATTATATATTTCTAACGAAAACCAGCAAACGTTTTATGTATGTTGAATACATCCTTTTAAGGAGTCAGTGCGTTTTACGAGAACACGCATCGTAGATCTAATAATATTTAGAGAGGACAGAATTGTTTTAATTTTATTCGTAATAAAAATATCAATGAAATAATACACTATTTATACAATCTATAATTATATTATACTAATATAATGTATACAAAAGTTTAAAACCAATTCAAATACTTTGTATAGAACAATAAAATCTCACAAGTATTGACATTTATATTATGAATAGTGTAAAATATATAAAAGTAGTTAGCTTTGTATAATTGACATCTGATTTAGATGACACTACTAATACTTTTTATATTTTACTTTAGTGATATATATATATATATATATATATATATATATATATATATATATATGCAATTTACTCTGTTTTTGGTTCACATTTAATTACCTACCTTTAGATTACTTTACATAATATAAATAGTCCTGGCTACAGTGATAAAAAATCTACCGGAGAGGTATTGATATCTCGTTTTCACCTAAATACTATTAATGAAAATAAATATTAAAGGCAGAATCGAATTAAAAAAAAATAGTGGGTGAAGTGTGTGTATGTTTGTATGTGTGTGTGAAGAAGTAAAACTTCGTAATGTATAAATGAAAATAAGGAAGGGTAGAAATAGATTTTTAAGTATAAAATCAAGACCTCAGAATTATTTGATATAGAAAAAAATGTCTTAATAGTTCTCGTTTTCTTTAAATCAAACCAAATAGTATTAACTATGCCAATATTTTTAATTACAACTGAAGCCATTTCAATTTTTTATATGTCATTTATCCAAAAAAAAATGTTAAAGTCATTAGTTATGCTTAATTTTCTTTTATATACAATTGCTTTTCCTCTTATGTATGTAAATCGTGTATTTTGAACATACAGACACGCAAATGTACATAATCAACCTACATATATACAGGGTGACTGGTGAGTTACTATCAATATTTAAGGACGTGGTAGTTGACGATCATATATGACAAAATAAAAATTAATATAACATAAATATTAATAAACTTCTGAGTAAAGTTAACCTAAAGTTGTGTAATTAATTACGGATCGCGTGGATACCCTAGCTGCGTTATCGACACAAAACAGTTATGTACGTAGGTATATGTAGTTATCGCGCGGTAGTTTACCTACATCCAAACGCCGCGCGCCGCCGCGTGTTAGACCTTAGATAAACAAAAATGATCCATTTCCCTTCATACTTTAATCCTGGCTTAGGACAGGCAAAAATACCAAGATATTTCTTTCGTTTAAGCAACCAATTTATTGACTAGGTAAATGGTGTGACCTTGACACAAAAAATAATATGAACTGTTTACCTATCTTGGTATTTCCGGCGTATTTAAAAATGGAATCATACTTATTTACAACAATTGTCAATCATTAAACTACCTATTTACCTACATAACTACACTAACCTTAACAAATGTTCAAAGCGAGCTCCTTCTCGTGTGATACACAGTTCGGCACGTTTACACATATTGTCTTTCACACGATTTAATACGAATGGGTCACTTTTAATAGTTTCGAAAGCACTATTGATTTTTAATTTCAACTCCTCTCTGTTGACATACATTGTAGCATACACAAGACGTTTCCTTGGGCATGTGTTGGAACACGGAACTGTCCGAAGTCTCGTAATCTTTGATTAGCGTTTAAGATGACGCTGGCCGTAGGTACTCGACGATTGGGGAACATCTCCCGGTACAAATTGATTGCGCCCGGCAAGCTTTCATTTGCACGCGTATACGCATGAACCATGTCCCAGTATTCTGCATTTGTGTATTGAAAAGCCATATTTAATTACTAATAAGTAATAACGGGTCACACGCACACACGACAGATTATTATTAGGTATACGCGTAAGATCGATCGCTAGGCGCGCGCGCGGGAAGACGAACGTACGGACCTTACGGCGGCGCTCGCGCGACTAATAGCCGACTAATGGCCCGCTAGCCACGGGGCGGGGGTTGGGGAGTAGCGACACACTGGCGCCGGCAAGGATGAGTACGTATCCAAACTTTATTTATTTATACGGAAATTTGGTCAAAAATTAAGTACCTATTTTTTTTACATAATTCGAATGAGAATCATGTACCGAGTATGCTCCTTAAATATTGATAGTAACTCACCAGTCACCCTGTATAATGAGTCCTGTCTATACTTTAATAACCCTATGGCGTGATCTATAGCAAGTCTAGTAATTTAGCATAATGTTTCATGTATAGGAACGCTGTTGATACAAGATTTATGATCTTCTTTTACAAGTTAATACGACCTTTGGTGCTAGTAAATCATACGGCTAATGAAATATGTAATTAGTTCTACAAGTTTTCATTACAGCGCCATCATTAACGAAAAATATTCATGATAATACTAGAAATATAACTTAGCTATAATATATAAGCAGAAGTATTAAGTTAGTGGTGGCCTAGTGGTTAAAAGGTCCGCCTCTCATGCACGAGGAAAAGTACCAATGTGATTTTTCAGAGTCATATGTACTTTCTAATAGTATTTAGACATCACTGATTAATGCATTCCCATAGAGGGTTGATGTCTCAGGCGGCCGGTCGTAAAAACAATTAGCCATAACTATTCACAACATGTAAGGCAGACCCCGGCTAAAGCTGGGAAATTACCAGGTAGAAGAATATATAAGCAGAAAGTGATAGAACTTATTCATAAAGACAAGATTGAACCAAGAAAAATACTTGTGAACGAGAGTAAGTTAAATATCTTTACTGTTACAAACGAGTTAAATGTTTAAAGTGTAATTTACGTATAAAATTACGTAATTAAATTTACGTATAAAATAACGTATTTTAAACCATAAATGGTAATGAAACATTAAATTTATATATAATAAGACGAACAATCAATCCGTCTGTGTTAAGCAACGTAATGGTATATTAATAAAACAGAAATAAATAATGACTTCACACGGAAATTTTGTAATGAATTTCCAATTTAATAATAATTTATTACAGAGACGAAACCTCTCATCATTCCATGTATTCACGGTGCGTGTGTCGGGTCCATCGTTGTAGTGAGAGGAGCTTCAACAGTGACTGGGACTTGTGACCCAGGTGTAGGTTTAAGGGACCCTATCTAACGCGCGTTATACGCTCACCTCTACCGTCCAAGCTTATCTCTCTAACTAACCAAATTTGAAAAGAACCTAATAGAGTAATAGGGCTGCCATCGATGTACGTTCCAAGAATGCATTAATGTGAGTTCTGGACAAGCCCAAGTCTTTTAGTATATTGTAGAGAGATTTAGCTGTTACACCTCTCGCTCCCACCTCTACCGTGTACAAATCCACGACGAACCTATTTTGAGTGAGTTCGTTAGTTAGCTCGTAATACTTATTGACGTTGATGGCATGGTCTTTGGGGATGTTGGTTTCCCAAGGCACCGTAAGCTCTATCATCTCAACGCGCTTAAGAATTCGCGAATACATAAATGTCTGGTCTGGAGGCCGACGCACAAATATCCTCGGGGATTTTATATTGTTTTTCTTACGTGTCCATCATTATATCCCAATCCGACGCCGCTTTAAGGATGGAGTAAGGCTTGACGTTTGATTTTGTAGCCCTAGTGCCTTCTCTCACAAAACCTACTGATCGTTCGTTTGTGGTTATTTCCTTTTGCACTCTAGCTACCGAAAGACTAACCGCTTAGTGTCGAGATTATACTCGTAAATAAATAAAATTTTCAATGAACCTAAGTTTATTTACATGAACCCGATATTTTTTTAATTAAAATATCTCCTATAGTAAGTAAATGTGCTATGCATATAAATATATATTATCTGACAAGATTAATGAATCATTTTTTACATGTGAATATAAGTCTGATACTCGATAAATATTAGCTTAAATTATAGATAATTATTATTATAATACAACAACAAATTTCAACTAAAACAAATATAAGATAACTCGACCCACTTATACATAATAATTTTATGTAATTTCAACTCAGTTAATTTTGATATCAGCTGTTCAAACAACGCTTACCACAAGTGTGCCCTTACATACGAACTTCTCGTTTAAAATAATAACTTTTTGTGGGGCCGGAAGGGATATGTGAGACTCGACCTGTGCAGGCCCCTACTCACTAAAACCACTGCGAAAGCCATCGGCCGCTATATCAGTGTACCCCGGATCTGTCAGCGACAGGGCACACCAGCGACTGGCCGGTCCTGGCAAAGACCGGACTTACTCCAGAGTAACATACAATAACCTACGTTACTACTATAATACCCAATAAATTATATAGGATGGCAACAGAAGGTTCCAGGAAAACTACGAAACATACTTATATGTATATTAAAATAATAATCTTCTATATATATAAAAATGGATTGCTGTTCCTTAGTCTCGCTAAAACTCGAGAACAGCTGAACGGATTTATCTTATCTTAGTCTTGAAATGTTCGTGGAGGCTCAGGGAAGGTATAAAAGATGAAAATAATTGATTCATTACTGGGAAAACAATAAAAACAGCCCTTTTATATTTCCCATACAAACGTTTTTTTTTGACATTAGATTTGACAACTAACTAATATGTCAATCATTCTATCGCACTTCAAAACACGGAGATTTATGGCTTATAGGTAAACTCCAAAAATATAAATAAAAAAACGTAATAGATATTTCTTGATTATAGGGCGATACGAAGTTCGCCAGGTCTTCTAGTTACATTATAAAACTTATAACCAATACCTAAGACTACATGATTGCCCCGATGTTAGTATAACAATACCATTCCATAGCTTGTGTGTATCAGGAATCTTCTGGTTCACACGGCCAGGTGTTCGTTCCGCGGAGTCAGCGGCGTCACTCGATATATATTTTACCGATACAAAGATATCGCCCCGGCGATGTTCATTTTTTTTCTTCATACGTAACAAATATATAAATAAACTATTAACACTCTGTTTGTAGTTAATGCCAACTTAGACTACTCGTACTAAAGATATTTATAATGTCTTTAAATGAATATATTTATAATATTGAGTGATCTCATCTAGCCTGAACTTCAATAGATTATTTTAAATTCCCCTTTAGCTTTTCACAACAGAACATTCCAGTGTTATTTCACAAAGTAATTCATTATTCAATAGCCTTGATATAAGTTTCATTTAAGTGTTATCTTATATATAATTCTCGTGTCGCGGTGTTAGAAAGAGAACTCATCTGAAACGGCTGGACCGATTTTGATGAAATTTTGTGAGCATATTGAGTAGGTCTGAGAATTGGCCAAAATCTATTTTTCATACTCCTAAGTGATAAGGATTGTTCACCTCATTTTTTTTTGTTTTTATTTTATATAATGTAGCATTCAAAAATACATACAACCCAAAATTTTTACTTTTTTATCACCAACTCCTTTTTTTATGTGGTAAAACAACGTTTGCCGGGTCAGCTAATATGATTATAAATTTCATCTCAAAACTAACACATCTATACATATAAATAAAATTGTAGTGTCTGTTTGTTAAGTTTAAATAACCGTTTTTAACTACATGCATATAAATATGTATATAGTACATACACCAAAATAACATTTTTTAACAATTTTTATCAGTTTGTTTGTTCCGGCTAATCTCTGAAATGGCTGGACCGATTTTGACGGGACTTTTATTGGCAGATAGCTGATGTAATAAGAAGTAACTTCGGCTACTTTTTATCCCGATTCCTACATTAAGTGTTATCATGAGTTGGATTCAGGACGCACGCGGCGCTTAAAAGATATTTAATTTTTTCTTTTTTTTACGCTGACGAAGTCGCGGGTAACAGCAAGTCTTCCATATAGTTGTAACGTATATAAATCTTATATTATATTAGAAGATAAATTTCATGTTAATTAACATAATTATAACAATTAAATCTAAACATTTACAATAATACGAGGGCGTCTACAAACATTGAATATCCCACGTTATAAATGTGAAATTTTCTGATTCATTCAAACATTTTATTATAACATATCAATTATATTGAATTGTGTTATTGTATGCCTCAGGCTTATAAGGTTTACGATATTAAAATCACTTTGACGGTACACTCACTGAATACGCAGGAAAAATACCAGTCAAATGTTTTACAGATTTATTGATTGAAGCAGAAAGCTATATGGGAACCAAATTTCCGATAGAAAATATTTTCATATATAAAAAGATACCAATTTTAAAACAAAGGGAATTAAAATTACTTATTTCAATGTAAAATAGTTTACGAAGTACAAAACACTAATTAGCTTAAAAGATATTTTCTCTAATTATAATATCATCATCATCAGCCTATCAGAGCCGACTGCTGAGCAAAGGCCTCTTCTCATATGGAAAATATTAATAAGACGATACACAAGTATATGAAATGTATGTTAAAAGGCCCGCCTCTCATGCATGAGGTTCGAGTTCGATCCTGGCAAGTACCAATGTGATTTTTCCGAATCATATGTACTTTCTGAAAGTATTTAGACATCACTGATTAATGCATTCCCAAAAAGGCTTGATGTCAAGCAGGCGGCCGGTTGTAAAAATAATTAACCAAAACTATTCACAACATGTAAGGCAGACCCTGGCTAAAGCTGGGAAATTGTCAGGTAGAAGAAGAATCACAAGTATGTGAAATAATTTTTGTACATAACTGCGCTATCAGCTTTAATGACGGATGCGACGTGAAAATAACTTGAGCCTGTCAATAATTATTATTAAAACTCATTGGTATTCATGATTATTGTTAAAAGAAAAACGAAATCAAAGATTATTTAAAAGGAGAATAGAACTAAGTTTGAATCTTGGTATAAATATGACGTCTGGACGCACGACGGCAGAGTTCAGTTAGTGCGGACCATTGAAGTATGTGATTATGAAGAACCTTCGACCAATACAAGAACATTTAGAACAATTGAAGTTTCATTTTAAAATATCATGGAACGTACTGGAAGAAGTGACATTAGTGACGTCGGCGAGGCTGGCGTCTCTCTTTAAAAACAACGTAATTTGTATTAAATCCGATATATAATGTAATAAAATATTACAGCCATTTACCTAAACAAATAGGCAAATTGAAGTAATCTTAATTTTACTACATCAAATTTAATTATATACATAAAAACAAATAGTATGCGTACAAATGAAGGAAATCTGTTGTATTGAAAGCTACGGAAAAAGTATTGGATAAATGACAATAAAAGTTTCTTAGACATAAGAAACAGTGTGTTCAATAAGCACTGTATTTTAAATTATGTGAATTTTCTTGAATCAAACAACGTAGACGAAGCCGCGGTATCACCTGTAGCTTGTTCTAAAGACTACGAAATTATAAATTGTGACTATCATTACTCACTAGTCTCATTATTTAATCAAAATGTAAATCTTAAATTGAAAGCGTAATGTGATCTAACTAAGACTTTCGGGTGTATTCATTTAAAATTTTAAATGAAACTAATATTTGCTGATTATTACGCGTATTCTATTATTTTTCAAAACTACATACTCCCGACGTTTCGGTTACTTTGCAGCAACCGTGATCACGGACAGACGATATATCTGGCTGTGTAGTTTTTAAAATTAATAAAATACGCGTAGTAATCCGAATAATATTAGTTTCATTTATAATTGAAACCGATTCTTTGGAGTATTTACTAGGACACCTTATTAAATGATACATATTTTAAAGAAAAATCGAATCTATAACTATTGACATAAAATTCATAATCATTACACATAACTATTGTTTACCAAATTATGTCTTACATTTCTACCCATATATTTCATAACTAGTATTACAAAGGAAATATTAGTTTAAAGTTTTTTTACAACAACAAAGTCACGTACAATCGAAAAAAAAAACATTTATATGAATAAAAATCACGAAAATCTTAGATCTCATTAAAATATTAATATTAACACTATAGTCTTGGAAACATTGATGAGAAAAGTCGCGTGTAATAACTAGTTTATAATTTAATAGACGCCCAAGCCGTTAAGAATGAAAGGAATTCTTAAAAGGCTGTATAAGAACTCATTACACCTTTCTCGAGATATAAAATGGAGTCGCATTTTTTTATTATACATCCTCACATTAAATATGATATTTAATGATTTTAATATAATTTCACTTGAACATTTTAAGTTTTTTTCGGATTTTTATTTGATATGAATGTTTATTGTGCTTTTAAATTTTTGCTCTTAATTTTTTTTTATATAAATTATATTTTTTAATCTGTGTCATTTTAATATCAGTAATATATATTTTGTAATAATATATAAAATGATTGTAGCTTAAATACCAAACGAATTATATTTAACAACGAAGTACCTCCTATTCTACACATTTTTTTTAAATATTGTCAGATTTTTGAACGTATTTAATCAACTGTCACTACATATATGTCACTGCATAGACTGAACATACATTTTCATGAATTTTTAGTAACATTGTATATATATACATATATATATACAGTAGTATGTATATATGTATAGTAGTATATATTCATCATCGCTCAGCACTTCCACCGTCCTTCACCGCATGGGAACCGAACCCGCGACCTCAATGCGTCAATCATTAAGGTATTAATGCTATTGTTAGTATTAGTCGGATCGATGATGACGCCGCCTAAATATGTTATTATAACAATTACAATAATATATGTAAGTGGTTTGTTTATTAATATATCTTTGTGTAAATATAATCTGTAAATTACACAAGGTTACAAAAGATAACTTTAATAGTTAAACAATGTTTATCATTAAACTATATAATAGTACTTTAACGAAGATTTTTTTTAAATTAATAATTTTTATTAACATTAAAACCTTTTTGGTATGGCATTTAACTTTGGACCGATTATTTTAATATCAGATTTAAAAAAAAAATATGACAACATAAACGTCACGTCAGTTGACAAATGACGTATTAATATTTACCGCCATATTTACGGTCAATTATTAGAATGGAGTAATGCGAAAATGAAGAATTTTATATAAAAATATTCATTACATTATATTTAATCATTTTAAATAGATTAATTGTTTTTAACTTTACATATTTTACGTCATTGTTCGCATGTCTTGATAGATGCAAACTATTTTAGGTCCTCAATCAGTTCCTAACCTTGTTGCATGTCCAAGACCTCTATTTAGGACAAAAACTAGAAATACCTACCCAAAGGTCAACCATAGCAAGGTTAGAGGCTAAGGCTAGTGCATAATTGAAACTCATTGTTGGAGAACCGTGCTGAAACGATCAAAAACTTTAAAAGTTTTAAAAAAATAATTTAATATATTAGTAGAACTCACTGACAGCATGAAGGTTATAATATAATGTAACCTTTTTTGTTGTGCCTCTAATGTTATATAAATTATTTTGGTATATTTCGCACATGTTGGGATATTTTTAGTTTTCTTTAAAGCCTTTACGTGTATTTTAAAAAAACAAGTTTATTTTCTGTCTACCCTATAAACTTAATCATACTTGACATAAATTTTATATAAAATTTTGTTTATTGAAATAAATATGTATGAATATAAAAATATTACCAAAAAACTCTTAAATAATGTTGTAAGTCTATTAAATTCTTCATTTTTTATATTTGTATTAAAATAAAAGCTTTATAACAATGTTAAATCCAAACAAAAATTAGATCATTTAAAATAGAAGGTTTAACCCATCCTACAGGTTTGATAAAGTGATCTGACCTCCAATTACAATATCAAAGTTATGCAAAGTTAATTATCACACACAAATGAATTGTTAAAACTTTTCACAATTCTCAATACCTTATAAATATGTGAGAGGTAATATTAAAAGGGTCCGCCATTAAAAATTATTCACGCGTTTATTTTATGTAAATTAACACGAATACTAAATTATATTAATCTTCAGTTGGTTTGTTTTTAATATGTATTACGTCATTTAATTATAAGACGAAACCTCTCATCATTCAATGTATTCACGGTGCGTGTGTCGGGTCCATCGTTGTAGTGAGAGGAGCTTCAACAGTGACTGGGACTTGTGACCCAGGTGCAGGTTTAAGGGTCCCTATATAACGCGTTAAACGCTCACCTCCACTGTCCAAGCTCCTCTCCCTAACCAACCAAATTAGAAAAGAACCTACTAGGGCTGCCTTCGACGTACGTTCCAAGAATGCATTAATGTGAGTTCTGGACAAGCCCAAGCCTTTTAGTAGGTTGTAGAGAGATTTAGCTGTTATACCTCTCGCTACCACTTCTACCGCGTACAAATCCAGAATATATAGGAGATTCGTAATATTAGTTATAAATGTTTTCAACAAAATATAAAGGCGTTTTGGTGTGATCTTTATTTTTAAGGAACTTTAGTTTAACAATATATGTATGTATGTTTGTTTGTTTGTCTAGAATTCTGTAATTTAACTTTCAACAATATATTTCCAAACAACATTTATTTATACGTTTATCTAATATGTAACGTCAGCCTACATTTTATATTCTGTCTGTACACATATTTGAATATTTCATATATTAACCAAGATCTCTTTGATACGATTACGAAGTTATATTTAAAAAAAATATTATATATGTTATATCAAAGCTTTATAATATTTTTTTTCAATAATATTTTACATTCAATATCAGTAACATATTTTAACATAATTTCTATATTGGTAGAGCCTAGCTGTGGTCAAGTTACTACAGCTCGAACATGTACTGGCTCAGGGAAGTACCACCCTCTCACTGAAGATCGGCGTGAAGTAGTCTTAATGGCTGCGTTTCGTCCGATGAGTGAGAGAGATAGTTGCCCTTTCCCTTTTCCCACCCTTTTCTCTCGCTTATACACAGTCAAGGTTTGCAACGCATCTACAAATTCCCTTATGTTGCAGATGTACATGGGAGACAGTGACTACCTTCTATCAAGTAGACCGTCTGCTCGTTTGCCACCTTTAGTATAAAAAATAACTCATAATTATTAGTATTAACTGACTCTTACACATTTTGTAATCTTCTATATATATAAAAATGGATTGCCGTTCCTTAGTCTCGCTAAAACTCGAGAACAGCTGAACGGATTTATCTTATCTTAGTCTTGAAATGTTCGTGGAGGTTCAGGGAGGGTATAAAAGCTGAAAAAAATTGATTCATTACAGGGAAAACTATAAAAACAGCTCTTTTCTATTTCCCATACAAACGTTTTTTTGACATTAGATTTGATAACTAACTAATATGTCAATCATTCTGTCGCACTTCAAAACACGGAGATTTATGGCTTACAGGTAAATTCCAAAAATATAAATAAAAAACGTAATTGATATTTCTTTATTATAGGACGATACGAAGTTCGCCAGGTCAGCTAGTTACTTATAAAGTATACATTTTAGGATAACAATACTTCTGTTTTATATAAATAAAAGATAAAATTAGTACATATTATGTGAGTGAGAATATATATAATGAGATATTTAAAATGTTTTCATACAAATCATCCACGTATCTAATAGTTCATCTCGAAGTATATAGATTAAGAGATAAGTTGCATCTATAGATATTAACCTAGATGGTCAGCGAACTCATTTAATGACCACGTTATTGCCATTTGCATTATCATTGTAACGCATCGTTGCTAAATGTAATTTAATTTTAATTATGCAATTTTGATTTAATATAAGAATTATTTATATCTTGAATTATTACTTCTATGAATTTCTTTCAAAAGAAATTTATTTATTTTTTACGTATGTATATAACTAAATTGTCGTGTATGTTGTATTTATAATTTTTTCAGAGATAAGCTCAGATACACCGAAATAATATTTTAAAAAGCATGACCTAGTAATTGTTTAAAACGGGGAAAGTTGAAATATTATTTTCATATCTCTCGGTGAGATCAAAGAACAAATGGTATTACAGTTATTTTTGGATCAATATACATATATATATATATATATATATTAACTAATTTTAAACATAACACGTGATTAAATCATTAATTATTATCATTATAATAAGTAATGAAATTAAATTTCGCCATAATAAAAATAATGCACAATATATCTACATATTATTAAAATACCTACATACGTATAAGTATTTATTTTATATCAATTTGTAGAATATTATTCAAAATGTGTAATATTTTATTCAATAACTCTTTTATAGACAACAAGATTTAACAAACAAAGTACTCCATAAAAAAATTATGCAAAACAATACCAAAACTTACAGAAATAAAACTTACATAGATAAAAAAAATTACCTCAAACACAGATAACAAAAACTTATATTATGAAAGAAGATTTTACGTGCCTAAAACAGGAGTACCAATGTGGCAACATTATATAGTTAAACCGATTACATATAAGGACGTAGGTTAGTGGCTATCTCATGAAACTTTATTAAAGTAGTAAACACATAATTTCGCCTTTAAATAATTAATTTAAATTCTTTGCAAGCAAATACATAAAATTTAATATAGTTTAATACACAAACGGTTCAAGTTATCCAAAAAAACATGTTAAATTTCTGAGTTTTTTTTTATAGAAAATGTATTTTTTGTCAATAATAAAATTAAGACTTAGTAATTCGGAAGTTTTTTCAATATTAAAGGAACATACTTTATATATAGATAAGTGTCTCGTAATCTTTTTGGTTAACAAAGCCCTTTGATACTTATTTAATTAATAATTGTATTGGATAATTCAGAAATGTATTCTTTAAAAAATACGAGTATATTTACAACATTACTATAAGCTAACCGAGGTGGCTTTAGGATTGAACTTATGATACCTTCGTATCTACTATGGCGTTTCACTAGCAATGATCGTAAATATTGCTTCTTTTAGTGGGTAAATCAACATGCAAAACTAAGCTATTTTGTCGTAAGCCCCACATAAACACCTTTAAAATCATGCCTACCCAATGTATGCAGAAATTCATTTTTTGTAACATTAAAAAGCATTAAACTTAAGAGCAACATTTAGTTTACATTAATGATAGTTCTCTGTAGATTTTTTAATTCTTCAAACATTATTAATATTTAAAATATTATAATATTTTTTGAAATAAATATTTCTAGTATTAAATAAATCGTGTTCTTTATAAAAATTTATTTCAATTATACGTATATTAATTTAAGTATTATAAAGATACATATACATATTCCTTTTACCTGGCAATTTCGCAGTCTTAGCCAGGGTCTGCCTTTATCTGCCTGGGTCTGTTTTTACGACCGGCCGCCTGCCTGACATCAACCCTCTTTAGGAATGCATTAATCAGTGATGTCTAAATACTCTCAGAAAGTACATAATATGACTCGGAAAAATCACATTGGTACTTGCCAGGATCGAACCCGCGCCCTCTTGCATGAGAGGCGGGCCTTTTAACCACTAGGCCACCACTGACTTGTAATATATAATATATGTTGATAAAATAACAAACATATTTACTATATATACATATATATGTATATAAGAGATCAGATATAATGAGATATATTACATCATTAAGCCGCAGATGCTTATAATGAATGTAATTATTATTAATAATGTAACAATTACAATAATTATAAGAAAATAATTGCTACAATATATTATATAAATACATTAAAATGTTCATATTATAACAATAACCTTTTAAACATTATGCTTCATAGAGAATTTTATACATATATAAAACTTTTTTTTTAAATCTAATCTTGCTTCGACAATGAAAGCGAAAGTTCGTGGGTATGTATGTATGTTTGTTGCTTTTTCACGCGTAAACTATTGAATGGATTTTGATGAAGCTTTACAGAAATATAGCTTAAGTACCAGAAAAAGATATAGGCTATAATTTATTAAAGAATTAAGTGTCGCTGATTGTTGGTTATCATATCTATTGTTTCAAAATACTTTATACATTTTATCCTGAGTATAATATCCATTCAGGTAAAAACACGGACAAAAACTAGTATTATATATATTTTAATATATTCTAGATTAATTATATATACAAATAAATAAATTTAAAGAACATTATAACTATCTTTTACGATATATTATGTTTAATTATTAATTCATAATAAAATACCGGAACTGCATTATAATTAAATCGGTAAGCCGCTAATTAATAATGCACAGCCATCTAAGTCAAAGGTTTCCGATGTATAGGGAACAAATACATAAATTATTGTAACCTTTACAGTGACTAATGTACTAGATGTTGTTTATCATATAAAAATATATGTGGATTATATATATATATATATATATATATATGTAATTCTTCTGTGAGTGTGTATATCACTGAACTTCTCTCAAACGACTGGACAGATTTTGATGATTTTTTTTGTGTGTGTTCAAGGGGATCTGGGAATGGTTTAGATTCACAATTTTGTCAGCTGGACAATGTTTTTTTAATAAATTTTTAATTTATTAGTATTTGTTGATACAAACGTTTTTTTTGACATTAAATTTGACAACTAACTTATATGTCAATCATTCTGTCGCACTTCAAAACACGGAGATTTATGTCTTTAATAGGTAAACTCCAAAAATGTAAATAAAAAAACGTAATAGATATTTCTTGATTATAGGGCGATACGAAGTTCGCCGGGTCTTCTAGTATATATATACTAGCTGATGCGGCTAACGTTGTTTTGCCATATAAATAAATAGGGGTTGGTAATAAAAAAGTAAAAGTTTTGGATTGTACATATATATTTTTAATGTTACATTATAAAAACAAAAATTTCGTATGAAAATAAAAAATTAAGGGTGAACAAGCCTTATGAATTGAGGGTATGAAAAATAGATGTTGGTTGATTCTCAGTCCTTCTCAATATGCTCACAAAATTTCATAACAATCGGTCCAGCCGTTTCGGAAGGAGTTCTCTGTCTAACACCGCGACATGAGAATTTTATATATAAGTCATATATACATATAAAAGTATCTTTAAGTTGCGTTTAAATTATCAAAACATCTCGTTATACAAAATAATAGTCAGTTTGTGAAATAAAAAAATGACGAACCCAATTAAATTTACGGAAGCCGCTACAAGAATGATATTGATTTAAATTACACATAATCGAGCTTCGAATACCTTGAAACTTGAATTGTCGTAAGTTCATACATTATGTAGGTAAATTTGTAACTCAAATTTGTCGATAGTTCACATGTTATGTAGTTAAAATTAAATGGTCCTAGGTTCATATATCATATGTATTCCGTCTTAGGTTTTCATTCAACAACAAGTGATAGGAAAAAAATTAAGCCAAATGAAAAAGAAAAAAAGAAAATGAATATGTATGATATTTTATTAACATTTTTATTAATTCGTCAAAGATTATACGATATGATGTTAAAAGCTAGTTACTTGTGCATATGTAAAAAAGAATATTTTAAGAGTCATTATTAAATTTATGATTTAAGTAACATGAAGTTAATTATAATAACAAAAGAAATGACATAGATTTTAAAGCTTTTTTTTTATTTTACCTATTTTTTTGTCACTTTTCAAAAGTTTTTATATAAGTAAGTGTATGTATCGAGTATCGTGCGATATGATTTGTGAGTCAATTGAAAAAAAAATAGGAATTTTTTCTCATCATGTAAAGCCTTAATGAAAAATCAAGTCACCAATTCTAACTCAATTGACAGATTATTTTCATCCTCATTTAAAAGAAGATGGCGGCGTTCTTAATATTAAATTGTCACTTATTACAACAGTAAGAGCAATATAAACTTACTACTAACCTTGTTTTTCAAATGCAATTTTTTATATAATATATTAAACATCGAATTGGAAGACGTTTTGAACAAAAAGGTTACATATGAATAAATAAAATCATAGGAAATAAAATTTTATAACAATCATTACAATGATAATAAAAAAAAACGTTTATTCATCTACAAGGAAGTTTTATCTTCAGAATGAAAATCCATTAATCAAAGTTTTTTTATATTAAGTTGGTAAAAGCAGTGAACATTCCTATAATGCCGCTTTTTCAATGACTCAGGAAATAGGATTCATATTGGAATTCCGAGGCTGTTTATAAAAAAGGATGTATTGTAAAGGTTAGCGATGATAGCTTACTCTGCTTGTAATTATGGTATTATTGATTAAAATGTTAAATAACTACAACCTACTTGATACAATATAAAATATTTTATATTTATTGTCTATGGCTGAATGTCGAAGATCTTGTCGGTTTTAGTATATAAAATTTAAAAAAAAAATCATACGTATATTTTATGGTATATAGTTTTTAATTAGTTGACTTGTTTTATTTATCTTAATATATTATCTGAATATAATACGTTCCTTTTTGTTATTTGGCAAAAACTTTCGAATTAAAATAAAAAGTTTAAAATCTATATAAATCCGCTTCACAAATTTGAACATATACGTTTTAAATACACCGGTACAACCTGTTGAGTATTTGCGAAATATCCCTATAAATAAACCAATAATAATTTTAATACGCACGCTCGCCATTTTCAAACGATTTAACTCAAACAATTTTAAGCATAGATTCATCAAATTTATTTTCTCATCAAGAAATTCGTATAAATGGAAATAAAAAATTGGAGTAGATTAAAGAAAGGTCTAAATTCAGTACAAATAAGATAATTACGTAACGGTCATCTGAAACAATCAGATGAATAAGTACGAAAAAATACAAGGAAGTGCAGTCCCCCCTTAACGCATCCTTGTGTAGACTTTATATAAAGTCAACCTTTCACATGTAACAGTGTTGCGCGTCACTTTAACTTGTTGTGTTGTGTTGTGTGTGTTAAGGTGATTATTATTATTTTCATTGAGTATACATTATTATTATTATTATTATTTTATAATATATCCTTCATTATTGTATACATTAGGCTGAATTGAATTTCGCGCCATAAAAAAATGCTACCAATATTGACGGCTGTATGACATTTTGACAGCTGATTTTTTTATGACGCTAACAATTATTGGTTTTGATTCTTTTAAAATGGTAGTTTGTAATTTATATTGATTGATAAATTCTATTTATTAGTATGGTAAAGTATTGATACCTTTGCATCTGAGTTGCCAGAAAAATAAATAGTATTCTAGTAATTGCATATATATTTTATAGCTACTTTTAAATATTAAGATATGAAAATGTATCAAATTGACATAATTCATTGTTGAGAATTTTGAACTATTAAATATTACCGGCCTCAAAAACATCTAAAACTCACGTAATTTTATATATTTCTATTTAATTTATAATAATATTTCATTTGAATTTATTAATAGTATAATTTAAAAAATTTTTGAATAAATACCAAAAATAAGATCTAATATAAACAATAATCTTATATAAATATGTATATATTTTATAATGAACACATTACTCTTTTTCTTGTTTTAAAATAATGTATTTACTCCATATTAAATTTGTTAAAATTAAATCAAAAAGTCAAATAAGTTACCCACATTCTTAAAACTTATGCGACAAAAACCAATTACTTCTTATTATGTCTAAAAATCTTTTCTATATTAAATAAAAAAATATTTTCTTTATAACAAAAACCTAAATAAAACTCTTTTCTATCAAATCATGCGATTTAAATCACGATTTTTCTCAATACTTTTAGACTAATTAAAAATCTTTTTCACACAATAAGTGCATTTGCATCAAAAGTTCCACTTAACCCGCATAATGAGATGCGTAGTTAAACACTCATTGTTTCACAACATTCTTAGTAAGAATTACATACAAAAACCTACAGTTTCTATGTTTTCATTAAAAACTCAAATACTCTCGTTCTAGTACAGAACTAAGGGTACATAGTTATCATCCTATCAGAGCCCACTGCTGAGAGGCCTCTTTCTCACATGGAGAAGGTTTGAGCATTAATCACCACGCTTGCTCAAGACGGGTTGGTGATTTCAAACTTATAATTGTGGAATTATAAGTCCAGGTTTCCTCACGATGTTTTCTAAAAAAAACAACAACATAGAACTAATCTTTATAATAAAGTAGACATGCTTTATATTACGATAGTAAATTCAGTGGTGGCCTAGTGGTTAAAAAGGTCCGCCTCTTGTGATTTTTCCGAGTCATATGTACTTTCTAAAAGTATTTAGACATCACAGATTAATGCATTCCCAAAGAGGGTTGATGTCAGGCAGGCGGCCGGTCGTAAAAACAATTAGCCAAAACTATTAACAACATGTAAGGCAGACCCTGGCTAAAGCTGGTAAATTGCCAGGTTGAAGAAGTAAAGTTTGTATATTAAATATATAATTATCAACATTATTGCTAATATTTAATAACATTAACTGGTTTTTTACGCACGTTCGTATTAACGTCTTGGTGACATTTAGTTCGCTGATAGGTAACTTTTTATCAGACTGTACCCTTAGTCTAAGTTGCTACACTGCACACGGATAGTAAAGAGTATTTCATTTATAAACCATCATAGTATAGTATTAATTATTGAATTATAAACGGAAAAAGCTAAGTATGTAGTGTGATTAAAGTAACTTGGACTAAGAATACGAAAAACCCAGTGTGAATCGTAACTTATTTTATTTAATATATTATTTCTATATAATCATGATTAATACTTAAAATTTCTTATACCCATATAAATGAATTTGTATCTATTCATAATTTCAAATTTATTTGTATCACGCTTTTATTTTACTTAAATTTTCAGTTTTAGACAATTTTTTTTGCAAAAAAATTATAAACCTACTTTCTTATTAGTTCAAGAAAATCTTTGAAATATTTTAAAAGATTATAACTGTGTAATTTTAACTTTATATCAAGGCTTGTAAGGCAATGTAAGTGATATTTCATCTCAAATGTCGGAGATTGAATAGCAAAAGTTTTCTTATTTTATCTAATGAGTAGCCTTTATTATACAATAAAATGTAATTATGATTCAAATATTATATTTTACTATTTGGTTTAATAAGAACACTTTTTTCTATATTACTATTTTTGTAGCAATATATATGTATGTAGCAATTCACTATTAACACTAGTGAAAGCTACAATCAAAAGCATATATTTTCCATTAGTCACTAAAATGTTTGGTATCTTTTTGTATGTATGTATGTAAATATGTATGTATGTACGTATATATAGTGGTATGAATAAAAAACTTCAGCATAATATTATTATAAAATATTTCAAACTAAATCGTTCTACTGCCACTTACTAATAAGAAATGACCTCTATATAAAGTTATATAGTTTTTGTACGTCGCGATCATAATTATCACTATCCTAATATATATTGCAATATCAATTTTCTATTACACATAATGATCTATCGAGGATTTCAATTAAATTAAACGAGGAGAAATATTCACGACTTTCAAATAACTTTTTTGTGTGAATGTAAATGCTTTCTTTTGACATCGAAGGCTCGTTGCTAGGCTTATAAATGTAAAATGTAGGCTGTATTTTCTATTATATATATCATACGTATGAAAAGATAGTCCACAGGAAAATATGAATATTAAACTATAATAGTAAATAAATTTTAAAAGCGTAAAACAATACGTAAAATCTAAAAAAAAGTTGTAGAAAATTACTTATATTCTTCTTATTCTTCCTGGCAATTACCCAGCTTTAGCCAGGGTCTGCCTTACACGTTGTGAATAATTTTGGCTAAATGTTTTTGCGACTGGCCGCTGCCTGACATCAACTCTCTTTGGGAATAAAAATCACTAATATTATTATAACAAATTAATGTTATGGAATTTTTTCGTATAAATAACGAAGTTAACTTATCAATACTTATCTTAAATCAGTTCATATAAATAATAATTTCTACTTCATATTGAAACGATTGAACTATACTGGCGACTTGGGTCATTCATAAACAGAGATGATTTCGACAACCGAATGTTAGCCCAAAATCGAGGTTTTTCGTTCGATAGCCTAGTTATCTGGGGTGAGTTTTGTCAAAGAAAATTTAGATCGGACAACTAATTAAAATTTTAAGGCCGGAAAACAAAACTATGTCCACAAACGGTTCGGTACAACTAAGGTCGATTATCTAGTTTAAAATTATTCTATTGCATATAACTATTAATTGATTTTGACATCAAAAACATCAGAAATATATCTCAGAAACATTTTTTAATTACGTTTCATATAATTATATGTTTATATTTATTATATCAACACATTGAGGTCGTCAGTTTTTACTGCTCACAATTGTCTGAATGATTGACAAGGATGAGGTTTGAGATTAGTAATGAGTGTTTACCTTTTATAACATTACTTAGTAATATATATGATATAATATTTTGTTTATTCAATATATTATATGTAAATATGTTTTATTTTGTATATGTGGAAGGTTAATTTCATTCTTAAAACGTTCTTCAAAGAGAGCAATAGTAGGTTCGTTTTAAATTTGATTAGGTAGAGAGGAGCTTGGACAGTGGAGGTGAGCATTTGACGCGTTGTATAGGGTCCCTTAAAACTACCTGGGTCACAATCCCAGTCACTGTTGAAGCTCCTCTCACTACAACGATAGACCCGACACACGCAATGTGAATACATGGAATGATGAGAAGTTTCGTCTCTCTTTTTAATTAATTGAAATTTTTAAACTTTTTTATA
The DNA here is from genome assembly GCA_916720795.1 of Danaus chrysippus. NCBI lineage: Eukaryota > Metazoa > Arthropoda > Insecta > Lepidoptera > Nymphalidae > Danaus > Danaus chrysippus. The sequence goes on from CAKASE010000068.1 coordinate 866,309, forward strand.
TATTTTCTCTGACTCAAATTTCTATATCGTTTTCAATGAATACTTTCACAATAAGAAAACAAAGACAATGGTTTACTTAAATGAAATAATTACAAATTAACATTTTTAACAAATATATAAAATTTTATCTCAACTTTATGAATTACAGTACTTATTTCTGTATAACAAACTAACAAAGATTTCCTATTGTAAGCAAAAATTTATCATATCATCACACGTATACAGGGTGTGTTAATAATGAATAGAACTAATGAAGAGACTTGGACCACAAACAAATGATGTATTGTCCGATACTGTAGAGAAATTTAATGATAGGAATGATATATCATATTTAATATATTGAAATTACATATCATTATGAACTATATAAATATAATTATACATTGAATGTTACCTTATGTAACTAACTAGTTTTTAACCGCGACTTCGTCCGCGTTAATTTCGGCGGACTAGACGAACTCTATTCCGCCATAGAGACCATAAATAATTAGATATTGGAATTTATTCAGTTTTTTTTTCGATCGAACAGAATTAAATATCCTATGTCCATCTCCTGGTTCTAATCTATCTTTCCATCAATTTTCAACCATATCTCTACACTGTTCTTAAGTTATAAATAGTGTAACTAACACGACTTTCTTTTATATATATATATATATATATATATATATATATATATATATATATACAGGGTGACTGGTGAATTACTATCAATATTTAAGGAGAATACTCGGTACATGATTCTCATTCGAATTATGTAAAAAAAATAGGCACTTAATTTTTGACCAAATTTCCGTATAAATAAATAAAGTGTTGACACGTTCCAAGTGTTCAAGTGTGGACGCGTGCGGCGGCGTGCTGATACAATACCACGTCACGACACGCGTATGTGTGAGTGTGTGTGTATACCTAATCTGTAGGGTGTTCATACGATGCGTAATTAATTACATAACTTTTGGTTAACTTTACTTAGAAGTTTATTAATATTTATGTTATATTAATTTTTATTTTGTCATATATGATCGTCAAATATCACGTCCTCAAATATCGATAGTAATTCACCAGTCACCCTGTGTATATATATATATATATATATATATATATATATAATACACAAATGTTAGAATAAAAATAGTTAGTGTGATCTTTATTAGAAATTCCATTAGGTATGTCAGTTAGATTTAAAGTCTAGGCTAGAAGCTAGACCAATTAAATTGTAAACAGCATTCCTTACGTGACCTTACGAGTATTGTTCATCACGAATCTGGCATATCAACGGCGTAGGTGACTTAGTGTAGGCTGGTACATCTAGCTATACTGAATTATTGATACATTGTGAACTCGGCTTTATAATTATCATTTGGTGAAAGGTTCAATGCCATAATATATCCCAAATCGGTCACATGGAATTTTTGATCAATTCGGTCATATGGAATTTTTGATCAAATCGGTCATATGGAATTTTTGATCAAATCGGTCAAAAGGAATTTTTGATCAGTTTGATCAAAAGTCTATTTAGTTTAAGTGGAACTCTTGATCAAATCGACCAAATACAGTTCTTATGTATTACTGTGTATTTACGTATTGTGTATTTATGTATTACTAATGTATTATTGGTAACACACATTTATAGTTTCAATAACAAATGGTCAAAAAGTATATAAAACAATATATGGCATAAAATTTGTATATAATAAAGTCAATTACATACATATATAAATATGTCAAAATAAAACTATATAGCTAGTATTTTAATGAAGAGCGTAAGTTCGAATTAATAGCTTTTACTATTCTATTTAATGAAGTACCAAATATAAAATATTTCAGTTTAATGATGTTTTTACCAAAAACATAATAGTATTAACGTAGGTTATTAAGTGAGATACGTAACACGTCTCGTTTGTAGTATCGATGCAAACTAATAGTAATCATATAAATTTAACTTATTTTATTTTTGTTACTAACTCTCACTTTCATTATAGCATAGTAAGGTGATATATAAAACTATAATATTATTAAATGTATCGAATATAAGATTTGAATGAATACGGTTATTTTAATTCATTTAAAGATTGATTACATTTAATGGTCATGTTGAATGAATTTATGAAGATTATATGTACATCAAAAAAATAAATTTCGACTCATCCACAGTTTATAATACCTGAAAATGAAAGTGTTTTTTGACAGCTTAATTTAAGTAAATTTTTTTGAGATTTTTCTGTGTATAAGCGTATCATGAAGGTTATATGATTATCTACCTAAGTCTAAAATAGATACGTATTTAAAAAGTATGATACTAAATGATATTTTAATATTATAATATATGTATTATCATAAAATTATACATCGTAGTGTAACAACAAAATATCGATAAATTTTTTCGTTCGCAGAGGAAATAACCAATAGGAACTTGAAAAAAATCTATGGGGATATTATTACTTGCATGCTTTTGTAAACACATTATATTGAATATATATATAAGCGAGTCTTTATTTCATATAAGCCTTGATTAATATCAAATTATCTTTTTCCAGATTCCAGCTGTAAATATGATCTTCTCCGTCCAGAAGGTAATTATTTTATATATATATGTATATTAATATTAAGTTAAAGTAATAAGACATTTAAACACACGTAAATGGTACCCAGGAATTCAACGTACATTACTGTTGTGTGCAATCATTACAGTTTTAGCACCACTTGACCTTTGGTAATACTATTAAAATAGTATTACTTTGACGAGAAACTAATTCTAAATCCCTTATTCCCTTACAAACATAAGACTACATAAATCCTGCGACTTTGTCTTCAAAAGAAAACTTTAAATACAATAAATCGTGTATGAAAAGACATAGCTATTTATGTATTATTATGATATTCAAAGCTACTTTTCTTCACGACTTAAATTTCTTTTTAAAATACTATGATTAAAATTTTAATTAGCTTCTGGAAAAATACTCGTCTTTTAATTTAATTATAACTTTTCATACACACACACACACACACACACACACACACACACACACACACACACACATTGATGTGATAGCATTGAAAGGCTTAAACTATAGAGATAAGAGAGATTCGATTTTCTTCTCAATTTATTATCAATATGCATATATATATGTGTGTGTGTGTGTGTGTGTGTGTGTGTGTGTGGAAGTCATCTATTGTGTCATCAATTTAAGATTACAGAATAAAATACAATAGGAAAAAAAACATGTTTTATAAGTATAATAATAAAAGGCACGTATTTATTATTTTTTATTATTGTACAAGAATATGATTGCCAATTAAATAAACAATATTTATTTATACGGAAATTTGGTCAAAAATTAAGTACCTATTTTTTTTACATAATTCGAATGAGAATCATGTACCGAGTATTCTCCTTAAATATTGATAGTAATTCACCAGTCACCCTGTATACGTAGCAAAGCTAGATGTTTTCAATTTTTATAATGATATTTTGATAGCATAATATTGGAAAGCAAACATCATATACAAAGCGATGCTTATATCATTGCTTTATCATACAAGTTACTTATTAGTCAGCACTTATTTCATTGCTTATTTTTATGCTTATATTGGTTTATACTTACATTTTCAAAAGTCATATGAAAGTTTTGAAACCTATTTTTTAGTATTATTGTAAATTATAGCTAAAATTAAACTGTATTTATTCGTAATTTTGTATCTTTATAACCTTTATATTTTGTCTTTTACTTTAAAAATAAATAAAATTTTGTCTTAATTTTGCAGACATAAAAAAAAAGAATGATGAATTAAAGATTTCTTAACAAAAATTGTTACTGAAATAACAAATACGAGAATGAATTAGAAGGTAGTCTCTTTATATTTCAATTGATTATATACCAAAAAGTTTAAAAAACTTGTTTTGCTTTGAAAAAAAAAGGTTACAAATGAGTTAAAATGAACATTACGTAAAACAGAGTAAATGTAAGACGAATAATGATAGGTCACTGTTGCATTAGAACACACGTGACGTAAGGTCAGTACAGAAATAATATTATTAAAATTCAGATTGTACGTTTTACATAAACTCGTTAGGCAATGGTAATTGAGAGCAAAATAACTTCTATTGAACTTATAAAAGTATTAATATACTTTTATTGTTACAATAATAAAACACAAATAAAAAAAATTTAGTTTTTTTTTTAAGACAGACTGAATTTGTGAAAATTTCTGCTTGAAGTTGAAATGACATTTGGGTCTCTAATAATGTACATGAAATATAGATTTAGGTCTCAAATAATGCATAATAATAAAATAATGTTTTTTGTGCATATATAAACTATATAATGTCTTTGGCTGCATAGATGAGCTCAATGTTCACCTTGACACGTGTTTTTGTTAACAATTGTCTATGGTATTTAGGTTATATTATATAATATATTACGTAAGTACATTAAATAATAGTTTTTACATATTGTCCTTCTAAAACATAGCAGGTTGTAGTTCAAGTTGACGGCGATGTAAACAAAACACGAATATTCACGACATTTTTAACATTAAACATTTGACTTTACCGCCATTTTCTGTTTGTCTTTCCCGCCATTTTTTTTAATTTCATTATTATGTTAACGTAAGATAAATATGATGTAAAGGTCATTATTTTCTATATTATTAACCGTGAGATTATTGCGTTGATCTTAAAATAATGATTATTTAATTGTACATGTTGCGTCGGAGCCGCCATTACATACGTTAGTCAACTAACTACAAGTTTGATCAGAACAATACATAGGGAGAGTTTACAGTAAAAAAAGTCACATAATATTAATGAAAAACGTGAAATATTTCGTATATACTGTGACAGGGAAAACATACCTAATATATAATTATTTTATCTCTTAATATTTAAAATATTCTTTAAGAAAGCATATCAGCTTAAAAATAACAGATAAACAAATTCAATTGTAACGATAAGAAATCCGTTTTAATTTAAAATTTGTCATATCAAAGCACCCACACCAACTGCCAAAATAAAACCTTTTTGGTATAAAAATCATAATATGAAAGGCATCAGAAAAAAATATATATTACAAAATGTTATAGTCTTTAAAAATAAATTATACCGAACATTTCTGTAATGGCGCACAATAATTATCTTGTCAAAAATATAAACGTTTGAAATGATTTGTCTAGTGAAACTTTATAGGATGTTACATAAAAATGGATGCCAAATAGGTTTTATGTAATAAAATATGTTACTGTAACAAGCGTGTAACAATCAAATTAATTAATGGTTTAAATTATATCCATATGTTAATTTAGAAAGATTATAAATGAAATAGAATTTATTATCAGATATGGATTTACTGTTGTTTCTGTTTAAATTAAAGTTTAAATGAACGGTTTTAATAAAATGTAGTCTTCATTCTATACATATATTAAATTCTCGTGTCGCGGTATTAGACAGAGAACTCCGAAACAGTTTGACCGATTTTGATGAAATTTTGTGAGCATATTGAGCAGGTCTGAGAATCGACCAAAGTCTATTTTTCATACCCCTAAGTCATGAGGATTATTCACCCTTATTTTTTATTTTATTTTTCGGACGAAATTTTTTATTTTTATTTTTTATCACCAACCCTATTTTTTTATGGCAAAACAAATTTTGCCGAATCAGCTACTATATGATCAAAATCTATTTCGATATTAATAGTTTTATTAAGAATTTCTATTTAATAGTTGCGTAACCACATTCTTTCATTGCAAAAGGCATCTCATACAAATCTATATTAAAGTTTAGGGACATTTTGACATTTCAGTAACCACAGATTATAATCACGTCTCGAGTATCGGGTGTGGCTGTTCACGAGTATTATACATTTAAATTTTACTCTGTTGTGAATGACTTATAAAGATTAAAAAATATTCACAGATAATTAATTTATTCATTTTATTAGATACAGATTTAAAAAAATCTTTAAACATTATTCCACATTAAAAGAGTTTCAAATATAAATAAACCTTTCTTCTTCTTCCTGGCAAGTTCCCAGCTTTAGCCAGGGTCTGCCTTACATGTTGTGAATAGTTTCAGCTAATTGTTTTCACGACCGGCCGCCTAAGACATCAACCCTCTTTGGGAATAATAAATAAACCTTTCTATACCATTATAATTATTTTAAAAGAGAAACGAAAAAGACAAATTTTAATTTAAATATTATAATAATCAAAGTTCAATAACCTCATCCAAATAATTCTCAAACTATTTCAAAAGTATTAAGATCTTTTGTAACATTTCACACGATAGAACACAATGGACCAAGTCTTCAACACGATCACCTGACCTCACTCGTCTGTAATCTAGCTTAGAATACCTTAGTATGAGTTTAACTAAAAACGCAATACCGATAGTTTGATAGTCTCACGATAAGTACGCTCAGAGTATTATTTGTAAATTGTTTAAGAGAAGTAACAAGGATTTTGATCATCAATTTAGTTCAGATTTTATTAACTGGTTATATATACATATATATATGTTCTTCTTCATCCTGGTAATTTCCCAGGTTTAGCCAGGGTCTGCCTTAGTCTGCCTTACATGTTGTGAATAGTTTTACCTTATTGTTTTTACGACCGGCCACTGCCTGACATCGACCCTCTTTGGGAAGTATATATACAAGATGTATATATAAAATATTATCTCTCTATTTCCACATACATAATATTATTCTTTCTTTTTGACTTAAACTTGAAATTACTCCTTAATTTCATAAAAACATACCTTAAGTGTTACGTGCCAAGGTTACTTTTACTACTTAATTCTGTCTTATTTATTTATTTATTTATTATTGTCTTAATTGTAATATATATTGATTAAATTCTATTTAATCGAGTAAATCATTAATCACATTGCTCCACATTATGTATAACAAAAGCCATTGTTTGTATGTGAGTTTGACCCATACGTCGAATGTTAAAACAATAGATATAGGTATTACTCTAACAAATATTAAGAAGATTTTGCTCACAATAAATAGAAAACAAAATTATTTCTTTTATTTAAAATTATTTTTAACTGTTTTCATAGTAATTTGTGTGATTAATCAACAATGAAACATACACATAACAGCGAATGTAATTCCCAAAGAGGGTTGATGTCAGGCAGGCGGCCGGTCGTAAACACAAATAGCCAAAACTATTACATGTAAGGCAAACCCTGGCTAAAGCTGGGAAATTGCCAGAAAGAAGACAACAGCGAATGTATAAGATTAGGTCATATTTAGAAAATATTCTTGATTTCTTAAATATAAAAAATATATACCTACTAATATTATAAATGCAAAAGTAATTCTGTCTGACTGTCTGTCTGTTACGCTTTCACGCCTAAACCACTGAATTGATTTTAATGAAATTTGGTACAGAGATAGCGTTAACCTTGAGAAAGAACATAGGATAGTTTTTATCCCAGACATTTGAAAAGTTCTCTTGGAAACGTGATATAACCGAACTCCACGCGGGCGAAGCTGCGGGCGGAAAGCTAGTAAAATATAAATTAATAATAGTAAATAAACAATACATATGTATTAAATAGAGTGTGTCTTGATTCTAAATCATTCTTTTGTTAACTCCACAATCGCCATTATTGAACAGACAGACAAAACGAAAGGAAATGTACGGATAGCAACAAAAATACTTAAATATTTATAATTCATAATATGATAATAGATAATTTTATTGAATTTTTGAGCAGTATTGATATAATAACTTATTAAAATTTTAAAGTTATATAGGATTAAATTTAATATATAAATTATCTTTATCAGATGTCACATAATTTTTATATTATACGTAAGAAAGTAAGATTTCGTTGGAAATTTGTGGATAGCTTAGAACCAGGAGATGGACATAGGATATTTTTGCATTCGTTCGAAACAAAAAAATAGCAAATAAATTCCAAAATCAGTCTACTTACTGACTAAATCGAAACAGTTTGTCTGTTCATACATTTCTTATTATCAAACTAACGCAGACTAAGTCGAACAAAAGCAAGTATAGAATATTTTCGTTCACTAAAAAAAATTGCTAATAAAATCCAAAATGTTTTTATTTATTGACTAGATGGAAACAGTTTGTCTGTTCATACATTTCTTATTAACAAATTAATTTAGACAAAGTCGATAGTAAAAGCTAGTATATAATATTTTTTGCTGACGGTACATGGGTACAATGATCTATTGACGGTGCAAGGCCGTCTCCACAAGACGAGTTCGCGTAACTTACTTCAGTATTATCAATGTATTTTACTAACTTGTGTTGTGTATTTAATAAATAATTATATTATATTTATTTACTTCACATATAATACATAATTTTCTGTATTAGTATATATTTATTGTAATATATCTTTATGTTTATCTAACCTTATTTATGGTGTATATGATTAACAAACACATACTTAAATGCTATATAATATAAAGTCAGTGGTGGCCTACTGTTTAAAAGGCCCGCCTCTCACGCATAAGGGCTCGGGTTCGATCCTGGCAAGTACCAATGTGATTTTTCTGTCATATGTACTTTCTGAGAGTATTTAGACATCACTGAATCACTGATTAATGCATTCCCAAAGAGGGTTGATGTCAGGCGGCCGGTCGTAAAAACAATTAGCTAAAACTATTTACAACGACCCGACATAAAGTGGGATCAGGACAGGAAAAGTATATATATACGTATATGTATATATACTATATATATAACAAGAATATTTTGTAAGTTTCTGTGATATATTATTTTTAATATTGCGTTTAGTTTTTATATGATATAAAAATTTTTTGAGTTTAAAATATGATAGTTTCAAAATTAGTTTTCGTTCATGGTTACCAACGAAAGAATTTAAAATTAACTAGCCTTACATCGCATTGTTGCAACTTATAAATATATACTGTTCTTATTATATAAATTGAAAAAGAATACACTTACTCATTATAAAGAAAATTTTATGATATCTAAGACTTTTTTGAGTATTATTGAAATAAAAACTACTATTTTCGAATGTACTATGCGTTTTAAAAACATGGTATGTAGGTACATCCGAAAATATTACTTTTATTTAGATAATTTATTTGGAATTTCTTAATGACACAATATTCATAGAAATAGTCACGAGAGTTCAATTCATTTTATTTATGTGATTATAAAAATAAAATTAGATAGAGGTCCCTTAAACCTACACCTGGGTCGCAAGTCCCAGTCACTGTTGAAGCTCCTCTCACTACAACGATGGACCCGACACACGCACCGTGAATACATTGAATGATGAAGCTTCATCTCATATGATAATATTATCTTTCCAGATGCTCTTTTCGTGTGTAGTCTACGGAATGGTGTTGTTGACGGCAGCTCAAAATGAATACCTACCACCCAGCAAAGGTTACCAGTACCCAACGCCAAGTAAACCATTTACACCTAAGGTATATATACCTTTTTACCCATAAGACTCTTAATCTCTACTAATATTATAAATGCGAAAGTAACTCCGTCTGTCAGTCTGTTACGCTTTCACGCCTAAACCACTGAACTGATTTTAATGAAATTTGGTACAGATATAGAGTTGACCTTGAGAAAGAACATAGGATAGTTTTTATCCTAGACATTTGAAAGGTTCTCTAGGAAAAGCGATATAACCAAACTCGACGCGGGCGAAGCTGCGGGCGGAAAGCTAGTAATAAATAAATAGAAATTGGCAAAAATCAGTTCCAGTGTGAATGAAGCCTTAGCATAAAATATATAAGACGAATGTAATCAATACATTTATATGTTTATATATGTAATACTATATTCTAAGGACACATGTAATCAATATATATGTTTAGGACTATATTCTAATGCAATTTTGTTACGTTTTTCACTTATTAATAAGAAAAATACTAAACAATTTAAAATATAATATAAACATTTTATATGAAATTTGGTACAATTAGATAATCATAATAACAAAACCTCCCACATTGTTGTAATTCTCAAGCCGAATTCATGGTTATGTTTTTTTCAAGATGAAACAATTTTGAAACTGTTTTGGAGGTCATGCATTGTTAAGTTACAATACGAGCCATTAAATTAAACAATGTCCATAGTTTTTCCTATGCTATTGAAACACTACGTTTTTTTATTCACGGGATTAATAATTCTTATCAATTATCAGATCTTAATTAGACATTTATACACGACATTCTCAAAGTTAATCAACGTTAATTATGATTAATGAAATGACGTTCATATCTATATATATATAAAATTCTCGTGTCGCGGTGTTAAACAGAGAACTCCTCCGAAACGGCTGGACCGTTTTTGATGATATTTTGTGAGCATATTGAGTAGGTCTGAGAATCAGCCAACAACTATTTTTCATAACCCTAAGTCATAAGGTTTGTTCAGCTAGTTTAATAGTATATACAACTATTTTGAAAGCTACAATCAATCAATAATATGGCAGTATTACATCAAAATTATCACACTATTACAAGTTACAAAAAGATAGGTATTTTCAAAGATTAACCAAATGTAGACTAAAATGTGATTTCCGAGTCATATGTACTTTCTAAGGGTATTTAGACACCACTGACTCATGAAGGAAAACATCATGAGGAAACATGGACTTATAATTTCCAATTGTAAATTCGAAATCGTCAACTCGTCTTGAGCAAACGTGGTGATTAATGTTCAAAACTTCTCCATGTGAGAAGAGACCTTACAGCAGTGGGCTCTTATAGGCTGATGATGATGAGACTATAATAAGTTTCCTAATATGATCTGTTAATCTCTTTCAGCCTACACCTCCAACAATAAGAACGACTACACCCAGAAATGGTTACTTACCTCCAGTAACACAACCTGCGCCAACTCCACCCCGTCCTACTCATGAGGTAAGTTACTTCAAGAGTCCATCAAGCGTTAAAGTATAGCATAGTCAGTGGTGGCCTAGTGGTTAAAAGGCCCGCCTCTCATACACGAGGGCGCGGGTTCGATCCTGGCAAGTACCAATGTGATTTTTCCGAGTCATGTACTTTCTAAGTATTTAGACATCACTGATTAATGTTGATTCCCAAAAGAGGGTTTAATCTTATTAATCAGAGCTTAGAGTTTGATGATAGTATTAACGTAGTTTTTTTGAGTGTAACTATCAACTATCTGTAATTATTTTGACTTTACACTTGTGGTAAGGATATTGAATCTACGATTTCTTTCAAGATGAGTTGTATTACTCTGTAGAAATTGTATCCCTACTAATATTATAAATGCGAAAGTAACTCTGTCTGTCTGTCTCTTGCGCTTTCACACCTCAGCCACTGAACTGATTTTAATGAAATTTGGCACAGATAGAGTTGACCTTGAGAAAGAACCTAGGATAGTTTTTATCTCAGACTTTTGGAAGGTTCTCTTGGAAACGCGATATAACCGAACTCGACGCGGGCGGAAAGCTAGTTAATTATATATTTCATAAGATTTTGGTAGAAATAATAACAAAATAGTTTTATAATATATATTCAAACATCATCTATATAATGATCGGGAGCTTTCGCCGGTTTCGGACCTTTGTAGACCTTACTGACATATTTTTCTGGTTCTGTTGATAAAAATAAACCATTTTATATTAATTAAATGAGTTCTAAGACTTTCGCGAGTATTCGTTTATATGAAACCAAGTTATTTTATTATTTTAAACTACATACTCCCGACGTTTCGGTTAATTTACAGCAACCGTGATCATTAAGACGAGATGTGAATAAAGTAACCGAAACATAAGGATTAACTAGTTTAAATTTAAAATATATTAGTTTAATTAAATTCATATTAAACTATGATAGAAAAAACGTAATATATACAATAGTATAGATCATTATCTAGTAATTATTTTAATTACCATCTGTTTCATTTGGCTGATCACCCGTAACTGCTTTGTCATCATCATTATCATCATTTAATGATGGTTTATCAACTGAAAATAATATTACATCATAAATCATAATAATACTTGTAAAATTCATGATATATTATACCTCTATATAAAAGAAAGTCGTGTTAGTTACACTATTTATAACTCAAGAACGGCTGTACGGGTTTGGATGAAAATTGGCGGAAAGATAGATTATAACATAGAAAGTACATAGGATACTTTTCATCCGATTGAAAAAGAAAAAATATAAGTTGATCAAATACAAAATTTTCTTATCTACTGTCTTTAAAGAGGAATAGAATTCGCCTGGTCAGATATACATTAATAATTCTGAAACTAACGCAGACGAAGTCGAGAGCAAAAACTAGTTATGATAAAAACATGGCCAATATGTCTTGTTTTCGGTTTAAAACATTTAATATTTATTACTATGAAAAAAAAACATAAAAGAAATGAATTTAACGTAATATAATATGGTTGTGATTTAAATATTAATAATAACAAACTCTTCAAATCTTTGAATTATTTTACGAAAATGAGAGATTAAAATAAAATAATGATTTTGAAATGATCCGTTAGGTAAAATATAAATCGAAATATAATTATAGTAAGTATAATTGTAACTGAGAAACAGATGAACAAAGCATATACAAGTAATCAAAATTTATATAATTTTGAGTTTTATAATATTAATGAATAAAACCAGGAGATTTTCTCATAAAACTATGATAAAAAGAATGTATAATAATTTAACATTTGAAGAAAATTCTTTTAATATTTTAACTTCGATTATATAAAAGTAAAGAATCAAACCAAAACTAAAAAAAAACACATATTTATGTGTAACATTTTATCTATTCTTTCATGGATAATAAAAATGAGATGATTTAATATATATGTTATTGAAACTATGTATTATATATGTATATATACGTGTGTGTGTGTGTGTGTGTGTGTGTGTGTATTTTGACTTACCCTCATTGTCGTCGTCAGAATCTTGAACTGTATAGTATATGATTATTTATTAATAATTATATTTACCTATTGGGTCTAATTGCGTATATGTTTAACGCACACAGATTTACTTACGCTTTTTGATATCACCAACTGAAATAAATCGTCATCGAATTAGGATTTTTTTGTAAAATATATTTAGATTTAATTTATCATTGATATACAAAGTTCTAATAATGCTTTTATTAAGAAAATTATTCTAATAAGAGTAGTTTTTGACTCTTCAATATATTTCAATAAAATTGATTTTGCAAAATACAAATATTGAATTATACTCCTAATTAGATTCTTGAAATAACGAAAAAATATTATTGTTTTTTTTTTATTAATAATTATTTATTTTTCTGAATCGATACGCCAATTTTTATTTATTGAAATAGATTAAACAGATATATATATAAATAATACAACTAACTTGTTATTATCTGATCAGTTGTACATCTTGTTGAAGTCTCTATATCTATATTCTTTTCCTTTTCTTTAACTTTTCCTTTGTGTTTTTCTTTATCTTTATCTTCCTTTTCCTTTTCCTTTTCCTTTTCCTTTTCCTTTTCCTTTTCCTTTTCCTTTTCCATTTCCTTTTCCTTTTCCTTTTCCTTTTCCTTTTCCTCTTCCTTTTCCTTTTCCTTTTCATCTTTATCTTTTTCTTTTCCTTTCTGTTTTTCTTCATCTTTTTCTTCTCCCGTTACATTTTCTTCTCCCTTATTCTTTACGCCAGTCTCTCTAGAATTATCTTCTTCATTTGTATCATTCTTAACCAATTTCTTTTCCTCTAGATCCGATTCCTCGTTTTTTAATTTCAATTCATATCCAGTTAATTTATTTTCTCTCGAATCATCCGAATCCAATGCAAGTGCTTAATATGAAATATTTTTTTATTAAATATCAAAATATTATATCGTGCAATATAAATAATAAAAAAGAAAAATACTTACATAATTTTTTGTTTCCGCCATCTATATTGAATAATGATTGTATTAATAAATGTATAATTCTTATTAAGTTTTGTTCATAAGTCATACCGTACCTTCTTTTGAATCACTAGTCTCATCTCGATCTGAAAAAATATACACGAAATTCTACCTACAGGAAAACTACAGAAACTGACAATAGATTGAAATTTTCATCCAATAATTCATCCGAAATGATTTCGTTAACACACACACACAGACACACACACATACACACTTAGATCTACACATACACACTAAGACTCACACATACACACTTAGACCCACACATACACACTTAGACCCACACATACACACTTAGACCCACACATACACGCTTAGACCCACACATACACACTTGGACCCACACACACATACACTTAGACCCACACACATACACACTTAGACCCACACATTCACACTTAGACCCACACATACACACTTAGACCCACACATACACGCTTAGACCCACACATACACATTTAGACCCACACATACATACTTAAACATTCACACACATACATCTCTTGAATACAACATCAATCTATTTAGAGGTCAATTTATGCTGGTCATTTCACTCACCTTCTATCAAAGCTTCCTTTGAACTTGTACTACCAGAATCATCTTGACCTCGTCGTCCTGAAATTATCATTTCAACTTCGTGCAAATACCGATTCATACACATATTTCACACAGATTCATATCATTCTTCTAGAATAATTTCTGTCAATAAAGTTACTTACCACGCTCGATACCTACAAAATGTTGAGGTACAAAGATATTGTGAAAATTACATTATAATAAAACAAAGACAAATATCTATAATAGATTGTTCTTGTCTATGCTTTAGTTTTGAAACTTAAATTACATATACCTGTAATGATTTTCTTATAAACAAGCAATTTTAAGCCAAAACTTTATAACTTATCTATAGAATATCAAATAAAGGGTTATTAGTTCAAATCCTTTCACTCAAGTCTTTTCTATTTGAATTTAAAACACATTATTTTCATAAAATATATTGGGTATATCTAATTTTCAAAGAAAAATACAAAGTAATATGATAGAATTGATTTTTTAATATTATATTGAAAGTTGGCACTCACTTGACAATCTTTCGCCGTAATCTATAAAAAAGGGCATGGACCAGTCATAATCTAAAGAAAAAGATTATTACACAATAATATATTTAAAAAAAAACTAACCATGAATATTTTCAGCCCTCAATTTGTAAGCTAAAATAATATATAAAATTTTTATATTCTATAAACAACTAACGTGAAATTAATTCGATATTTTGCAAACAAATGAAGAGTCTTATTGTGAGTTATAAAATATTTATAACGAAAGTTTTCTTCAAGAAAATCTCGTCAATATGCTCACAGCTTCGCCCGCGTGGAGTTCGGTTATATCGCGTTTCCAAGAGAACTTTACAAAAGTCTGGGATAAAAACTATCCTATGTTCTTTCTCAAAGTCAACTCCATCTCTGTACCAAATTTCATTAAAATCAGTTCAGTGGTTTAGACGTGAAAGCGTAACAGACAGACAGACAGTTACTTTCGCATTTATAATATTAGTAGGGATAAATAATTTAAAGAATTTATGGCGTGTACAAACATATTATGTCTTATACTAACCGACATCTTGATGGGAAGAGAAACAACTGATTGGCAGGGTCATAAATAACTGTAATTATTAAAACTATATAAATGTCAAATAATGTACAATTTAGATAAATACAAATGGCACAATATGTCAAAAATGTCATAATAATTTTTAGTCTGTCATTAAAAAAGTAAAAAAAAAAAACAAAAATCACAGACGTACTTTAAATAAATATAATATGGTTTTATTGCGCAATACATAACATAAGAAACAAATTTTTTATCAAGATAATAAAAGAGAATTTAATAGGTAATAAATTTTCATAGAAATGGCAACAATAAGTTATAAAAACTATTATTTTAGTTGAAACAACTGATATATTGATGCTATTGGCAGAACCTTGACTTTAGACTCAAATTCTTATCTAAAATTACCAATATATACTCTGTCGCCGCGATTTTCTTAAAACACCATTATTTTAATACGCGCATATATTGTATTATAAATTTAAATTAATTATGTACAACAAAACACTTATATTAATTTTGCAATGTTAATGTGCCGTCATAATTTATTTTAAACAAAGCTTAACATTTTTAAAGGTCGTACGTAGGTTCAAATTGTTTTAAATCACAACCTCCGATGTTCGTATTAATATTAATTGTTTCACTGAAGCTTTCAAAGGTTAAACGATAAATTTTAAATACATATTGTTTTACAACTGTACAGTAAAATAATAAAATTGATCATAAAAAACTATTAGTAGAGGTTACTGAAAATACCAAATACTTTTTTTTCAAACAATACTAACTAATAGTTAAAATAATTGAACAGTTAAAATAATAATAATCATATAATACGTCACCAAAATACGAATTTTATCACATTTTAAAACCATTTTACAAATAAACTCAAATAAATTCACATTCCTCGTCGACTATTGCGAAATTCAACAAGGTCGAAACTAGAATCAAATTTTATGCATTCACAATAAAACTTAAGTGAACATAAAATATTATTTTCATAAAGTGAATGTAATAAAGTCATTGTTGTCGTGCGAGACTAAAACTCAATTAATGCTTACGTATTAAACAAAATAATTGCAAAGTTACTAAATTAGCTAAAGCGCCATCTATCTTATAAAATTAAAACCATTATCTCTAATGCCAAATACTAGTATTTACATTCTAATTACCGTTTAAAATTCCGTCTGCACATTTAAGTATTATGAGTATTAATAACATACATAGCTACATACAGTTTCATAAACATAGCATTAGTTTTGCACGGAAAGGTATATCCCACATAGCTTGAAATGTCATGATTCATGAACTTATGATCATCATGAAAATTATTTCTCCAGCCTCATCATCCACATCATGATGATCATCATGAGCATCATGATCACCATGATCATCATGATCATCATCACCACGAACCCGGTATGCCCTTCGACTTCGCCTACGCTGTCAATGAAGACGGCAATGATTACAGCCACAACGCCAAATCAGATGGTGACGTCACTCGCGGGGAGTATAGGATCGCGTTGCCTGACGGACGCACACAGATCGTGAGATATACAGCCGATTGGAAAAACGGATTTAATGCTGAGGTATTTATTTAATAAATTATCTAGTTTTAGGTTAAAATAATAGAAATGGTATCGGGGCTTCCAGAATATTATCACATATTTAAAGAAAAAAAAATGTTTACCAACAATGTTTTTGTTTGGTTTTCGTTTTCGAAGTTACCACATTAGATCATGTTTTTCTCAATATAACAAATAATTTGAATACAACAGAGCCTAGTTTTATAAATATTCCTCTTCATATCATAAATATAATTTTGTAATTACCAATTACATACTAAACTTCATATGGCACTTGTCTTATATAAACAATATCTTGTTAACGTTTTTGCGTGTTCTAAAGACGTCTCCTGAATAAATTATCTTATTTCTAGGTTTCCTACGAAGGTGAAGCGCGGTATCCCGATCAACCCAACGGTTTTCCCGCAGGACCATCTCAAACATACGTCCCACCAAACCAAGGCTATCATTACTAAACAATAAAACCCCAACCTTCTAGATTCTAGAACAATTATGAGAGCGGGAAAACAACGCCATCTAGTTGTTAAAATCCATACTAAAATAAAAATTGTATACGGCTATGGCTATTTAACGAGTATTAAATTTTAAAGTATTGCAAATAAGTTACCTAAATGAGTTACCATTATAATAAGGAATTAAAATTATATCAATTGACTTTGTTGCCACGAAAATCTATTGCAATATAAATAGTATGTAATATTAAAGTAACTTATAAGTAATTGTAAAATACTCATATCCACTGCCTAAGGAATATTTATTGTATAGCAATATCGACTTACCTATTGTTAGAATTAATGACAGATATTTAATAAACACGGAACGAAATTACTTTTTGTATTGACATTTTATAAATAAATATTATGAAAATAAAAATCTTTTTATTATGTCATATAAATTTATTATATCTATGAGTGTACCGTTTTAATATGTCTGGTAAGTTCTTTTGGTAAACTGAACTTCTTATCGCAGAGTAAGCAGACTTCATTCTTTTCTCGATGAGTTCTTTTAATGTGATCGGATCGACGGCCAGATGTTATAAACTTTTTACTGCATATATGACACTCATATGGCCGTACATTATTGTGCAACCTCAAATGTTCTAGCAAGTTCTTCCGATGCAGAAACGCTTCTCCGCATATCTCACAAACTTCATTTCTCCCTTTTGTGTGACTCTGTACATGTTCGGTCAAATTTTTCTTATGATAGAAGCTTTTAAAACATATTTGACAGACAAACTGTCTAACTTTCAAGTGATTTTTATTTATATGGCCCTGTAGTGAAGACTTATTTAATGTTTTGTAGTCACAATTAACACATGAGTAATAAGTTTTCTGACGTCTTCTCTTGTGAGCTTTTATATGTAATTTGTATGTTTTAATTGAACTAAAACTCTTATAACATTCTTCACATCGCTTCTGAATATTAATATCCTTTATTTTATTTTCATTTGAACTAACAGAATTTGGGTAAATTGTTGACCGTTCTTTTACTATTGTGAGCTTGGATTTATTAATATTTAAATAGCATGGTCGTGTCGAAATATTCTGGTCTTTATTTAGTTCCGAATTTAAATCATTAATTAAATTTAGGATAACAGTTTTGATAATTTTATTATTTCTTAATTTTATATACATTTTCATCAATAAATCTGTACATGACTCACAAGCTTGAGACAAAGTTATATCCTGAAACAAAAGTTTGAAAAAGTATGCAACATATAGTTAACGAAATGTTAAGAAAATTAAAAGTATACATATATTCCTTTACAGAAAAAAAGAAGAAAAGTGTGTAAGTTGGAAGAATTTTGGAAATTACAAATGATTTTTAATTATGTTGCATTAACTTTACTTACATATTCAGGAAATAAGTATGTTATCATGTCTTTTAAGTTTAAATTCGCACTGAAGTATTTGTTTTCTATTTCAAAATTAGAGTAAATGTTTGTTGGACAATTATTAACTTGTGCAAAACACAATAAACATGACTCATTCATCTTTGGATTTATAAGAAAATTAATGAACTCCATTCTAACTTAATCTTTTTATTAAAATAAGTTTTAGTAAAACAGATTTTCGCTTCTAGCATCCACTTTCAAAAACAAACTTTTAAGTTTGACAGTTTTAAGTAGATAATTGCACTTTATATTGAAATTATTTCATTCTACGCAGCATTGATTTAGTGTTAATGATTTTAATTGAGAGTTGTTTAACGAATATTGTGATGTAATAACCCAGGACATATTCTAACGAAATTGGATTGTATTTCTATATCATTACACATTCACAGAGTTTGACATATAGATATATATATATATATATATATTGGTGAATGATTAAATCATTCTTCCAAAATATTTTATTAAATATTAACTCTTTCCGGAACATGTCTTTCGTTCTCAAAATTTTACGAACTTATTTATTCAAAGACAGACGTCCAAATAATGTATAAATAGAACTTATATTAAGTTAAATACATCTTAAGATAGTGGAGAACGAGTTACTTTAAATTTCAACAATTCTATACCAAGAATTTATCTGTTTATTTATATAAAAATCTTATAAAATGCAATAATTTTTTTCCTTCCCTTAAGCAGATTCTATTCATTTCTAAATTCGTTCTTGCAAGGTGACAAAATTTAATCTTAGAAAGCCAGTCATTTTGTTATTCTTGAAACTTTAATGTATTGTAATCAATTATATATATTAGAACACAAAGCTAAGTTTTGGTTATAAAGATCAACAAAATTACCTATTATGCCTTTTAAGTACATAAGAAAAAAAGTTAAATCCTCGAATTAAGATATCTACATATCGTCGGGGATAGTGCAAATCCGCGTAACTTGCATTCGATAATTCCTTGTACATATCTATATTGTAAGCAGATTATCAGAAGAAAGTTTAAGCTGAAATATTTTCCATATTAACTATGTATTAAATTTTATAGTATTAAGGAAGATTGAACATTTAACAACTTTGTACAATAAAAAAATATTATGAAATACAAAAGTGCTATTCTATTCAAATGAAATTAATTTGAAAGACTAACTTGTATGTGATGGTTATTTTAAATCATTGATAAATATAAGGGATAATAAATAAAACACATAAATCTTACATAATATAATCCATTACATCTAAGTAATCAAATACAATTTTGGTTACCATTATCAATATATTGTGCTAAATATTATTTCTTTTTAAACTATTACCATAGACAACACTAAATTTTATTTTGGTCTTAAGCGAAATCTATAAATTAATACAACCCCCGATATAAAAAATATTTAATATACTTCACTAACATAGAAAAAAAATAAAAACTATAAAATAAACATATTATATACATTGAGCTGGTGGAAAAATTATTATAAAATGGGGAAGAGCACATAAAAAATATATTTATACATATGTATATTTACAGTTGAATGTATGTTTGTCTTGACAAAGAATTGTGGTACAAGCTCAGTATAATTTTGATGTTATTATAGCAAAATATATGGAAAGTTATTGCATTAATACATAAGGCACTCAATGTTCCAATATAATTACATAGCCTAAAGATATAAGTAAACGCTACATAGAACTATGGGCGACATTTATATGAGTTTTCAAATCGAATTGACTTTGAAGAACTGTCCGGCATAATCGGCAACAGAATTTACCTCCATGGTAATTTTTCATGTGATTCTTCATTATTGTATCTGAATAGAAAGCTTGTCGACAAACAGGGCAATTATGTGGTTTTATACCTATATGCTTTCTAACATGTATGACCAAATTCTTCCTACATTTGAATACTTTATTACAAAACTCACAAATCTCTTTGCAAGGTAAACTGTGAAGTTTTTTGTGGCTCAAAAGGTTATATTCAGTATAATACTGCTTCTCACACATATCGCAACTGTACGGTTTTATCTGTAAATGGACTTTATTCACATGTAGAGAGAGTTCATTTTCGTTTGAACATGCTTTCTCACAAAAACTGCATGTCTGTTCGTCTCTATTTCTGTATGTATTGAATCTGGCTGCGTGGCGTTGCATATGAATGTTATAGTACTTCTGACTTATGAAGTATTTATTACATAGGTGACATTCTTTATATCGGTGGCATTTTTGGTGTATTTTCATTTTAGTAGCACTTTCAAAGGATCTACCGCAGATTTTGCATGTCATATAGTTCTGTGATTGCAATAAATGCATCATTTTCTTGTGCTCGAATAGATGGAACTTTGATTTGAATTGGTTGTAACATAAATCACATTCAATCGTCCGATTAATGTGTTTCAAAGCATGTTTCTTGAGGAAATAATCCGATATGAAGTTTTTATTACAAAACGGGCAAGTGTAACGTATTTTTGGCGAGCGTTTTTTAGTTTTCACTCTCTTCTTAAAAGTCAAGAATTCGCTGCAAACATCTAAACTATCTTCATCATTCTTCATTTGAAATCCATTGAACACTTTCTTGCTGTATGTCTTAGTGACATTTTTGAGTTGATCTTCTATATTGCTCATAACTATAGAATCCTCTTTAAAATCCGATTCCGAGCCACTCTCGCTGTTAACTCGGAACTCATCTTCTAAAACCTCAACTTTGTAATCTGATTCATCTGAATCATCTATATCTACATCTTTTATAGATGGTAGTATCAGTTCTTGAGATATCTCAACCATAATATTACTTTCCGGTTCATCTATATTAAGATTATCCAACATAAGCGTTATCGAAGTATTCAATCTATTCCGTACATATTGTACTTTGCTTATAAATATATATGTGTTTAAAGCATGATTGACACAATTGTCGCAGATTTTATTACCCATGTAGCTATCAAGTTGAATCTGAAACAGATTATCATACAATTAATAAAACAAATTACTATAGAAATAAGAAAATCATTACATATCCCTACTAATATTATAAATGCAAAAGTAACTCTGTCTGTCTGTTACATTTTCACGCCTAAACGACTGATTTTAATGAAATTTGCTACAGATATAGAGTTGACTTTGAGAAAGAACATAGGATAGTTTTTATCTCAAACTTTTGAAAGGTTCTCTTGCAAACGCGATATAACCGAACTCCACGAGGGCGAAGCTGCAGGCGGAAGGCTAGTATACATATATATTTCGATTTTAATATTGATATGCAAAATATATACTGTTTGAACAGATATAGTAATGAATTGGTGGAGTAGAAATGATTTTTCATATTTTGTATTAACTTTGTGTTACTTTGCTTTGTGGTTTAATAAATATGATACAATATCTGGAAATCACATAAGTTTTGAATATGAGTGTGATACTTACACCAGGAATGGTAGCTGTTAATACATTCTGAATAGTCAAATCCCTACTTAAAGCAGGGTAGCCGCCATGTAAATGTACCATTTCCGTCAACTCTACCATTTTCAAACCTTTATCCATACAAATAGCACAAAAGCTACTTATATTCCCTTCAATTAAATGTTCAAACATATCTTTGAACTTGTGTTTCTCTATGTGTTGGTAATGATCCGATAATGTATCAGTACTGATCCCACAATCATTGCATTTGTATGAAGATTCATTATTATCCAAATTACTAATCTGTCTGTGAGATTTTAAATGTTTCTTCAAATGGCATCTTTTAACAAACGACTTCCCACATAACTTACAGTTATACCACATAGATTTGGGATGTATTTTCTCATGATTTAATAGTGATTCTGCCGTCGGTAAAACCTGCCAACATTTCTGGCATTCCAACTCGGTAATGTAATTATCTTCTATAGTAACGGTATCGGTGTTGATAATATTTATTATTGGTTCAGCGTAATTCATTACTTCGTTGTGTTCTGTATACAAAATATTACAGTTGGGATTCAATTTCGGTTTTCCTCTTCGTTTTACAGGTTCAACCGGATCGAGTTTCTCAAATTTATCATACATATCTTCGAAACAGTTTCGTAACGATCTTTCCGATCTTTCACACTGCTGGGCGAAGAGGTAGCAATTCATTGTCCGATTCAGACAATCTGAACATATTTTGTTTGGAAAATTCTTATCATCGGTCACCTGAAATTTACAAATTATTAAATGCAATGAATAAAATTAATTTATATAAGTATATTAAGAATATTTATAACTTGTAATGACAACACATTAATATCTATATATCTAATACTTAATTTATTTCAATTAACTTATTAAAGTAACATTAACTGTACAGACTCAAACATAATGAATTTAGATATAAAATACAATACTTATGTTCAAAATCATTTTCATTTTAGGATTTTAATAATATTTATATATTGAAAACTATTAAATAATTAGAAACTGTTCTATATAAATCTTTTTAATGCATGTTAATAAACTGTTAATGGTGATAAGTTTTTAGTATTTATCATTACTTATATAATACATGTTATGGTATAAGAAAAACTAACAAACTAATATTAGTAGTGACCTAATAATATATAACCTGAAAATCGGTATTATACCTAACTATTAAGTAATTACTACTTTTTGAGTTTCATATATATGATAATAATTAAATTTATCATAAAAAATGTATGTCGATTATCGTTTTAATGAGGTTAGACTTATGTATATATGTTTTTATTAATTTACAAACCTTGAATGGATGGAAGCTTGCTACCATATCGCGTATAGTGACCTCGTGTAGAGCTCCATTTACGGCTATAACGAGAATTTCATCCAATTCAGATAGATTAGTAGTGACGCTAAGACAATACCTGCAAACTTTTAACCTTAATGTCCCTTCTAGAAGAAATTTTACAGCGTTCTTGGTCGTTAATGGTACTTTTTTATCAGCAGAATTCACGGTAACACTCTGATTGTTTGATTTAACATTATTTACTCTAGAATACGTTTTTATTCCTTTAAATTTATCGAATGTTGCTTCCATCTCTGTTATCTGAATATACAAATATCCAAAGAATCTGGCGGAGAAGAGCACAGTGAAAGTTATAGTTAATATTGAATACACGGAACATACAAAATAGAGATTTTTATAACATTTTTTCTATAATAAACGCTTCTTGACAGCTTCAAAGCGCCACAGATAATTAACTGCAAAAAAACCGCCAACTGTAAATCATGTCTCCACAGAATATAAAAAAAATGGCTTGTGTGGTGTGGATGCAGTAGAAAAACTTTTATGAGTGAAAATTAAATTATTTGTTATATCTACTGTATTTCTTAGTGTCTATTAAAATGTTTTTAATTTACTGCATCCAATTTTCTATATAGAACCGAATCCAAACTTATTTTTATATATTGCATTCAAAAATAAGAATATAATTATTTACAATATATTAATAAATTTTTTGTTCATTCGTTTAGTAAAATAAGAAAATCTTTGTATTTTTTACATATATATCTGTAAAGGATTCGTTTAGCTTTTGAAGAAATATAACCAAAATAACATGCTTAGTTCTGTATTCAGAATTGATCAGTTTTTATATTTCACATAGTTTTAGAAATTGCATCTTTACTATATCTAAATAAAATGTTTATATGTATTACGGAAGTATCGGTAAAAATTAAAATACTAAATTCTTTAAAAAAATCTAACAATGTCTCGTGAACTTATCTTTATAAATCATATTAAACAGTACTTTATATAAAAACTGCATTTATTTAAGCAGCAGCAGTGTCTCATAAGACTTAAAAGGACATTTTAATACAATACATTACGAAAAATGTAAAAATAAAGCTTTATTTAAGTCTATTAACTATGTTAAAAAAATTCAAAGATGGATCTCAGTAACCAACGTAGCTGTATTTTTTTATTAAAAAAACGATATCAATAATGTAAAACCTTTTTCACTTGACCTCTAATTCATCTTAATAAAAAAAAGCAATAATAGATTATACAACTCATAGTATTTTGTATGTGGGTACATATGAGGTCAAATACGGCCTTGGGTTACATAACGCACGTAAACTTTATCGACAATACATCGCATACAAATAGCTTACCCACTTTTCCGTCGGTCAATAATCAGTGCTCAGTTATCATTGCAATAAAGTGTTGTGTGTAACGAAATATTAATTTTAAATGTGTTTAAACAATTATTTGAAGCATTTATTACGATCGCCATCAACTTAAAACGAACTCTTTTAGCTAGATCATTTAGTGTAAAAATGTAAGTAGTAGAATTTGTTATATTTTATAAGTCAATATAATTTGTTTTAAATAAACTTCATATTAAAGCTTATTATTGTTTTTGCTAACATTAAATTCTATTCATATTATACATCTAAGACGAATTTTTTATACTTTATTACATATTAAAAGTTATATATTTTATTAAACGTTGTAAATTATGTCATAATATATTATATTAAAAAATATTAAACACTTCAATGTGTTTTTTAATGCTAAAGTTTTTTGCAAATCAAAGAAAGTATGGTGAAATAATAGTAAATTATTACCCCTCGAGAATAAATGGTCATTTTAACGTTTGAAAATTATTTCAAACGTTAAAATTACCATTTATTTTTAAATTTTATGTGGATATGTATATAATCTGTGTTTCTTTTAAATCTTCTTCTTCTATATATTATGTAAAAATGGATTGCTGTTCCTTAGTCTCGCTAAAACTTGAGAACGGCTGAACCGATTTGGCTAATTTTAGTCTTGAAATACTCCTGGAAGTCCAGGGAAGGTTTAAAAGGTGAGAAAAATTGGAATTATTGCCGGGAAAATCCTAAAAACAGCCCTTTTCTATTTCCCATACAAACTTTTTTTTTGACATTAGATTTGACAAATAACTAATATGTCAATCATGCTGTTCTATTGAAACAGGAGAAACCTGATTATTTATGGCCTCTAAGACGGAATAGAGTTCGCCTGGTCAGCTATACCTTCATATATTACTCTTGACCAAACTAACGCGGACGAAGTCGCGGGCAAAAACTAGTCTTAAATAAAATTAAAATAATTATTAGTTTAATTAGAGAACATTATCTATATTAAACATTCTATTAATATTTTTTTAGATGCTGTTCCTACTACTTATTGGTTTCTTGACCGTGACATCAGCTGATAAAAGATGTCGCGGGGTGTACATAGACGATAGATATTACGATTTGGATATTGTTAAGGAAGGAATAAACAAATTACACGATTTAGTCATCAATAGGCAAGAAAACGCTGTTTACTTTACATTCGAGGATCTAACAGAAGTACCGTCTAGACTTTTAGGTCATTTAGATTTGAATACGAATAAAGCAACCGTTATACACGGAATTCGAAACGCTACCGCCATAGCTATAGATCAATTCTATAATAAAGTATACGTAGGCGGTTCAGATGGTCTATTCAAGATAAACGATAAGAAAGTTCCAGAAAGACTGCCAATACAAGACGATATAAAACACATGCATTATAATAACGGATTATACTTCACTAACAACGAAGGAAGAGCATTCAAATTTGAAGATGGCTTCGCGTCACCAGTACCTGAATTAAGAGATTTAGAAGTCGAGCAATTCATATTTGACAATGATAATAATATATTTTTCATACGCGGTAAGAAATTATTTACTGTCAAATTGGGAACAAGAGCTGTCAATAGTTACGAAAGACATGAAGCGAAGGCCATAGCAACGGATATATATAACAAGGCCTATTTGTGTGCTAGTGACGGGCTGTATATGTATAATAAATATAAATTTATTTTCGATAAAAAAGGTAATTTACCGAATATTAAAGCTCTGTCATTCGATAAAGAGAATAATCCCATTTATGCTGTCTCTGATTTGATTGTCAAACTAAGACTAAGTTCGATTGGTTGTTTTGAAGATTAAATGTATTATAGATAATTAAAATAAAGTTAATTTATAAAGTTAGTATAATATTAGTAAAATTCAAATATAGATGGGTTAAAATTAAGAAAACTGTATAATTATGTAAAAAAGTGGAATGTAATTTAATTCTCATTACAACTTCACCAAAAAGGTTTTCAAATATAAGTTTAAATAAAGTACTGGTGATAAATAAATATAGTTTCTTTTTTTCATTCACGTTAAATGGTTTAGCTGTCAATTCTAAAAGGAATTAAATGGATATTATGTTCAATATATTGAAAGGTATACGTATTAGTGTCTGTGCTATGAAATATATTTTTTTATTTATTACATTTTGCGTTAATACTTTCCAGTATGCTTAAGCATTAAAAAGTTTCCTTTACCGACTGTTGAAAATGTTAAAAAAAAAGTATTATTACGTCTTAACTCTGCCGGCGTTGTTCTTTATGCATGTATTTTTATCTAATTTGCTATTGATTCGTCCTCCACATTTACCTAATCCGGAAAGTGTAGCGCTTTTGTAAGTATAATACAGAAATAACATTGTAATTTAGAATTAAATGTATTAAAATTGTTTTATCTATTATCGAGGTCGTATTTACTAGAAAATTAAAGTAATATTACATTGTTTTTTAGTTAACCATGCAATAAAATCTCTTTAAATACCATTCGAGTATACTTTCCTAGGAAACTTTAACGTAGAGAGATTTAAACTGACCAATTATATTTAACACAACTAAACTCATTTATTTTATTTTGAAATAGAGATTTTTTCCGTCATAAAATATAATTATAAAAATATTAATTCACAACTATAATAAACTGAACTCTGCCTAAATATATTTAGATTTTGTTTATAATATACATAAAATAATTAAATATTTCTTGACATTTAATATTTTTTTCAGTACACCCAGAAAATATAATATTGTAACCGGATGTCACTTTCCGAACGTAAGTCCATTTACAAAAGTCGCTATGACATATGACGAAAAAATGCCAAAAGTTGTATGCTACGGCCAAGACTGGGTTGTGTGCAATGTGAGTGAAAAAAATTGTAAAACTTACGGTTCTTATTATTATTATTATTATTTTGGGAAATAAACAGTATTAAACAATCAATCAAAATAATACATACAAAAATATATCAACCAAAAAGCTTCCATCGATTACAATTTCATTTGGAGCAAAATAATAATATGATCAATGAGAGTTGAGAAAATTATTAAAAAAAAGCATGAAATAAAAAAAAAAGCATGCAAGCATTATATTATAGAAGTTAATGATTATATTACACACAATATGCTATCACACTAATAAAATACCGTCGAGCAATTTGTGGACCTAATCCTTGAGATAGGCTCTAAAAAACTTTACTGATCTTTCCTTGTATTAATAGGCAAATTTAACAAGGAAGTATTATAGGCTTTAATAATCTACCATAAGGTTAAAAGTCATTATATATAATAGAAAGGGGCCGTTCAAGTATTACGTAAGCACTATGGAGGGGCGGGTTTCCTTGCTTTGCTAATTTTGGATGCCATGGGGGGTAAGGAGTTTAGGTGATGATTACGTCACCGGTAGTTATTTACTTTTTAATCGTCACATCGAGAAGATGCAAAATAAATATAATTATAATTTTTTTCTGGAGTTATATTAAAAAAAAAACAATACAGTAATTGAAAATGTTTACGTAAGTATGGGGGTAAGAGCGTTGCTTACTTTTGGTGACAAGTGGGATGGGGTAAATATTTGTAATAAATCTGCTTACGTAATACTTGAACGGCCCCAAAGGGTAATTAGGATACATTCTTTTAAAGAAAGCCTTTTATACTACCTTCGTTACGATATCTCACTAAGTTTGTCACATGGAATCACGTGAATTGCTTTCCATCTTTTGACTACAATATAGCTTATTAGACCATTTAGATTAATTAGTACTCCTAATAAGATTGCCCTGTTATATTAGTCTATTTGCTTACCTACTTTAGGGAACAGCCAACGATGAGAAACTTGAAAAAGACCATTACTTCTCGAGTAGCTATTTTTAAACCTCTTTTTTGACGTTGAAGACATAGCTTTCCTTTGTAAGGCTACTTAATGTCCTATAACACCTATTTATTTGAATTGTCAAAATCCCTACTAATATTATAAATGCGAAAGTAACTCTTATCTGTCTGTCTGTCTGTTACGCTTTACGCTTAAACCACTGAACTGAT
Organism: Danaus chrysippus; assembly: GCA_916720795.1. Classification (NCBI taxonomy): domain Eukaryota; kingdom Metazoa; phylum Arthropoda; class Insecta; order Lepidoptera; family Nymphalidae; genus Danaus; species Danaus chrysippus. The sequence goes on from CAKASE010000068.1 coordinate 895,448, forward strand.
TTTAATGAAATTTGGTACAGACAGAGTTGACCTTGAGGAAGAACATAGGATAGTTTTTATCCCAGACTTTTGAAAGGTTCTCTTGGAAACGCGATATAACCGAACTCCACGCGGGCGAAGCTGTAGGCGGAAAGCTAGTTAATTATAATTCTGACGGAGCGTAATTTTCGTTGTATTTCAACATATATATTTCCCATTCAAGATGTCTGAATGTAGAGTACATGAAAGTATACTGCAAAGCATGAAGAAGGTTGTGTGCCACTATCGAGATATAATATATGTGAATGATGACAAATATGAAATTGCTGATCCAATAACACTTTATGGTGACGAAGTTTATAAACTGAATAGAAGCGATGGATTTAAAGTGTCTTGTAGTGGAGTTTCGAAAGAATGGTGAGATATTAGAACATTTCAATGTCTTATCTGGGAGTTTTTGTTTTCTTTTTGGCGTGATTAATTTAAATGAGACATTTCTTTAAATTGTTTTTTATCTTTTTATTTGGTAAACATTGAATAGGTATCATATATTCGATAAAAGATGGTATGGCTACAAAGCGGGCTTCAGACCAATAAAAGCTATGGAATCTGATGAGAATACAATAAACGTTCTTATTGTGGGTTTCGATTCAACTTCCCATAACGGTATTATTAGGAAGATGCCTAAGACTTATAAATATTTGAAGAATGAAATGGATGCTGTTATACTTAATGGGTAAGGAAACTATTGGTCAAAACTATATACACTTATATTAAAAGGACTTAATCTATCCTATGGCCTGTGTACCTTTGGCAGCCTCAGATTATTTATTTCGGTGTTATTAAAAGTATTTGAAAGTTTCGGTTAACAATAAGGCATGTAAAAACAATTTTTTTTTTTAATAAAATCCTATCATAAGTTCAGTCAAAGAATTAACTACCTATTAAATGCTATCAGGTTATGAAGCAAAAGGACACAATTGCCTTTAGATTTAATAAAAAAATAAACCAAAATATAGTTACTCGTCTTCAAAGCTGTTGACTCCAGAAAAATATTTTCACTTTTCTTGTCTATTCATTGATGCGTGTTAAACTCCTTTTTTTAAAGGTATTCCACTCTCATCAATGGACTAGGAAACTTCCATGAAACCAAATAACTTTTCCCGAATTTAAAAGAATTTTTTTCTATATCAGTTACAATATAGTTGGAGACGGTACTCCAGACGCGTTGTTCCCAATACTATCAGGGATGAATGATTTACAGCATCCGCCAGCTAAAAGACGATACACAAATGACGTGTTTCTAGAGATTGAACCATTTATATTCCATAAGGCAAAGATTAACGGGTATATTAATTTTATTTACATCTCGTCTGCTTGTAGTCACGGTTGCTGAAAAGTAAAAAAAATCTCGGGAGTATTTAGCTTTTTACAAGTAAACCTCGTAGTACATGTATACGAAAAATATTAGTTTCATATGAATAAAAGTCGAGAAAGTCTTAAAACTCATTAATTTTATTTGGGTAGTTTTGTCATTAAAGTTAGCTGTACCTGTATAGAGCAATTTTCATTGGAATGGAGTTGATTAGTCTATATAAATGTCACTTTAAGAAAATTTTAATGGTAGACCTCAATAAAGAATAAAACGTAATCTGTTTCTCTGTAAAAAGTGATATTGTATACTTGACAAATATTGACATTGTCCATACCAATAAATTTTCTAAAAGCACAATATTTAATACCCATACCTATATATTTGAAGCTTCTATATAAAATATTCCTTCAATCAGTTATCAAACAGCGTATTTGGAAGATATGCCGTGGTTGGGTACCTTTCAATACAGATACAATGGATTCCTCAAACAACCGGCTGATCATTACCTTAGATCATTATTAACAGAGGAAACTAAGAATGGAGTAAAGTGGCAATCTGGTATATTGAATAGATATTGCTTGGGAGATAAGCCACAATACTTATTCCTATTGGATCTTACCAGACAAGTACCTAATATCTATTTGGCACCTACTTTTCCCTCTCGTATAGTGCGTTTGGTTTAAGCTGAGCTTTGCATTTGTGTGAGTGCACACGAATAGTATAGGTGTGATGTGAAATTTTTGAATGAAACATTTTTTTCTAGTTTTAAACCGGTTTATTCTGCTTTTACTCCGCCCCGCATATTCCTCACTTCACCCTTTGTACTGGTAGCAAAATCAAATGTTAAAATCGTAATGTCAATTGAAGAAGAATTTGTATGGTTTTTTCAAAATTTTTATTAATTAATGTTTTTTTCCATAATATTTCCAGCTGGCCTTTTACAAGTTTTGCTTATTTTATTTTTAATCTAGAATAGCTCTCGCACTTATGTTATGTATCCATTTAAAATATAAAATTTAATTCTTAAAGTTTTTTGTCTAACTCTACTTTTACTTTCACTCACACAAATGCAAAGCTCAGCTTAAGTCTAACGGAGTATACTATTGAATTTATAACTCAATATTATATAACAAGTTAAATTTCTTGTGGACCAAATAAATTACAATGAATCCTAGAACAGTGCATCAATTTTTTTCAGTTTATGAAATTAAAAACAAAGCGTTTCTGTTTCACATTTATGGCCGACATAAGTCACGACGATTTCAATCTTATATCCACTGCTGAAGATGATTTTGTGGACTTTTTGAAATACGTGAAGACAAATCTGTTGGAAGATACATTAGTTATTGTTATGGGAGATCATGGGCAGAGGTTAGGAACTGTTTTTGCTGTCGAAACCTCTCATCATTCAATGTATTCATATGCGTGTGTCGGGTCCATCGTTGTAGTGACAGGAGCTTCAACAGTGACTGGGACTTGCGACCCAGGTGTAGGTTTAAGGGTCTATCTAACGCGTTAAACGCTCACCTCCACTATCCAAGCTCCTCTCTCTACCTAACCCATAAAAGAACCTGAAAATATGTTCCCTGCTTTAACTTAAAAACTACATAAAGTTTCTACTTTAGTAAAAAACATCTTTTACATATTATTTATCAGATTTGGTCCAATACGAGAGACATTTGAAGGAAGAATCGAAGAAAGGATGGCGTTTATGTCGATAATACTGCCAGAGAAATTGAAAAGAAATCGCAAAAACGCTTTGAATTATTTGAAAAAGAACGCGGATGTTCTAACAACGCCATTCGACATACACACGACCATACTAGACGCGATGGGTTTGAAACAATATGCTAGTGATTATGTGGCAAGAAACTCTTTAATGAAGAGAGGCTTGAGTCTATTGGAACCGGTAATAAAAATATTTAATTTAATATTACTCTATTAATCAGTTTCTCTATAACAAATTTATGTAATTCTCGATGATTTTTTGGCAGACACAGAAATTGTTGTTTAAAAGCTGAAACTATTCTAACCTATAGTCATATTTGTAACCTATCAAAAATAATAATTGATGTGACCAAGCTATATGCTATACATTTGTACTAGTTTCTGCCTATGACTTTGTCCGCGTGGACTTTGAAATTAGGATCTAAGAGGAATATCTAATATATAAAATTCTCGTGTCACGGTGTTCGAACTTGAACTCCTCCGAAACGGCTCGAACGATTTTCGTGATCCTTATCGAGGATACTAACCAGGGGGGAGAATCGGCCAACATCTATTTTTCATCCCCCTAAATGTTAAGGGTAGTCCACCCCAAAATTTTTGTTTTTATTTTTTAGGCAAAATTTTTTGTTTTTATTTTTTTATGACACAGCCTACAAAAATACATACAACTCTAAATTTTCACCCCTCTGAGATCAACCCTTATTTTTTATTGAGGCAGTACGAGGTCTGCCGGGTCAGCTAGTAAAATTATAATATTGTGGTAACAAGTAGCAAAATGTTACGTGATTTAATACGCAATACAACTATTATTAAATTATAAATTTCGGTGTAAATTATAGCCTATATCTTATTAATAATCCCGTAAAGTTATATCAAAATCAGTTTATTAGTTTTTGCTTGAAACAGCAACAAAACATTGATAAATACATCTCGTCTGCCCGTGATCACGGTAGTTGCAAAGTAACCGAAACTTCGGGAGTATGTAGTTAAAAATAATTATAAATATATATAATATTCGTTTTATTTCAAACGAGTTTTTGTCCGCGACTTCGTCTGCTTTAATTTCTAAATTAAAAATTTATATTTGATATGGCGAACTCTGTTCCTTCTTAAAGGCAGTGAATAAAAAGATTTTGGGTTTTATATTATTTTCGCGATCGCATTAAAATTATCCTATGTCGTTTCCATTGTTCTGAGCTCCGTCCCCGCCAATTTTTTGCCGAATCCATACAGTCGTTCTTGAGTTATAAATAGTGCAACTAACACGACTTTCTTTTATCTTCTTCTTCTATCTGGCAATTTCCCAGCTTTAGCCATTGTCTGCCTTACATGTTGTGAATAGTTTTGGCTAATTGTTTTTACGACCGGCCGTCTGCCTGACATCAATCCTCTTTTGGGTATGCATTTATCAGTGATGTCTAAATACTCTTAGAAAGTACATATGATTCGGAAAAATCACATTGGTACTTGCCAGGATCGAACCCGCGCTCTCATGCATGAGAGGGGGGTCTTTTAACCACTAGGCCACCACTGACTTTTTCACTAACACGGTTTTCTTCTATATATAAATACTAGAAGACCCGGCGAACTTCGTATCGCTCTATAATCAAGAAATATCTGTCACGTTTTTTATTTATATTTTTATTAAAGCCATAAATCTCCGTGTTTTGAAGTACGACAGACTGATTGACATATTAGTTAGTTGCCAAATCTATGTCAAAAAAAACCATTTGTATCAACAACTACTAATAAATTAAAAATTTATGAAAAAAACATTGTCCAGCGGACAAAATTGTGAATCTAAACCATTGCCAGATCCCCTAGAACACACACAAAAAATTTCATCTAAATCGGTCCAGTCGTTTGAGAGAAGTTCAGTGACATACACGCACACAGAAGAATTATATATATAAAGATTTCTTTTATATATATCCTTATAAATGTCAGATCTCAGTGTTACGCACATGCGCCGATGCTGATATACTGCCTTACTGGTGTGCGTGTATGAATAGTGATTGGAAGGACGTTCCCAATAACGATACAAAATTCGAAGAGGCCGGGGCAGCTCTACTCTCATATGTGAACAGAGCTATCTACGATCTAAGGTTTGTACAACATTCTTGGGCCATAGAATCAACTCAAATAACTTTATTCGATATAGAAGCATTACACTTCCTTATTGATGGTCACTTGAGACACTACCACAAGTTCGGAAAAGAAAATACCCTGACCTGAGAAGAACCGGCGAAAGAAACTCAGAGGGTTTTTTTATATTTGTCTCATATATTATATAAACAATATCTTAGGCCATAGAATCAACTATTTTGGAGTATTTTTTAAGCTTTATATAGTGAATTTTAAAATATTAATCTATGTCCAAAAAAGAGTGTCAAAAATGCACAAAAAATCCTCTTACTAACATGATTTTATAAGCTTGAGTCGTATGTATGTATGTAATGGAATCTTTGAGCTTAATTTTCACCTGTTTCTAGAAGTTTGAGTAATTTGAAACTTTGCATACGTGTCAAAGATATTGCAATAATTTGATAACAGTTTTCCATTATTCTTAATATTATCTAGAATTAATGAATTCTTTTATAGATCCTGTATAAAATGTAGAATGATTGTAACATTCAATATTAATCACCCCACGCTTTTTACTCTGAATAAAAATAACTTCCTAGCTACAAAAGCGTGTTTATTTATTTGTTTTAAACTATTACTTATTTGTATTCTTTAAAATTTTTAAAGTAATATTTTCCAAATATTGATCCCAGACATCTATGCGCTGAAAGAGAATTGAAATTAATAAGATGGGTCTTGATTAATGATAAAAAAGACATCGAAACCGATAAAAAGATTATTAATTACCAGGCAGTGGTGAGTAAGCGTTTGTCAATAAAAGTTTTTTTTGGCTATAAAAAGAATTCAATAGTACTTAATTTGCCTAAAACATGACTTTTTATACCTATTTCTACGTGGCACTTTCAAACTTGCCAAAAAAACTTTCAATTTTATGAATCTTTATTAGCTGTCGTCTTCGGAAAGGTAAAATAATAAGTCTTTTACAAATGCAATATTATATACATTTTCTTCTTAGCTTCATAAAATGATATAATTCTTATTCTTCCTTCACCAATAATTCTTCTTCAAGCATAAAAAATATTCTTGGACCATACAAAAGATTCTTCTAGATCCATACAAAAAACAATTCTTCTGCATACATGAGAATAAATATATGATTATTCTTCTTTTTCTATACAAATATTTAGATTATAACGAAACCAGGGCATGGTGTCTTTGAAGGTATGATGGAATATGACATTGAGAAGAAATTGTTCGAAGTAAAAAATGATAAAGATGTTTCTAGAATATCCGCGTATGTAACTTCATGAAACTTACTACTAGTTTATAGTAGGATATTTTGAAATTTTTCCATCCTTCTTAGTCTAGAATAGAATAGAAGCAGAATAGTCTTCTGCTAAACGGATTGTGATGATGTTTTACGATGATTTAACTTCTTTTAGAAGAATTAGAATAAATAGCACTATAAGTAGTTGTAGTTACCGTATTTTTTTGGCATTCTAAATATTTTTAGATTCGTCTTGTAATAGAAATTGAAGCTTAGAAATTTCGTATGATTTTCTAATTAGTTAGTTAGTTTAAAATCAAATTCTTTACAGTTACGGCAAAGAACCCGCCTGTATAAGTGAGCTATATCCACACTTGAACAAATATTGTTACTGCAAATATTTATTGTAAGGATAATAATGAAGAAACGAATCTACTAAATGTTCTTAGTTTACAATAAAATTAAAGTTTTCTTGCTCCAATAGGAAAAACAATGTATTTTTTATAGAAGTCTAGCAAAAGTAATTTTTGATCTTCTGATTGTCTCAGTTATTTATATATATTTATATATTGCTTTCTTTTCCGATGAATTGTATTTATTTTTATAATTTTAATCTATTTCTGTCTAACATATATGTAGGCCCAATTACTTTTTCGGGCCGATTTCTCATATCTATTAGCAAGTAAGGAAATCTCTCGTGTACTAAAAATAAATAAGTTATATCAATGATTCTTGGGGTTCACGAAAGATTTACCACAATTTAGAAATTGGACTCTATTGCCAAAGACTTACGGCTTACTATGAGTTTGTGGAACGTGAAAAAAACTTACGCTTCAAAAAATTTGCCAAATCTTCTCACATTCACAGATTATCAGTTTGTTAATATTAAAAGTACAACATTTACAGTAACTCTTATTGTTTTTACACTAATCTTTATTTACAATTACACAAGCTCTGTAATTTTCAATAAATTCTGTAACACAATATTGGACACAATCACATATGTTTTTCTTGATCATTATAACTTAATCTTATTATCTAATGTTACTAGTAATATTAATTTTGTTTGAATTTGTAACACAATAAAAAAATGTTTTAAGTACAAAATATTTTATTCTTACAAAACATTCCTAATAATACTCAAAGGTACAATAACAGTCTGACCGATCTTTGTTGAGCTCTGCGGGCGGTGAGTTAGTTGTAAGCGGGGGGTCCGTATGAAGTGGTCGGTTGGTATTGACGGTTGCCATGGAAACCGGTTAAAGAACCGGTAAAATCTGGTACATTGTAGTTGTAACCTGAAAATGAGAGTATTAATTATGAATTATAGAGACAAAACCTCTCATCATTCAATGTATTCACGGTGCGTGTGTCGGGTCCATCGTTGTAGTGAGAGGAGCTTCAACAGTGACTGGGACTTGTGACCCAGGTGTAGGTTTAATATATATAGAGAGACGAAACCTCTCATCATTCAATGTATTCACGGTGCGTGTGTCGGGTCCATCGTTGTAGTGAGAGGAGCTTCAACAGTGACTGGGACTTGTGACCCAGGTGTAGGTTTAATATATATAGAGAGACGAAACCTCTCATCATTCAATGTATTCACGGTGCGTGTGTCGGGTCCATCGTTGTAGTGAGAGGAGCTTCAACAGTGACTGGGACTTGTGACCCAGGTGTAGGTTTAATATATATAGAGAGACGAAACCTCTCATCATTCAATGTATTCACGGTGCGTGTGTCGGGTCCATCGTTGTAGTGAGAGGAGCTTCAACAGTGACTGGGACTTGTGACCCAGGTGTAGGTTTAATATATATAGAGAGACGAAACCTCTCATCATTCAATGTATTCACGGTGCGTGTGTCGGGTCCATCGTTGTAGTGAGAGGAGCTTCAACAGTGACTGGGACTTGTGACCCAGGTGTAGGTTTAATATATATAGAGAGACGAAACCTCTCATCATTCAATGTATTCACGGTGCGTGTGTCGGGTCCATCGTTGTAGTGAGAGGAGCTTCAACAGTGACTGGGACTTGTGACCCAGGTGTAGGTTTAATATATATAGAGAGACGAAACCTCTCATCATTCAATGTATTCACGGTGCGTGTGTCGGGTCCATCGTTGTAGTGAGAGGAGCTTCAACAGTACCTGGGACTTGTGACCCAGGTGTAGGTTTAAGGGACTATATAACGCGTTAAACGCTCACCTCCACCGTCCAAGCTCCTCTCTCTACCAAACCAAATATCTTACCCTGATTTGTTTGTTCTGGATATGTTGCTTGGCCCTCGTATTTAACGTCCGCGTGGAAGCCAGTCTTCCAATCCGCGTGGTATGTCACTACAACATATATATACATGATACATAATAACAAGAATATATAAAAATGTTTTGTGTTATGAAGAAAAATCAACTATATTTTTTATTAATATAACAATAGTGTAGTAATAACGATAGATACTTTTCGATCTTTAAATAATAAAAATGGAAACTTTATTTGGTTAAAGCATGAAGTATTATAAAAAAGACTAAATACTTAATCCGAAAAATAAATAGAAATAAAAAACACTATCAAATTTAATGTTCTTTTGGCATGAAATGCAAAATAATACACAATTATATTTCACATAATCCTATTACCAAAAGGACTACGATATGTGGTTTATAAACTCTATTAGTTTTTAAGCCCCATTAGACTTATCTAAAGGGTAATTTCCTCACCAATTTGCGTTCTTCCATCAGGCAATTGTACCCTATACTCTCCTCTCACCACATGACCGTCTGAAGACTCCCTTCTGTCATAATCGTTCCCAGATTTCGCGTCTTTCACTGAGTAACCAAATTCGTAAGACTTGGGCTGGAATGGGCAAACAGTTATCTTATTCAATAAGTTTAGTTCTATCTTTTAATGTATTTTATGAATTAAAATTCTAATTGAGGATCGCTAGCAGGTTTGTAACCTATTGACAATAGGTGGCAGTTCACATAATATAAACGTTTACTAAGTTTTGTCTAAATACACAGATTTGTGAATGATTTGACAGTTGCATAGACTGAAACATTTTTATTGAAAATAAATATGTGGCTATTTTTGTTATGGAATCCAAATTTTATGTATGTTCATTCCTATTAATTTTTATTCAACACGCTTTCCACCCGCAGCTTCGCCCGCGTGGAGTTCGGTTATATCGCGTTTCCAAGAGAACCTTTCACATGTCTGGGATAAAAACTATCCTATGTTCTTTCTCAAGGTCAACTCTATGTCTGTACCAAATTTCATTAAAATCAGTTCAGTGGTTTAGACGTGAAAGCGTAACAGACAGACAGACAGACAGAGTTACTTTCTCATTTATAATATTACTAGAAGACCTGGCGAACTTCGTATCGCCCTATAATCAAGAAATATCTATTACGTTTTTTTATTTATATTTTTGGAGTTTCTCTGTAAGCCATAAATCTCCGTGTTTTGAAGTGCGACAGAATGATTGTCATATTAGTTAGTTGTCAAATGTAATGTCAAAAACAACGTTTGTATGGGAAATAGAAAAGGGCTGTTTTTATGGTTTTCTCAGTAATGAATCAATTTTTTTCAGCTTTTATACCTTCCCTGAACCTCCATAAACATTTCAAGACTAAGATAAGATAAATCCGTTCAGCCGTTCTCGAGTTTTAGCGAGACTAAGGAACAGCAATCCATTTTTATATATATAGAAGATTAGGGATGTAGTCCATGCCACATTGAATACGAATAATATTCACCAAGATTCAATACTTATTATACTAATATAAACACTACGATAACCTTTTAAGATCATTTGGAACAAAAATGAATGGAGTCTTCATGTTATATAAAAAATAAGTAATAATTTTTCACAAATACGACATTTTTATATCAAAAAAATAAAATTTACAAAATGTTTACATAATTTAATTTATTATTGATAAAAATACAAATATTTATAAACATTAAAATTTTTGATAAATGAATAGTTTTTTTATATAAATAAATCTACTCTATTTATTTAAAACAATTTAAATGTATGTATTAAATTTAGTTTCGTCTCATCATTTACAGAGATCACATCTTAACTCAGTAATAGGTAAGAATAATTTAATATACAAAATCGTAAGCGAATTTACATATATATAACTATCTTTCTATTTAGTAATAAATACAGAAGAAATATATTCTTCTTTTAACTATAAGATAATATATAAGCATTACAATCAATACATTTTCTCAATAACTTCGATCAATAATACCTAAAATTTTAATAAAATTCATTATTTCTTATACATTTCAGATAAAATGAAACTATTTATGTTATTACTAACAGCTATAGTAATACAAGGAGAAGAAATAAATGATGAAGAAGTTATATGCATCAGAAATGTACAACATGATATTGAAGTACTCAAAACGGATTTAGATAGGCCATACTCATTAGTTGTAGATTACAGCACTAATGTTTTATACTTCACTTACAGTCTGAACAACATAGACGATGTATTCAAAACTGGTTATATAAATCTAAATACAAAAGAATTCGGTGATTTAGAAGGAGTTGAAAATGGATTCACGCAAACCATTGACCAGAATAAACATGAAATATACATCGGTACGAACAACGGCATATATAAGTACGAGCATGCAAAAAAAACAGCTGAATTTTACGCCCTAACCGGCATTGATATCTGGCATATATATTTTAAGGATATAATTTACTATTCAATATTTCCTAACCAATTCTTCTATACGTATATCAATGGGGAGGTGATGAAATTTAAGGATTTACAAGATACGAAGGTGGATCAGTTTGTAATTGATAATGAGGATTTTATGTTTTTCACGAACGCTACCGGTTTGTATGGCCAAAGAAAAGGTAGTGATGCTAGCAAGCTCTACAATGAATATAATACTGATGGTATAAGAGCTCTAACCACTGATATAAATGGAAATGTATTTTTCTGTAGATTTGACGGTATTTACACTGTCGACAAAGCTGTAAGTTCAGTTAACAAAGTATTAGATCTAAATGACGTATACGGCTTGGCATTCGATAATGTTAATAATATAATTTACTCGGATGAAAGTAAAATTGTACGTCTTATACCTAAAAAGGATAAAGCCTGTTAACGCCAAGTAGATAATGAGTTAGCTGTAACTAATTTTAGTTTAGGAAAAATTTAATTTCCTAATACATTATCGTTGTTTATACAATTGATCTATGAACTTTGGTGAGGATTACGCAATTGTTTATTGATAATATATTAAAATATAATGGTTACAACTTAATTTTTATCTGAATTTCTTGATATTTTTTTTAATTTTATCAGATTTTATGAATCATTGTGTAAAAATGTTTCATTTTTTTGAATCATAAGCTTCATAGAACATCCTCTATGCTTGTTTATAGCAATTTTCTCAACACCAATTTAAAGTGACTAACGCTAGCGTCAATACCAATCGAACTACAGCTTTGTTGTATTGACATACGACCTATTTTCCTATGTACATCATATTATACGGAGGCAAAATTTAATTGGTTTTAACCTCAATGAGATAAAAGATCATAATATTAACATCATAATTCAGTTTTAAACAGAAATCGCGGTATTGTGCACGTCAGTCATGTATTATATAGCAATGTTACTTATTATTATAAGTGTTGAAGCTAAACTTAGAATATACGTAACAGATACGCCCATACAGAGAATAGGAAGCAGATTGTACAAAGTAGATCTACTGTCAGACAATTTTAAAGACCCGAAAGAGTTAGCATACGATTCGTCGAGCAGAAATCTATACTTCATGTACATGGATGACGAACTACAGAATTCTGGACGTGCTAAAATTAATATAATAACAAAACAGGCAATGAAAATCAAAGGAATTGAACGGAATAAAGCTACGGCGGTTGACCAAGAAACCGGTGATGTATATTTCGGTTCTGACGATGGTTTATACAAATACGATCCAGTAGAAAACAAAGCAAGAAATATTGGTTTATATAACATGAATATCTTCAAACTAGTGATACGAAGTAATGATATGTATTTGATAGATGCGAATAATCACATGCTTTATAAGATATACGACCAAGGTACTACAGCGGTTAAGGTAGGACATTTGAAGACTATAGTGGAATTCGACGTGGACTATCAAAGGAATATACATTTGGTGACAATGTGCGGTGTGTATTGCGTGTTCGGTGGCATTGAGGTCATTAAGAATAAAGATCTATCTATAGTATATCACTTTATAAGCGATGAGCAGAAAACCTTCGGTGTGACTGAGGACGGATTGTATGAAATAGACTGTCTAAATGGGACAGCCAATCGTGTGGCAAATTTGAACTTTTTTCCTAGAAGCATCACTTTCGGTGATTATGGAGATATTTTTTATACGATAGACGATAAAATAATTAGATTGAAACCACTTAATTCGTATACAGTGTATAATATTCATAGGAATGAACGTAATTAAAGTTTTTTTTGATTAACTTATTTCACTTACCTCAATATCGTGGTCATTTTGTCCGTGGTCATAGTTACCATTGCCGGTGAACGAGTTAGGCGGTAAATAACTGTTTGGTAAACCGAATCCTGGAAAATATTAATTATAATTGAATACCACCATTTAATTGATAGTAAACTACTTTGTCAATGAACAAAAATTTAATGAAATATGAACCTTATAACTATTAGCAATACGATCGAAGATAAACTCGCAATTATGATACATTTACATCCCTTTTTGAATTTTCTAAATTGACCTTCTAATTTCACATATACAAATATATATTGTGACAAACTGCACAAAGCTATGTTTTACGTATAATATATTAAAAATACATTATATTTACACACACTACTATGACTTACACACACATACATACATAATACGTCAATACGTGAAAATTCTTCAATGTATGTGTTGTCGAACTTGAAATAAATAAAAGACTAATTAGTAGAACATATAATATCATATTACCTGTTTTAGGTGGTAAATATGTATTGGTGGGTTGTGGGATCATATTATTACTGTAGTTTGGTTGATAGTGGTAGCCTACTGGTGGCTCGGTAGTGACCATCGAAAGAAGACTGAGAGTTAATACGAAAATCTGTCAAGAAAAGATTAAAGATATCTTAATATAATGAAAATCTGAAAGCAACTGAACCGATTTCGATAAGATTTATTTTATCATGTATACAGGATCGACAAAAGTACATAAAAATAATTATAATTAATTAATTCAAAACACTAATGTCTTAAATTGATTTTTTTATCAAAATTTAACATAAAAAACAAACAAAATGATGATTAATTTTTGTCAATATTTATATGTAAACTAGCTTTCCGCCCGCGACTTCGCCCGCATCGAGTTCGGTTATTTCGCGTTTCCAAGAGAACTTTACAGTCTGGGATAAAAACTATCCTATGTATTTTCTCAAGGTCAACTCTATCTCTGTACCAAATTTCATTAAAATCAGTTCAGTGGTTTAGCCGTGAAAGCGTAACAGACAGACAGGGTTACTTTCGCATTTATAATATCAGTATTGATGATGGATAAATTCCTTTTCTTTGTTTTGGATGAGTATCTAAAAGACGCACAAACAGACAGTTTAATAGTTAAGTGTTATAATTATCTCCATCTAAGTATTGAATCACCCAATGGACCCAAGTGACCCTATGGAATATATGACGTGAGAAAAACACTTCCGCCTCACTTACTACATCAGTAGCCTTAATATGAGTTAAACGAAGTACGCAGAGTTAATAGTTTTTCAGTAAAAACGAGAAATCTAACGTATGTCGATACAAACTAAGAGTAAGCATTGACACTATAATATTTATATACAGAAATATTTATAGTACATTTAATATGTAAAATAATTTAAATTAATTATGAAGTTATCTTAGTACGCAAATTTAATACATTTATATATCATGTATTGAACTAAAAATATATTCGCCCGAACAGGGACTTGAACCCTGGACCCTTGGATTAAAAGTCCAATGCTCTACCGACTGAGCTATCCGGGCCATACAAACAAATATATAATGTTGTATATATACATAATTCAAGTATATAATAATATTGTAGCTCTGAATATTTTGTTTATGTGCAAAAATCTCATCAACTACTAGACCGATTTGAATAATATTTGTTGTATTTGATAGTTCATTTATAAAGGAAGGTTATACATTAAATAATACGATGCCATGACTTTTAGTTGTTCTATAAACTGTATGCTTTTTGCATATGATTTTTGCTTAAGTCAAGAATCAATGTTAAACTAAATAAGACTCTATTTTTAAGTCACATCCCTACTAATATTATAAATGCGAAAGTAACTCTTTCTGTCTGTCTGTTACGCTTTCACGCCTAAACCACTGAACTGATTTTAATGAAATTTGATTCAGAGATAGAGTTGACCTTGAGAAAAAACATAGGATAGTTTTTATCCCAGACTTTTGAAAGGTTCTCTTGGAAACGCGATATAACCGAACTCCACGCGGGCGAAGCTGCGGTCGGAAAGCTAGTAGTGTATAATATTATTTGAAAGAATTTGATAGTATAGCTTGTTTTGTTTATACTATCGGTTTAAATTAATAATTAACATTTATTTATTTATTCAGATGTTTTATTAGCTTGTACATTTATTCGGAGTGGTTAGTTTATATTAGTATGTACAGCCCGGATAGCTCAGTCGGTAGAGCATTGGACTTTTAATCCAAGGGTCCAGGGTTCAAGTCCCTGTTCGGGCGGATATTTTGTTTAGATGAACCACAACAATAAAAATATAACAAAGGAGTAAGTAAATTCAATCAATATTAATTTACTCTTTTATTAAGTGCATTAATTTTTAAAATGAGCAGGATAAAACTGTACAATCTTAATATTAGTACAAAGAAATAAATATATAGGATTTAAAAGCACTATCTTGAATGAAACTATTTTTTTCGTATTACTACGTACTCCTACTAAGAAAAAATTCACACTAAGATTTCTCATATGCCCGTGATCACGGTTGATGTAAAGTAACCGAAACATCGCTATTATGTATTTTTAACAATAATAATATACGCGTAGTAATCAAAAAATATTAATTCCATTTAAATGAATACTCGCTAAAGTCTTATATCTCATTAAAGCACTATATCAGTAACAGTCTATAAGATATGAAATAATTATTCAAAGAAAACACAGGCGACAGACTGTTCCAATCATTTCTTGTACTCATGAATAAGGAGTAAGAATATCTCTTGGTAAGGATGTAAGGAAGATTTACAACGAAGGGATTTGAAGTATCTACATTTGTGTCTGAACGTCAAATATTATGACGGGAGATTTGACCTTGAAAATTCTGGATAAACTCTCCAATATGTGTGCTATAAATACTAAAAGACTATTGAATTAACTTAGCACTAACTCATACTTAGTTGATATATCTAATGAAGATTGTCTGGTAGTAATTAAAACTAAATCAAATCTGAAATATTATTATTATTATTTGAAATATTACATAGATTTTAAATTTATTGTAAAATACAGATTTAGGTGAAAACTTTTAATTTCAAATACATTGTTAGTTAATGTTTCTGTATCGACTTTCACGAAGACGTTTTGTGAAGATTTGTTTACGTAAAAAATATATTATTTTAATATATAAGACGTATTTTTGGAGATTCCAAAACCCAATATCCTATTGTACACCCATCAAAGAGGCTGTATGCTTAATATTTTTGGTATCTTTACAAACTTATCCCATTGTAAAGAAACTATGAGACGTTTTTAACTTAAAGTTTTAGTAACAAATATTCATATAAATCAATTATTATTTCAAATGCGTCAGAAATTAATAAAATAAAACTCTACTTACATTGTATTAGAGTTTAATATTGCATAGATTTCGAGAGACAATAAATTTCGTTTGTCAAAAATGTTGAGTATTTCAAATGATTTTGCGTCGTCTTTTAAAAATCCACGTAATAATTCTATACGCTTCCTATGTAAAGACTTGTTCAGTCTTAAATTATTTTAACGCAAAAGTATATCCGCCCGAACAGGGACTTGAACCCTGGACCCTTGGATTAAAAGTCCAATGCTCTACCGACTGAGCTATCCGGGCTGTACCAGTGTACATACTAATATAAACTAACCACTCGGAATAAATGTACAAGCTAATAAACCATCTGAATAAATAAAGTATTATTAATTGAATAATAAGCAACACTGCTATATTATTTTAATTGAATATTTCGTCTATAATTGAGTTATTATTTGAGAACTCACTATTTTCATCAATACGTCAAATGTTATAGATATTGAAAATATTTAAAAAAAAGAGTAATTTCTTAAGTCTTCGTATATTTTAATGTATTACTGTTGACTATGAGGTATCCAGAAAGACTTTTGCTTTAAATCTTTTTGCATTACAAATTGATATTGCTAGTAATTCAATAATAACCAATTAAATGTCTCACCAAAACACAAGCGCACGTGATTTTAAAGAGTTAATATGAACAATCACATCGAATTTATAACGACAATTTATTATTTATTTGTATCTTATAAGAAAAACTTTAAATAGTAACTAATTGTTCAAATTAGAAAGATCTAGAACTTAATAAAATCGCTTCAATTGTGAAAGCAAATGTAAATTATAATATATGCGACATATTCCCATGAACTAAAGTTTTTAATCCGTGCTATATCACACGAGCTGTCAATTATTATATTATTTTTGTTCTGTGCTTATAAATTGTATCATGTTTTATATTACAGTAATAAATTAATAGTTACAAAGATATAATACTTTAATCAATCATATTTTTTATTTGGGAAAATTTTTTGTGAAGCGATTAGTAGCGAGAACTAAATAAAATAACAAAACAATTGTTTTTCCCTATATTATGGACCTTTAATCACTTTTTCTTTACAAGAAATTAATATTGATAACATATTTTCACATCTAATTGAATGTTTAAATATACTAACAAAGTTCTTAATTGTAAATTCAGTAATGGCCGTAAAATTTTATTTCATTTAAAAGTTAATTTCGGATAATGTCTCCATTCTACTCGACACTGGCATAATATACGTACGTATTTGCACGGATGAAAGATATACATATTTTTAATAACCAACCATAATATTTTTATCTATGGTAATCACATTTGTTTATCCTAATCATCGACATAACTAATGGACATGCCTTAAAGATGAGAATTGTTTCACTCCGAAAGAAAGAGAGGAAACGAAGTTTCGGTCTATCTTCATCTCTCTCAAAATAGTACCGTACTTAAGACAGTATGAGCCCCTTCTGGATAATTTATTATTTCCTAATATCATATACAGCTTTACGTTTAACCTCACTGTCTCTGATTTTTAGCATTTTTAGAATTATACGGTTAAATTAATTATTTTAATCAATAAATGTAAATCCGTTTAATATACATCTATGAAATTTATGTGCCGCGCTTGTCATGAAAACTGAGCGCCAATCGTCTATGAGGAAAGAGATAGTGCTAGACCGAAAGCATAGGCCATCTCTCTCACTCTTTTCAAACAAAAAAATGACAGCAGATTATACAGGTACGGCATATCCATTATATGTCGATGCTAATTCCGTTCACATTATAACTATATAATCTGTCGTCATCTGTCATTCGAAACAACCAAAAAGTTTGTATATATTTACTTAAATGTAACGAGATTTCACTTTTATAATCATGCGTATCAAATTACGGCTGTATGAAGATACCGTGACACAGAATATATAATTATATTGGGTTTTATTTTCTTTATTTTGAAATAATTGAGCTATACGTAAAATATGAGAATTAAGTGAATTTATTATACTAGTTTTTGTCTACACTTTGTACATGTTAACTTCGCAAATAAGAATAGGGACAAATTTATTATTAAAAAAAAGATTTGAGAAATAAACCGATAGTGACATGTTATCTCCACGAAAATTAATTTCATACATAATACAACTTTAACGCCTTGATCTAAACTACATTACTTTGAAACACCATCAAAATCCGTTCAGGAGTTTACGCGTAGAAGAAAAACAAACATCCATACTTGCTGATAAACTTTTGCATTATTATTAGTAGGAAATATGGAAAATACAATGTGATAGTACCAATTAATATATACACACTTATTGATTAAAGTAAGTTCATTAAAAACATATATTTTCTATATAATTTTGAAAAAAGTAAGAAAGCGTACTAAAAGCTTATTCTTTCGAAGATATGAAATACCTTATTACAATTTTATGATATTGATAACAATTTCTTTTAAGCATATGTATTGTATTTTAATTTCATGAATTAAAATTCACTTACCTTAGGGACAACCATTTCGGAATATTTATCTGTAATAAAAGAAAATTTTATCAGACATTTAACTTGAGAAAAATATTTTGAATCTTTATGAGTATATACTTAAGGTTCTTTATTTTTTATTTAAAAACTCAATTTACGACTAAGTTGAAAGTAGATCAACTAAGTTCATGTAACTTATTAGTATTATTGACACTAATTGACATCCAAGTTAGAATAGTGATGGGATGAAAATTAACACAAAATATTATACCGAAAGAAATAATCTTCCGGTTAATAAAAACCGGTAGACATTCAACCAAAATTTAATATAAAGATTATTTGAAACAAAATGATTGTAATCTTGCTTAATTTAATTATTAGTCTAATAACTTTTTCTACTTTACGTAAGATCATGATTCTTATCTCACTTTCCCTGTGGGAAAATCCGCCATCATTATATTTCCTCTACAAGTCCGAAGAAGAAATCGAAGATATAATTTACGGACGACTTAAACATAAAACAATATTTTATTATTTCCGCCAAACTCAATATCTATACAGTAAATATTAATATAATTTTAAATTGCTTTAAATAATAGCTATATAAATATAAATATAATTAAATAGTATTAAAAATTATATATACAGATTATACTAAATAGATACAGATAAAAAATAATATTTGACATAAAAACAAACCTTTTTTAATCTGTAATTTTATTCCGCGCACACCGCTCCGTCACTATACACAACTCCAACTGTGCTATAATTTGGCGAAATGATGTTTTTATAGCATGTGAAATATCATCTGCCCATTGTTCAAGATGTATGGATCCTAAGAATTCTGTGGCTACGATAAAATCTGGACCCTATGTGATTAGATAAAGTGGTGTGAATGCATGAGGAAAATTAAGTTTTGGTTATAAAACAAAATTAAAGTAGGTACATATTTAACTTAAAACATAACAAAACGTAAATAATTTTAATATCAAATGACTTTCCTATTCTTTTATACGACTTATATACAACCTTTTTGGAATGTTACTGTCATTTAATGTATTAAAACCTTCTTTCATATTTATTATATATTTTTACTCTGTATATATTTATCATTTCAATAATATAATGCGGCAATATCAAAAGAGAAATAAAAATAAACCACGGTTTAGATAACATCTATATAATTCAAGTGACTCACCAGTAACCACCCACGTAACAGTTATACATTTAACAAGCGACCCGTGGTAACTTTAAAAAAGATTTATATAATAATTATTGAAAAAAAAACAACAATTCGAAACGATTTTTTACTTTGTCATTCTTGAATTCATTGCTTTCATCCGTTCCAAATGTGCACAGATTATTCAACCAATGTCACGTATACACAAAGGAGTTTGGACATAATTCCGCTTTACTATTTAAATAAATAAAAAAATATATATTATATTGTACATATAAAGTTGAAATAAATCTATTTAATACAAATTTCAAGAATTTATTAAATATGTCAAATTTTATTTTATTTTATAAACGCCGGCTACTACATTTCGCTTATACCTACTTAATGTATATTTTTTTACATCGTTAAAACCATTTGTTGCATCTGATAGCAAACTTAATGGATTTGTTTAAAAAAAACTAACCCTAAAATGGACAACGACCTTCAACATCGCGTTTATTTTGAAGTAATAGCGACAAATACTGAACATTTATGCTTGCTGCGTTCGCTTTACGAGGAAAAATGATAATAGGGACTTAAAAAACAGTAAGAAAGTTTACCCAAAGAGGGTTTATATCAGGCAGGTGGCCGATCGTAAAAACAATTAGCCAAATCTATTCACGAACATGTAAGGCAGATCCTGGCTAAAGCGGGGAAATTACCAGGTAGAAGGAAAAATAGTAAGATAATTATTATTATGTAGATATTTAAGGATAGTTTACTTATGTCTATTAGACGGCAATTCACACATAAAAAGACTTATAAACTTAACAGTTCAGTGTACTTACCACAAGTCTTGATCGTCACACTATATATTTTAAAGGTGGCACTTCACTTTTCGTTGCGTATTCGCCGAATTTATCCAAACATTTGTACGTAATCCAAATAGCGCAAACATGACATCCAAACTTGGCGTTCAACACGTCTTTACGACTTTCCGCTTATTTGTGTATGTGTCTTATTTGTGCAAATATGTCAAATGAAGACGAATACATCCTCCACACATGGTCTTATTTGGCCGAACACAACAAATAAACGCTAAGTGAATTACCACATACATATATCTTCTCACATAATAGTATTGACGAGAGTTATTGAAGTAGAAACGAGAAAAGTTTTGTGTGTAGTGCGCAAACTTGTGTTAAGCATTAAAAATAATGTAAGACGTTCTCGAAAATATTATGTATATATCTTTTAAATTTCATTATAATTTTATTTTTAAAATTATAAAGTTTTTATTTTGTAAAATACAAAGTTAAAGTAGAAGTAAGTATTAAAAAAATAATTAAGTAGGGACAAATAATAGTACCTACAGAAGTTATTTATATCACATTTACTTCTCCGAAACTACATACTCGTATTTCTAAAAGTAAATAAGTGCATATATAATGTAATAATTGTTAATTTGAATAAACCCGCGTGTAAAGGTGAGATAAAAAGATAACAGGAAATGTATATATACATATAGACATGTATGTACAATATACAAGTATTGGTTATACATAAAAAGAGTTGTACAATCTCATCAAAAATACTTAATAAAGCTTGAATCTATTTCTGTCAACATCTTAATTTCCTATTAACATAAAATATCTTCATACTTTATACCCTAATCATTCTTTTAACATAAACTAGGTATTCCAATAACATTTAGCCTTACAAGTAAATGCCGGTATATAGAAAAATACAATAATATAACAAAAGTAACAAAAAAAAGATAAAAGGTAACAATTAGTAGTAATAATTGAGACCTTGATACTTTCATTCGACTCATATCATTTGCATACGACGCTTGCAACTTTACATAACCTCGTGGGAAAACGTACGGACAGCATTGTGTATGAATCCAATTAGAAAATAACGTTTTAAGACCTTTCTATATATACTAGAAGACCCGGCGAACTATCGCCCTATAATCAAGAAATATGTGTTACGTTTTTTTATTTTATTTTGGAGTTTACCTGTAAGCCATAAATCTCCGTGTTTTGAAGTCGTTTGAGAGAAGTTCAGTGACATACACACTCACAGAAGAATTATATACATAAAGATGTATAGTTGACTATCTAGCTGACACGGCAAACGTTGTATTGCCATATAAAAAATAGGGGTTGGTGATAAAAAAGTAACAATTTAGGGTTGTATGTTTAAATGGCACACTATATAAAAAAATGTCTAAAAATTAAAGAAAAATAGCTAGGGTGGACAACCCTTATCAGATCTACTCAATATGCTCACAAAATCTCATGAGAATCGGTTCAGCCGTTTCGGAGGAGTACGAGAACGAATATTGTGACACGAGAATTTTATATATAAGATAAGAAAACATACTATTAAAGGACAGTGAGTTTCCTTTCTATAAATCAAAAATAAAATGCCATTGTAGAATATTAACCAATAAATAAAGTCATAAATTAATTTTGTGACGATTATGCAAAAAACTTAGAACTCAGACTTAATTCTTTTAAAGTATATAATGTAGAAAACATTGATATTATTGTGTGGTCCTTCATATGAAGATTTTCTTCCGTCTTGAAGAAAAAAGATTGAAGCTGAACTCTTGCTTCTAGATTTTTAAATACAGTAATATAATATAATAAGCCTTTATTGCTGAAAACTAAACATTAAGTAAGTAATATTTATATAACTTATAGACTAGCATATCTTATATGCTGATTAGGGATCAACATGTTCCGTGACACATAGGCATCTTCAAGCTTTTTCCGCTTTTCTGTCTAGCTTTTTTTGCCCAGGTAGCCTCTCCCACTTTTCTTATATCATCAATAGGTGGTAGAGCCTAGCTGTGGACAGTTACTACAGCTCGAACATGTGCTGGCTCGACCGTAAGTACCACCCTCTCACAGAAGATCGGCATGAAGTAACCTTTAATGGCTGCGTTTCGTCCGATGAGTGAGAGAGCCGGTTGCCCTTTCCCGATTTCCCACCCTTTCCTACCATTTCCTCATTCCCATCCCTATCCCTAAAAAACAAGGTTGGCATGTCAATGGGCGACGGTCACCACCTTGCATCAAGTGGGCCGTCTGCTCGTTTGCCACCTTTCACATAAAAGAAACATCATTTTACCTGTCTGCCTCTTTACCCTTTCCATCCCATAGATGTCATTCCGTTATGATTTTGGTCCATTTTATACTACTATCTTGTCATACGTCCTACCCATCTTCATTTTAAATGTTTTTTCTTTATAATATGTTCCACCTTGGTTATGGTTCGTATATCTTAATAGAAATTATGCTTTCTTTTCTTATCTTATCTTTTCTTTATCTTTTATATAATTACAGTAACAAGTAACACTAAATCAAGGGGACTTCAATACAAATTCCAATAATTCCAGGAAACATTAACTGAGCGTAGAACACTTCTAATATCTATTGTTAGCTGTTTCTTGTGTTAACCTTCCATTTTTTGTCAAATACGGCATGTTTTTAAGTAGCACAATAAATGTACCATTTGAACTGAATTTATTTTATGGTAGTTATTTTACAGCCCGGATAGCTCAGTCGGTAGAGCATTGGACTTTTAATCCAAGGGTCCAGGGTTCAAGTCCCTGTTCGGGCGGTTTTTTTTTATGTGACAAAAAGCAAAAAAATACTGTGGTTTATGAATCCCACTTTTTGATCATTATCATTATTTTCGTAATACCTAACTATATGTTTATTTATAAACCGTTTTTATATTGAAAAACAAATCATATGCTAATTATTCAATTAATAATACTTTATTTATTCAGATGGTTTATTAGCTTGTACATTTATTCCGAGTGGTTAGTTTATATTATTATGTATAGCCCGGATAGCTCAGTCGGTAGAGCATTGGACTTTTAATCCAAGGGTCCAGGGTTCAAGTCCCTGTTCGGGCGAGAGTACTTTTTAGTGGAATTTTGTAATTTCATAAATAATTCGCAGTCTCATTCTCAATCATTGTCACGTCAATGCTCTTATATTTATGATTAATATACTTACTCACTTAAACTTAACGTTTGGACAGTTATTACGTTCAGAAACTAACATGTCGGTCAGCCTTGTTATATATTATTATCTTTTAACTCAACACCATCAATATAACAAAACAGCAAAGTTTTGTTCCTTTTATAAATCTTGCGAATTTATTGCTCTATAGATTGATCGTAATTGAATTTACAACATATACCGATTTGGTTATGTTTAAAACAATATGTACTTACATACCTGGAAGAACAACAAATTTTTTGGACGAATAGTCAAACCAGTGATATTTACTGGAAGAAGTAGGTATGGCTACAGAATTTTGAAGAACCAAGCACTGTTATGATTTCGGAAATATAACAAAGGAATTTCGCGAGATCTTAAACAATTCTTCTTATATATAAACCTCCAATAATAACAAGGCCTTCTACAAGTATAGCTCGATATTCTGTAACAATTTGTAACTTCCCTAACCCAGCTATAAAATCTAAACAGTAGTCTTTAATTTTCAGCTAAGCCTACTTAATATTCCTCCTCAAAATAAAATCAAAAATGAGTAATAGGAACAATACCGAATATCCGTCTCAAAAGTGGGTACAATAAATATTATAGTTTTTTATTAAAATAAATGAATTAAGATATGTATATATGTTGTTTTTTAGTTTGTCTTTGTTTTGATTTCTAGAAAAATGATTTAGTAACTATAGATAGGTAGGTATCTGTCTCTTAGCATTTTGTGAGTCATAAAAGGCGTCCTACAAAGTAGTAGGTAGCCAAGTACCTCTTTGAAGCACAATGAAACTTATAAATGTCTTTGTACTTATACTTAATAGATTTAAATATAATATTTATAAACTAGAGCTTTATTTTAATTAAAACTTGGTCTGCCATGTAAGTATTTTTTTTTGGGCGCAAAGACGTTATACTGAAATGTTGTACATTTTTTTATCTTAACATAATAATTGAGAAATAGGAATGAAAGTAGAGAAACAATAGTAGACGAGACATCCAATAAAACACTTTAATTCTTTCTCTGTATTAACTATAAATACTTAAAAAAAGACAATTAACAAAATCATTTTTATAATACTTACATCGCGGCTGTAATGCGACATGCGATAAATGGATGAAACAGTTTGAAACATTGTTATAACTGAATGTATTGTTATTACCTATTTATAATATAGTTTTTCATGTGTAATAAAATCAATATTACATAATATTTACAATTTTAAATCACAAGTTCAATACATCGAGTAAGTAATAAGTTGTAATACTGTGTGTTTTAAATATTTTATTTATAACTTTCAAATACAAACATGTACATCTATCATTAAACCAAAGAATTTGTGATATAAAAGCATAAACGGAAGGGAAATATTCATTTTTTTGGGCAAATAGTCTAAGAATTAGAAAACTATCATTGAATATCTAGATTAATTATTATACATTAATTACCTACATTTAAACAATAGTACTTACTACTATTTCTTAATTACATAATATATTATACTAAAACAACTAAGTACGAGATAAAAATATTAATAAAACAAATCGGAAACATTAAAACTATCAGCAAACAAACAAAAGACAATCAAATATGAGTAATATTGAGCAAAGAAGGTAACTAGAGCAATATGTCGTAATATAACTGATCCCTACTAATATTATAAATGCGAAAGTAACTGTCTGTCTGTCTGTCTGTTACGCTTTCACGACTAAACCACTGAATTTATTTTAATGAAATTTGGTACAGACATAGAGTTGACCTTGACAAAGAACATAGGATAGTTTTTATCCCAGACTTTCGAAAGGTTCTCTTGGAAACGCGATATAACCGAACTCCACGCGGGCGAAGCTGCGGGCGGAAAGCTAGTCATATATATGGGATACAATTATGTATTTCGTAAGCTGGTCACGACATCTTGCGCTTATTTGGAGCTATCTATATTAAAGATGTTTGATGTTTGAAGGTCAACTTATTAACGTTGACAACTTCTAATTTCATCCATATTGTACTACTAGTTTGTACCCACGACTTCGTCTGCATTTGTTGTAGTATTAGAAATGCATATCTGAATTAGTGAACTCGGTTCCTCCTTAAAAGATTTTGTGATTTTATCAATTTATTATTTTTTTCGTCGAATGAAAAGTATTTCGTCCTTTTTCTTGTTCTAAGCTATCTCTCTACAAATTTCCAGCCATACATCCATTCTTGAGTTATAAATAATGTAACTAACACGACTTTCTTTAGTATATAAAGATTCTTACTATGATTTTTATAACAAACAAGCAAATTATTTTCCTTTTCTTTAAACATTTTATCGACTGATATAAATGAAACCAATATTTTTCGAATATACTAAGCGAATTTATATTTGATAAAAACTACTCCCAACGTTTCGGCTACTATTCAGTAACCGTGATCACAAGCAGACGAGATTTGAACGCGAAAATCTTAGATCTCATTATTTTATAAAACCTTTACTTTAACTCAGTCTGAGATATTAATAATACGTGGTTATAAACTTTTTGAAAACGAATAACAAAATTTTAAGTAACCTCTTTAATCTGTATTAAAAAAAGATTTTAAACAACTACATACATATGATAATATGTATAACACTTATCTTCTATATATATAAAAATGGATTGCTGTTCCTTAGTCTCGCTAAAACTCGAGAACGGCTGAACGGATTTGGCTAATTTTAGTCTTGAAATACTCCTGGAAGTCCAGGAAAGGTTTAAAAGGTGAGAAAAATTGGAATAATTGCCGGGAAAACCTTAAAAACTTTTCTATTTCCCATACAAACGTTTTTTTTTGACATTAGATTTGACAACTAACTAAAATGTCAATCATTCTGTTTGATTGAAACAGGAAAAACCTGATTATTTATGGCCTCTAAGATGGAATAGAGTGCGCCCGGTCAGCTATACATACATATATCACTCTTGACCAAACTAACGCGGACGAAGTCGCGGGCAAAAACTAGTTATATTATATATGTATAACACTGTATTGCTTATAACGACTATCGGATACAACGTCGGCAACTATACGGTCCTTTTAATGTCGTTTTAAACAGTTTTGACTGTAATTCTATTTAACGATCTTTTTAAACACAACGTATTATATGAGTTTATAACAGAAAAAAAAATACAATCTAGTTTACGTAATAGTACCAATATGACCTCAAAATAAGCTCCAATATTTCGTGTGTCCATCAAGTAGAAAACCTCATTTAAATAATAATTATGTTGCCATTGTTATATTATCTACGATTTAAGATACTGCGACCTTGCTTTCTTTATAAATACCGAAGCTATGGACCATATCAAAAAGAAATAAATATATACGCAATGAAATAATAACACATATTGTTTTATCATATTATATTCTAGTTTTTACATTTATCTTACTTATTTCGACTAATATTTCATAAACTTTGCGAAATTAATAATAAAATACTTCAATCCATTTATTTAGTTGTCATATTTTGTAGAATGTTATGTAAAAGAATTGTATTGTCCAACAAAGAATCCTTTATTACAAGCGGTTTGTTTCTGATACTTAAGAAAAAACTACAAAAAAAACGACGTCATCTTTGTTGACACTTTTTTGTAATGTCGAAAAGAATTCTCACATTGATAATAATGTTCTGAAAAGATGGCATTTTAAAACTGTTATAACTATCGTTTGAGACTAGTTTATTACTTTATTTCGGTTAGTGTTGAACTTATAAAATACGGATGTAGATCCATGTAGGTTTTAATGAAAACTAGCAATACTAAGATTTATGTAAATCCCGAATAAAATCTCGCATATTTAACACTATTCAAAACTACTGCTTAATGAACGTAATTTACTATCATAAACATATTAAGTTATACATATTATATTAAATAAACGTTATGATCTATCAAAATTTTAACTTTAAACATAGTCACTTTAAGACAGCCGAACAAAAGTCCTACTAATGTCAAAAGAATTTGTTTTTACCGCGGTTTCTTAATCCGGAACAGATACAAATGTCAATTACATAATATATAAAATAAATTAATAATCTCTTATTATTTTTATTTATTCTTTTATTGTTATACTAATATAATTACTATTAGTTTTCTAGTTTTTCATTAACGAAAAAACTAAACGTGGATAATTTGACGAACTCATAGTAGTGGTATTTCCGACAAAGCGCGTCAAATTGGAAGCTATTTTGACCTTGATCCAGATTAAGAAATATTATAAATTGAATTTTGTTATTGTAAGTTATTTATTAAAATTATCTTTTAGCTCATTACTTTGTCATTTTCGTGGATCTAATATGTTGTTTTTTTATATTGCAACACTTAGTATATCATTATTATTGCAAATTGCAACGAAATATGTATGTTGATAAGAAATTGCTTTAAAAGACGTGAAACCGTTGAATATACATATAATAAACATACATAAATGATGTAGGGGGTTTCCTTATAAGTGCTATTTAAAATAAATAATATTATGCACTGGCATACATAAGGCGGCCAACTTTCCGAAAACTGAATGCGGGACGTAGCCTTTCGTGAATGGCGGGGGGGGGGGGGCGGGGGGAGGGGTGTTAGGGGTTGGGAATGTCATCAAAATCTTCGCAACTGCCCATATTAAATTTAAGTACTCTGTACTGTGGGTGTTGTGTAGAAGTCTAGTAGAAAAATAGGGATGCGGGACATGCGGGACGCATACAACGTTTTGCGGGACTATTTTGACTAATAATTTCAAAGCGGGATTTCGTCTAGAATTGCGGGACGGTCCCGCAGAATGCGGGACGGTTGGCCGCCTTAGGCATACATATTTAATAGAATTTGAATTAGGTACCTGCATATTTACTATTACAATATATTTATATAGGTACATAGTAATTTTAAATTATAATAGTAATTATCATCCTGTATGATTTTTTTTTTCAAAATTATGTTTTATGTTTTTCAGTGTTTTGTTACTCTATTCTTTTTAAATTTAAAACATAAGAATGTAATGCAAGTTGCAAACAAAAAAAGGTAAATAAATAAATCTAAATATTATAACGCCATTTTAAAACACAGATTATAATTATCATGTTCATAATTATTCTGCCATAGAATAAGATGTAGCTACATTTTCATATACTAGATACATTATTGCAAATCAAATGTAATATCGTTTGAAATTAAAACAGTACAATTACTATAATCTAGAACTTACCTAACGTAAGCTATCTACACATATACATCACAGAGATTCACATCTTATGGGAACTTTAATGCCATTTACTAAACCACTCTTCCGTGATATCCACTGTCCTTATTCTGTCATTGTACTTACATTGAAACGGCCATTAAGATTAAACAATATTAGGATTTTATTACATGTTACTACATAAAACATAAAACTACATACAGATGAGATGCCCTGCCCGTGATCACGATTGCTGAAAAGTAGCCGAAACGTCGGGAGTATAATAATATATTTATTTTTTTTAGCCTATCAGAGCCCACTGCTGAGAGGCCCCTTTCTCTCATGGAGAAGGTTTCAGCATTAATCACCACGCTTGCTCAAGACGGGTTGGTGATTTCAAACTTATTATTGTGAAATTATAAGTCCAGTTTCCTCACGATGTTTTCCTTCACCGTCTGTAAGTACAATAATAAATTACGCGTAGTATAAACTGAAAATTATTAGTTTCATTTAAATGAATGAAGATCTTGTTAAAGATATTTGTTTTAAAAATATTTCATATTTTATTGACCCTCGCAGCTAAAATAAACGTATTTTAAGTTTAATAATATGTGCTTTAATCTTTAGTAATACGTATAATATACAAATGTGAGGGCTAGATTGACTGAGAAAGTACTACATCTTTGTAACAAATTATAAAACATAATATACCTAATTAAATAGATAGGTACTACAGTATAATCTCAAAGACAATATTTGGAACAATTTTCTTTTAAAAGTTAATGTGATATATACGAAGTACATACATAAAAAATAATTGTAGTATTGTCAGTAATCTATACTAATATTATAAAGCTGAAGAGTTTGTTTGTTTGTTTGTTTGTTTGTTTGTTGAAAGCGCTAATCTCCGAAACTACTGGTTCGAATTGAATAATTCTTTTTGTGTTGGATAGTCCAGTTATCGAGGAAGGCTGTGGGCTATATAACATCACGCTACGACCAAAAGGAGCAATGATATAGTGGTAAAAAATTGTATCCTGAAAATTCTACGGGAACTCGATCATTTCGAAAACCCAGCAAGAACGGGAACTATGTGGGAAGAACCAAAAATCTGCCGTAAGTCACTATTCCACGCGGACGGAGTCGCGGCAAAAGCTAGTACAATTATATTGTATGTAGTGCTATTCAACAAATAATAATAATAATTACAATTAGTAACAGCTCCATCTAGCGTCCGGTAGCAATACTACCAATTTCCAATAACAGTCGGTGTTTACAAAGGAAAAGCGGCGGCCTTTTATTAAATGTAGTTACAAAATGAAATAGTAATAACTAAATATACCTATATATTTTTTAAAGCTTATAATGTTATTGTTTTTTTAATAAATATATTTTATGAATTATATTATTTAAATAATTTTATATGAAATTATCTTTTTTACTATATATATACTTATATCTAGATTACACGTATTTAAAATAATTATTTAAAATATTTATTATTAATAATAAATATATAGTTTTCTATATAATAAAACAATCAAAATATTAAATAACATCAATTATAAAATTATCAACTGAGAATCGAATCTGCTCTCACTACTAATAATAATATTTGGGTGTTTACGTCTGTCGGCTTCTTTGAAAAAGCCGAAAGTCGCAGTTCCGAAGGACAAACGAATTTAAAAAACAAAGAAAGAAATTCATTATCTTTAGTTGGTGCCAAGAGACGGTCACGAATAATTGAAGATTTGAGAAAGTTAAGAAGATTTTCAAGTAAGTAATTTATTATATTTAATTATGTTTGTTATATTAAAAATACATGGTGAATTAATAATACAATATATTATCAATATATTGATTGAATATAAGATTTTCGCGTGTACTTATTTAAACGGAATTAAGCTTTTTGGGATACTACGCGGGTTTTTATTATTTTATTACTACATAATAGATGTTTCATAGCGTCCGTCCGTGATCTAAGTTGCTGTAAGCTGTAAAGGAATCGAAATGTCGGGATTCTCTAGTTACAAAATAGCAAGAAAAAAAGAACGCGTTGAATCCAAAAAATTTTAAGTTTCATTTAAATGAATATATTATATTATATAGTTACTTGTTAAATATTCTACTATAGATTACATTAATTATATGTAAATAGTCCCGAGACATTGTTTTGCTATATTATTTAAAAGAAGTAAGTAATTTTAAACAGGTATATACTTAATATCAATTACTTATTATATATACACCTAATTTATAGAAATAAATTCTTTACATAAGTATAAAAAAATAGTTGTGGAATTTATATTGTTAAATTATTTTTTATTTATTTATAGAGCAATTAGAAATTTATAAAAGTTATGAAATTATTAGTTTCCGGTGTTATAAATTTCCGCTTTTGTTTTAATGGTGCAATTATTTCAAAATGGCTTCTTACTACTGTAGTAGAAAATGTAAATAAACATTAAAAATGTGATTTTATTTTGTTGTAGAAAGCAATGTTCCCTTCGAAGAGCACAATGGACTACATGAATGAAATAAATAGATTGTTTCCTAAATCGGAATCTTTTGGTAAGTGAATTAATTTATATCAAAATATATAACACAAATGAACTCCCTAAGTACGTAAAACTATACATAATTATAATCAGTTTTCTTCATATTTTATGTCTTTAAACTTGAAACAATATAATGCAACATTATTTCAATATTTTATGCAAAATTTAAATGTTTCATATTTTAATATAGTTTTCAATTTGTTGCAGAATCAAGGAATACGCCACAGAACTACAATTCTCCATTTCATACTGCGACTGCAAATAAATCATCGAGTTCTGCGGATTCTATATCACCAGAATCGTATTTTGATTTTACACTTTATAGACAAAATGATAATTATCTATCTAGAAATAGATGTGAGACGCCGCAACGTACATTTTTCGGATCCTCGACTAACATTAATGAAACTAAAACCTTTGAGTCTCCCAATAATATATACAACACGCCGATGTCGCCTCCAAATAGTATTTACGGCTCCCCTAATTTAAACATTTCACCCAGAAACATATTCGATCGTCAAAATATACATGAGACTAAAATTTACGAACCTACATTGGATTTGTTACTAGATGTGCCTAATTATAATATAAATGCCGAAACAAACCCCATACGTCGCAAACGTCCGATCGTAGGAAGAAAGATTCTTGGGAATTCACAGCAGGTACAGAAAAATGAATCAATATTTGACTTTCAACTGGAGCCACTACAAACACATGAACGAAATCAGAAAATTTATGAACTTTTTCCATCCGAGAGAAGTTATTTACCTTCAAACAACATTATCAAACAAACTGAAATATATAACACCGGTTTCATAAAAAATCCGTATAATCCAAGCCAACAACAACAAAATCCTCAATATAATACAGTAGATGGAAGCAATATGTATAAAATGTGTACGTTCTGTCGTAAAAATGGTGAAACTCCAGTCGTTTATATGACACATAATGTTAAGGAGAAAATAAGCAATCGGCATATAGTAACCTGCCCTATACTGAGATCACACAAATGTTCAACTTGTGGTGCCTCTGGAGATGATGCTCATACTATGTGAGTATAAAAACATATTTATTCTTATTTCATAAAACAAAATATCATCATTCAATGTATTCATATGCGCGTGTCGGGTCCATCGTTGTAGTGAGAGGAGCTTCAACAGTGACTGGGACTTGCGACCCAGGTGTAGGTTTAATATATATAGAGAGACGAAACCTCTCATCATTCAATGTATTCACGGTGTGTGTGTCGTGTCCATGGTTGTAGTGAGAGGAGCCTCAACAGTGACTGACTTGTGACCCAGGTGTAGGTTTAAGGGTCCTCTGTCTATTATTTCCATTACACATATGTATTAGAGAATTTCATATGTAGATAACTAAAATAAGCTTAAATATCCATGTAAATTGGAATTATAGTATTTTTTGTATATAAAAATTGTATATACATGTACATAATTGTTGTATAGAAATAGCTTATATATTGTCTATTGTAAAAATTTAATCATGATATTTTTTTATTATATTAAAAGAAATTTTTATATTTTTTCCAGTACATACTGCCCGGTGCTAAGACGTTCAAATAATGGCAAACCATTACAATCTACAACTATAACATTGAAAAATACAAGAATTAAGAGTAATGGAAGAAGACGCTACTAAAATTCTACTATTTCTACCAATAAGTAGTAGATTTATGAACAAATACATAGTTTAAACAAAGTTTAACTCTTACAATGACTGCTAATTAACATTAACAGTTAAATTTAACCATAATATTAACCGATATCAATAGAAGTAAGTTTTCAATGTTACTTAAATAATTTTTATAATAATTTTACTATTTTTGATATCCCCTTTTTACTTATATCAATATTTTTGACTAAATTTTTATAATTTTCTATGGACATTTTTATTATTGACAATTAAAATTTAAATCATGCTATTGACTATATGATGCTCATCAGAATTTTAAAATTTTGACAATATTTTTAATTATAACAAGATTATGACTGAAAATATGAGGATTGAAACCAAAAAAGTTTTTATATATGACTATAAAACCACTTTTATTTGTTAATTTATAGGCTTAAGTGTTTTTAAAGCATAATTTTAAATGTTTTTCTTAGATTTGTAAGCTAAATTAGGATAGATGTAATGGTTATAAAACTATTTAATTATGTAGTTTTGAAAGAATTCTTTTATATGTAATTGTTTTAATGGCCTTATAATATGGCAAATAATTTGAACACTTGATTTTTTAATGTTTTATAATTCTTAGTTTTATTATTATGTGGTATTAAGTTAACAAAAAAATGTATGTCCAAAAAGCTATGTACAATTTAATATTTAGAATATCTCAAATTGCACTTTAAAAAAGTCTTATGTAGTGTTTTGCAATGTAAATATGTAGTTGAAAAGAATTTAATTAGTAATATGAATTCTTTTATATGAAGTTAGGTTTTATATAAACAGAAAAAATGTTTTTTGTTCAGTTTTTTGATGATTTTAATTACTTGAAGAAGTTTTTAAGTTTCAATTAATGTTTTAAGTCCATATGTTTTAGAAACTGCAAGGATTGTTGACAATTTTAAATATAGTCTATTAAATTTTTGTTGTGTTTTTTATTACTTATTAAACAAATTTAAATTGAAGGTATCAATTATCACACTTTACATATATATATTGGAATTCAGGTCATTTTGTTTCATTAATATAATAAAACTAATTTTAACTTTATAATAGGTCAGAGTTAAGGATGTGTTAATAGTTCAAGTTGATAGTACTTTATAAATATAATGTTTTAAAATAACTGCCATCTCACAGTATAAATAATAACAATTTTAGTAATTTAAATCATATCCTAGAAAACTAGGAAATAGCAGAGTAGGTATAACATCAAATTTACAGTTTAATTATTTTTTATGGGAAATAAAACTAGATGCTATTTTGACAAGTCATTCTTAGTAAAAAGACTTGTCTACAACATTTTTTTTAATTAACAAAAAGGATCTAGATATATTCGATCCAATATATAGGTATATTACTAGAAAATAGTTTCGCATTTTTCTCGCTACGCTTCAAGAAAAACAAAAGCTCTATGCGATTTGAATGTAGGGATCTCAGTGATTCAATACCCTGTTATTTGACATTGGTTAGGTTATCTGTATTAAAATTGAAATTTGTGGCCTCTTAATATTTTTATATAACACGCACTGGATAATTGGGCTATCGAACAAACAAAAACTAGACGCGATAGGACATACATTTACCGAGATCGTCTCCGTAGATGAATGATCTGTATATTCTTGGAGATAAATTCAAAGCGATTTTCTAATAAAATTAAAACTTTCAATTTCAAATGCTTTCGAAACACAACTGATACGAAATATTAAATAATCCAGTTTATTCTATAGAATGTTTGGTTTTAAAAACTGAAACCTCTGTGTAATAAGCTTTCAAGTTAATTAACCTTGATCAGTTTAATTAGAAATCCAGAGTTATTTTAGAAACGAATTGATTTTGTCAATAAATTTTTGGAAATCGTCATAAGATCTTTTCTACAAACATTCGTATTAAAACATATAAGATACTTAGTTAGTTACTTTAATACATTTCATCTTTAATTATATTTTATACCTAAGATAAAATATCGTTTTCCATTCTATTATTTATTCTATTTGAGTTCGAATAACACGTTTCGTATAAAGGAAAGAAGGAAAGAGCCAAATGTATCAACTATTTTTAGTTTCATCTCACGGTCATAACGTTTCAGTATATTTTGCGTCGTGTTATAGGCCTGTAGAGAATTAGTTGAATTCTTGCCTCTGAAAATAAAAATAATTTTGAATTTAATTGTTTTCAAAATGGCGCCATATGATTGGGCTGTTGATACAGAGAACTATCCGGTTATGCGTATAGTTACACCCAGGAATGTTGTTATGCGTGGAATTTTTGGAATGTAAGTAATTTTATAAATTAATAATAATTAACGATGCAAGTATTAATGTACTTTAAAAATAATAATGTAGCTACTAATACTAAAATTCTTATTGAATTACGTATCGTCTGCGATTATAAAAATAATTTAAATTATTCCATATTAAACAAAAATAAGAAAATTTAAAAAGCATTTCAATTTCAAGCTGTCAATAAAATTAATTCAACAATTTTTATTAAAATAAGTTTCTAAGCTTAACAGACTCCGTAAATGCCAATTGTCAAAAAAGATCATTAAATGTCACATTCGGTTTTCAAATGTCTCGAATCTAAAAGGACATTTCCGTAATCAGTTCTCATCAAAATACAAAATAGTAAACAGTTCCGTCATGCACTTCTAATAAGAACAAAAAAACGACTATCCATATAAAAATTCCAGTAAGAAATTAAAGTAACGAAAAATGAGTAAAGTATCAGTAAAATCACCCCCAACCTCGAAAAATTCCTTAGACAAGAGTGATACTAGTGTTAAAGGTTTAAATGAAAACGAAGATCCTTCTACGACACCCGATTTTATTTACGGGGGTCCATTTATTAAAGTTCAGAGGCCGGAGTTTATGGATATAGCGACGCCAATAAACGTACAGCTACAGGGAACCTATAAAAGGTTTGTTTTATTGCGTATTTGTCTAGTATTAATCTTTTAATAGCGTTAATAAAAGATAAAGATTGTTAATAATTATAATTATAATTGGATAATGTAAACAATTTATGGAGATATAAGAGTACAATGGGTTATAACTTATAATTTTATTTTATGCAAAATTTTTATAATAAATTAAGAACACTATACAAATATTGTAAATTTTCCCTTTTTTATATTTTACTGTATTTGTTTATTTAATAAGTTGATATTTATCGTGGAAAATATGTCATTGAAAAACTGGATTTATTATATAATAAGCAAGTGTACAACATGCAAGGTTTTATATATAAATAAGACAAATATATGTAGAAAAAGCATTAATATACTTAAAATTTAAACTTTCTCGCTATGCTATGGTGTTATTTACATTTTAAACTCAGTCTTCACAGCCCGGATAGCTCAGTCGGTAGAGCATTGGACTTTTAATCCAAGGGTCCAGGGTTCAAGTCCCTGTTCGGGCGGCTACTTTTTTCTTTTTTTTTTAATTTTCTAAATTTATTAAATATTCTTTATTATAATATATTTTTCACGTAAATAATACTTAAATATCCTTATGTGATTTATTTTTTGTTTTTGATAACTCGTAATTGTAAATGCAAATAAAAATTTTACTCCATTTAAATTACTATTTTTAACAGTTTTTTTTTCATAATTCCAGGAGTTTTGCGTATCATTCCTTAAAAGAGAGGTTTCCGGTCATCCTTACGAAAATTATAGATTACCTTTCGCGAGAGGGCTCTAAAGTTAAATCTGCTAATAATGCCGTAAGTATATATTTCAATGGATATAAAATCATATCTTTGTAATATATTATGTATATTATCGAAGTGAAACTTCTAATGCTTTAACAAGGTTGCGTTAAACATTCAACGCAACTGGGGAGGGGATGGAAAGAGATTTAACGAGAGTAAGGGTCAATTGTGTATTGTAAGCAATGCTTATAAAGTTTGTCTTAAACATACAATATCAGTTCCATAAAAATGGTTAACCCATTTTCTACTATCATTTAAACTATAATTTTCACTTATTCCACAAGATAGACTATTATTTTATTTTTTTGTTTCAGTCCGAAGACGATATTCGCAGTCTGATACAATATATAGTTAAATTAAAAAATGATGTAGCGACAAATAAGAAGTACGACTTGCTCACTGTCGATACGCCGGAAGCGAGGAAATGGAATGAATGGATATTAAATGTTGATAGTCCATATTATTTTACCAATACATGGGTTTTTTCTGAATGTTATGTTTATAGGCGACTAAGGGAAGGCTGTGAATTAACGTTAGTATATATATTTATATTATATTTTATATAACTATTATATATATCAATTTTCATATAAGTCTGTAAGAAATAAATAGATAAAGTATATTTGGAATTTTCAAGCCATCATCAACATATAATCTAATTAGTGATTACAAAGCATTGTGCAATGTACACATTTACATAAGTTCATATATAAAATTACATATTAACGATTACTTAGATAAACAAGATTTTAGTATATTAAAAATTGTTTTTTATTCGAATAAATTTAGTATTAAAGATGAACTAGATGTCGCTGCGTTCTTTAATTTGAATTTATTTTATTCGCTAGATAGCGCTGTTACTAAATTCGTAATATAAATCGTTATATATCAATTTCATTTAATTACGTATTTAATATTATGTTTTTAATATATTAAATATGTTTTTTATAGCAAGGGTTTAGCAAACTTCGATCCGTTTGAAGATCAGAAAGTTCAATCTTTCAATGGGGCGTTGGAACCAATGTGTGTTGTAGCGGAGAAGGTTTTAACTATGTTGGATCCTTCGGACAAAGATAAACGGAAAGCTGACTTTATAATGTTACTTAAGGTACTTATACATATATACACTAGAAGACCCGGCGAACTTCGTATCTCCTTATAATCAAGAAATATCTGTTACGTTTTTTATTTACATATTTGGAGTTTACCTATTAAAGCCATAAATATCCGTGTTTTGAAGTGCGACAGAATGATTGACATATTAGTTATTTGTCAAATCTAATATAAAAAAAAACGTTTGAATCAACAACTACTAATAAATTAGAAATTAATCAAAAAAACATTGTCCAGCGGACAAAATTGTGAATCTAAACCATTCCCAGATCCCCTTGAACACACACAAAAAATTTCATTAAAATCGGTCCAGTCGTTTGAGAGAAGTTCAGTGACATACACACTCACACAAGAATTATATATATAAAGATATATATATATATGTTAATGCTGACAGATGTTTTTCGAGAAATCAATTCCAATATAGTTTCTGTACATGTATTTGGCATACAGTAGAAGCTCTTTATTCGCGTTGTATGTGTTACATAAATATGCCACGAATAGAAGCCGTGAATACGGAATGGTAATTTATATGGGATTATAGGGGATACGTTCCTAAGTGACAAAAAAAAACAACAAATATATAAAAAAATATATTTAATTGAAGTTTTTGAACATTTTAATTATCTTAAGGCTTAGGCAATGGTTTGAAGAATTTTATAATTTTTTCTTGCTTGGCAGTTTCTAAAAGGTCTTTCAATTCAGACTGATATACAGAAACCGAATTAGCAATTTGCTTCTTAAAAATGTGACAGATCCATAGTAAAGTTGTAATAAGATCTATTTTACTTTTTTATTAGTCCATATAACAAGTATATTGTGTTAGATACTTATTGGAATAATTTTAGTATTATGTATGTACTTATTAGATCCGCGAAAAAAGAAATGTTTTAGTCGCGAATATAGGATTTGGGTAGAATTTTTTGAATCAGCGAATAGTGAAAACGTGAATAAGCTTCTATTGTACTATATATTCTTTAAGAATTTTTTGTATATGTTCTCGATATATATATACATATTGGAATATGTTATTCTATAAGTCGATTTAAATCTAGTTTGTGTACATGATTTTTACATACTATATCTTCTATAAGAATCTACTCATCTATTCTTGGATAACAAATATCTATCAATTTGGATAATATTACTTACATTACCTTTATATGTTGTAATAATTTAATATATTATGTTTCAGTTGTGTCTATGGTCTAATAAGTGTGATCTATCATTGTCTATGGGTGAGCAAGTGACGTTAGGTAACAAGGATGTTGATAAAAGTCCTTCTCAAACACTCATTGATCCTATACAGATGATTGTAGATTTAAAGGATAAGGTCAGTTATATTAATTAATATTAAATATTTAATTATTCAATACTATCAGCGCCCCGCGGTGTTACTTTGATTTCCGGGATGCAAAGTAGCCTACGTGTTATTCCTGGACGTCAGCTTCCTGTATACAAAATTTTATCAAAATCGGTTCAGCTGTTTTAGCGTGAAGAAGTAACAAACATACACACACACAAACTTTAGCAATCATAATATTAGTAGGATTAAATATTTATAAATAAACTTATCTATTACTCACAACTAACTGATATTTATGTGAAAATATTAATATATATATGTTATTTCTAATATTGATATGTTATTTAATTAATTTATTTGTGATATTTTCAGGTGTTAGTGGACGATTCAAATAAAATCAGTGACCAAGTTGTGTCAAAGGCTGAAAATATAGCTAAAGCTATTGAGGCGGTAAGATATATATAATTATAAGAAATTAATATATTATATAACTGATTGACGGGATTGTATCAAGATT
The DNA here is from genome assembly GCA_916720795.1 of Danaus chrysippus. Lineage (NCBI taxonomy): Eukaryota > Metazoa > Arthropoda > Insecta > Lepidoptera > Nymphalidae > Danaus > Danaus chrysippus. The sequence goes on from CAKASE010000068.1 coordinate 935,477, forward strand.
ATAATCGTTTAATAATAATTATTACTATATTTTGTGAAAATTAAGTGAAAATACAACATAAAAACTTGATTTGTTTAAAGTTACCTCATACAGAAAATAAATGGCGTTGTTCGTTTAGATATTTACATGTTTTGAAGTCTACAAAGATAAAGTCGGGTAGGAAATCTAGTATATTGAATATGATATATTTAAATTACTAAAAAATATTAAATCAAATTTCTTTTTTCTAGTAATCTTTACTTATGAAAATATCAATAAATCATATTGTTCAAGCTTTATATTTACCATTATTATTAATTAAAATATATGTTATATAGCTACTGAATTAAATTATATCTATATACATATAATTATAATTTCAGAACACAACATTCAAAGCTAAATGCAGTTGTCAACGACTTGCCGGAGTTCCACCTGCACCGGTAAATACATACATACATATATATCTTATTCCTGGCAATTACCTAGCTTTAGCCAGTATCTGCCAATATATATATAGAATCATGATAGTAGTCATAATGTAGTATATAGAATTATACTATAATAGAAAATATACGAACCAAGTAGTAATAATATTAGTATTTTAATATTGATATATTAATGTATTAATGTTATTTAAACTTTTATATATAGAAACAAGAGAAACAAGAAAAACAAGAAAAACAAGAAAATAAAGAAGAATCAGAAGAAGTTTCAGAAGAAAATGCTAAAGAAGAAGCTCCTATACCTTGCCCGGCTAAAGCGACTTTGCCTACTACTGTGATGTTTGGTTTGTGACTTATATATATACTAGCTGCGCCCCGCGGTGTTACTTTGTTTTCCGGGACGTAAAGTAGCCTATATCTTATTCCTGGACATCAGCTTCCTGTATACAAAATTTCATCAAAATCACTTAAGCCGTTTGAGCGTGAATAAGTAACAAACATACACACACACTCACAAACTTTAGCAATTATAATATTAGTAGGATTATTTAATATGTAACTAGTTTTTGCACGCGACTCCGTCTGCGTTAATTCAGAATTAGTAATAAGTACCAGGCGAACTCTATTGCTTAAAGTCAGTAAATGAAGAAATTTAGGATTTGATAAACGTTTTCTATCATATGATATGTCCTTTCTATGTTCTAATCTATCTCTCCACCAATTTTTATCCAAACTCGTATCCGTTTTTGAGTTATAAAAGTGTAACTAACACAACCTTCTTTTAGCTAGCTTTCCGCCCGCAGCTTCGCCCTCGGGGAGTTCGGTTATATCGCGTTTCCAAGAGAACCTTTCAAAAGTCTGGGATAAAAACTATCCTATGTTCTTTCTCAAGGTCAACTCTATGTCTGTTCCAAATTTCATTAAAATCAGTTCAGTGGTTTAGGCGTGAAAGCGTAACAGACAGACAGAGTTACTTTCGCATTTATAATATTAGTAAGGATATATGTACTAGCTTTAGCACGCGACTTCGTCTACGTTAGTTACAGAATAAGTAATGTATAGACCGAACGAACTCTGTTACAACTTACTTGAACTTATAATAAATGTATCGATAGTGTTAAAATCAAATTATTATTATCATATCTGTTTATTATTTTATATGTTACTAGTTTTTGCCCGCGATTTCCTCTGCATTAGTTTCAGAATAAGTAAAGTATAGACAAGGAGAAATCTATTCTTTGAAGACAGTATATAAGATTTTGGATTTGATAAACTTATTTTTGTCTTTTTCTATTGGTTGAAATGTATCCTATGTCTTTTCTATGTTCTGAGCTATCTCTCCACCGATTTTCATCCAAATCGATACAATCATTCTTGAGTTATAAATAGTGTAACTAACACAACTTTCTTTTATATACATAAAAAGATATTTGGGAGGTCTATTATTCTTTTATAATATGGATTTAAATGAAATTTTAAAGTAATATTGCTCACACATCATACTAACATATATTATAATATATAACAGTTGTATGTAGTGTGTAGTTACATCAATCAAACGGTAAATGTCGCTGACTGTCGATGAAATTATTTTTAATAATAATTCAAGTACCAATTACTCATATCTTTCTGAAAACAAAACAGACAAAGTCGCGTACAAAATCTAGTATGTATATGGTTAAGTTTCATTAAATAGTAAACATTGATACATTATAAGAAATACTCATTCTTTACTTCTAACAAAATAATTATAAATTAATTATTGTTAATATATTGTACACTATTCATATAACCCGCCAGTCGTTGTAGAGGCGTGGTGGGTTATTCACTAATGTTTTTATATTTCAGATATAGTATGTGATAACTCCGGTTATGAACTGTTCACTGACTTGTGTCTCGCTGACTTTTTGATATCACAGAATATCGTTAAGAAGGTACTAAAAATATTGTTATATGAATTATAGATTAATAATTTAACGCAACTTCTTACGCGACGTACAAGGTTGCGTTAAACGTTTAACGCTGAGGAAGAGAGAAAGAGAGTCGTTAGATTAAAAGCACATGAATATAGTATTCTTGCTATACATCAATCGTCAAATAAACTGAAATATTTGTAATAATGCTTGTTCTATATAATAATCATATTTTTTTTTAGTTTGATTTGATAAACATATAATTAAATAGGGCTGTATTTTATTTTCATATTTTATTTTTATAACTATCACTTCTTCTCAGAGGGACATACAATGTTTTTTATTTTCTTTCATATTTATATACATTTTATTATAATTATTTTTCATTTATATGTCTCCAGGTCAGATTTCACGTAAAGAAGATACCTTGGTTCGTGTCTGACGTCACTCCCAAGGATTTTAAGTAAGAAATTAAATTATTATTATTATATGTAATACAGAAATTACATGTACCTATATAAATCAGTTCAATTGCTAATAAATTACATCAAAATTGTCACAGTCATAGTTAAAGGAAAAGATCTTTTTTAATAACATATATCGTACTAGCTTTCCGCCCGCAACTTCGCCCGCGTGGAGTTCGGTTATATCGCGTTACCAAGAGAACCTTTCAAAAGTGTGGGATAAAAACTATCCTATGTTCTTTCTCAAGGTTAACTCTGTCTCTGTACCACATTTCATTAAAAGCGTAACAGATAGACAGAGTTACTTTCGCATTTATAATATTAGTAGAGATATGATTAATATTAATTTTATAATATTAATGTAATGTGTGAACTATTTTCAGTTTCGTTATAAACCAGTGTAGTGGGGCGAGCTTCAATAAAGTTATACAGTTACCGGCAGATGGAGGTACGCACATACATTGTAATATATAAATTAGTACATAACTTCTACAATTGTGATTATTTCCTACAAACAATGACAAACTATCTATTAATATTCACAGCGCCATCTATATTTCTAATAATTAAACTTATTTTTGTTAAAATCAGCGCCATCTATATTTGTAATTATGAAACAATTTTACTGCACAAATATTTAAATCATACAGCGCCATCTATTTTTCTAATAATGAAACATAATTTTGAAAGTGTAATTTTTATAAAATTCAGCGCCATCTATATTTACAATATAGAATCAAATTTTCATATAAATAATACATATTATACGTAGATCATGCTGAGGGTGAATCCCCTACAAGGACAGTTTCTGACGAAGCTTTGAAGACCCTCGGGTCACGGTGGGCTCAGTATGTGGAAAATGGAACATTTGTAGTTATGGTGAGAATAACATACATACAACATATATTACACATACTACTGCTCCCCGCGGTGTTACGTTGATTTCCGGGATGTAAAGTATACTATATGTTATTCCTGGACGTCAGCTTCCTGTATACAAAATTTTATCAAAATCGGCTCAGCCGTTTGAGCGTGAAGAAGTAACAAACATACACACACACTCACAAAGTTACGCAATTATAATATTAGTAGGATTACACCATAATGAAAGATTATATAAATACATTTGATGTGATATTTCAATTTTCTTTTTGGACTGTTGACATTATTCATATACAAAGTGCTTATTAAAGAAAATAACATGTTAATTATCCAACAGTGTGACGATTTCTGGACATCACCCCACGTGTATAAAGACATGAAGAAATACGAACCGAATCTGTACCGGAAGTTACAATTCGCGGCCGCCATCTTGTTTAAAGGAGATCTCAACTACCGGAAACTGTTGGGAGAAAGAAACTGTAACCCATGTTTAGGATTTGATCCCGCCTTACAAGGTATATAAAATACATCACAATAGAGTTATATGTATGTATATATGTTACATAGTAATGTCTAAACTACAAAATGGTTTAAGAATCTATTAAAAGAAATTTAGTCTTAACCATAATGGTCACAAAATGTTAGTCATTCGGAAATTCCTTTTAAAATTATCAAGAAAATGTTTTAATGTTGTCTTTGCGTAACTATTAGACAGATTTTTCTTAAGGTTATAACAATTCATAAGAAATACGGTTGTAAATTTATTTATTAAAATTTGTAATTTACATTGATTGAAAAATAAGTTATCATGAAATAAAATTTTAAAAAATAACATAAAATTTATATAAAGACTTGTAAAAAACTTGTTTTATATACCGAATATAAATTTCGTAACCTCGTTCGTAGCCCGGATAGCTCAGTCGGTAGAGCATTGGACTTTTAATCCAAGGGTCCAGGGTTCAAGTCCCTGTTCGGGCGGCTTTTTTTTTTCATTTTTTTATTATAATTTTATTATCTATATAAAGAAATACATGCGAATATAATAATTATTATAATTCTTGTAGAAAAAAGATTTTTTTTTAGATATATAAAGAAAGATATGAGAGAAGATATATAAAATTTTCATGTCTCAATATTAGTACTCCTTCGAAACGGCTTTACAGATTTTTACCAAATTTTATATGCGTATTCAGTAAGTCTGAGAATCGGCTAGTATCTATTTTTCAGACCCCTAAGTGATAAGGGTTGTTAACCTTTAAATATAGATATATTTTTATTTTTTTTATATGTATTTTTATCATGTCACATTTAAAAAGTACATAAAATCCTAAATTTTTACTTTTTTATTACCAACCTCTATTTTTTATATGCAAAACTAAATTTGCTGGGTCGGTTAGTATATATATATATATATATATATATATATATATAAATTTATATTATATGTATGTTTGTAGGTTTCATCCCAGCTCCTATAATCGCTGTAAGGACAGTTAAAGCAGATCTCATCTGTGGCTTACCGAAGGGCAAGTGGGAACAACTCACTAAGATCGATGATAGGTGGATGGAAACTGGAAATTATGGGTATATATATAAAGAATACTATCTTTATATATATATAATTCTTCTGTGAGTGTGTATGTCACTGAACTTCTCCCAAACGACTGGACCTATTTTGATGACATTTTTTGTGTATGGTCAAGGGGATCTGGGAATGGTTTAGATTCACAATTTTGTTCGCTGGACAATGTTTTTTTAATTAATTTTTAATTTATTAGTAGTTGTTGATACAAACGATTTTTTTTGACATTACACTTGACATCTAACTAATATGTCAATCATTCTGTCGCACTTCAAAGCACGGAGATTTATGGCTTTAATAGATAAACTCCAAAAATATAAATAAAAAAACGTAACAGATATTTCTTCATTATAGGGCGATACGAAGTTCGCCGGGTCTTCTAGTGTATTATATAATATAATAATAGTTTGTTTCAATATAATTTTGTTTACAATGTGTCTGGGGCATATTTTTAAGTAACTGCTTGTGTTATGACACTATAATCATTCATTACAATTATCAATGCCTTTGAAACATCTTTTGAGCTGTTCATATATGAACATTTTAAAATATTATAGTTTGTTTACATTAATATGACATTATTGTATTCAATTGATCTCCTTTACCTTTACTTTTTGTCTATTAATAATAAATTTTAACTTTATCATTTTGATTTAAATGTGTTATTGTGATTTTTGTAATTTATTAGCTGAATTTCATAATTGAACCTTGATGCCTAGTTACTTGTTGCGTAGTTTCAAGTAATTTTTTTAAATTAAAGATTCTCACACTATTAGTCTTTGGATTTGCAGATAACAGGATTTCAACTGAAATTGGAATATTTTCTTATCGTGATTCTTTCCTCGCACCCTTTATAAATCCTTATTGTCTAATTTAGTTTATTTTGCAATCCAAAGTCTTCCTTAATTTCACTATTGCATTTTTGGTACATTTTTAATTATTATAACGTTGGTTTTCGAGCCGCAATTTAAAAGTCTTCCATTTTATTCTTTAGAATTGTTACATTTTTATTTTCCTTATCTCAATTTTCAAGTGAAGAGATTTTGGGAAAAAAACTAGTTACGTATAAAATAAAATAATAAACAGAAATAATGATAATTTGAGTTTAACAATATCATACATTTATTGTAAGTTTAATATGCAAATAGATTTTTCTATATACATTATTATATATATTTCCAGTGTGATTCAGTTCTGTGGTAAGGCGGAGGCTCTCAAAGTGTCTGACAAGCCTTGTGAACAATACGGAGACACGTGCACTGACGACGCCTGCCTCGACATGGATATAGTGTGACGGAACACACATACAGACATATAGAAGGTATACACACACATACAGACATACATACACTCACACATATATATACAGTCTTCTTCTACCTGGCAATTTCCCAGCTTTAGCCAGGGTCTGCCTTACATGTTGTGAATAGTTTTGGCTAATTGATTTTTATGACCGGCCGCCCTACATCAACCCTCTTTGGGAATCAACATTAATCAGTGATGTCTAAATATTTTTATAAAGTACATATGATTCGGAAAAATCACATTGGTACTTTTTAGGATCGAACCCGCGCCCTCATGCATGAGAGGCGGTCCCTCTAACCATTACGCCACCACTGACTTACACTTATATATACAGTGTAGATACAAATATCTGCAAAATTATGATTAAAAAAGAATAAAATGTGAAACTTCTTTGCACTGTTCGTGATACGACGTTCGTTTTTAGTAAATTAAATAATTCAATTATTATTTTTATAGTGTCTGTTAATCTTTGTGTATTGATCTTATATTTTTCTTTTCAGATTCGTTCGGGACTCGTTTTTCGTTATTATCATGAAATTAATATCATTTATCGCTTTTAAAGCAAAAATTTTACAAATTGTTTAATAAAAAAATATCATATAGTATTGTGTGTTTTATTCAGTTACTACTTAGTAACTACAAAGTTACTGAACAAACATTACTTCAGTCTTCGTAAGATTTTTTCAAGTACATTCTTACGTATATCTGCCAGTGGACTAATATAATGAGTAAGTTAAGTTGAACATTAATTGAATATGTATATAATAATCTTCTTACCTTTGCCTGATTTTTGGTACATCAATAAGTGTTTTGTAGTTTCTTACATATTTTTTACAAAATTGAGAATCATCGATACTATATTTACGAAATATTTTTATGAAAGACGCCATCTAATTGTTGTCAGAGAAATTAACTCAGTTCCAGTGTGAATAAAGCCAAAACATAGAAAAAAAAGATTTAATCAATACGTATTTTCATTATATTGGCTAAAGATTTTCTTTTTATGGGTTAGACTTTAATGACCAACAAAATGCTGATTTACAATATATTTCTGAAGTCATTATAATAATATCAACTAAATAATATTCCAATGTTTACGTTGCCTAAAAAATCGATTCAATTGATATACTTAAAGATAAAATATTAAAAACTTCTTTGTGTAGTTGCTGGACATAACCAAACAATACATATTCTGTCTTTTAATTTACTTTACAGAATACTAAAAAATATTAGGATATATTTTATTTCAAAGACAATGTAAGTATATTTTAAGGACACTTAAATAATTTAGAACCCAAGAATTAAAATTCCATCATAAACAAAAGTGCATTTTATTTACATTTATTAAAAAACCTTACCTGTCACATTACATTAATAACCACTACATTCATAAATAATAAAACTAATATTATTTTATTTACATTCAGCCTTAATTTATATTATATATCATGTGATACATGTCAAAACATATCAATAATTCATGACAAGTTGCTCATGATGTTTAATATAATAAATATTAATTTACATATAATTATTATTTGATAATAATGTTATTCTATCATATAGTGTCATGATGTGTATATAATATATATGATAGTGATATTAATCATTGGTTGATCGCGACCCAACCGCTAGTACCGTCTGGGAGCTCTACTGGCAGCAAACGAAGACCACAAGACTGAAAACAAATAAACAAACATATATATCGGTATATATATAATATAAGTCGACCGAAATACTTTAAGAGAGGATAGATTCCATAATTCCTAATCGATTTAACTACGGAACCCCATATACCCCATTTACTGAACACTCTTATGTTCCTATTTTATATTGATGGGTCCTATGTATAAGTGACAGTGTAGTAATTTAACCATTTTAATATTTTTTTTTAATGTTAAGTAAAAGAGTTTTTAGTTCGAAAAACATTCATATAATACATATATTAATTAATTATAGTTTTGCTGTTTGTCTTAATCTTTCGTTTGTGTTATAATCAGATGACATATCAAGATTAGTTTAAAAAGAGATAGTTAAAACTTATTAAATTAATGTGTGTTTTTAAGTTTTTTGTGAATTTAATATATTATTATTAATGGTGAAATTGTATTGAATATTATTTGTTATTAATATATATTACCTGTTGATCTGTCAATTGATCAGTAGTGATGTTGTCTAATAATGAACTCTCAGTTTTATCTTCAATATTGTCTGAAATAAAAATATTTTATAATTATAATAATATATAATAATATTATTAAGTCTATTTGTTTATATATCCAACTTACGCAATGTTAATAAAGTTGAACCTTCATTTTCGTTGACCAAATCCATTGTTTTACCTTAAAATTAATCAATTAATAAATTAATCATGTAATAAATGATTTTAAAATATATATGTGTTAGTAATAATCATACCGTCTTCTAGAATAAGTTTTTTGTTGTCCGTGAAAAAGAATTTGGTCGTTTCTCCGTCTGTTGTAACTGAAATAGAAAAAAATAATAATTAAAATATAAAATTATGTCAATACATTAATTGTTTACTATAAGAAACAGAAAATTACCTTATTTTTACAATTACTTAATTTAACTTATATGGACACTAATTTTATTATGTATTTAAAAAATATTTTAAAATTTATTATAAAAAATAAATCAAAACCTAGAAACGAAATAATCATTTTTTATGTACATAATATATTTGTGAATGTATTTATTAAATTACTGAGATTTGTTTAACCATCTTTTGGTATATTATGCACAGAGTTATTGATAATATAATAAAACATCAAAATGATTTAAAATAATAATATGTTCTAATATATAACATATGTAATTATTTACCAACTGATTTGCTTGCATCCAATTCTAATTCTTCTGTTACTTCATATATCTGTAAAGTATATTAAATTAAAGGAAATTATTATTATAAAAATTCACATTAAAACTTCAAAGAAATTAAAAATACTTATAAACAATAACATACCGTGTCATTAAATTTGTCTGTTTTAGCTGAATCTTCACTCGCTGGCGTCTGAAATGACATAAAATTATGAAGACTTCAATATAATATATATCATATTACTATGTAATAAACTAATTATTTACCGTATCCACTACGCTTGTGACTCTCGGTTGATTTACTACTATTGACTCCGCCAAATGTCCCTGAAAAAATATAATAAACATATATATGTATATATGTGTATTCTATGTATATATTTTATATAATCGGCAAACTGCAATCGTTACACACGTCGAGCTAGTTTTATCGTTCTACTCAAGATACGTACAAATTACAGTAAAACAATGATCACCTTTGAAGAGGCAAAACTATACAATAAACTAGCCACAGATATAAAAAATGTAAACTCATTACTGTATTTAAAAAAGAACTTGCTGAGTATATTTTAAATAATAAATAATTAAAACTAAGACAATACATTAAATTACTAATTAATATAGAAAAATGTCTCTTAGTTAAGCGTTATTTTATTTCATTTTTGTTACAAGTGTGATGTCAAACTGTATTAATAAATGTTTTGTTATAAGTGTAATTCTCATGTAAGTGATAATAGTGTTTTAAGGGGAATAAATATCTTAAACCATACCCAAGCCGACTTAGATATATCACACACAAGTAACAATGAGTAACTTAAATACGATATAGTAATTTAATATCAGCGCCATCTATCGTCTGGCTCACACATTCCTACAAAAAAATCATTGTTTCTTTTGTTTCGTTTGGAATATCTGAATATTTGTGTGTGTGTGTGTGTGTGTGTGTCTGTCTGTGTGTGTGTGTATATATACTCACGCTAGTGTTCATATGTTGGTACAGCAGTTGTTTCCTCATATATCCGGCCCCACAGACCACACACTCGTACGGCTTACGGTCGCTGTGTACGAAGCGGTGAGTATTACGATTGTCTCGAGAATTGAATGTTTTACCGCAAACCTAGTGAACAATAAGTTTTAATTTATACTTAATTAATTTTTTTTTTGTATGTATATTATATTTTATGTGATATTTAATACGTTATCAATTAATTTAATCTTCTAGCGTAAGATTAAGAAATCTATAAATCGAAGAAAATAAAAAACGCGTATTAAATCCGAAAATGTTAGTTTCATTTAAATGAGTACTCGCGAAATTCATCTCAATTCTAATCTCTTCTATATATTAATGTATGTATAATCGCCAATGTAACAATTTAGCCATTTTAATTTTTCTGTTTCAAACACTTCATAATACTGTATTATACAACATCCATTTAAAATAATGCGTATTTCTTAGTGGTTACAGTTTTTATTGCAGTAACAGGACGTAAAAAAATTTAATTTTTCACATTGGCCCTTATACATTACCTAAATCTATTTAATATTATATTCAACAATAACCTAAATCTATTTATAAAATAATTGGTTTCAATTAACAGCCAATATTAGTGATTAAATCTATATTCTTATTCATTATTTAGTTCCTCACTTCCCCAGTTTATAATTTCATTTAATTTTTCATTACATTTTTATTGCTGTAACTTGTTCATATTTTTCTATGTAAATATTCTTTCTATTTATTGTAAATGTCATTTCTTATATGTATACAATGTATTTTTAAGTGCTGATGTACATATTTTTGATTTTGTAAGTGAAATATTTAGTCTATAATCTGTGTTCATATAGTTGTTGGGTTATATGAGTTATAATGTTTACTTATCAAATTAATTTTATCTTTAGCTGTAATTTATTTTGTGAACCGTAAATAAATAAATAAATAAATAAACATATGAGCCATATATATATATTTATACCTCACAAGAATATGGCCTCTCCCCACTATGTATTCGAGCGTGTTTCTTATAATGCTCGGGATACACGAACGTGGCGCGGCATACTTCACATTTGAGAGGTCGCTCGCCTGTGTGAGCAGCTTTGACGTGGTAGTCGAGTAGACTGGAAGAAATATATAGATATAATGAGATACATAGAGATAGAATGAGATTGATTTTAAATATAAACTAGCTAACCCGGAAGACTTCATACTGCCTCAATCGAGAAATAAATAATTTTTTATTTATATTTTTGGAGTTTACCTATTAAAGCCATAAATCTCCCTGTTTTGAAGCGCGACAGAATGCGAGATATTAGTTAGTTGTCAAATCTAATGTCAAAAAAAATGTTGTATGGGAAATAGAAAAGCGCTGTTTTTAGTGTTTTCTCGGAAATGAATCAATTTTTTTCAGCTCTTAAACCTTCCCTGAACCTCCACGAACATTTCAAGAATAAGATAAGATAAATCCGTTCAGCCGTTTTCAAGTTTTAGTGAGACTAAAAAACAGCAATTTATTTTTATATATACAAATAAGTTAAAAATGATAATAACAAAATGTAATAATTAACAAATAATATTAATTTCTATCTGATGTTAATTATGTAACTATGAACTCCCACCTTCTCTTAACAGAGAGTCCAAGTGCAGTTGCATTTAAACATCGACTTAAGAGACATCTTCTGTCACTTTTACCTTAATATAATATGTAATGTTTATCTATTTGTAAAGAAAGAAAATATGGTATGTATATTTTTTACTCTATGTATGAATAATATCAAAAATTTTTATCATTTTAATTTTGTTTGTATTCCTATACATTTACCTTTCTTTTTTTATTTTAATTTTGTTCTCTATTTTTAATGTACCTACATCACATTTCTTTTCTGATATCCTCTATCGAGATGGTTTCTTATCCTTTTATCTTTTATACATTACATTTCTTTTATAATACTATAATCATTTCCACTTTGGGTACATACATAAATATTTATTCATTCCCTCATTCATTTATATATGTGTTTATTTATAGTGAAAACCTCTGTTATACATTACCGCTCTAAAACACTGATTCAGTCACTCATTTTCTCATTCATTCATTTATTTATTGGGAAACTCTCTGATATACATACTTTACCGTCATCTCTTAAACACTTATTCACTAATTCTCTCATTCTTTCATTTATTTATTGGGAAACTCTCTGATATACATACTTTACCGTCATCTCTTAAACACTTATTCACTAATTCTCTCATTCTTTCATTCATTCATTTATAGTGAAACCCTCTGTTATACATTACCGCTCTAAAACACTGATTCAGTCACTCATTTTCTCATTCATTCATTTATTTATTGGGAAACTCTCTGATATACATACTTTACCGTCATCTCTTAAACACTTATTCACTAATTCTCTCATTCTTTCATTCATTCATTTATAGTGAAACCCTCTGTTATACATTACCGCTCTAAAACACTGATTCAGTCACTCATTTTCTCATTCATTCATTTATTTATTGGGAAACTCTCTGATATACATACTTTACCGTCATCTCTTAAACACTTATTCACTAATTCTCTCATTCTTTCATTCATTCATTTATAGTGAAACCCTCTGTTATACATTACCGCTCTAAAACACTGATTCAGTCACTCATTTTCTCATTCATTCATTTATTTATTGGGAAACTCTCTGATATACATACTTTACCGTCATCTCTTAAACACTTATTCACTAATTCTCTCATTCTTTCATTCATTCATTTATAGTGAAACCCTCTGTTATACATTACCGCTCTAAAACACTGATTCAGTCACTCATTTTCTCATTCATTCATTTATTTATTGGGAAACTCTCTGATATACATACTTTACCGTCATCTCTTAAACACTTATTCACTAATTCTCTCATTCTTTCATTCATTCATTTATAGTGAAACCCTCTGTTATACATTACCGCTCTAAAACACTGATTCAGTCACTCATTTTCTCATTCATTTATTTATTGGGAAACTCTCTGATATACATACTTTACCGTCATCTCTTAAACACTTATTCACTAATTCTCTCATTCTTTCATTCATTCATTTATAGTGAAACCCTCTGTTATACATTACCGCTCTAAAACACTGATTCAGTCACTCATTTTCTCATTCATTCATTTATTTATTGGGAAACTCTCTGATATACATACTTTACCGTCATCTCTTAAACACTTATTCACTAATTCTCTCATTCTTTCATTCATTCATTTATAGTGAAACCCTCTGTTATACATTACCGCTCTAAAACACTGATTCAGTCACTCATTTTCTCATTCATTCATTTATTTATTGGGAAACTCTCTGATATACATACTTTACCGTCATCTCTTAAACACTTATTCACTAATTCTCTCATTCTTTCATTCATTCATTTATAGTGAAAACCTCTGTTATACATTACCGCTCTAAAACACTGATTCAGTCACTCATTTTCTCATTCATTCATTTATTTATTGGGAAACTCTCTGATATACATACTTTACCGTCATCTCTTAAACACTTATTCACTAATTCTCTCATTCATTCATTCATTCATTTATAGTGAAACCCTCTGTTGTACATTACCGCTCTAAAACACTGATTCAGTCACTCATTTTCTCATTCATTCATTTATTTATTGGGAAACTCTCTGATATACATACTTTACCGTCATCTCTTAAACACTTATTCACTAATTCTCTCATTCTTTCATTCATTCATTTATAGTGAAACCCTCTGTTATACATTACCGCTCTAAAACACTGATTCAGTCACTCATTTTCTCATTCATTCATTTATTTATTGGGAAACTCTCTGATATACATACTTTACCGTCATCTCTTAAACACTTATTCACTAATTCTCTCATTCTTTCATTCATTCATTTATAGTGAAAACCTCTGTTATACATTACCGCTCTAAAACACTGATTCAGTCACTCATTTTCTCATTCATTCATTTATTTATTGGGAAACTCTCTGATATACATACTTTACCGTCATCTCTTAAACACTTATTCACTAATTCTCTCATTCTTTCATTCATTCATTTATAGTGAAACCCTCTGTTATACATTACCGCTCTAAAACACTGATTCAGTCACTCATTTTCTCATTCATTCATTTATTTATTGGGAAACTCTCTGATATACATACTTTACCGTCATCTCTTAAACACTTATTCACTAATTCTCTCATTCTTTCATTCATTCATTTATAGTGAGACCCTCTGTTATACATTACCGCTCTAAAACACTGATTCAGTCACTCATTTTCTCATTCATTCATTTATTTATTGGGAAACTCTCTGATATACATACTTTACCGTCATCTCTTAAACACTTATTCACTAATTCTCTCATTCTTTCATTCATTCATTTATAGTGAAACCCTCTGTTATACATTACCGCTCTAAAACACTGATTCAGTCACTCATTTTCTCATTCATTCATTTATTTATTGGGAAACTCTCTGATATACATACTTTACCGTCATCTCTTAAACACTTATTCACTAATTCTCTCATTCTTTCATTCATTCATTTATAGTGAAAACCTCTGTTATACATTACCGCTCTAAAACACTGATTCAGTCACTCATTTTCTCATTCATTCATTTATTTATTGGGAAACTCTCTGATATACATACTTTACCGTCATCTCTTAAACACTTATTCACTAATTCTCTCATTCTTTCATTCATTCATTTATAGTGAGACCCTCTGTTATACATTACCGCTCTAAAACACTGATTCAGTCACTCATTTTCTCATTCATTCATTTATTTATTGGGAAACTCTCTGATATACATACTTTACCGTCATCTCTTAAACACTTATTCACTAATTCTCTCATTCTTTCATTCATTCATTTATAGTGAAACCCTCTGTTAT
The DNA here is from genome assembly GCA_916720795.1 of Danaus chrysippus. Classification (NCBI taxonomy): domain Eukaryota; kingdom Metazoa; phylum Arthropoda; class Insecta; order Lepidoptera; family Nymphalidae; genus Danaus; species Danaus chrysippus. The sequence goes on from CAKASE010000068.1 coordinate 950,794, forward strand.
ACATTACCGCTCTAAAACACTGATTCAGTCACTCATTTTCTCATTCATTCATTTATTTATTGGGAAACTCTCTGATATACATACTTTACCGTCATCTCTTAAACACTTATTCACTAATTCTCTCATTCTTTCATTCATTCATTTATAGTGAAACCCTCTGTTATACATTACCGCTCTAAAACACTGATTCAGTCACTCATTTTCTCATTCATTCATTTATTTATTGGGAAACTCTCTGATATACATACTTTACCGTCATCTCTTAAACACTTATTCACTAATTCTCTCATTCTTTCATTCATTCATTTATAGTGAAACCCTCTGTTATACATTACCGCTCTAAAACACTGATTCAGTCACTCATTTTCTCATTCATTCATTTATTTATTGGGAAACTCTCTGATATACATACTTTACCGTCATCTCTTAAACACTTATTCACTAATTCTCTCATTCTTTCATTCATTCATTTATAGTGAAACCCTCTGTTATACATTACCGCTCTAAAACACTGATTCAGTCACTCATTTTCTCATTCATTCATTTATTTATTGGGAAACTCTCTGATATACATACTTTACCGTCATCTCTTAAACACTTATTCACTAATTCTCTCATTCATTCATTCATTCATTTATAGTGAAACCCTCTGTTGTACATTACCGCTCTAAAACACTGATTCAGTCACTCATTTTCTCATTCATTCATTTATTTATTGGGAAACTCTCTGATATACATACTTTACCGTCATCTCTTAAACACTTATTTACTAATTCTCTCATTCTTTCATTCATTCATTTATAGTGAAAACCTCTGTTATACATTACCGCTCTAAAACACTGATTCAGTCACTCATTTTCTCATTCATTCATTTATTTATTGGGAAACTCTCTGATATACATACTTTACCGTCATCTCTTAAACACTTATTCACTAATTCTCTCATTCTTTCATTCATTCATTTATAGTGAAACCCTCTGTTATACATTACCGCTCTAAAACACTGATTCAGTCACTCATTTTCTCATTCATTCATTTATTTATTGGGAAACTCTCTGATATACATACTTTACCGTCATCTCTTAAACACTTATTCACTAATTCTCTCATTCTTTCATTCATTCATTTATAGTGAAACCCTCTGTTATACATTACCGCTCTAAAACACTGATTCAGTCACTCATTTTCTCATTCATTCATTTATTTATTGGGAAACTCTCTGATATACATACTTTACCGTCATCTCTTAAACACTTATTCACTAATTCTCTCATTCATTCATTCATTCATTTATAGTGAAACCCTCTGTTGTACATTACCGCTCTAAAACACTGATTCAGTCACTCATTTTCTCATTCATTCATTTATTTATTGGGAAACTCTCTGATATACATACTTTACCGTCATCTCTTAAACACTTATTCACTAATTCTCTCATTCTTTCATTCATTCATTTATAGTGAAACCCTCTGTTATACATTACCGCTCTAAAACACTGATTCAGTCACTCATTTTCTCATTCATTCATTTATTTATTGGGAAACTCTCTGATATACATACTTTACCGTCATCTCTTAAACACTTATTCACTAATTCTCTCATTCTTTCATTCATTCATTTATAGTGAAAACCTCTGTTATACATTACCGCTCTAAAACACTGATTCAGTCACTCATTTTCTCATTTATTTATTGGGAAACTCTCTGATATACATACTTTACCGTCATCTCTTAAACACTTATTCACTAATTCTCTCATTCTTTCATTCATTCATTTATAGTGAAACCCTCTGTTATACATTACCGCTCTAAAACACTGATTCAGTCACTCATTTTCTCATTCATTCATTTATTTATTGGGAAACTCTCTGATATACATACTTTACCGTCATCTCTTAAACACTTATTCACTAATTCTCTCATTCTTTCATTCATTCATTTATAGTGAAACCCTCTGTTATACATTACCGCTCTAAAACACTGATTCAGTCACTCATTTTCTCATTCATTCATTTATTTATTGGGAAACTCTCTGATATACATACTTTACCGTCATCTCTTAAACACTTATTCACTAATTCTCTCATTCTTTCATTCATTCATTTATAGTGAAACCCTCTGTTATACATTACCGCTCTAAAACACTGATTCAGTCACTCATTTTCTCATTCATTCATTTATTTATTGGGAAACTCTCTGATATACATACTTTACCGTCATCTCTTAAACACTTATTCACTAATTCTCTCATTCTTTCATTCATTCATTTATAGTGAAACCCTCTGTTATACATTACCGCTCTAAAACACTGATTCAGTCACTCATTTTCTCATTCATTCATTTATTTATTGGGAAACTCTCTGATATACATACTTTACCGTCATCTCTTAAACACTTATTCACTAATTCTCTCATTCTTTCATTCATTCATTTATAGTGAAAACCTCTGTTATACATTACCGCTCTAAAACACTGATTCAGTCACTCATTTTCTCATTCATTCATTTATTTATTGGGAAAACTCTCTGATATACATACTTTACCGTCATCTCTTAAACACTTATTCACTAATTCTCTCATTCATTCATTCATTCATTTATAGTGAAACCCTCTGTTGTACATTACCGCTCTAAAACACTGATTCAGTCACTCATTTTCTCATTCATTCATTTATTTATTGGGAAACTCTCTGATATACATACTTTACCGTCATCTCTTAAACACTTATTTACTAATTCTCTCATTCTTTCATTCATTCATTTATAGTGAAAACCTCTGTTATACATTACCGCTCTAAAACACTGATTCAGTCACTCATTTTCTCATTCATTCATTTATTTATTGGGAAACTCTCTGATATACATACTTTACCGTCATCTCTTAAACACTTATTCACTAATTCTCTCATTCTTTCATTCATTCATTTATAGTGAAACCCTCTGTTATACATTACCGCTCTAAAACACTGATTCAGTCACTCATTTTCTCATTCATTCATTTATTTATTGGGAAACTCTCTGATATACATACTTTACCGTCATCTCTTAAACACTTATTCACTAATTCTCTCATTCTTTCATTCATTCATTTATAGTGAAACCCTCTGTTATACATTACCGCTCTAAAACACTGATTCAGTCACTCATTTTCTCATTCATTCATTTATTTATTGGGAAACTCTCTGATATACATACTTTACCGTCATCTCTTAAACACTTATTCACTAATTCTCTCATTCATTCATTCATTTATAGTGAAACCCTCTGTTGTACATTACCGCTCTAAAACACTGATTCAGTCACTCATTTTCTCATTCATTCATTTATTTATTGGGAAACTCTCTGATATACATACTTTACCGTCATCTCTTAAACACTTATTCACTAATTCTCTCATTCTTTCATTCATTCATTTATAGTGAAACCCTCTGTTATACATTACCGCTCTAAAACACTGATTCAGTCACTCATTTTCTCATTCATTCATTTATTTATTGGGAAACTCTCTGATATACATACTTTACCGTCATCTCTTAAACACTTATTCACTAATTCTCTCATTCTTTCATTCATTCATTTATAGTGAAAACCTCTGTTATACATTACCGCTCTAAAACACTGATTCAGTCACTCATTTTCTCATTTATTCATTTATTTATTGGGAAACTCTCTGATATACATACTTTACCGTCATCTCTTAAACACTTATTCACTAATTCTCTCATTCTTTCATTCATTCATTTATAGTGAAACCCTCTGTTATACATTACCGCTCTAAAACACTGATTCAGTCACTCATTTTCTCATTCATTCATTTATTTATTGGGAAACTCTCTGATATACATACTTTACCGTCATCTCTTAAACACTTATTCACTAATTCTCTCATTCTTTCATTCATTCATTTATAGTGAAACCCTCTGTTATACATTACCGCTCTAAAACACTGATTCAGTCACTCATTTTCTCATTCATTCATTTATTTATTGGGAAACTCTCTGATATACATACTTTACCGTCATCTCTTAAACACTTATTCACTAATTCTCTCATTCTTTCATTCATTCATTTATAGTGAAAACCTCTGTTATACATTACCGCTCTAAAACACTGATTCAGTCACTCATTTTTCTCATTCATTCATTTATTTATTGGGAAACTCTCTGATATACATACTTTACCGTCATCTCTTAAACACTTATTCACTAATTCTCTCATTCTTTCATTCATTCATTTATAGTGAGACCCTCTGTTATACATTACCGCTCTAAAACACTGATTCAGTCACTCATTTTCTCATTCATTCATTTATTTATTGGGAAACTCTCTGATATACATACTTTACCGTCATCTCTTAAACACTTATTCACTAATTCTCTCATTCTTTCATTCATTCATTTATAGTGAAAACCTCTGTTATACATTACCGCTCTAAAACACTGATTCAGTCACTCATTTTCTCATTCATTCATTTATTTATTGGGAAACTCTCTGATATACATACTTTACCGTCATCTCTTAAACACTTATTCACTAATTCTCTCATTCTTTCATTCATTCATTTATAGTGAAACCCTCTGTTATACATTACCGCTCTAAAACACTGATTCAGTCACTCATTTTCTCATTCATTCATTTATTTATTGGGAAACTCTCTGATATACATACTTTACCGTCATCTCTTAAACACTTATTCACTAATTCTCTCATTCATTCATTCATTCATTTATAGTGAAACCCTCTGTTGTACATTACCGCTCTAAAACACTGATTCAGTCACTCATTTTCTCATTCATTCATTTATTTATTGGGAAACTCTCTGATATACATACTTTACCGTCATCTCTTAAACACTTATTCACTAATTCTCTCATTCATTCATTCATTCATTTATAGTGAAACCCTCTGTTATACATTACCGCTCTAAAACACTGATTCAGTCACTCATTTTCTCATTCATTCATTTATTTATTGGGAAACTCTCTGATATACATACTTTACCGTCATCTCTTAAACACTTATTCACTAATTCTCTCATTCTTTCATTCATTCATTTATAGTGAAACCCTCTGTTATACATTACCGCTCTAAAACACTGATTCAGTCACTCATTTTCTCATTCATTCATTTATTTATTGGGAAACTCTCTGATATACATACTTTACCGTCATCTCTTAAACACTTATTCACTAATTCTCTCATTCATTCATTCATTCATTTATAGTGAAACCCTCTGTTGGACATTACCGCTCTAAAACACTGATTCAGTCACTCATTTTCTCATTCATTCATTTATTTATTGGGAAACTCTCTGATATACATACTTTACCGTCATCTCTTAAACACTTATTCACTAATTCTCTCATTCATTCATTCATTCATTTATAGTGAAACCCTCTGTTATACATTACCGCTCTAAAACACTGATTCAGTCACTCATTTTCTCATTCATTCATTTATTTATTGGGAAACTCTCTGATATACATACTTTACCGTCATCTCTTAAACACTTATTCACTAATTCTCTCATTCTTTCATTCATTCATTTATAGTGAAAACCTCTGTTATACATTACCGCTCTAAAACACTGATTCAGTCACTCATTTTCTCATTCATTCATTTATTTATTGGGAAACTCTCTGATATACATACTTTACCGTCATCTCTTAAACACTTATTCACTAATTCTCTCATTCTTTCATTCATTCATTTATAGTGAGACCCTCTGTTATACATTACCGCTCTAAAACACTGATTCAGTCACTCATTTTCTCATTCATTCATTTATTTATTGGGAAACTCTCTGATATACATACTTTACCGTCATCTCTTAAACACTTATTCACTAATTCTCTCATTCTTTCATTCATTCATTTATAGTGAAAACCTCTGTTATACATTACCGCTCTAAAACACTGATTCAGTCACTCATTTTCTCATTCATTCATTTATTTATTGGGAAACTCTCTGATATACATACTTTACCGTCATCTCTTAAACACTTATTCACTAATTCTCTCATTCTTTCATTCATTCATTTATAGTGAAACCCTCTGTTATACATTACCGCTCTAAAACACTGATTCAGTCACTCATTTTCTCATTCATTCATTTATTTATTGGGAAACTCTCTGATATACATACTTTACCGTCATCTCTTAAACACTTATTCACTAATTCTCTCATTCATTCATTCATTCATTTATAGTGAAACCCTCTGTTGTACATTACCGCTCTAAAACACTGATTCAGTCACTCATTTTCTCATTCATTCATTTATTTATTGGGAAACTCTCTGATATACATACTTTACCGTCATCTCTTAAACACTTATTCACTAATTCTCTCATTCATTCATTCATTCATTTATAGTGAAACCCTCTGTTATACATTACCGCTCTAAAACACTGATTCAGTCACTCATTTTCTCATTCATTCATTTATTTATTGGGAAACTCTCTGATATACATACTTTACCGTCATCTCTTAAACACTTATTCACTAATTCTCTCATTCTTTCATTCATTCATTTATAGTGAAACCCTCTGTTATACATTACCGCTCTAAAACACTGATTCAGTCACTCATTTTCTCATTCATTCATTTATTTATTGGGAAACTCTCTGATATACATACTTTACCGTCATCTCTTAAACACTTATTCACTAATTCTCTCATTCATTCATTCATTCATTTATAGTGAAACCCTCTGTTGGACATTACCGCTCTAAAACACTGATTCAGTCACTCATTTTCTCATTCATTCATTTATTTATTGGGAAACTCTCTGATATACATACTTTACCGTCATCTCTTAAACACTTATTCACTAATTCTCTCATTCATTCATTCATTCATTTATAGTGAAACCCTCTGTTGGACATTACCGCTCTAAAACACTGATTCAGTCACTCATTTTCTCATTCATTCATTTATTTATTGGGAAACTCTCTGATATACATACTTTACCGTCATCTCTTAAACACTTATTCACTAATTCTCTCATTCATTCATTCATTCATTTATAGTGAAACCCTCTGTTATACATTACCGCTCTAAAACACTGATTCAGTCACTCATTTTCTCATTCATTCATTTATTTATTGGGAAACTCTCTGATATACATACTTTACCGTCATCTCTTAAACACTTATTCACTAATTCTCTCATTCTTTCATTCATTCATTTATAGTGAAAACCTCTGTTATACATTACCGCTCTAAAACACTGATTCAGTCACTCATTTTCTCATTCATTCATTTATTTATTGGGAAACTCTCTGATATACATACTTTACCGTCATCTCTTAAACACTTATTCACTAATTCTCTCATTCTTTCATTCATTCATTTATAGTGAGACCCTCTGTTATACATTACCGCTCTAAAACACTGATTCAGTCACTCATTTTCTCATTCATTCATTTATTTATTGGGAAACTCTCTGATATACATACTTTACCGTCATCTCTTAAACACTTATTCACTAATTCTCTCATTCTTTCATTCATTCATTTATAGTGAAACCCTCTGTTATACATTACCGCTCTAAAACACTGATTCAGTCACTCATTTTCTCATTCATTCATTTATTTATTGGGAAACTCTCTGATATACATACTTTACCGTCATCTCTTAAACACTTATTCACTAATTCTCTCATTCTTTCATTCATTCATTTATAGTGAAACCCTCTGTTATACATTACCGCTCTAAAACACTGATTCAGTCACTCATTTTCTCATTCATTCATTTATTTATTGGGAAACTCTCTGATATACATACTTTACCGTCATCTCTTAAACACTTATTCACTAATTCTCTCATTCTTTCATTCATTCATTTATAGTGAAACCCTCTGTTATACATTACCGCCGTCTCTTAAACCGTTTCGAGCAATGTTGACACGCGTATCGTTTGTCATCTAAATGCGTTGCACGTCGGTGTGAGTGTAGGTTTGACCGCTGTGTGAATCTAGCGCCGCATATCTCACACGCAAACGGGCGCTCGCCTATAATAAGAAAAGATAAATTGTATAAACATTACGTATGATTTTTAATTTTTTTAATATATAAATATAATAAAATTACTTCCATAATATTTTAATTTTCAGTATAAGTTTATAATATATTGATTTTCACCAACGCCCACATACATACATGAGAAAACGAGAAGTTATAAATTTAAAGCATTATTTATTATTATATATTTTTTTAATATAATTATTGAAGTCGTATGTATGTAATGCAATATGAATATTTTTGAAAATCAATTTTATGGACCAATCTTTACATAATAAAATATACTTTACTTTAAAGATTACACAGCACAACAAAATCAAACTTTTTTTTTGTTGCATGAAATTTTTCTACTGTTGTTTACTAATTTGGGTGCGCTAATTTTAAATCTGACCTCAGATTTTTTGTAGCAGCTCTAGTTAGTCAGATACAGGTCCATCTTGAATTTACATAAGTTGTCAATAGTTTCTACCAATAGCGGTGTAACTTAACTAGTCCCTTTATAAATTTCATTATGTCTTCCTCAAGAAGGACGTGTTTAAATAATCCTGAGTGTTTTTGTGCTATTTGCGGATAATATATATTCCAAAAATGTCGTTTAAGTGTGTCAGACTTTGTAAAAAAGGCATACTTTTACTACTTTGGGTTTCCGTTGCCATCAAACGCTAAAGGGAGCGTTCAAGTATTACGTAACGCAATTTTCGAAGATTTTTGACCCCCCCTTCCCCCGTCGTAACGCACAGTAACGTTTTTCTGTAGCCCCCCCCCCCCCCTTCTCAAAACGTTACGTAACACTCAAGTGATCAATTTCATCAAAAGACTTACAATGCAATCTAGGTATTCCCCGTAAAATATCAATTAAGAGGTTTTCAAACTTGGAATAACAAATAAAAATATCGACCAGACTAATACAATCTGGTCAACAACGTAATGTATATGAAAAGAGTTGCCAGGTTGGGGGTTTTTATTAATATATTTTTTTAGAAACAATGCTACGTAACGTTTTGTAAGAGACACCCCCTCCCGCCCCAGTAACGCATCGTAACGTTTTACGAGACCCCCCCCTCCCCCAAAATTGCGTTACGTAATACTTGAACGCTCCCAAACCTTTGATACCAATTTTGGTGTGTAAAAGTTGTATTGAATCTTTGCGATTATAGGCTAACAAAAAAAGACCAAATTTTAAGTACAAATCTCCCATGATATGGCGTGAACCACCCAACCATCATAACGATTGTTATTTTTGTGTAACGAAAATCATAGGAATAAACCATAAAAATTGCTCTAAGTGGATATATTCAAACTAAAAATCTGTCGTAAGACCAGTCTTGAGTATTAGTGATACATCAACACCACAGCAGCCTTGTAGATCTTCGGAAATCCAGACCAGAGCAGCGGACAAACCGAAACGACGACAGTGGTAGAGACAATAGTCCCCGATTACTAAATAAAGAGGATCTAAGTGACTTGATCAGGGACCTTGGCCTGTCTAAAAGTTGATGATAAAAACTTCATTAACCATATGACAGCTATTGAGAAATGTGCATGGGAAGAGTTTGTTTGAGTAGTGAGAAATTTTTTGAGAATACTAAGTCTGACGGCTACATTCAGCACGTTGAACAGTTGCTGATTCACTTCCAGCGGCTTGGATGCAACATGAGTATTAAGCTTCACTATCTTCACAACCATCTAGACTATTTTCCTGAAAATCTAAGTGACCTAAGCGAGGAACAAGGAGAGCGCTTTCAACAGGATATTCGCTCTATGGAGAACAGGTATCAGGGGTACTGGAAGGAATATATGATGGCTGGTTATTGTTGGAGCATTCAAAATAGTACTCATGATACATCTCACTCTAGAAAATCCACAAAAAGGAAATTTTATTCAGAATAAATATATTTAATAATTTTTTAAACTTAAATTTCGTGCATTTTTAATGAAAAACCCTGTCTCTTCATAACTCCAAAACTAGAGCTGCTACAGAAAAACGCCATATATTTTTGAAATAAGCGTGGAAAAACAATTTAGATTCATGTAAAAAATCTCATGCAACAGACATGCTGTTTTCCAGTGTTATAACTTCAGTTTTACTTTTTATGATATATTGATTTAATCCATAGTATTTATACATAACTATTTCTATCATCAGGTTTTGCTTGTTATTTAAATATTATTTATTATATATATTACCTGTATGTATCCTCATATGATCTCTAACTTCTGCCCTTCTAGCGAATGCCTTTCCACAAACTCCACACACAAACGGTTTATTCCCCGAATGAACTACACCGTGCACTTCTAAGTTATGTTGAGTGCCGAATGCTTTACCTGTATATATATAGAATATATTATTATTATTTATCTTCTGCCTGGCAATTTCCCAGCTATAGCCAGGGTCTGCCTTACATGTTATATTATACATATAAATACATATATATATATATATTGAACATTTCTATGATTTTTTTATAAAAACTTTAATATATCACACATTTTTAAAATTAAATAACATTGTATATATGTATTGTTAAATGAATGATTATTATGCAAGTATTATAATATATTTATCAATGAAATACTTGAAAAAGATTTATGGTTGTAATAATAAATTCAGAACCGAATAAGGACATTATTCTCTTCAGTATATATTTTGTATTGATTTAATACACATATAATTGCAAGTATTGTGATGATTAAATAAAAAATATTTACTTCTTACACCACCAAGTGATAGTCAATCCTTACTATTAATATTATAAATGCGAAAGTAACTCTGTCTGTCTGTCTGTTACGCTTTCACGACTACACCACTGAACTGATTTTAATGAAATTTGGTACAGAGATAGAGTTGACATTGAGCAATAACATAGGATAGTTTTTATGTCAGTCTTTTGAAAGGTTCTCTTGGAAACGCGATATAACCGAATTCCACGCGGGCGGAGCTGCAGGCGGAAAGCTAGTATTACATATTTCCAGACTAATCTTTGTTATGTTTGTCATAATCATATCATAATCATATCATGATATACTAACCACATATATTACATATAAAGTCTTTAACTCCAGAATGTGTTTTCTCATGTTGGTTTAGATTTTGTAAAGTGAAGAATGATTTTCCACACTGCGTACATTTAAAGGGGCGCGGACGAGCCTGGAATATATATAAAAATATTATAATTATGCTATAAATATACAAATTTTATAAATAACTAGGTTTTACTAGCAAGTAGCAACTTTGCTTATGTATTTCATGTTTTAAATTTATTCTATCTGTTATTGTAGATAAAATAATAAATGTTTTATGTAATTTGTATATTTAACAAATATTTCTAGTAAAAGTAAATTAGTAGAGTAGAGTAGTATTTATTATTAATATATAAATACATCTATATGAAATATCAATAATAATTTTCTATATGTTACAATTAATATGTTGGAATGCAATCATTATATAGTTCCGTATTTGTGTCACCGGTGGCGCTCTTTGCCCTTTTTATAATGAGTGTTTCTTCTTTTGAATCGATCTATTAATAAATTAATATACGTTCAACAAACTTGATAAATCATTCAAATGAAAACACCACGAATAATTATTTTACTATAATAATACTTTAAAAAAAGTATTTTTTTAAACTATTTAAAGATACATTTAAATTTTTTCACTAAGACAATTGCTTATATAAACATATAAACATACAAATCCGCATAATTAGCACAAGATAATTCCGCGTATCTACATTGGAAGCAGATTATCAGAAGAAGTTTAAGATGAAATACTTTGTAAATCAACGACTTTTTAGGTCATTTTTTCACAATTTGTAATTATGTAGTTTTTAATTGATAATACTAATTGTGATAAAATTACGTCGGCTTAAAATTATATACATGTACATATCTGTATATATATCTGTATGTGTCTGTATATGTCTGTATATATCTATATATATCTGTATGTGTCTATACAGGGTGACTGGTGAATTACTATCGATACTTGAGGACGTGATATTTGACGATCATATATGACAAAATAAAAATTAATATAACATAAATATTATTAAACTTCTAAGTAAAGTTAACCAAAAGTTATGTAATTAATTACGCATCGTGTGAACACCCTACAGATTAGGTATACACACACACACACACACACACACACACACACAGACGCGTGCGGGGGCGTGGTGTTGTATCAGCACGCCGTCGCACGCGTTCACACTTGGAACACTTAGAACGTGTCCACACTTTATTTGTTTATACGGAAATTTGGTCAAAAATTAAGTGCCTATTTTTTTTACATAATTCGAACGAGAATCATGTACCGAGTATTCTCCTTAAATATTGATAGTAATTCACCAGTGATCCTGTATACATATCTGTATACAGTATGTTATACAGCAAATGGCGTTCCCTTGAACACGTTAATATACGTATATCACTAATAGATTAAAATTAATATATCAGCATAGAAAAATAAGCACAAAATAATCTAAATAAACAAATAATAATTTATTCACAATAATTTCGAAACCTCCTATGTAATGTAATGTATGTGGCGCGGAATAGAACGTATGTATCTAGCGTAGTAGCATTGCCGAAAGTGGCAACGTCGCAATACGCACGATGCCGAGCGGCACCTTTTGTAGTGGCGGCATATTGAATTATAAAGACACGTAGTCGGATTGTTAACAGTAAAAATAAACATTTTAAATGTATGTTTAGTTTTAGAAATAACACTTAACCCGTCTCAAATGTATTGCTGACTAAGGAACGTGTCACTGAGGTACCTATTCGCAAACAGTAAATAAAAAAAAACAAATTCAACCATCATATCTAAGCCACGTTTCAATAACATTACAATAATAATACAGAGAATTAGACAGAATTTGCACGCAACGGCCGAGTAATGAACGCGGGGCGGTGGGGCGGTAGCGCCTTTGAGTTCTGCCGACACGTCGCCGTCATGTCGCCGCCCGCTCGTTGTTACAAAATAAACAAATGAGTCGTATAGGATCAAAGGCGGCAATCACTTAGACTGAAATCAGAGAATTGAAAATTTTCGGTTTGTGTCGTCCGTTTCAAAAATGATATTACGTAACTTTATTTTAAGTGATGTAAGTATTGATGCGCTTAATATTAAACTCTCATTGTGTACTATAAAAATAACAAATTGAAGAAATTTACAGGCTTAGAATGTACATCCATGATTCAATTTATACATTTATTTTATAACAGTAATCACAATAAATAAAATAATTCAATAAAAACACGGACACAAATTCGTTAGAAACTTCATACAGACGTCATTAGATCACGTGACCACACGGACGCTTGTGATTGGTGGAATGAGTTAGAATGCCGGGTTTGATTCTTATGCTGTTGAAGATTGCCGAATTTGATGCTAAACCTGATTTTCAAAAGGGATTTCACTCCGAGATAGTCGTTTTTGTTATAAAGTAAATTAAGTAGGTACGTAACGTTATTTTAAATTTCCATATAAAAATCTTTATTTTGATAAAATGTGCAGATTGCCGCCTTTGATTCTATACGACTCAAATACTAGTTAATACAGAAGGTCTACTCGCTGGGTACATGAATTTGCTTTACATATTAAGTTGGATGAAAGTTTATTTAAACCACAGTTTAGGCTCGCATTTAAATGATCATGGTGGTATTACACAATTTATTTACAGTTCACATGGAGGTGTTAAGCAGTTTTAGGAAAGAGTTCTGAACTTATTAATTTTGTGGCACACTCGTTTAGTGTTATTTTTTTTTTATGTTCTCGAAATGTTTAAGGTATTATGATACATTTAAATAATGTTAAAACTTACCTAGATTTTGAACTGCTCGATATGCTGACCTCCTCTGTCTACACATTGTTGCAATCGCCGACGTTTATTTTCGTGCACTTTTTGAAGTGAGTACGGATGCTGCTTGTTTTTCTTTAATATTTTAAACACTACGACGTGACTCATATTGAACAGGCGGCCGGCTCTTCTGGTGCTTGAACCGGGCTCCTCCTCAAAATGCCTTAGCACGTTCTCTTCCTGTCGCACTGAAATCACGGGTCGCGGGCCACCTGAACGACGCGGCACTACCGGCTCATTATTACGCATACGCACTAGGGCACTCACAATTACATACTCCTGCGCACTGAACTGATAACGCGGCATCTTTCACACGAAAATACGTAGACGTAGTAATGCGGAAATAATAGACGTGCGATCCCGGTCAGCGGCGTGGGATTACTAAATAGTAAATACTAAAAAATAAAATTTCGCGGACGTTCGGGGGCGGGGGTCGGGTGACACTTTAAAATCGTAGATCAATCGAATGCCGCATACGCGGCCCGTCTTTTATAAGTAAGTTGCGACGTTGCCGTTCTTCAAATATGCGTGTACAGGATGTTTCTTTTACATGTAAATTTAATATTTTTAATGATTTTTTTTAAATAAAAAAAAATAAAAAACATTTTGTTTTCGATTGGTAATATTTTTTTTTAGCATGTATGGATGCTACATTATTGCGGATTAATGGGAACTTGAATTGTTAGTTAACATACTGTATGTCTGTATGTGTCTGTATACGTCTGTATATACCTGGTGCGTCTTCACGTGCGACTGGTGCGTGTATTTAGACGCGAACCCCTTCCCGCACGTCTCACACTCGTAGGGCCGCGCGCCGCTGTGTGTGTTACGATGTTCGAGCAGCAAGCCTCGGCTCGTGAATCTTTTGTTACATATGTTACACGAATATACTTTCTTGTCTTCGCGTTCGTTGTTCGATTTGTTTGTGTGTTGTTCTGTAAATAAATTATTTATTTTATTTATTTATTTATATTTATTGCACACCAATATAGACAAAAATAATAGGAGTAAAACAAAGAAAGGAAAAATGATGATGACGAATTATACATATATTATATGTAGTTTAAATGGATTGAGATGTTTTTCTTATATTATTTTTAGTTTATCCATAAACGAGTTTTCTTAGTATGATTATTTTTACTTTAAATCTTCAAACTCATCTTGTGAGTTTAGTCTCGTGTATGACAAATCTGGTGATATTAAAATGTAATCACTTGACTGAAAACTAGTGACTCAACCATCGTTATATAAAGAGATCTAAGATTTTCTCGAGTTTTATTAATTTAAATGAAACTAATATTTAACTCGTCTGTTCGTGATCACGGTTGCTGTAAATTAGTCGAAACGTCGGGAATATGTAGTTTTTATCAAAAATAAAATCGCGTAGTACATCCAAAAAATATTAGTTTTATTTAAATCTTTATATAAAGCCTATAACCAGTTTCACAAGCAGACAAAAACTCAGTTAAAAAGTATACATATACAGGGTGACTGGTGAATTACTATCGATATTTGAGGACGTGATATTTGACGATCATATATGACAAAATTAAAATTAATATAATATAAATATTAATAAACTTCTAAGTAAAGTTAACCAAAAGTTATGTAATTAATTACGCATCGTATGAACACCCTACAGATTAGGTATACACACACACTCACACAGACGCGGCGGCGGCGTGTTGTTGTATCAGCACGCCGCCGCACGCGTCCACACTTGGAACACTTGGAACGTGTACACACTTTATTTATTTATACGGAAATTTTGTCAAAAATTAAGTGCCTATTTTTTTTACATAATTCGAATGAGAATCATGTACCGAGTATGCTCCTTAAATATTGATAGTAATTCACCAGTCACCCTGTATAGTTTTATCATATAACCACGTGACTGAAAGCTAGGCGACCCAAGTATAGTCATATAAAGCCTGCAACCAGTTTCACTAACAGACGGAACCTTAGTTCATGGGTGTACACTATCTTATATCCTACTAATATTATAATTGCTAGTTTGTGAGTGTGTGTATGTTTGTTACTTCTTCACTATCAAACGGCTGAACCGATTTCGATGAAATTTTGTATACATGAAGCTGACGTCCACGAATAAGACATAGGCTACTTTACATAATTTAAATCAACGTGACACCGTGGGGCGCAGCTAGTATATATATATATATATTCTAACCCATGTGTATCTTGTGTTGTTGTCGCGTGTCGCAGGTGGCGCCACAGTCTCCACATAAGTACATCTGTGTGTCGTGTGACGTCATCAAGTGCTCACTTGCTGATGAAGGAGACAACCACTCTGAGGAAAGACGGGATATATAGTATAGTATATATATTTTTTATTTATTTTAGGGAAACAAATAATAAGATAAACTTAACAAAATTACATATATCAGCTAAGTTTCCACTGGTAATTAGTCACATATTATTATAATTTAAAAAAAAAGACTAACATACATAAAATCAATCATTAAAAACGTATACTGACGAATTTCTTCGGCAGTTATGAATAAAATTAAAAAAAGAAGTAACAAAACACATTAAACAAAATTGAAGGCACGGGCAGGCATATAGTATAGTATTAGCAAGTTAGTCAGTGGTGGCCTAGTGGTTAAAAGGCCCGCCTCTCATACAATGGGCGCGGGTTCGATCCTGGTAAGTACCAATGTGATTTTTCCGAGTCATATGTACTTTCTAAGAGTATTTAGACATCACTGATTAATGCATTCCCAAAAAGAGAGTTGATGTCAGGCAGGCGGCCGGTCGTAAAAACAATTAGCCAAAACTATTTTCAACATGTAAGGCAGACCCTGGCTATAGCTGGGAAATTGCTAGGTGGACGAAGAAGATATTATAGTATAGACTTGTGGTTTTAATTTTTGATATCGCGACCCCTTTACGGGTTCAATTAAAAGTCTAATGACATATTAAAGTTAAAGACATTCTCTGCTATGGTGAACATCAAAACAAAAGGGAAAAATAAACTTCAATTACAAGTTGATTTGATAGATAATATTTTAATAATAGCACCATCACTTAACATGACCCAGAGTTTGAAAAACACTGGTATAGACATATATTAAAGACAAAGTGTAGCGTTATGTATATATTGTCATATCAAAAAAGAATAATGTTAACAATTTTATTATAATATTCTTTAAATTTGTAACTATTACAAATATGTAACATTCAGTGAATCCCTACTAATATTATAAATGGAAAAGTAACTCTGTCTGTCTGTCTGTTACGCTTTCACGCCTAAACCACTGAACTGATTTTAATGAAATTTGGTACAGACATAGAATTGACCTTGAGAAAGAACATAGGATAGTTTTTATCCCAAACTTTTGAAAGGTTCTCTTGGAAACGCGATATAACCGAACTCCACGCGGGCGAAGCCGCGGGCGGAAAGCTAGTTATATATATTTGGTCATAGTAAAAGAGAATAATGTTACACAATTGTATTATACATTCTGAGATAAGTACTTAAAATTCTGGGACTTGTTATATAAATGATAATTAATGTTTTTTATTTATCTAAGCGCACGGAAGTGCGCCGGCCAAGTTCCACAGGCCGGCGCATGCCGTGCACTATATTTACACGAACCGTTTCGACCCACTTTTGACCCCCCTGTAGCTCAGTGCCTATTGCAAGTACAGAGAAAAAATTTTACTTACGTAATCATATACTAGTACTAAAGCAGTATGCCAAATTTCATAGATAAAGCTTCAGTAGATCCTGAAATATGACCCTGTGAAAATAGCTATTTTTGGCACTGACTCACTGACAGGTAATCAAAACCTCTAGGCCACTTCCCATTGTTTTAGCATTATGAAATTTGGTACACAGGTTGTGTGTTATATGTAGATTAACAAAAAATTAAGAAATTTAAGAAATCGGTCAAGCGTGAGTTGCCTCAATTCTAAATATCGAATTTTTAATAAATTCGACCCACTTTTGGCCCTCTGTAGCTCAGTGTCTATTTCAAGTACAGAGATAAAATTGTACCTACGTAATCATATACTAGTCCTAAAGCAGTATGCCAAATTTTATAGATAAAGCTTTAGTAGATCCTGAAATATGACCCTGTGAAAATAGCTAATTTTGGAACTGACTCACTGACAGGTAATCAAAACCTTTATATAGGCGCTCAGCTCAGCACAATAGAATACATAATAATGAAATATTAATAATTAATAATATGAGTACATCTATCAATCGGTGATAAATGAAACTAAAAAATAAAAAATAAATATAGTTTTAAAAAAACTAAAAAACACGCTCCAATGATGAAAGAAACCGCGTAGAAACTAATTTAACCTTTACAACCTTGGAAATCAATTTAATTTAAATTGTTTAAAATAAACAATAAATGGTATTATTGAAAAAAAAGCGTGGGGCGCTTCTCAAGAAGTGATATATGAAGCTCATCACGCTTTTTTTCACAAAAATACCATTTATTGTTTGTTAATTTATTTTTAAATTAATATTATTGTGAAAAAAGTGTGGGGCGCTTCTTAAGAACTGATATATATATAAGGGATATAAAATATTGTCATGTATACATAATGCACACTGTATAACTTAATTAAATATTGCTTACCTAAAAAATCAGGTTTCTATTGTTATAAATTACTTTCGATAGATGGCGCTAGCGGTATAATTGAATCGCGATATTGTTTTGTCTGCAGTATATATGAATGAAAGTCGATAAGGAATCGATGGTCATTTCTTTCTATTTCTTTCTACACTTATGTCTTGATATCTTATATATGGTTACGATTACGATTAAATGGATCACTGATTTGACTTGCTAAAGGATTAATTTTGATATTGCTTATTGATTGATTACTTGTGTGTGTTAAAAGCACAAATTTACTCTATTTCTTTTCTACTATTCATTTACCAACGATGGAAATTGTACATCTTTCGGTGGTTGGCGGAGATATACCACATAGGGTAATCCTATGCCATCAGATGGTAGCTGTATGTTTCATGCTGTAAGTTATGCATTGTACGGCTGTATAGTACGATTGTATGTACGATTTCTTGAAAAAAAGTATTGAAATCTCACCAAAAACATGCCTGTTAAAAAGGGGGCCAAGTTCCAATCGGCTAATTGTTTGTCTAAAAAAGGGGTGAAATCCAATCTAATGCCAAGTTTAGATGCACTTTGAAATCGATCATAATCATCTTCATCAACAGCATGATCCACTGGTAAACATTTGCCATTCCCAAGACTCGCCACCACACCCAGTCCTCTGCCTTCCACATCCAGCCACTACCCGCCACCTTATTCACGTCAACGGTCCATCTGGCCGAAATTCACTTTACCATACACTCAACTTAAAATATGGTATAGTTGTGAAAATACGTAGGTGCTTGGTTAAAAATATCTAAAATTATAATACTTCTAAATTTGAACTTGGCAGGTTAATTTAATTATTTAAATTATATAATATTTAAATTATATAAATATAAATAATTATATAACTAAATAATAAATTAATGATACAATTAATTAAGTGTTACGTACAGCACAAAAACCTGCCAAGTTCAAATTGAGAAGTATTATAATTTTAGATATTTTTAACCAAGCACCTACGTATTTTCACAACTATACCATATTTTAAGTTGGGTGTATGGTAAAGTGAATTTCGGCCAGATGGACCGTTGATGTGAATAAGGTGGCGGGTAGTGGCTGGATGTGGAAGGCAGAGGACTGGGTGTGGTGGCGAGTCTTGGGAATGGCAAATGTTTACCAGTGGATCATGCTGTTGATGAAGATGATTATGATCGATTTCAAAGTGCATCTAAACTTGGCATTAGATTGGATTTCACCCCTTTTTTAGACAAACAATTAGCCGATTGGAACTTGGCCCCCTTTTTAACAGGCATGTTTTTGGTGAGTATATACTACTAGTAAACCTGGCGAACTCCGTTTCGCCTCCAGAAGGCTTTGTTTTATGTAACATTTCGTTTGGTGATTAAAAGATGAAGAATTTTTTGTTTTATATTTGAAAAGGAAAATTTTTATTTCATTTCACAACAGTATTGAATTCATTTCGATTACAAAAATGAAGTGTTATTTAGTTGAACTTCTCTAAGTAAATGAAAGTGAATCCAAAGTAGATACCGAATCGAAGCGTTATACGTGTTCGCAAATTAATTATCCGTTTCATTGAAGTGGTCCTTTGTAAACCACATTTTTTGTTTGTTGGTCTAACTATAACACAAATAAAGCGGATGGTTTCCAAACTCGTGAACACGCAAAGTATAACTGCCCATGTGAAAAACAATGATTTTCTAAATTTATCCCGCATATACTAAATGGTTTTAAGAGTTCAAACTACACACACAATATCTAAATATTTTTATTTTTATATAGTAGAATTCTTACAAATATCTAATTGTCATCATTACGTCATTACATATCTGTCATTATACGTCAATCGCATAGCTGTCAATTGTGTTTCGTTATTCCACGTTTTATAGTGACTGACGTTTCATGTCAAGTCCCACGGGAATGCTGTCGAACGGGATAAAAAGTATCCTATTGCAATTTCCTGGTTCTAAACTACCTCCCTGCCAATTTTCAGCTAAATCGGTTCAGCCGTTCTTGGGTTATAAGTGGAGTCACTAACACGACTTTCTTTTATATATATAGATGTTATAACGTCTGTTTGTTTGTTTATAATTTATGAGTTAAATTCACATTGGACAATAATTTAATAAAATACATAATTACTATAGCTTGTTTAATTTAAGGCAGAATATTGAAAAGACAAATATTTTTTAAAATATTTTTAAATAAATCTAGCTTTAATATTTTATAACTTACCTGTTGTTTCATCCTTACAGAGCAAACATTTGAATGAACCATTCTCAAACAACACCGCTTGTGACTGAAATTGTACAAAAAAAATATTATACATATTGTTAAATAAGAAATGTGTATAATATAGAAGCAGTAAATAAAGAACATTAAATAGTATCAGTTAAAATAATTAAAAATTCCCATACAAATTGAATGCAAGAGAAAATTGGAATGAAACTTAGGCATTACAAAACTTAATTAATTTTAACTTTAATTTAACTTGAATCTGTTAAATAATAATAAAAAAATAGTATGTGAGTCAAATAATTCTTATTAAGAGTATTTATAATAGTAATAATTTATATACAATATATAACATACATACATTATTTTCAATATCTTCACTCTGTACAGATTTAACTCTATACATTTCACCCGATTCCACTTTGATGAATGCTCCACCTGAAATATATTAAATAAAACATAAACTTATTATTATTATTTGCTTTTCCTTATTTGGACTCATCATTATCATCATTATCATTATACTATATATATAAGTCAGTGGTGGCCTAGTTGTTAAAAGGACCGCCTCTGATGCATGAGGGCGCGGGTTCAATCCTGGCAAGTACCAATGTGATTTTTCCGAGTCATACGTACATTATAAGAGTATTTAGACGTCACTGATTAATGCATTCCCAAAGAGGGTTGATGTCAGGCAGGCGGCCGGTCGTAATACAATTAGCCAAAACTATTCACAACATGTAAGGCAGACCCTGGCTGGAGCTGGGAAATTGCCAGGTAGTATCATTATAACATATCATTATCATATCATATCACCTCTCTCTCTAGCAGCCGCTATGATAGCATTAGCTGTTTCCTCATCACCGGACACTTGCAACTCGATCTGGGATTCAGAATTTGAATCTGTAATTAAATATTAACAAATTGTTTAATATTATAGATTAGATATGTTGTGGACCACGTTATGAATTAGTCATTTTGAATAATGGCCGGGCAGGATAAAAAATGACTTGGATGAAAAAATTACTTCATTGGATTATTTAAATACTGGTTATCCTACTGATATTATAATTGTGAAAGTTTGTGAGTGTGTGTGTATGTTTGTTACTTCTTTACGCTCAAACGGCTGAACCGATTTTGACAAAATTTTGTATACAGGAAGCTGACGTCCAGGAATAACATATAGGCTACTTTACATCCCGGAAATCCGGTGGTAACACCGCGGGGCGCAGCTAGTTATATATAATGTCCAATACCTTTTGGGTACACTAATACAAAGATTTAATTACATTTTTTTTTATAGCAGTTATTAGGTTATAATAGAATACAGATAGAAATTAATCACTTTGCCCAATAGGGCTAGACATTATACATAATGCCCACATATTACTTTTTTAATAACATACATATAAAATAAATTTCAAAGTTACATTATGAACTGTCTTAGGAAAAGTTATTTCTTTTATAATAATCTTCATATATTTCCTATTAATCTAAGATTTCACATTGGAAAATCAGTCTTTATAATATCTTTCACTAGTAATTATAAAATACTGAAATATTTCTTGAATATACAAGTTCTAAGTCATGTTAATGCATTAACAACTATATGTAACTTGTTTTAACTACTATAGTAGTATAGAAGTTATTGTATATCTATATATTTCTATATTAGTTATAATATACAATAATATTCAACCTTGGCTGCCTTCGGGGTCCTCATGTGGTAGTACAAGTGATATTTCATTGTCCCCATACATTAACTTCTGTCCGGAAACTACTCTTAATATAGAACCATTCTGTCTGTCCATTAAAAGAGTATCTGGAAATAATGTACATATATTATAAACATACACATATACACTATATATACATATATAGAAAGAGAAATATATAGTGTAAAAGATATATATGTATATCTTTTCTTCATCAAATATTGTCTTTAATTATTACTATGAATTTAATTTATTATTTTCTAATGGACACCACAAACTTATTTAAATAAGTAATTAATTACTGAAAAAGTGGTTAGTTAAAAAAGAAAAGTGATTTAATTATAAAACATATTATTATTTATTAGTTTCTTGTTTTTTTGCTAAATTTCCTTTATAAACGTTAGTTAAATTATTATCTAAATATTAATATAATTATCTTACGTTCGTCCCTGTCGAAGCCCACCATTCTCACGTCAACGAAGCTGTCGGCTGATTCACCGTCACACTGAAACATATTATATACAGGGTGACTGGTGAATTACTATCGATATTTGAGGACGTGATATTTGACGATCATATATGACGAAATAAAAATTAATATAACATAAATATTAATAAACTTCTAAGTAAACTTAACCAAAAGTTATGTAATTAATTACGCATCGTGTGAACACCCTACAGATTAGGTATACACTGACACTCACACATACGCGTGTCGTGACGTAGTGTTGTATCAGCACGCCGCCGCACGCGTCCACACTTGAACACTTGGAACGTGTCAACACTTTACTTATTTATACGGAAATTTTGTCAAAAATTAAGTGCCTATTTTTTTTACATAATTAGAATGAGAATCATGTACCGAGTATTCTCCTTAAATATTGATAGTAATTCACCAGTCACCCTGTATATTATTAAATATATATATTTAAATCTAAGTATATAACTTAATTTATTACTCAGATTTCAATATGTCATCCTACTAATATTATAATTGCGAAAGTTTGTGAGTGTGTGTGTATGTTTGTTACTTCTTCACGATCAAACGGCTGAACCGATTTTGATAAAATTTTGTATACAGGAAGCTGACTTCCAGGAATAACACATAGGCTACTTTAAATCCCGGAAATCAACGTAACACCGCAGGGCGCAGCTAGTATTTATATATAATATAAGTACATACAAAATTTATATTATCTTTATTATATCATATATGTATAACTGGTAGAGCCTAGCTGTAGTGAAGTTACTGCAGCTCGAACAAGGGTAAGTATTACCCTCTTACAGAAATTCGGCGTGAACTAGAATATTATTATGAGTGAGAGAGATAGTTGCACTTTCCATTTTCCCTCTCTTTCCCACTTTTTCCTCCCCCACTATCCTAATTATTAATTAAGAATGGCAACACATTTACAAAACTATGTTGATGTCTTTGAGTGACGGTACTATCTACTTCAAAAAGACCAGTAGCCCCCTTTTGTTTTCAAAAAATATATTTTACTAGCTGCGCCCCGCGGTGTTACCCGCGGATTTCCGGAATGTAAAGTAGCCTATGTGTTATTCCTGAACGTCAGCTTCCTGTATACAAAATTTTATAAAAATCGGTTCAGCCGTTTGAGCGTGAAGTAGTAACATACACACACACTCACAATCTTTCGCAATTATAATATTAGTAGGATTATCCATACCTTTATATCTTCCTGGAATATAAGCTGATCTTTAATACATCTGTCACTGTTGCTTGTTGTTAGCATTGACAGGTTGCATTCTGAAACATATTACATATATTATACTAGTTATTGCTCGCGACTTTGTCAAATATACAAAAAGAGAAATATATGTTATAAAGAGTTTATAAAATAGATTTGTACACTGTCAGCAACACATAATCTGTCTTGTTGCTATGGTAGCTGTAAGAAATGCGATATAAACTATAGTTTATGTATAATTCTATTAACTAAACTACATTACTGTAAGGTTTCATCAAGATCTGTTTAGTTTTTTTTGCTTGAAAGAGTAACAAACATGTAGACATCAAACATTCATATATCTAACATTCTTAACTGTATTGAATTTTAATATATCTTAAGAAAACTTAGTGAGTAAGCTCTACTTAACTTTATATATACAATGAAGTATTTGTACAAGCAACAGAAAGTTGAATACATTGTTATATTGCTATATTATAAATAAAAAAAAATGATTTCTTATCAATTAAATAAAATTAAACTCCATAAATAAAGAACATACATCATACAGCCAAACACAATTATACTTATTATATAAATACTGTTTAGATATTTTACAAACATATAATGTACAACCTAATAATTATAACTTACATTTTGAATTAAAAAAAATAATTAAATAGCTCTCCAAGTATATAATTACTGCATTTTTTAAAGTTGGTTGATAAATATATTATATAATATAATTAATTATAATACCTTCGTCTATTTCAATCGGTTGTTCTTCATTATTTTCAGCATTACTTGCTTCAACAATCTCTTTTTTCAATTTCTTATCAAATTCCACATCAACCTTTTTCCATACAGTTGAAGGAAATATATTTGGTATGGAATTAACATTGAAGCTTAGTATAGGATTCGATGTGATTGACGAACTCGTCGAAATCGCTTGTCCGACCGACGAGTTTGAGATCTTTGTGGTTTCGTCGGATTTGGTCGGAGTTTTGATCTGAGTTGGTTTGTCGTTCTGACTGACATTAATTATCAGATTTGGATCTATTTGTGTAGGTATTGTAATTGTTTTTTTGTTTGCTACTGTATTAGTGTTTATGCTCTGTGTGAGAACAGACGAACCAACGGTTACTTTTAGATTGAGTGTGGATGATGATGGCAATGTCATTGATGTCTGAAAAAAAAAACATGTATATTAAACATATATATATTAAAAAATTATCAGTAATTTAGACATATACTAATATAATAATGTTAGCATATAAAAGATCTCAATGACATTCAAACTATATACAAGTACAATAAACAATAAAACAAATTATTTACTAAGCATTGTAATATCAAACATTATTTTTAAATTAAAACTTAAAAAACCCGTATAAAATCAAATTAGGTCTACTTATATAATAATATGTATAAAATAAAAAATTAGGAAATGTTGCCATAACATATACTTACTTTTAATTGTGGCATTGTAATTGTTCTTGATACCGGCCATTTCGCATTCTTTATAAGAAAGTCGGGAGGTAAAGGTTGTAGTTTAGACGCTGGCAATACTAATTTCTTTATTTCTTTCTTTTCAGTTTTCTTTGCCTCTTCGTTGTATGTATCATAGTTGACGCCATATTTTGTTAATGTCTTCTTAAATTGCTCCTTCAATTCTAATTTTATTGCTTGTACTCTATAATTTAAATATATTTGGTTAAGTAATATCATTTAATAAATGTGGTATTGTGAAAACTCATATTAATTTTGTTACTATACAAAGAATTATTTAATACATAAAGTGACTGTATATACATATTTTACCCAAAGATATATCAAATTTATAATTGATTTTTGTTATATTTATTAAAAATGTTGATATTTTTAGTCAAATACTAGTAGTAAGTCAGTAATTGAGATTTATGTATACATTCTAATAAAAAAAACAATCCTTGTCTATATGATGAGCATAGTAAAGATTCTTGAATATGAGTTAACATATTAAATTAACTAATACCATAGTTTACCTGACTTGTAATGAGTCATATTCGACAACAGCTTTTTGGCATTTCTTACAAATGATGTGCGAATGTATACCGTCTTTCTTTATTTGTTTGTCCACAATGCTACCAATTACTTCATGTAATTTTTTATCAGAATTAAGTGATATCTGAAATGTTATACAATTTGTAACTATATATGTATAAGAACCAATTAAATTATTATTGATACATTTATACTTATTGATGATATTTAGAGTAAGTTATCATAAAATAATATAAAAAAATACTAAAGAATTTTAATATATTTCAGTGTTATATATCTTTATTTGACTACTCACTCCATCTCCAAATAAGTTTGTAGCGTTCACCAAATACAGCCCAGTTTTCGTATTGCAAATAAAACAACACTCATTCATTCTGAAAAATCATTTTTTCATTTATAAAAGAAATGCCAATGACCAAATACTATATTGAAGTTCATATAGAATATTAAGCATTTTGTATTTGGTATAAATCGTATCATATTTTCAATGTTTAAATGTATATTTTTATAACTAAAAAACTTAGATATTTTCTATTTATAAACGCGTAGTTATGTAATGATTGTTTTATTTATAAAACACAATAATTGTCCTTCTTATCATTATGTTTACATTGTTATCAGTCGTCTATAATTTTAAATATATTGCCACCATTGACAAAATATTCGTGCCTATTTTATTTATTAAGATACGATAAGTCAGCCATTTTGACAACGATTCCAATCGAGTTCATTATAATGATTACGAGATTTAAAATTATATGGTTCTTTGCTTAAATACCTGTTAATCTTATCAAGTTTGCATTGGATTTTTAAGTTCTTGAAGGTTTCCCAAATTATTTTCTAAATAAGTTGTCAGCAATGATTTCTAATAGCAAGCCGCCACCATTACGTGTGTAATAGTACAGTATTTATCCGTATGGCGCCACTGTCTTTCACATGAGTTTCAATTTTATCTATAAGGCCAGTTCTACAAATACTTCGGGCCAACTCCTTTTTTTATTAAGTTGTTAGGGATATCTTGGAATTCTTTAGACTCTTTAGATTATATAATATTAAATTATATGTTTTAAGTTTCAACATTTGAAGAGTAATTTTAATTACATTAGGAAAAATATGTATTGTCAGTGTTGCCAAGTACAAAAAAAATGCTTTCAGTTTTTGAAACTGGTATAGCCGAGCCAACGGCGGGAAATTTAATAATTATACAAAAAAATTTACATCGTGCCGTAACTTTGATTTATAACTTTTTAGTCTTTCTTGGTTGTCATTGTAATATTTTTATATGAAGTAAATAAATAGAAAAACTACAGATCAATCAAAAACATTTTTTATTTCTATACAATTTACATTTTTTGCGCCTTACGTGCAGCATCCTAATAATAACTTTACATAGACTTAACAATAAAATATATATTCATAAATTTACTATTTACAATGAAGATACTTTCACTCGTTCGTCCATACAAATAATTTTGATGAGAAATTTCAGACAATATATGTAAATATACAATTACTTTGTTTTGTAAATATATATTTGAGCAAAAATGACAATGGCAGGTCAGTAAGTAGTGATGTGTTTTAACACAAGATAATATATATTCCTGAACAGACATAAACGTAATCAAACTCAAATATTTGTTAATTAAAATTATAAATAAAGACTTACCTTTGGTTTGTGTTCTTTGGTCGTATTGTCAATATTTTGGAGATTATTATTTAATAAATTTTTCTATTGAAGTATTTATTTTATCTGTGTGGAAGGGTGTACTAATATAAGTGTTGAAATGAAAGAGGTTTAGTGTTGCCATGTATTTAATGTTAAACATGTCGCTATACCTAATACCAATGTCTAAAGAAAAAACTAAATTACATCTTATATGTAAGGCTAGAGTGCAGTTTCTGTGTTCTGTTTACTGATTCGTCTATCACATGTAATGTATTGAGCGTGGTACTGTCGGAACGAAATGTTCATGAAATAATACAATATATGTTCAAATATAATTTTAACATTTACAATTTTTCAAACACAAATCTATCACGACACCGAGTAGTCCTAATCTAGAACATTTATTTGAGATATCTCTAGATAAAAGGATATGCATCTAAGTCCTGATGAACTAGAAGTACTATACAACTGTTTACAATACATATCTATTGTCTATCTTTATCGAGGTGAATGCATTCATAAACAGCTATATAGTCACGCTACAATTCAATTTTTCACACCATACATTTATTCTATACAATAAAAAATGAAAATTAGCTCAAATCAGGTGCAAGGGTAAGATTCAATTTCGCAATCATCTATAAAGGTAGTTGCGAAATCACACCAAAACCTCTTAACCGAGAATAGCCACAATTTTTATTTCAAATTTTTAAGAAAATTTATAGAAAATCTGTTGTAATTTCTTTCACTAGTTGAATATAATTGACATCGCAATGACACTTACTATATATATAGCCTAAGGATCGCTAAACTATCTTACAAATATATTTTGGTTCTTAAAACATTGAAACCGATCGATTCAGAAACTAATAGAAATTATAAAAAAAAATGCAAGAAACATGCACGCAAGCAGAAACAAAAATATATATACCGTTTAAAATAAAACTCATTACTACCTTAAACCACAGTTTAATTTCCATTTATATAAAAAAAAAAATGACAACGATGTTTCCGTAAAGTGTACGCAAAGCGAAGACCTACACATATAACATAAAATCAACACCTTTCACAAAATTTGCGCACGAAAAATAATAATTATTATTATAAAAACTAAAAAAATCATCGTGCCATTCTCAAACAGGAACGAAAATCGCAGTCGCAGTGTGTACAACACTAGTTTGAAAACGACACAGATTAAATTAAAAACTAATCTATAATAATGGGAATTGAACGATAATTATACCGTCAAGCCGCGCTTGAGTCGCCGCCATAACAAAAACAAACAAAAAATAAAGGAAAAAAAACATGGAAATGTTATGTGTAACTTGAACTGTGTCTAGATTAATTAAAGAAAAAAAAGAATACTAACTGTTAATGTCTTTATGAGTGAACTACATCACATATAGAATATAAAGGAATTATAAGAAATGTTGCCATTGCATCACCCATTGTTTTGTAATGCTGGTATGTATTGAGGTATTTTTATATATATATAATTTTTAGCAATGGCAATACTTGTCCCCCCACTCTTGGTGTGTGTGTGTCTCCCGTCTTGATATGTGTGTTTGTGTGTTCCCCGCCACGCCGTTAGCTAGAAGCAAATACGTTCATGTGAGTTCATGTATTGAGAAGAGCGATGTAGTATGAAAATATTACGATATATGTTGCCATATAAAAAAATTACCCCAAAATTTGATAATAATCAAGGTAATAAAACCTCAATATTTTCAAACTGCATCGCGTATGTAAGTCACGTTTGTTGAGTCACAATAGTTTGGGTTAAAGGAAAATTTAAAAATAATAATAAAAAATAAACATATCTCAAGTGTCATGTATACATTAAATACTAATATTTATTTGTCTTTTCTGATATGTACGTCTACATCGAAGCTACACCACAAACACAACAGGGTACTGTCGCGTGGGAAATATAAAAAAAAACTCCATCTACCGTCATTTCAATAGAACATTATTTTTTATAATACAACATATTTTTATATTTCCCACGTATAATATTTTACACAAATTGACATATCAAAAGCACGTACGTCGCTCCAAGGACGAATCTAAACTATTCTACCGAAATACTAAGTACAAATCTAACGAAGCCTACAAAGCAATCCGTAACATCAAAACATACTTGTGCGCGCGACTGTACGTACATCGCTCCCAAAACAATTGACACACTGTAATGATCTCTTAGATATGTCATTCCGTTTAAAGCGTATCAATATATAAAAACCTCTTAAAATTTAATATAGACTCGATAATTAAAAACAATCATAATTCTTAAACGTAAATCTCGAATTGTAAATAACTTTTTTTTTATGTCATTATAATAATTATTTCAATTTAAATAATATAATCTTTACAATACAAGCGATTCTTATACATCTATTATTTATTGTGATGTCGAACTAGTGCATATAATACATTCGTACAACGTCTTCATAATGACACGAGAGCATTTGATTAAGAAAAATAATATATATATGTATGTATATAATAAAATTTATTTACATGCGACTATACACCTAACATTACCACTTTGGCTATTAATTTTTGGCAAAGAACAACAAATTTTTAAAACAAAATTCATAAATAACATCAACAGACAAATCAAATTCTCTGGTGTCAAAAGATTCTCATATACATATATATAGATATATAATATATATATATACTAAAAAAAATTATTAGGAAATTGTACATTATATAAGAATATTCGTTAAAACAACGAAGACAGGGTTTATATAAAGACGCGATTTATATGTTTGCTCAAAAAACATTCAAAAATAACTCAGCATTTTTTATATATATATACATAGTTCCAAGCAAACATATAAAAACTCTATGGTCCCTACGGTGTGACGACGGAGAGAAGAAAACAAAATATATATCTCATACAAGGGCGACTTGTGAAACAATGACATATAAAATACATATAGTTACCTTTACTAAACATAAGCAAATGAACTTTATTCATCCATCATATATATTATCTGTTTGTAAAAAGACTTTTAAAAATTATTTATATTAATGCAATCCTAACCAATATCTCAAATAAAATCCAAAAAGATAGATCATTATACAGAGATAGCGTGAGAAGAAGAAATAGGTCGAAAAACACAACACTGTTTTTATTTAGCAGTCGAGTAACAAATGCCATTGATATATCCATTGAAACTTTGACACAAATCAATTGTAATAATTATAATAATAATTTTATTTCATACATTTATATATTATATATGATCTTTTTCAATATATTTATTTTATTCTCTGTAGCTTTATATATAATTCATTATATGTTTAAGTCATCGACATATATATGTTATGTATTCACAAGTCACCCTGTATATAATAGAGTCCGTTGACTTTAGTTTCGTTCCGTCGTTGTGAATGTTTTCTTACTAGTAGTCATCGTCGATGCCGTTGTTCTGTCCGGTCTGACCGACTTGACCCGCCTGTCCGGTCTGACCCGCCTGTCCGGTCTGACCGGACTGACCCTTGACCTGCCTCTCCCCCTGACCCTTCTGTCCGATCTGACGCGACGAAGAGAAGCACAGCTTCATAACGAACGGGAATTTTGCACCTGGAAATTATCAAAATTAAATTTTAGCCTTCATTGTAATAACTAATGTCCATTTATATGTAATACTACAAAAAAATACATAAAAAATCGATCGTATTTAATGTTGATATTAGATTTTTTGCCCCTTTAGGTCCTTAAAGATATGAAGAGAATATGTAATGATATTTTTGTTAGAGAGAAGTATAACGAAATTCTTAGCTGATATCGTTATCAAATATGTAATAGAGCTATAATAGATCGCTTAATAATAATTTAAGGGGTTTTTTTGATAAATATTATGTATATACCTGGATGTTGTATGGTGGCGTGGTTACAAGCCATGATGGCCATCACAGACTGAGAGATGTTCTGGAACTCCATCAGACCGGACGACGACCTGGAACGAGATAAATAATAAAATATTAAAAGTATTACAATGATTAAATTACATACGTATACAGGGTGACTGGTGAATTACTATCAATATTTAAGGAGAATACTCGGTACATGATTCTCATTCGAATTATGTAAAAAAAATAGGTACTTAATTTTTGACAAAATTTCCGTATAAATAAATAGTGTGGACACGTTCCAAGTGTTCCAAGTGTGGACGCGTGCGGCGGCGTGCTGATACACACCACGCCACCGCACGCGTATGTGTGTGTGTGTGTGTATACCTAATCTGTAGGGTGTTCACACGATGCGTAATTAATTACATTATTTTTAACTTTACTTAGAAGTTTATTAATATTTATGTTATATTACTTTTTATTTTATCATATATGATCGTCAAATATCACGTCCTCAAGTATCGATAGTAATTCACCAGTCACCCTGTATACTATCTCATTCTATATAATATTTCATACACTATCCCATCCACAATTCTCTTTTATACACTACTAGCTTTCCGCCCGCAGCTTCGCCCGCGTTGAGTTCGGTTATATCGCGTTTCCAAGAGAACCTTTCAAAAGTCTGAGATAAAAACAATCCTATATTCTTTCTCAAGGTCAACTCTGTCTCTACCAAATTTCATTAAAATCAGTTTAGTTCAGTGGTATACGCGTGAAAGCCTAACAAACAGACAGACAGAGTTACTTTCGCATTTATAATATTAATAGGGATCCCATCCATCTTTCTTTGTATACTTTATCTTCTTCTATATATTATTTCACTCACCTCTCACTCTTGAGCGGGAACTTGGACACTGTATGAGGCGGCGTGACGCCGTAGTCGTGAAACACTTGCAATAGCTGTTCATCTGACACATCTGGTGGGGTGTTGAAGAAATGTACCACCTGGAAAAATATAAGTGTATTACAAAATATAGCAGTTCATTTAAATGAAACTAATATTTTTCGAATGTAGTACACGATTTTATTTTCGTAAAAAACTACATATTCGGGACGTTTCAGTTACTTTACAGCAACCGTGATCACGGACACATGAGATGTGAGTGTCAGTTAAATTTGGAGTTTGAGTAATAATAATAGAGTTCATTTTTCGCAAAGTAAGTAAATTAAGTAAATTATATGATAATAATAAATCAGTGGTGGCCTAGTGGTTAAAAGGCAGCCTCTCTTTCTCGAGGGCACGGGTTCGATCCTAGCAAGTATCAATGTGATTTTTCCGTGTCATATGTACTTTCTATGAGTATTTAGACATCACTGATAAATGCATTCCCAAAGAGGGTTGATGTCAGGCAGGCGGCCGGTCGTAAGAAATTAGCCAAAAACTATTCACAACATGTAAGGCAGACCCTGGCTAGAGCTGGGAAATTGCCAGGTAGAAGAAGAATAAATGATACCTTGGACGGAGGTTGTATTCTGTTCTTGTGTATGGAGGCAGGAGTTAGGAACCTGTTGTTCTTGTTACCGACGTAGTCCTTGAACGAGGGACTCTTGTCAGGGAGAGGGTAGGGGTTCATCACCTCTGATAGATACGCCTGTTTGGAAAACCTGGAATTTAATAAAAAAAATGTTAAATTTTGATTACTAGATAAACGAATTATATAAGGATACTAAAATAAAGGATATGTTTTTTTATAATTTTCAAGTTCACTATTTATGTTTTTGACTTTTATTTCAATGAGTTTAATTTGCATGTACCATAATATTATCTACAAAAACCTATTGTCTGTTCGATATCAGTGATTTTCTTGAATTTAACGTTTATTATAATAAACACATTAAAATCTATTAAAAATACGCTATATTTAAAATTATTTTACTTTAAATACAAGTGTATGAGTTAACTTACGCGAGTGTAAGTGTGTAGTCTCCCACGGTAACGTTATTCAAGTTTTGAACACATCGTTCAACGGATACTCCATCACCCATTTGAACCATCGCTGTACCTTCCTTTGTTTTAAGGAATTTTATCTGCAATAGAAAATAATGAATATAACAAGTGTTGAATACGAAATCATTATATCGTCTAAATATACAAAGTTGATATTCATTTGGCGAAATCAATGATCAAAATTGTCTATATTTATTTATGTCTGGATTTCTTGGTGTATAGTGTGTTTATTACACAAAACAAGAGCAAATAAGTAGAAAAATAAAGTTGCAGAAACTTTCTTTACTATTTGAATAGCAAACATACAAGTATATTATTTATGTAAGACAACCAAAACGTACTCTAACGACATTTCCATAGAGACAGCACAAGTTGAAGAGTCTGTCAGCATTGATGGTGACTGGATCGAGACCATACACCATCATTACGGCGCCCTGTTGCGGGGGCCCTCCCTGGTAAACACGAATACACCTATATCTTAATACTTCACAATATAAATACATATAAATAATAACAGACAATTTCATCGACTCACAACACTCAAAGGCACTCCAAGATTCTATATACGAACCTATTAGACGCTGAACTAAAGAGGGAAAGAAATATTAACTGATAAAAGAAAAACAAATCAATGGGTTCCTTACTTCATATACCTGATTCTGCGGCGGCATTGGGTGGTGCATGGGTGGAGGCGGAACGAAACCCTCGCCCCCATAACCCTCTGGACCATAGCCGCGACCATCACGCTGAAATCACATACAATATAACATAATAATAATTATAGCAGTCATACTAAACACATGTAGAATAGTAAAAGTTCATGTAAATAGAAGACAACGAAATCAAAACCTTTCATACAACATATACACTTATACACGTATCTTCTTAAAAGATATCATCAGATCACACATATATATTCTTTATGATATTTAAATTAATATGTATAAGGAAAATATTTGTTATTATTTGAGTTATAAATAGTGTAAGTAACACAACTTTCTTTTATGTATATAATACATTATATTTACCGGATGATGCGGCGGTGGAGGGCCATGTCTCTCTTTCATCATTCCTGGAGGAGGGCCACCACTACCGAAATCCATATCTGAGATGAATAAAAAACAATTTGATTAAATAACAATAAAAATCACATTAAAATCGTATACATTCACTCGAAGGTTCAATAAACTGTTTTAATTAAGTTCATAGACATCATTATATCTGATACCCAAAGCTCAAGTAATATATTCAAATCAAATTGAATGGTAATGCCGTTAAATCTTCTCACAGCAACCTTCATTGGAATTTACATAATACGTCCCCAAATGAAATTCACGGCCTTAATATAAATAGAGGTCTTTGATATAACATAGATCACAAACAGAAATCGATAGACATACTAAATATTAGAGTAATAGGAAACATTACAAGAATATATTCTGAGCAAGCGTTACATGTCGTGCGGTGTTTCTTACTTTATATAATAAGTGGAATACAAAAACAAACATGCATCGGACGTATAGGTATATAGAAATCAAAGTCTGTATTGTATAAAATGTTTATTGTGTGATGTTCTAGTTATACATTCATAAACTTAAATACAATCAATGTTTATTCTAGATAAATGTGTGATATACATAATGTCGATAATGTCCAAGTATATTATATTGTACAATAACATCGTGTATATACATATAATTCGTACAGATCTATACAAAAACATCTGTAGTGTAATGTTATTTGTAACTGTATAATAAGATCGTTATCAACTACAAGGGTTAACACACTTAGGGGGTTGCATCTTCTATGGCTAGCATATCATCTAAGTATACAAACACATATCTGTCACGGATTACTCATATCTTTATAGTTATATGATATATGCTGTACATCTTTACGTTCATACACACCGTTCTGGTCGGAGGTGTTCTGACAATGTTGACTGCAAGCCTCCTCGCTGCAAGATCTGGGTAGCGAAGTCGATGTGGTGGAATCTGCCGATAGCCCATTTATATGTCCACTGTTTTATTTTCATCTATTTTAATGTCCAATCTCGTTTTGTTGGTGGCGTTATCGTTAAACATTTCTTGTATGTTTTTTTTTTGTGTTAATCCTTTGTTAGTGTTTATTTTCTTTTATATGTATATTAATTGCTTAGTGTATTTATATTCCGATAACTCACATCTTCTCTGTACGAATCTTTGTTCACTTATATTTTTGTTAGTTTGAGAATTCTTAAAAATCAAACTCGATAGAGATGATAAAAAAATATATTGAATATACTCGGCATGCCTGAATAACATCACAATATTCAATATATTGAACTAAAATAAAGCAAATACGCTCAGTTAATTGTTTGAAAGCGTAGGCATTAAGTATAGATTGCTTCCATACCCATTATAAAGCCATAGCTTTCATGGGAACATTAAAAATCAACGTTGTGAAAAATTCAAAGCCATTAAGCTTATTTGAAAATTCATAATAGTAATGTCGCTATAAAAATAAATTAAAAAAGAGACATAATCAATATAAAGGCACGCAATACGTTTCTAATAAACGGAACGAAACAAACTTTTATGATATTTTTTTTCGTTCAATACATTGTTGGAATATCTTTAAAATTAAATATAAAAACCAGCACATAGCAAAGATGATTCATGGCGTAGTTTTTAAAGTAATTTAAGTCGGAATTCAGACCACATTTTCTTTAAACTTCAGCTAAGTCTCGGTTAAGTTTAAGAGAAAATAATTCATATAACAATTTATCTTTATCGTTTTGTAAGTTTTTAGGAAAGCAATTATTTAAATTCGTGACTCAATAAAAGAGAAAAGAATGATGAGTATCTTTATTGAATAACTTTTCTATTTTCCTTATGTTTTTGGTGGTTTTATTCTTTGGGAATTCAAATTAGCGTTTATTATAAGAATAAAGAGTACTTTTTTTTACAGATATAATGGATAAAGTTGTAAAAAATATATGTCATTATAAATGTGGGTATTATAATAAACGGTTGAATTGAAACAGCGGTAATTGAGATTTTTATTGCTAGTTGGAACATATTAAAAACACAGTTCAATTTCCACCATACAATTAATTGCTTATAAATTTTAATGTGCTTTTAATTATTATTATAGTATAAACTACCATTGTATTTAATTTGATTACAAATTAATGCTTTATAAAAAAATAACAAACAGAATGAACATTTCTAAAAGCTTTACGAGAGTAATACATATATGTACTTGTTTAGAGAGTATAACAATATTAAGAGAATAATAAAAAACAACACTATGAAACTGCGAAAATAAAAAATAGTAAAAAAAGTAATGATATTTCAAAATTTTTATAATCAATCCAAAAAAAAACAATTATATATATTGAATATATT
This sequence comes from Danaus chrysippus, assembly GCA_916720795.1. Classification (NCBI taxonomy): domain Eukaryota; kingdom Metazoa; phylum Arthropoda; class Insecta; order Lepidoptera; family Nymphalidae; genus Danaus; species Danaus chrysippus. The sequence goes on from CAKASE010000068.1 coordinate 987,903, forward strand.
TAATCAAATATTTTAGTTAAGAATAAAAAATAATGTGAACTATTTTTCGTAATGGTTAGCAAAATAACCAGGTTTCTTTATTTTTCTGCACAAATTAAACATATCTAAAGATCATCACACTACATACAAGTCCTCTCATTGACTGAATCATCTCCAAAACGAAAACAGACTCACGAGAACATCTCAACGAATTTGCATTTCATTTTGTTATTATAAACTCAAAGCTCCCACACTGTATGAGGAACGGTTCATAAAACTTTAGACAGCGCTATCAAAATGAGGGTAGAATGTAAACGAACAAAAAAAAATTAAAACATACGACACGAAAAAACGCAGTACAGTAACTTTTTATGTTTCCAATGTTTTCGGTAACGTGTTCCTTGAATTCAAAATCGTCATTTCGTCTTTATTACAAAATGTTACACGTTTTTTGGGGGGAAATATAAATTATGATACAATTGTCGTCTAACTATTAGGCCGGCCTACTTTCAGTTTAGGGGAATTGTAAATAAACAAAATATCACGCGACATTTTATAATTTACAGTTCACTGTTCTGAATAGAACAGAATAATCGATAGGTTTCATTCTTTTTCAATAAACATAAAGTGTCTTGTATATGAAAAAATGTGCTTATTCTTATATATTTATATTAATGGATTTTCTGCCTAAATCTATTTTTTATTTTTGTCATATTTTATGAAATATTTAAGTTACAATAATAAACTAATTAAATACTTTAGTTTTTATATCTCATACATATTTCTAAATAGGTCATATTCTAATCTTCCCTACTTCGTGCGCGTACCATGTTCCGTAATCCGTATCATATATATTAAATTCCGTTCCGTATTCCATATCTCAAATTCCGTATTCCGTACGTTCGTAAATCCGTTACAATTTACAACAACACTGCGGTCTATCATATGAATTATTGAAACAACATCGATACGTCAAGCATATGGCTTAGATTTATATTTTGAAAATAATTCAAGATAAAGTATTTAAATCTATATATGTATATGTATATACGAGTCAATTAGTTATATGTATAATATGATACTTCTAATACAAATCTAAACAAATTGTTATTTTGGTTTTATGTAATAGTGAACATTTTATGAAAAGTATATGTACTTTTCACGATTACGCATTAAAATAAAGCTGTATTTTGTTATATTTTTAACTATACCAATTTAATGTATGTATTTAGTTAGGTTTCAGTAACCAAAAATAAGAATAAAATCTTGTCACATTCGAAAATGTAGTTTTGTTTATAATTAAGGTGTTTGTTAAAGAATGTTTCAATTATAAACCAACAGAAATACGTTGACTGAGGATTGCATTCAGAGAATAATAAGATCGCGTCTTGAGCATTTTTGGAAAACTATAGTTTGTTCCTGCGGTTTCGCCTATAGTCACGTCTATAAAATCCATTATATAATACAAAAAATCTAAAATAATCTATGATTACTCTGTGTTATTAACACAAAGAATAAATTCGTAACATACAAAACGTTTAGTAGTTCTTATGCCAAAAATCAACAAACGTAATAAATAACAAAAAAAAAAATACCTAACAACTGTTTCAGTTATAAGATTACGATCTAGAAGATCCAGTCTATTTCTTTGATAAGTTCTATTATAATAAATTCAGTAATAAAAGCATAATAAAACACTATTTAAGTTTTAGTATGAGTTTTAAACGTTGGTATAATTTTGGTTTAACTTCATACTTACAGTTTAACAGTACAGATCGTGATGCTGTTTGTACAGAACTAATTAAAATTTATAATTGGAAGGCAGATACTTGGTGTATATATTGATCTTGTGGACCATTAAGATTTAAGAGATGATTGTTAGAGTAAAATCAATGAGATTTTAACATATTCAGAGACATAACTGAATGAGTCTTAGTTTGTTTTTATAGTTCTTTATAAACTAGTAATGGCATTCGGGATAATTAATTCCAAAAGTTTTTATTTATATGTACAATAAAATATTATATATATGTATATACTAGCTGACTCGGCAAACATTGTTTTGTTATATAAAAAAATAGGGGTCGGTGATTGAAAAAGTAAACATTTTGGGTTGTATGTATTGTTAATGCTACATTATAAAAAAAATAAAACCAAAAAATTTGCTTCAGAAAAAAAAAGGGTGAACAACCCTTACGACTTAGAGGTATGAAAAATAGATGATGGCCGATTCACAGACCTACTCGATATGCTCACAAAATTTCACCAAATTCGGTCCAGCCGTTTCGGAGTTCTCTGTCTAAACACCGAAACACGAGAATTTTATATATAAGATAATTTTACGACCAAAATTATCCTGCCTGAAACAGCAAAGGAGACGAAACCTTTTGGTATCTACGTCTCCGGAACAAATTTTAGACTGATCTTAATTCTTAGCATTTAACTAAATAATATGAACACCATCTACTTAGTAATCAAACGTTCTGAGCTCATAGTTTTTTATGCATTTTAACTAGAATTGCGGAAACAGTAACAATTTCTCTAGTCCAGTACAAGGGATTGTTTTCTGACGTACAATAGCTTTTCACTGCCTGACGACACCGCCATTATACTTGACATAGTGTATACAGTAACACAAGATTATAATGTGAATATGTGCTTTAAATACTTACTAGCTAAACAATATATTAGTTAGAATAAATAGAATATATCTTCTTAATAAGGATAGTAGATTGATAGAGGGCATGAAAAGCCATTAATTTGGGTGTGATTGGTGAAATGAAATATTAATAGAAATTAATATATCCTCTTCTTCTTCTACCTACCTATTTCCAATTTCCTAACTTTAGCCAGGGTCTGCCTTACATGTTGTGAATAGTTTTGGCTTATTGTTTTCACGACCGGCCGCCTGCCTAACATCAACCCCTTTTGGGAATGCATTAATCAGTGATGTCTAAATACTCTTAGAAAATACATATGACTCGGAAAAATCACACTGGCACTTGCCAGGGCCAGGATCGAACCCGCGCCCTCATGCATGAGAGGCGGGTTTTTTAACCACTAGGCCACCACTGACTGTGGAAATTAATATATCTTGACACAAAAACAAGATACAAATAATATTATTAAGGATATTACCAATATTATAAATACTAAGTTTATTTCAAATCTCTCTCATACATATTTAACTAAATTTAATGAAAAATTATAATACCGTAATTCTCTCATATGATGTGGTAATGAATTTTAAAACAGCAAAACTTTTTTATAATATGAAGACGATCAAGTGTAATAGTTCCAAAGTAATTTAAGTTTCAGATCAGGCCATATTTCATTCAGGATAGTTTTGAGACTAGAAGTTACTAAGAAAAAAAACCTAATTGGTTTTGGACGTAACAAATGGTTTGAGCTCTTAATTATCTAGACTTGAACTAGGTTTGAGAAGAATGTTTTACAATAAAATTATTATTAACTTGTAGTCGTTATTACGAAGAGAACTTCTTTAAAAATAGAAATGAGAAATTTGTTTAGGTATATAAAATAATTCATTTGAAATACATGTTATACAATTTTATAGAATTAAAGTGTTAAGGTAAATGCATATAATATATGTATAGATGCGCAATCTTTGATTAAATTTGTAAATTAATATTAAAAATAAATGTGCACAATTTTAATATTCAGTATAATGTTTCTTTCATTTTATAACATGTTTTAATGATTTTATCACAAACTTCATACAAGCTTATGGTACTATATATAAAAATTATAATATGCATACATATATATCAAAGTAGCAAGTGAAGTGGATATAATAATAAATGTTTTAATGTGAATGCTTTAGGAATGTATACGTTTTGTTAATTATGGATACATTTACTATAATAACACTTATTTTTGATATCATTTACTCCATGCTGAAAATTGTAATGTAATTCTATATTCATGAAGATAATTATTTATGATGTTCACTTAACAAACATTAATAAATACATTAATTTAATTAATTATACAATTTTATAGAACTTCTAAATATTCAGCGAGCAATTTTTCATCAACATTAAATGTTCGAATTTCATTCAATTATTTCATATGTTTGATAGTAATAAATTTTATCTATAGCTTTAGTAAACTAAAGTCTTAGTTTAAGGTAAGAAATTAACTCCAAATCATTTTACTAGGTACACTTTTCTTCTATTTTCCTCATGACAGGGCTTCAGTAAATTTCATGAATTATTTCTCTACAGAGACGGAATAGTTATCTTCTTTTAAACTATCACCAAGTAATATAATGATATTATATACGATTATTTTATATGTAGAAAAGGAACCAACTTAGTTCAACAATAAGTTAGTAAAACTATATTATTTCACACAACTCAGATCTTCAACAGAATTTCGTTAATTTTTTCATTTTAAATAGCAAGTCAAATAATAAATTGAATCATTCCCGTTTGGGCTTAGTCCTTAGTTGTTTAATGTCACTGAGCACCAACTTATCCTGGACAGCAAGTTGCAATCGGAAGAGAAGAATTGTTACAAGTTTAAGGAATTTTCTCACTACTTTTGAACTTGTATCCCACTGAGAAACTTAGAGTAGCTTACGTAACATGAGCTACCTCGCTTAATGGCTGCGATAATAGTTGGACATTTGTCTCGAATTCAGAATTATATATTATTTTAATAATACTTTTAGGAAGAATCACAGGAAATTATTACACTCAGGCAATTTCCCAGCTTTAGCCAGGGTCTACCTTACATATTCTGAATAGTTTTTGTATAATTGTTTTTATGACCAGCCACCTGCCTAACATCAACCTTCTTTGGGAATGCATTAATTAGTGATGTCTAAATACTCTTAGAAAGTAAATATGACGCGAAAAAATCACATTGGTACTTGCCAGGATCGAACCCGCGCCCTTGTGCATGAGAGGCGGGCCTTTTAACCAATGACTTTAAAAGATTGCATAATTACTTACGTCTGAAATTCTGAATTGCATCTTATATAGTTAGAATATTAATAACATATTATTACAACTTCAAAATTAATAGCTATGATTCAACAGGAACATATTTTAATGAATAAAAAATATATGAAAATGATTACAAATATTTACATGCACGGGAATAAATGAATGTTGAATATAAATTCTGTAAATTCTGAATACATTTCTGGAGTGCTTTAATGCTACGTGTGTTGGAATTAAACACTATATGTGTATAATATACATGATAGTTATATTCACTGCAATTGAATAAATACATACATATATATAAAATGTGATTACATCATCATCATCATCCTATCAGAGCCCACTGCTGAGCAAAGGCCTCTTCTCACATGGAGGAGATTTGAGCATTAATCACAACAAATCACCACAAAGCAAATGTAATTTATTACATGTTTTATTCACTCGATATTTGTAAATTTTAAGCAACTCACATCTCGTCTGCCCGTGATCACGGTTGCTGTAAAGTAACCGAAACGTCGGGAGCATGTAGTTTTTATCCCTACTAATATTATAAATGTGAAAGCAACTCTGTCTGTCTGTTACGCTTTCACGGATAAACCACTGAACTGATTTTAATGAAATTTGGTACAGATATAGAATTGACCTTGAGAAAAGACATAGGATAGTTTTTTATCCCAGACTTTTGAAAGGTTCTCTTGGAAACGCGATATAACCGAACTCTCGAACCGAAGCTGCGGGCGGAAATCTAGTCAAAAATAAAGTCGCATATGTAGTATATCCGAAAAATATTAGTTTCATTTAAGCAGATTCATAAAAGTAGTATGATGTAAGCAAACGTGTAAGCAGTAGGTAAGCTTGTTCAACTCAAGTCGAATAGCCTTCCTGAACACATACAAATGACTGGATCGAGGCATGAAAAATTTAAATCACAGGTAGAGCTTGAATATTTCAAGATCCACAACGTACTGCGGTTAGCTGTTACCTTGAATATGTTATTTTGAAATTACTATTGAAAGAAAAAAACATGGATATAGATCAAAACTAGCTGAATTAATAAATGCTATATAAAAAAACAGGCTTTGGTAATAAATAAATAGGGTTATATGTGCTTTTTAATGCCACATTATAAAAAATAAAAACAAAAAAAATATAAAAAATTAAAAAACACATAAGGGTGAACAATACTCAACACTTATAGGTATGAAAAATAGATAGTAGCCGATTCTCAGACCTACTGTGAATACTTATATAAAATTTGGTAAAAATCTGTAAAGCCGTTTCGATGGAGTACGGTAACTAATATTGTGACATGGAAATATTATATATTAGATAACTATGTATTAATTGAAGTAAAAGTAAATAACATTAGTAACGTCAAAATGAAATTTCATTACTGAATGGAGAATAATTATTAGTCATCATAAAGATGGTATGTCTGTCTGATTGTTCTGGCTTATATCCAAAACCAATAAATCTTTTCTGACGGTAGTTTTCTACCAGACATTTGATGTAACTGACAATATAAAATAAGCTATCGGAAGTAATTAGGATAAAGTTTCTAACTTTGTTGGTAAAGATAAAGATATATAGATATATTTGAGATAAAGATAGTTAAAGATACATTACTCTTTATAAGATAAAATAATTATATGTATTATCTTGATATAACTTAGTTATTGAAAAACTTTAAATACAGAATTATTATATATATATTGAGTTTCTTTTGTTTAAGTATCAGCTTTCAGATTACCAATATTAATTGATATATTTTTTTAACAGTCTGAGCGGTAACGATACATACAAAGTATTTTCATGAAATAAATGAAATTTAAATGAAAAAAATTCCTTCATTAAACGAGATTTGAAATGCTACATCGGTTATATAAAAAGTACGAGTATCTCAAAAGCCTTTAAGCTTTAACAAACGCTACGTTCTGTTCGCCTAAAGTTTATAAATATTAACTGTTTTTTATTGGTGTTATGTTTTAATTGAGATTCGCTTTATTTATTAATGTATAAGTTAAAAGCATAAATGTATTACTTGAAATCCATCTCAGTGATTTAAAAAAAATTGGAAATTATTATGACTTATATGACATTGTCTTTTTTTAAATGAAACTAATACTATTCGGAGTTCTAGGCGAATTTTATTTTTTAAAAATCTACATACTCCCTATTTTTCGTTTACTTTTCAGCAAAAACTGAAAGTATTCCGAATAATATTAGTAAACATTTAAATGAATACTCGCGAGAGTCTTACATCTCATTATAATATTTTTTTACATTCGATAATCACTTCCTCAGTTACTGTTATTTTGTTTCTGATAGAAGATTATAAGGAAATACAGGTAATTTCTTTCAAAAACTAAATATATCAATCAGAAATTAACAGTGTCTTGTCCTAGCCGTAATATTTAATGAAGACCAACAATTAACCATACAGCTTTATATTTAAATGAATTTACAAACACAATTTTACATTTACTATATAATATTTATCATCGAAGTATATTCGAATGAACAATTTGCTTCAACTTGAATTACTCATCTCATTTATATTCATGAGATACGTGTGTACAATACGTTTGTAAATTAAATGTAATTCATTCAAAGTAATCTTTTTATATGCAATCATAAAATATTTCATGTTCGTACGTGTTAATGTAAATTAAAAGAAAAAGACTAGTTTATTGATGTAGAAGAATAAATTATGTACTTCTAGACTGTAGGTATTCATTCAAAAAATGTGTAATCTAAGTCTTTTAATGTATCATTATTTGTATTCTTCTGTTTTAATTCCTACAACTTCTTACTTACTCTCTCTGCCTCTCATTCTGAACCTTTACTCTTTTCTTCTTCTCTCCTTTTCCTATCAATCCATCGACATTCAAACTCAAATTTTCTTTCATCCGTATTTTCTCATTTCATAATTGGCTTATATCAAATCAAAGCTTTTTATTTCCATAAGAATAACCTTTGTGATAGTTTTAAATATACTATGTGACATATCAGTGAATTTTGTTTAATATATCTACACTAGTATTGCATAAGTAACTGCTATTCTAGAAGTATATCTTTTTATTATATCGAACGAAGCCACGGTCTAAACTATTATACATATTATCTTCTATAAACACACTTAATTTTTTAGGAATTAAATTGAATCACGATTTGAAAAAAATCAAAACGTTTATTAACACAGGTCAGTGTTTGTATAATACACATGTTAGTGGACCGTGGATTTGTCTAGGGAATATTCAAAAAGTTAAAAATAAATTTTAGTTTAAGTGAAACTATTATTTTCGGATAAACTCGAGTATTTTATCAATTTTAAAAACTACATACTTCCGACATTTCGGGTTACTTTAACAATTAACAACAAGACCAACTGATAGAAATTCACAATCCATCTATCCTGAAAATAAAAATAACGCATAGTAATCCGAAAATATTAGGTTCATTTAAATGAATACTCGCAAAAGTTTTACATATCAGTCAATTGTAGTTATCAAGCCAAACTGTTCTTATCATAATGAATATAATATATATAAAAAATAAATAATTGAAAGGCTATATATCTCATTTAAATGAGTACCTACTCCGCCCCGGGGCAAATATGTGAGATTTATTCATGAGCATTCAATGTCCAATAAACGCCTCCTTGCTGTACAGTTAATTGGTATTCTAATTTCATTGGCCATTTTGAAAGCTTTATTTATGCAATATTTATTATTAAACGATATACAACAATAAGAAGGAAAAAATATTTTGTTATTATCAAATGCAGTAGAAGTAAAAATAACGTTAATAAATAACAATTACTATTAAAATGAAAATTAATTTCAGATTTTAAAATTTTAGCTGTAAAAAGAGAACCAGGTATATTAAAATCTCATTTTATTAATAATATTTATTAAATATAAACGTATTAAATTTTAATATTATTATAAATAAAAGACGGTGATTAAGATTGTAGTATCAAAGTTGAATTTTCTTTGAAATAAAGTTACCCTTTACAGCGTAATGTATTAATTTTCCACATGGACGCTTCCTCTGCTTTAGATGAAGATGTACATCAGACTCGAGATGTTATTTTACACTTCACTAGTTACTATGATGGAATATAAAAAAAACTGCATAAGAATAGTCTCTTGGACAGATAATTTAAGCTTTTTTTCAACTAAAATGGAAATTAAGAAATCGATGGCGGTAGAAAAATATTAGGACCAACTGAAAATTCACATCTCGTCTGCCCGTGATCACGGTTCATGAAAAGTAACCGAAACGTCGGGAGTATGTAGTTTCTTATAAAAATAAAGCACGCGTATTATATCCGAAAAATATCCGAATACGAAAATCTTAGATCTCATTAGATCTAAATAAAATGGAAGACTTAAAAGAATTTTAACATCATAGTAGTTAAAACTAGTCGAACTATTTTTTGTCTAGAGTGAATTCAAAGTGCAAAATTGAATCATGCTTGTTTGGGTTCAGTTTTGTCACAGAAATCCAAGTTATACAGTACAGTAAGTAACAAACGAATGAGATTGGAAACGTAACGACTTTACTGAATTTAACACTATTTTTGTAAGAATTTGAACAACGCAACAATGAAATTATTTAATGATTGTTTAGACTGAGAGAAGTAACATGTTAAAATACATAACGCTAATGCTATCGTATTAACCTAAAGTAAACATTGCAGCAATAATAATCGATTTATTTAATAAATATATATATATATATATATATATATATATATATATATATATATATATATATATATATATATGTATAATGGTTTGATTATCACTATAAAAGAGATTTCATCTCGTTTCTCCGTCAACGCGATAAATACAAAACAATCTCTACTTCAGCCTAAAATGAAAATATAATCTAAAATATACGAGTATCAAATAATAAAATGATTATTATTTTAAAAAATCAAATAAACTTATCGATATATATAAATAAATTAGGTTCAATGTGAAGTGTGTGATCGAAAACTATGTATAAGTGGTATAAAATATAGTTTAGTTGAAACTAATATTTTTCAGATATACTACGCGATTTAATGTTTGATAAAAAACTACATACTACCGACGTTTCGGTTACTTTACAGCAACCGTGATCATTAAGACGAGATTTGAAGTGATCACGGTTGCTGTAAAATAACCGAAACGTCATGACTATGTACAATAGTTTTTATCAAAAATAAAGTCGCGTAGTATATCCGAAAAATATTACTTCCATTTAAATGACTCACGAAAATCTCATATCTATATAGTTTAGTTGTAGAGCGAATCCGCGGTCAACGACTAGTCTGTGTTTACTTTACAACAATACTCACTGTAGGGTTGTGGTCTTCCTCCAGTATATTGAGGTGATTGTAGAAGCGGTGCACTTCTTTGTACAGGCTGAGCTTCTTCGGACACTAGAAACAACGAATAATAATGTATAATATTATTATTCTGAACACCCCTTGAACACATCTCCCTATAGAAAAATGTGTTTGAACTAACACATGTATGTTGTCTTCATTCCATATATGATAGCGTTATAAATTATATTATATATCTCGTTTTTCTACACACTTTCCTTCACTGGACACTGAGTTGAAAAATATTTCTGTATCCTAAAGTAATCTGTTACTCTTTCTTATATTTTTACTCCGCTTACAAAACATCACTGGCGGAATATTTTTTGTTATATAACTTCTAATTACTATTGCCATGCTTATTTAGTAATAACAAAAAAAAAACTGTGCATTAGGTGAATGACATTTTGGTTATAAGTTTTCAAACATTCAGGGTTGCAAATAATTAAATTATCAACTAGTGTATTGCTATATGGAAAATAGATTGCAATATAAAATTAAAGAAATGCTAGGCGATACGAAATGAAAATCAGACATTGTAATATCATTACTTTCATTTATAAAACACTGGATATTCAAAAAGGTATGAAAAGACACGGTATTAAATGAACCTTTAACGAGAAAGCAAAAATAAAGAAAAAATCTTTAATAACTGGGTGGAAAGAAGCGTTTAATTGAATGTTGAAAATGTGAAACAAAAGGCACAGGAGGTACACAGAAGAAGGTTAAAATAACCGCATAGAATTATAAAAAGGACAAAACGAGAATTTATAACTACGGGTTCCAATTACGATAGAAATGTAATATAAACTAATGAGGTGAGAACGTGGGACGGTGAATCAACAGAAAAAGATAAAGATAGGAAATAAAAGATATAAAAAAAAGATAAAAGAAAAAAGATATGTCACAAACAAAGCCCCACAGAGACTTACCGTGTATTTAAACGTGACCAGGGAATCATCATCAGCTTACGAACTCCGGCCACTCACAAGTCACATCCCTGCACATATAAAAGACGACCACACTCGTTTAACAACTTTATATATTTCGTATTTTATTTTATTTTAATTTATTTTTTTCTACTTTCGTTAAATGACCATTATTTATAATCCACCTCGCATATCGTTAACGGTGCATGCCAATCCCACGATAAGTTATAAAAGCTACAAAAATATAACGGTCATAATAAAACAGCCAAAATATGTATCCGTCTGTCCATGTGTTGAGACATTACATATATGTATTATATATATATAATTACTGTGTCTATGTGTTCACTGTTAACATGTCTGACTTGTTCCCATACTGAACTGTTTGAATCCATTTCTTTGTCTCAATATATATGTCTCATTATAAAACTTTTAGAGTGTGTTTGTCTTTAGTCTTATATGTGCATGGAAGGTTATATATCAATTATAATAATATTAATGCTTATTATATTGTACATCGAAGTTAAGAAAAGGTTTATTTTATTTATTGAATTATTATACTACATAAAAAGAATACATGACCTCTCTTAAGAGGTTTTGTAATCATCATCGTATAGATGAATAATTTTTTATTAATTTAATGATATTTTGTAAACATTTTCTCTCTTCTTGTGTACAAATGTATGTTAATATAAAATTGTAGTGGATGCATTATAGCTATGTATACATGCTAAGTAAAAGTGGAAAGCTTGTATTGATAAGTATTAGACAAGAAGAATAACAAAATAAAGCGGAAATGTTAGACTTTCAGTTTCATAGTATTTATATAATAAAAATATATTTTTCATAATTATTATGTATTGAAACTGAAATTTTAACAAGTAAATGTTATATTTTGTAAGCAATACATACCATATGTGACGTGCTGAAAGCTTTTGACGTTCCTACAACCTTATATCTTGTCTGAATAAAAAAATGCTACTTCAAATAGGATAAATAGTAGCATAGTAGAATAGTAGTATAGTAGAACAGTACTTAGTAGTAGCAATAATATTCAAACAAGATACACGTAAAGCTGAAAGTGATGGTTTAAAAGATGAATTCAATAAAAAATGTGATGTACATGTATTGTGTTTAAGTAAAGTAAAGGTATCTGATACAATAGTTAATATTTAAACATTTAAAATATTTATCATACTTAAAATATTGTAAGAAACGAGCGAATACCTAGAATAAGTTTAGTCTAGTTCATGTAAAAAATCAGAGATATTTTATATCTGTTATGCTTTAAAACTTTGTATATTTTTTTACTATAAAATTTAGTTGATGAGTAACCTTAGTCTAAGTTGAAACCATCACGCTACAAATTTAACGTTAAAAGATTTTTCATTAATAAATCATCGCATATTATATTAACTTAGATAATTGAATGAGAAACGTGAAACGCTTCAAATGTAGTTTGAAAACGCTTACTTGGGGTACGCATATTGAATTCAAGATGGTCATTTTGTGTTTAAAATTATAACAACGAATGTATGAAAAAAATAACAAAATGTACAGAGAATATTAACGTCATAAACAAAGAATTTAAATAAACAAAATTCGATGAAACCAGTCATCAGTGTTCAAGTTTTTTGGCGAAAGAAAATGTATCACATTTGTCTACTAAAAAACTTTTTGTAATTGCGATTAATTTATCTATTTATGTATAAATACATATAAATAAAGTTCACATAATTAAAAATACATGATTACGATCAAAGGAAAACTTCCCCAAGTCATCAATTTGTCTGATGTCAATAAATTAAACACATAAAACTTTACCGAAATTCAATCTAATAATTTACTTGTATTTCAATTCTATGTAAAAATATATAAATAAAATAAATTAAGAATTACATGCACTTAAACGTATATATAACTAGTTTTTGACCGCAATTTCGTCCGCGTTAATTTCGTCATTAGTAATATAACTGAACTGGCGAACTCTCTTCCACCCTTGAAGCTTTAAAAAAACAGATATTGGGAAATATTATTTTTTCTGTTTGGTTCAAACCGAATTAAATATCCTATGTCCGTCTCCTAGTTCTAAGCTATCTCTCCACCAATTTTCAACCATATCCCTACAGCTGTTCTTGAGTTATAAACAGAGTAACTAACTCAACTTTCTTTTATATATATTTTAATACACGAAAATGTTGTACTACCCTCAAATAAACGTTCTCTATAAATGAATTTATCGCTAGTATTGTTTGAATAAACACTCCATGGACCGTGTGTCTTAACACAAAGGGAAATCAGATTGCATATTGAGATGGACGTGTGCGAACAGGCGAGTGGAGATCCGGACACCTAGTGTTGAGATGTAGTCAATTTAAAACGATACAACTATACTAGATGAATAAAACGATCAATCAACTATATGTAGGATCAGTTTCAACAAGAATAAAAATAATATTGTAGTAGTTATTTTAAAGTAGTTTTGTAGTAGTAGTTAGTAGTTTTGTAGTAGTTAGTTTAAATGTGTTTATATTATTGATTATGTATTTTTAACTTCTTTTGTTACATATGATTTCTTTAATGTAAAAAGTATGTATTATAAGTGTTAATTTTTTAGTCTCTGATTGTAAATGGAAAAGATAAGTAAATTGAAGTAATATATGTAACAATTATCGATATCTCAAATTTGTTATATTTCTATAGTAAGAAAAATTTAGTTGTGATAGAAACGAAGGATTTATGAAGAAATGTTACCAAAATTTTTCTTTCAAAAAAATAATGAAGTGAATGCAATACAATCAGATATAGTTTAGATCGACTTTTATATCAAACTGAGAGCGTCTAAGATAATTTCCTAATTTTTATACAAATATCATAAGTATACAAAATAATTTTTTTTTGGCCTGTCAGAACCCACTGCTGAGCAAAGGCCTCTTTCTCTCATGGAGAAGGTTTGAGCATTAATAAAAATATTTATTTTATAAAAAAATCCATTAAAACATGATATATTGTTTTTTTTTATATGTAATAAAATAAACTTATGTTTGTTAAAAGATTTGTCATACAATTTGCATCCACAGTCATACAATCTAAAATAATCAAAATAAGAAATATTCTAACTATATATATGTATATATTAAATAGTTGACAACAAATACATATAAGTGTAGCGTCATACAATAGCAGACGTTCGTAGGACGACTAGTGTATAAAGAAAATCGAATATCGTCTCGGAAATACGATCATGGAAATGGTATTGAAATTTAATTTACACCTGATTTCGTGAGGCGTCCGGTAACTGGGTACATACGGGCTTCACGAAAATATAACATACAGTATAGAAAGACACATAGAAAAGATTATTGAAGAAGAAACAAAGTCATTTAAAATATATGTTCAATAAATTATATTAAATATTCAGTAATAATAATTTAAATTAATCAATGATTGTATTGAGATTACATAAAGATGCCTTAGAAATTTACAAATTAAGTAACAGTATACTAATTATTTTGTAATTTAAGACATACATATAAAATTTACGTAGCGTATTGAACTTAGGTTTCAAATTGGCAAACACTTATACATTAATTGTACGCGTGCTCTACGTACATACATATATTAAAAATAGGAAAACCAAACTAATATTTATAAATGTTTTATAAAAAAGGCACGTCCTTTCATTTTATAAAGGTATTAAGAGGGTTGGTTCATTAAAAGTTATAATGATAACAACGCGGAGAGAGAGACGGAGGAATCAGCATCAAAAGAGAAATTTCATATTAATAAACTTTATTTATGTTTTGTTAATTATAAATAAATAACAAAATGCAAACGATCTTTCATTGGATTCTAATAATATGATTCATTGGATTCTAATAATTCTAATATCTCATTAGATTCTAATAATATGATAAACTATTAGTCCAGGTTTCCTCACGATGTTTTCCATCACCGTATGTCAGTGATGTCTAAATACTCTCAGAAAGTACATATGACTCCGAAAAATTGCATTGGTACTTGCCAGGTTTGAACCCGCGCCCTCGGAAACGAGAGGCGGGCCCTTTAACCACTAGGCCACCCACCACTGACTATTGTATTTGTATGACATTGTATTACAGTCGCCTATTAATTAAATATAAGAAAAAATGTCTCAAACGTACAAACAGAGTGAGGGGAAATAGGTTTTTACATATAATTGAATAAAATATTGAAGTTGAACCAATATAGACTGGGGTCTGTGTAGTCGCCGCGAATACTAATAATGATACACACGGTCTAAAAGAAACATTATATGAAAAAAATAAATAAACATTAATAAAAATACTACTTAGTGATCTATTATGCATACAAAGTTAAAGTGATGAATAACATGGACATATCTAGAGCTATAATAAAAAAAAATACCAAGTACTAATAATTATCATATTGAATTAATATTTAATTATTTAAATACACTGCTAAAAATAAAAAAGTAAGCTATGATTTTATTCATTATGTATATATAATGAATTGTAAATAAATGTACGTAATATATTTCAAGGGCAGTGTGTATCAAATAATTTTATTTTCATATTCCCTAATAATAACAATATTGGAGTAGAAGTTTCAGTATCATGTTACTGAAAAGGATATTCTCTATTGAAAATCTAAAAATATACATAATTTTCTGCAACTTTTCTAATATTATTTTATTATTTTTTAAACTGTAATTGACAAAAAATAAAGTTAATTTTGATGTCAATCAAGATTAAATTATCTTCGGGGAGTTTAAAGAGATTTAAAACAAAACGTTTTAATTTATCGTTATACAATTGTGAGCTTTTGTGATGGACGGACGGGTTTCGTAATTAAGTTATTTTTATTGTAGCGGTTCAAAAAACATTCTACTATTAAAATAAAAAAATATCACTGATTAATATATACAAAAAATTATGTATTATAGTCCAGTAAAAGCAAATAATTCCGCATTATAAAAGTCAATTTTCTAATTACTTTTTTCATTATTTAAATCATATTTTAACACATATAAAAAATATGAAAATTTAAATTATTTGGGCTTCGGTTATATTGAGATGAAATAACCGAAACTTCGCTTAAAATGTAACATAATAATATTCCCAGAAAAACCATGGTTAAAATTCAAATATACATTCACGAAACAGATATACATATTTCTGACAATTCACGTCCTTTATAAAAGTAATTCGTTTGAACTACTAGTTCACATTAAACGATCAATTTCTAACAAAATGTAGCTCAGTATGGGCACATAACGCATTACAGTAGGAAGCATGCCACACATAAATAATGGAAGCAGCCATCAACGGAGCCGTTTGAATATAGACACTGAAATTATTTAAAGGTCTCGCTACGAACAGTCACGAGAACGGTTTGCGACCTTTGACATACAACGTACTTTTAAACAATATAATTATATTTGATATTTATCTTCTTATAGAAGTTTATATGATATTAATCATATATAAGAAGTTATTACATCATAATATGAGAACAAACAAGTCTTTGAAGAGCATATATTTTATAAGCTAAATCAGATCTTTTAGTGTAAATGAATTTTCAAAAAATATTATCTTTTTGAATATTAATTTTAGTATAAATGTTGAAGTTAAAAAATCGTGCTAAAACTATTAGGTTATTTAATTTATGACACTCAAACCTTTTGTAATAAAAGCTAAAATTTTCAACTTTCCTTATATATTGTTAAATAGTGTTAAATATAAATTACTGTTATGATAAAAATGTAACAATTAGTTTTTTCGTAATACACGCAAAGCTCCCTTTATTTGAAATTAAACAAAAAAAATATATAAACTATTTAAACATCCCGTAAAAGAACATACGCGAAGGCACTTCGTTACAATTCATTTAATTTGTACCCACAGAATACACCGTCACGATTTAATGAGATCAAGGAAAACTTGACTCTAAACACGGCTGACTTAAGTTTGGTAATCCAAAACAGCAACCTAGTTTTTATTTTAAACAACCGTACACACGAAATTAGACTCAATAGATATAGAAATAAAGTCGAAATTTCCTAGTAAGCGGTGAGGGTAGTTGAATATTTTAGTGATTTCGGTCGCATGATGGCGAAGCATTCGTACGTTTTGTGTTGCACGATCACGAAAGGTAACAAGCTTTCGGTAGAAACTGCAAGAATTATTACTACGTTAAACCTAAATCTGTTTTGAATACACTGTCTGTCTGTCGAAGTGAACGAGGCGGGTTTGAAATGTACTGACGGCTCGGCTCGCTTTGTATACTAAATATATTATTAAATAGAGGTAAAAATCAATATTGTTGGTTTCTCAACGAATGGAAGCTATTAAATTACTCTAACAAGAAATCACTATATATAACAAAATTATTGATAGATATAAATAATTCTATTTAAATAATTATTTTAAATCTTTTTTCCATATGATTAAAAGGCAAAACGATTCAAATTGCCATGAGTTTGAGTTTTATATGTTATGGACGGAAACTGGAGGTTGCCATGACGAAGCAGGGGGAGGCAAGGAGGAGGGGGGAGCAGGGAAAGAGAGGAAATTGCACCTCGACAGGTTTCCAGCCCGACCTTATTGTATAGCAGCACCACATTCTTCAGTAATAGCGAATCGGATACGGAGAGTCAATTAGAGTGATAATGGTTTGAGACTAACATCTTTTTGTTCGAAATAATTACGATTAATGACATATTTACGATGGATTTAAACGGAAAAAATTATGTATATCACAATAGCCACATCTGTTCGTGTTTGTAGAACAATAAATAATGTTATTATGTGAAAATTTAAGGCAAACACTTCAAAAAATATCCATCCAAATCTCCTAAATACAGAGCGATCAGATCTCGAGGGAAAAAATAGAAAATCTCAATATACTGGTAACGTTCGAGCGCAAAACAAATATTTTGCCGTTGGACCACGCGCTTCCATTGCGTGCTTTACAAATATATCCCTCCTTTAACAAACTACACGTCACTACGATTTTAGACTTTAATACAAGTGAACAGGGTCGAATATTGTTCGTGTTAAAATCTGGTTCCAATCTCGGATGCAAACAGATTGTAACTTTATCGGAAACTATATTGTTATTGGCTCAGACGTTTAGCACATTTTAATACAATACTCAACTACAAACTTTACAACGAAAAAAATATATCGTTAGATAAACTAGGTAATAGCTTCAAAATTCCAGCTATTTAGGTAAAGCTAAGCTTAATTTAAATAGCTTTACCAGCACATCAGACAGACGAGCAAGCTAACATCTTAAGAGTATAGTGATATCAAAATCATTGGAGCGAAGCCAACTCCACCGACGGCCTTGTATTGTGAATTGTTCGAGGGTAGTTTTAAGATTTCACAAGACTTGCCAACTCTCATATCAAGGTATTACCTGACTTAGCTGACTTTACAAATAATACTTTAGACAACGTATTCCTTCTAATCCGGTTACTCAACGCATTTTGTATGCAAAATTACATTTATAACTTTAAAAGTTGGCATCGATGTTCAGATAGAATATTGAATTTAACAAAAACAGGTAGATACGGTACTTTAAAACAAAATGAATTTTATAACAAGAAGAAAAGAACAATTTATTTTGATGAAAATTAAATATTTCAGAATACCATTTATACGTTTTTTCATACAAAAAGATCAACGCTCGCAAGGGGAGTATGGCCCACGTTGGGCTCCAAAAATGACGTCGTAAAAATAAATGCAGCGAACCCGAAACAGAACTTGCAACATAAAAATATTTCATAGAAACCGTGAAACTGCTGGTGATTTGATACAGGTGAGTTTTGAAAATATGGCAGTTTATTTGAATAACTGATGCTATCCAACCAAATACTACTATCATAAACGTCACAGAACACGACTTATGAACATGTGGTTAGATTTGTATAACAATCTACTTATAGTATATACATAACTATTTGTATGAAATAGGAGATAATTTTAAACAGAAAAAATATATGAAGATTCATATCCAATAGAGGGTTTAAATAAAAGCATTGACATAAAAGTAAACTACATATAAAATTGTGATTACAGATATTCCTAACATGATAACTTTCATATATCCTTATCAAAGTTGTAAAAGAGACAGTATGTTGGTATTTATATGTTAACCTTTAACGACTGATTTATATGGAATTTTAAATTAAATAGTTACGAATTTGGAAAAGAGAGGCTTCGTATAGAAATAACAACACATGTTATATACGCCTTCACCAACCTTATATATCATAGTGTATTAATCTTATTGTTCTGATTTATTAAAATACTAATAAAGTCAAATTTCGTCACTGATATTAGCAATGAGCTATCAATTTTAAACCACTGTTTTAAATTTGGGAGTAAAAAATAATAATTTTCACATGAGATGTTTTTCTGGCATCTACCTAAATGTACTTTTTGGGAACTACAAATAAATAAATAAATCGGGAACCAGATGTTATGTATTGTATTCAAAATATTTGATTAGGAAACGTGTTTAAGTTGATAGATAATAATAAACAAAATTTAATATAATTTTTGTAATAATTGTGAAATAATGTGAACGTTAAAATAAATTAATAACTTGAGTTTGATTTATATATCTTTACATACGATTCAGTAGATATTCTGAGAAGTATAAAATAGGAAAAAACTCACTTCATGGAACTTAAACAAAAATCCCGATTAAACAGAGACTCAGCTCAAGTCATTTTCTCAATACAAAGGATCCTGACCGAAGACAATCGGACCACAGTTATATGAAAGTTAACGACGCGTTTTAAAACTGAAATGTTTAACTTTTAAAAGTTACAATTTCTTTCAGTCAACCGTTGCTAGTCTTCTCGAGTTGCGGAAACGAAATGTACTTTTGCTCGACTGCTTTTGAAATGTTATAGATGATATTTAAAGAGATTTTAATGAAAAAATATTTGAATAAAAAAATTAATTTAATATTAGGATTGTATATAATATTGGTCTTTTTATTTGTCGATGTTTTGTGACCTAAGTATACTGTTGAACAGTGGTGAAATTGTTAGACATAAGGACCGCTACAGACTTGATTGTTTGAAAATCATTTCATTAATATAAAATATTAATGATATAATACGGATGGCTTAGTTTTTTTGTGTAACAGCCCTTACGAGTTTTTATCATGTAAGTAAATATAAGATGTTTGTGCTGTCTGAATAATTTTCACAGGAACAAAAAAATATATCATGCAATCTACACACATCTATACAAAAACATGCGAATTTTCGAAAGAAAAAAAAACTTTTCGTTTAAGACAATTTTAACTTTTTTTTACTCTTTTGAGTATAGACAAATAATAAAAATCAAAGTTTAATTCAATAATTTAAAAAAGTTTGTAAAACTTTGATTTTATTGACATTTTTCTTATTATTTACTACGCTATATTACATTTTAATTATTTTATATTTTAAATTATTTACTTAAATAAATTAAAATATAGCGTAATAATATAATTCTATATATAAATATAATATATTAAATACTTACATGTGTAATCCCAACTGTCTTGGTCGTTTTTGAAAACGTTTAATCTTTCTGGCTGCAACAATAAAAATACATTTATTTATTAGTTTAGTATATCTAAAACTAACTAAGTTATCATCTTAATATTAATTTGATAGTTTACAAAATACTATGAAAATTATCATATTTCCATCATAACTCGTCTTTGAAAATATAAAGAAATTTGATGCAATGCATATAAATATATATTTTTTTAACATAAAACTTGTGGTAATTGAAAATTTATTCGAAAATTGGAAATCGACAAAAAATCAATTAATAAATAATTACTTTCTATGTAAGTGTAAAAATAGTTTCAAAATATGAATTCCTTCAACAATTTATTGTATAACAATTTATTTTATTATTATCATAACAATGGATTACTAATATATGTATTTATAAGAAAATATTAAGAGTCATAAAGCTTTTACATAACAAGTAATTTGTTAAACGAGATTACAGGACACGTCACTCAGGCGAGGCGATCCATCGTATAAAGACGATTAGTACACTTACAAAATAATATTAGATTAGACAATGAATGAAATAATTAGAGTAATAGTTTTATTAAATTAATAATATAGATATATTGATATGATAAATGAATGAGTGTTTTAAGATTACGGAATTACAATATGTATTCTCAAACACTATATATAATATATTAATTTTCAATTAAAATCAGTCTCCTTTTTATTAAATCAGCGCTTTTTAAATATAATGTAACAAATAATAATGTTTTCTTTTATGTTAAAAAACCTGTATTAAAATTATTTTTAATAAAAAGAACTGTAATTCAATCATTTTTTTGATTCTAATTGTCTATCAAACATGCCGTAATATTATATTATTAAAAAACAGGACTCATGAACGTACACCTAATAATACAATTACCAAAACAGAAACATGTCATTTCAGTTAAAATAAAAATCGCAATTCTTAATTTCTTGGTCATTACATGCCAATTTAAATAGGAAATCAAATACATAACATCCTCGATTGTCCCACATTCAACATATCCCGTACACATAAAGCTCAAAAAACATCACCCTTCATTTTTGGATCGGTCACAATTGAGCAAAATAAATACTATCCAAGTTGATGGAACAAAAAATACTCTGCCAGCCATACAAACAATTGAATCGTCCCATTTGTTACATGAATCTCACCAAGATGTCTCATAAAACACAACAAATTAGAAATTACCCTCACATGAAGACAACAGTCCGCCTACCCAAGGATTTGGCACTGTCTTGATGAAACTGAGCCAGGGTAAGTTTCTTAACATTTATTCATATAGACCTCATAATATAATGTATAATGTTGTGCTAATGTTAAAAATATATGAACATAGTATGCATATTTTTCAGGGCATTTTATGATATTCTTTTAATATAAATAACTAGCTTTCCGCCGGCGGCTTCGCCCGCGTGGAGTTCGGTTATATCGCGTTTCCAAAAGAACTTTTTAAAATTCTGGGATAAAAACTATCCTATGTTCTTTCCCAAGGTGAACTCTACCTCTGTACCAAATTTCATTAAAGTCAGTTCAGTGGTTTAGACCTGAAAGCGTAACAGACAGACAAAGTTACTTTCGCATTTATAATACATATTAGTATAGATTCTGACAGCGAAATGTATGTCTGTTTATGAAATACGTAAGTTCTAAACATGAAGTTTTAAGAATAATTTTATTAAATGACATACACTATACAATTGTTATTATTACATTAAAAATATGATAATGAATTAATTATTTAAACATTTATATAATACATTCTCTTGGTATAAACCGTATTTAATTACTACCTGTGTACTGTAATTTTGTCTGCATAATAATATTACTCAAAGCTTTATAAAAGAATTTCTTATATTTCGAGAACATAAACAATGTTAGAGTTCGCGTCATCTGTAAGATAAATCGCGTGATAATTTGGAAGAAAAAATACGACGCAGCATCTTCAGAGAGGAGATTCATTCGTTAGAAACAAATGTATTATTTCATACAAGAATATTATATGTAATCATTGTTACAAATGTCCTTCATGATATATATAACATTATTTTGGATACATTTAGTAGGATAAAATAACATATTTACAGATGAATTGTATAAAAACAAACTGAATCATAAATATTTATACTCGAAGCGAAACTTCGTATCTCTTTTTAAAGAGAATTGATTGATCTGACAGACGTGGAATTCAAAACACTCGAGGATTATACGAAGAAGTAATACACAGAACATTTTTTTATATATAATATATTAGAAATATATTATACACACACGAAGATGACTTACACACACACACACACATATATAATACGTCAACACGTGAAGATTCGTCAATGTGTGTGTTGTCACTAAACGACAAACATAATGACCATTCTTATATTAAATTTTAAATAATCAACTAATTGTGGTTGAACACACTAATATACATTGCATTATTAACTTTTTACATATTTTTTATACATATATGTATGTATATTTTTAACAAAGAACAAACATAAAATTTCATATTTAAAATTATAAAATAATTTATTTGTTCGGATTAAATGATTAAAACCTTCGGGATGAATATATACATATATATTTAATATTTGACTGTAGAGAAATACAAATACAATCTATTGTTTAAATAAAATATATGAAACAATATCTCTAATCCCGAAATACTCGTACTATAATCACGTACAAATATTTATACTTTTTTATATTTAGATTTAAATAAATAAAGTAAAAAGTTATTTTCATTCTGATGTCGTTGGGATTACTACTGTATCTATTTTATATTTATGCTATGGCTCTATTCACGCTGGATTTGTCTAATTATATTAATTTATCTAATACTGTCAATGTCATTTACTCATACTTTTAAACTCTTGTATTATAATAACTCTATTGAATATTAGATGAACATCGCCGGGGCAATAACGTTGTATATATAAAATATCGTATAACGAGTGATGCTGCTAACTCCGCGAAATGAACAGCTGATCAAGAGATCAAAAATATTCCTTATACTTCACAAGAAATGGAATGGTATTGATATCCTAACATTGAAGAGATCATTTAGACTTAGGTGTAGGTTATAAGTTTTAATTATGTATTTTTATAGTACATATATTGTAAATAAATTTCGTTGTTTTCCTGGAACCTCAGACTGGCAGTGAAACGAACTTTGCATAACTACTGAACAAATATTTTAATAACCACTCGCACAAAACAAACACAATTTTCTAAAGCATGAATGTACATAATATTAAACAATTCTCACAATTTCCAATAGCTATACTGATATTATAGTCAAAATGCTAGTTTTTTGATGACAAAATTCTTTTAATTTGATAATCATGTTTACGCCTTAAGATTAATTTCATGCTTTTTATAGGAAAAAAATATAAACATTAAAAATCATAAAGAAAACAAAAAAAATTGTGAACATTTAAGATTTATACAGCAGAAACTGGAGTAGAATTAAACAATTGGATGGTATAAAGTATTGTGATTGAAATAATAAAAATTATTAGAGCTAACTTCGCTTTAGTTAGACGTATAATTATATTACATTATACTGAGAACATCACATAGCGTTAACTTTGTAAAATAAAATATATAAAACATACTTTGACAAAAACATAATCGCCTCTAATAACACGATAATTAAGTTCTTAGAACATAAAAGAAATGTTGAACTTATACTTGACTTGAGATTAAAATAAAGAGCAAGAAAAATACGAAATTTGAACTTATTTAATGTATTCCAGAGATTTCATTAAAGAAATTTTAATTACACATTAATTTAGATTTAACTCATTAGGGCGTGGGTTCGATCCGGGCAAGTATCAATGTGATTTTTCCGAGTCATATGTACTTTCTAAGAGTATTTAGACATCACTGATTAATGCATTCCCAAATAGGGTTGATGTCAGGCAGGCGGCCGGTCGTAAAAAACAATTAGCCAAAACTATTCACAACATGTAAGGCAGACCCTGGCTGAAGCAGGGAAATTGCCAGGTAGAAGAAGAAGAAATTTTAAATTTTATAAATATATGTAGTTAGTATATCATAATATATTGTGTGACACGCTATTAGCTGAGAAATACATAATATGTAATGGTTTCAGAAACGGGTCGTTGATCAGAAAATATTAAGAAGGCATGTGAGTAAAGCCAGGAGTTGAGTTGAGAGCATTCATTACGAGGGACTTTTGACACTCTGTCCTCTTCAAACAAACGACTTTTTAGTTAATCAAATATAACTTTTATAATGTACTGTTTATATTCAGAGTTACTGGAAAAAGATCGCTAGGCCCTTTAAATAAAATGAGTTGGATTTTATATATATAACGTTAAATAAAAAATATAATGTTTTGTATAGTCAAATTCTCTACCAAAACTTCATAGGCTATATATTATATTATATAACAAGTATAATATACACAGAATACATATTACAGTAACGTTTTTTAAATATTTATCATAAAAAAAATATATATTAAATAAAATTTAAGTAATATTTCAGTTTAATATACATATACCCGTACGTGTATGTAAATTTGACAGCACGACAGGCTCATAGGGAGAATAAAGCGACCACAACATGTGACACAGGCTTGTTTACTACGGATGAAGTGTTAAAAGGAATTAGTAATGGGATATATCAAATGTGGTTATGTAGAGAGAGGAGCTTGGACGGTGGAGGTGAACGTTTAACGCGTTACATAGGGGTCCCTTAAACCTACACCTGGGTCACAAGTCACAGTCACTGTTGAAGCTCCTCTCACTACAACGATGGACCCGACACACGCACCGTGAATACATTGAATGATGAGAGGTTTCGTCTCTCTATATATATTAAACCTACACCTGGGTCACAAGTCACAGTCACTGTTGAAGCTCCTCTCACTACAACGATGGACCCGACACACGCACCGTGAATACATTGAATGATGAGAGGTTTCGTCTCTCTATATATATTAAACCTACACCTGGGTCACAAGTCCCAGTCACTGTTGAAGCTCCTCTCACTACAACGATGGACCCGACACACGCACCGTGAATACATTGAATGATGAGAGGTTTCGTCTCTCTATATATATTAAACCTACACCTGGGTCACAAGTCCCAGTCACTGTTGAAGCTCCTCTCACTACAACGATGGACCCGACACACGCACCGTGAATACATTGAATGATGAGAGGTTTCGTCTCTCTATATATATTAAACCTACACCTGGGTCACAAGTCCCAGTCACTGTTGAAGCTCCTCTCACTACAACGATGGACCCGACACACGCACCGTGAATACATTGAATGATGAGAGGTTTCGTCTCTCTATATATATTAAACCTACACCTGGGTCATAAGTCCCAGTCACTGTTGAAGCTCCTCTCACTACAACGATGGACCCGACACACGCACCGTGAATACATTGAATGATGAGAGGTTTCGTCTCTCTATATATATTAAACCTACACCTGGGTCACAAGTCCCAGTCACTGTTGAAGCTCCTCTCACTACAACGATGGACCCGACACACGCACCGTGAATACATTGAATGATGAGAGGTTTCGTCTCTCTATATATATTAAACCTACACCTGGGTCACAAGTCCCAGTCACTGTTGAAGCTCCTCTCACTACAACGATGGACCCGACACACGCACCGTGAATACATTGAATGATGAGAGGTTTCGTCTCTCTATATATATTAAACCTACACCTGGGTCACAAGTCCCAGTCACTGTTGAAGCTCCTCTCACTACAACGATGGACCCGACACACGCACCGTGAATACATTGAATGATGAGAGGTTTCGTCTCTCTATATATATTAAACCTACACCTGGGTCACAAGTCCCAGTCACTGTTGAAGCTCCTCTCACTACAACGATGGACCCGACACACGCACCGTGAATACATTGAATGATGAGAGGTTTCGTCTCTCTATATATATTAAACCTACACCTGGGTCACAAGTCCCAGTCACTGTTGAAGCTCCTCTCACTACAACGATGGACCCGACACACGCACCGTGAATACATTGAATGATGAGAGGTTTCGTCTCTCTATATATATTAAACCTACACCTGGGTCACAAGTCCCAGTCACTGTTGAAGCTCCTCTCAATACAACGATGGACCCGGCACGCGCACCGTGAATACATTGAAGTTTGGTCTCATATATTAGTTAAATAGTCATATAATTTAAAATTAACTCTCACAATAGAAAAGTTTAATTTTAAAATATATTAAATGGATTACCAAAAATTCCAAAACCCAAGAGTCATGTCAAATAAGAGTCGGAACACTTTTTGTTAACACCGCAAATACTGTGACCCAATTAGAGAGATGCATTTAAAAAAAACAAGCAATGAAATTAGAAAACTGTAGAGAAAGATAAAAAGAGGTAGAAAACATCTGTCGATGGACGCTTGCGGGGAAATGGATCGAGAAGTTTTTAGTGGATATAATCACTTTATTAGCTTTAATGAATGTTACGTTTAAAGTTATATATGTATATAGCAAAAAGAGGTTCCAGGAAAACTACGAAACTTACGTATATGTATATTATAATAAGAATTATACATTAAAAATTATAACCTACACCTAAGACTACATGATTGTCCCGATGTTATGATAGCAATACCATTCCATAGCTTGTGTGGTATCAGGAATCTTCTGGTTCACACGGCCAGGTGTTAGTTCCGCGGAGTCAGCAGCGTTACTCGTTATATGATATTTTATATACACAACGCCCTCAATATAATTTCTTAACGATAACTGCCTATCATCTAAATAAAATAAAATACTTTACTAAAATAATATCGTTTCATAGCTCACGCTCTACACAGTGTAAAATTCTTATAGAATTATTCAAAGAAATTTGTCGGTATGTAATAAAATTAATAAAGAGTATTCGCGTGACATATAACAATAGTTTTTATGAGTCAAAGAAATATGTAATAGCAGTTGTTGGTTACTTGAATAACTGAATTATTCTAATAATACTTATAAATTCATTCATTTCCCCGTTAAATTGCTTTTAAATCCAGTTGACCACTTATTACTTCCCACTCATATTACATATAAATGCGAAATTTTTAGGAATGTATATTAGTATGTTTGTTGTTCTATCTAGCTAAAAGTACTGTATCGATTTTGACAACATTTTACAATTTTATAGGCTATTTAGTAGAATGAAACATAGGCTATTATTATTTCCAGAAGTTGCCTCGAATCGGCATAAGTTGTATTATATATGATATTACATGACAAAAACTAAATATATCACTGAGAGTTATTTACCATATTTACAGTTTGAACACACTAACATATCTTTCTAAGCTTAAATCTAATGTCTATGCAAACAAAGTCGCGGGCAAAAACTAATGCAAAATAAATCTGACTTAACATAGTGCTTCTTCGCTATCCTGCATTGGAATAAATATTACATTTTTCTGCTTTACATACTTTACTATTATAGTAACTTTTAGTACTATGGACACATGTTTATGATTCCAATGTCTAGTGTCACGTTTGGTAGTGACACAAGTGTCGGACAGTCACAGTCACGCTCTATGACCCGGGTCACGACATGATCGATGGGGAAACATGATAGCGGAAATACAAACATACAGTGACAAACATACATATATGTAGATAGATACATGTATTGTTGAAAATATGAACGGAAAGACATAAATATAACAGGTTTATTGTATATGTATTTACTATTTTTAATAAGTTAATTCTTTCTTTTATATTTTACTGATGTTCAAAAAGTATCATTATATATACACACTGAATAACTTGCATTAGTTTTCATTTTAATTGAAATTGTAAAGTTAAACCGAGTTAATAATATATTTAGATCGTCAACAGACGTTTACAAAAAACGTATTATGCATTGAGAATACGAGGGCTGCTATATATATTTCTGGCCTAATAATGAAAATACGAATATTTATCAACGAAAATGGTTTTATTGTTTTTCAAAATATTCTCCATCAAGATTTATACACTTTTGCATGCGCTCGAACCAATTTTCGAAGCACTTTTTCCACTCCGATTGAGACACCTCCAAAACATGGTTTTTGAATGCTTCAACAGCATCTTCTGGCGACGAAAATCGTTGTCCACGCATTTTTTTCTTGATGTGTGGGAATAAAAAGAAGTCATTGGGTGCCAAGTCAGGGCTGTACGGCGGATGACCCATCACTTCGACGTTTTGGCCGGTCAAAAAGGCGCTGGTTTGAGCCGATGTGTGAGAGCTCGCATTGTCATGGTGCACAATGATTCGTCTTCTCTTGTTCATTTTTCGAATTTCTCCGAAGACTTCAGGCAAACAAATGGTGGTATACCACTCAGAATTGACCGTCCTACGTTGCTCAAGCGGAACAGTCGCCACATGACCAGTTTTGCCGAAGAAACAGGCGACCATTTGCTTCGAAGTGCTTCTTCCACGAACAACTTTCGTTGGATTTGGCTCGTCTTGGAAGACCCACACGGTCGATTGCTGTTTTGTTTCGGGCTCATACGCATAGATCCATGATTCGTCACCTGTGACGATCTTATAAACGTCTTTTGAAGCACCGCGATCATATTTTTTCAGCATTTCTTTACACCAATCCACACGAGCTTTCTTTTGAGCGATTGTCAAATTGTGCGGGATCCAACGAGAACAAACCTTTTTTACGGCCAGGTGTTCATGCAATATCGAATGTATGCTGGTGGGAGAAATGCCTAGGCATGCCTCTATCTCACGGTAAGTCACATGACGGTCTTGCATTATCAGTTCACGTACGGCATCGATGTTTTCTGGCACAACGGCTGTTTTTGGACGACCTTCACGGAATTCGTCTTTGAGCGAGCGTCGGCCACGATTGAATTCGTTGTACCAGTTTTTCACAGTGCTATAGGATGGTGCTTCGTCGCCATACAAAGATTTAAGTTCATCGATGCACTCTTGTCGTGATAATCCACGTCGAAAGTTGTGAAAAATGATCGCACGAAAATGTTCACGAGTTAATTCCATTTTTTTGCCAAATTGATTTCTTCAAGTACTTGTAAAAGAAAAAAAAAATTGTCGTAAGTCAAAAAGTTCTGAGTACATTTATGCTAAAAAATGTCAAACTTTCCAATGGAAATGCCAGATTGCACCTGGCAACACTTAGTGTTGCCTAGGCCAGAAATATATATAGCAGCCCTCGTATTACAATATATATTTTTAAGAATATATATAACTATAAAAGAATATTTAAATTGGTTAACCTTTTTAGTCATTCTATATTATTTATTTAATTTGTTTAATTACCTTGTTATATTTAACCTACATGTTTTTATTTACGTCTCTATATTCAATGTATAAAAAAAATAAATTGCTCTGATATTCTCAGAGCACAAATTGCTAATAATTATCTTTTAATTATTAGCTTAATGACTGTTTCATTAGGCGTCATTTGATAGGTATACATTTTTTTAGTATTTTTATATTAGTTTTTTATTAATGGGTGAAGACAAAATATTAAATAAAACACGTAATAAATCGTGATACAATAAATAAAAACATTTTTATGTGACACGATTTGATAAAATTATAAATTCATACATTTTACTTTGTCAATACAAAGATATTTCGAATTTTTTAACGTTGAAACTATAAAAATAAAACTCTAAATGTAATACATACATTTAATGTAACAGTAATTAATTTTTCATTCATTGTAATACAATGGATGATTGAATGGAAATAAAAATGAATGAATTCAAAAATTCATATATAATGAGATGACAAATGTTAGTCGAAAACTTTCGTCGCTACTGTCAATACTTTTACAGTGACCCAATTAGTACGGAAACACTAATTACAATAAGAAAAACAGATGTGTGGATTCAATTCATTATTGATGACATTGTGTTCGACATTACGAATTTTGGGTAAAAATAATTCGATTGTATGAAATTAGGAAGCATATAAAAAACATCGAAAATGTTTATGTTTTAAAACTATTGACTTCTAATTATTAGGTGATCTATTTAAAACTAGAGAAACCTCCAACGAGTAAACATTTTATAGACATCTAGTAAATGAAAATAAAATTATTAATTTAAACCAATCTTTGAGAGAATAACGACAACCAAAGTCATTAAATATTTAAATTTATTTATTGACCGAACCTAAATAACAAGTTGTTTTATAAGTTTGTTAAAATATAATTCTACAATTACTTTGAGAACAATTTCGTGTATATATTAATTATAGTGAATAGTCAGTGGTGGCCCAGTGGTTAAGAGGCCCGCCTCTCATACACGAGGGCGCGGGTTCGATCCTAGCCCAGTCAAGTACCAATGTGATTTTTCCGAGTCATATGTACTTTCTAAGAGTATTTAGACATCACTGATTAATACATTCCCAAAGAGGGTTTATGTCAGGCAGGCGGCCGGTCGTAAAAACAATTAGCCAAAACTATTAAAAACATGTAAGATGTAAGGCAGACCCTGGCTAAAGCTGGGAAATTGCCAGGTAGAAGAAGAAGATTAATTATAGTGAACCATTGGTAAGTTTTCATCGTACCTTTAAACAATCTGATTCAAAGTTCGCCATTAATAATCGTTAAATACGAGAGTGTACAATGATTTATGAATTCGAAACTTCCAAACTGTAGGTGTTCAGTTCACGATAAACTCTTACTAATAATACGTGTCTTTTATTTGATTATAAGAATTTGAATAATTAGTCTCTTTAAACATGTATTGTCCTTACTAATATTATAAATGCGAAAGTAACTGTCTGTCTGTCTGTTACGCTTTCACGCCTAAACCACTGAACTGATTTTAATGAAATTTGTTACAGAGATGGAGTTGACCTTGAGAAAGAACATAGGATAGTTTTTATCCATGACTTTTGAAAGGTTCTCTTGGAAACGATATATGTATAATCGAAGTCCACGCGGGCGAAGCTGCGGGCGGAAAGCTAGTATGTAATATTTTATCTATTAATACATACGACATCTCTCCCTGACACTAACAACTGTGTCAGAGACAGTGTACAGGACAGTATTGTTAAAATTATTATAAAATAAATTTGCTATTATTTCCAAATAACAATATATAAAAAATACGCTTTGGGCCTGCGATCAAACTTTAGTTGAAATAAAACTATATTTTGTAAAAACTTGATATCATTATATAAGAAGTTAAAAGATATATCCTGTGACTA
Organism: Danaus chrysippus; assembly: GCA_916720795.1. Taxonomy (NCBI): domain Eukaryota; kingdom Metazoa; phylum Arthropoda; class Insecta; order Lepidoptera; family Nymphalidae; genus Danaus; species Danaus chrysippus. Next base: position 1,019,949 of record CAKASE010000068.1, read on the forward strand.
AATGGTTGATTGCCACAATTTTAGGATAGCAATGACAATCATATGTCAAAAATTTTCAGGTACACAAGCACAGGTCGGCACATAGCTGAAATAATGCTTAATCTAATAGGATAAGCATGTATCTCATAATAGAAAAAATACAAAGATCTAATTGATAATATTATAAATAGAATTTTGGATTGAAATTCAAATCCAATAAACATTAATAAATAATTATAAATAACGAAATATCATTTCAAAACTACTTCTAAATCCTATGGACTTCTCAGTATGATTCTTTAAAAAGTTCTATATTCTTTATCAATTTATTCGTTTGCACTTTAACTGTTATTTTTTTTATCTTATAAAGTAATCGCTCCTTTGAGTTAACCGTAGTAACCGTGGCTTGGTGTTCCAGCGGTTGCTTTTGTATCTTCACAATATTTTTATAAAAATTTAAAAGGTATTTCATGTTGAAATACTCTTTAAAACATATCATGGTAAATTTAAGAATATATGCATTTAAAATAATACATCTTAATATAATATCAAAAATATTAAATGTATGTTAATATTTTAAAATACTTTCTCAGACAAGGAAACAATTTTTATATAAATGTAAGGTTTCAAATAAGTAATATTCTATGTACAGTCTTCATCTTAATATTTCTGTTTTTTATTTCCATTTAAGCCCAAGATATTTTCTTACTTTAAAAAGTACATAATATAATAGCGGACATACATACATATATATGTCAATATCCTTAGTTATTTTACTTTTATATACCCAATAATTTTCATATGTTGAAGTTAAACTTAAATTAGATATATTATTTCGTTATAAATCACTAGCTAATAACATATTGTATATCAAAAAGATTTCATGCTATAAATTAATTCTCAATAGTTTATACGACAATTTGTATCGTAACACTTCTAATTATGAAATCAATGACATAATATTATCATTAATATAAAATAAACTCGGTTCAACTTCGCAGATTCAATTAAAATGAAAACTATCGCAAGTTGTACAGTTCGTGATGCTTTGTAACTTTACTAAAGTATTGAGAAAGACCAAAAGTTTTAATTTAACTTAATGGCTTAATACGATTTATTAAATAACAACATTAATGTGTTAGGAATCAAAACTAGATTTGTATAAAAAATATTTGACATACGAGCGTATAGTTTTTGCAACACTTTCGTATAAAGAATAGTGAACATTCAAATCTGGATTTGATCTGATTTGAACACGAATTTGACGGGTTTGATGTGAACACGTATCTGTGAATGGTTTGATTTGTCTCAGACGTCCCTTTGATGTCACCTGAACTCTGTTTGATTCAAACTCTTTGATTTACCAGATTAACTCCGGTGACGGATTCACGCTGCGACTGTGTTTCACAGGAATTAAATATACAACAGTCATCATAGAATGCTTTGTGCTGAAGATTTGGCTTATTGTTAGGCGATCTCATTGAAATTTATTTGTTCTTAATAGATAATTCTAAATATCGTATTAATACCTTATCACATAATGTAGCATATTATATATAATTATCTAACAAAGCAATTAAGTTACATTCGTCTTGTCTGCACGTTTATTTCTATATACATAAATTAATTTCTTTTTATAGCTTTGCTTATATAGCAATATGCATTTAAAAGAAACCATACAAAATATGTTACTAGTCGAGATGACAATAAGAGGCTGCATGGTATAAAATTATTTGGATTTCGGAATTTGTAATAAATAATAATAGGAAAAAAAAAATAACTATTAGTCTAGAAACAGTATTGGTAACCATAATTTGTTTCGTTATTTCATCTTTATTTCATGACAAGAGATTTTTCATCTTCCTCCTACAAAGGGTCAAGTCGAGGCGTGCGGAACTACTCCCTAAATCCCTACAGTTATTCTCATCGCCTAAACAGAACGCCACGGGTTCGCTTGCACATGAAAATAACAATGAATTATTTTCGTTCAGCGTTTCCTAAAGTTATCATATAGGTTTCGCTCATAACGACCGTTTGTAGGCATAACAGGCCTAAAGAGGGGTAGTAGGAGACCCAGAAAGAAATGAGAACGCTAATTTAGCTCACAATAATTAATTAATTTTATTTGAACTTATAGTGGTTTTTAGTAGGCGAAAAATGCGGTCGATAAAAATATAATTTATTCTCGAAGTAGGCATTAGACAAAATAAGTTAAAGAATCCCTGGTCTAGTTTACACGTCCCAAATAAAATATTACCTCAAATGACTAATTAACATATATTATATATATGACATAACATTATCCACGACGAGGAAATTAACAATATTTTTCAAACAGAGAAGAAATTAAGTCAGATAAAAATTTCATAGGTTGTTATATAGGTATAATTACAATCTCAGAAGCATGAAGTCATATTAATATATTACCTTACAATAAATTTCTAAATAGTTAATGATATTTAATACATACCTTGGCAAATTCAATCTTGAGTGTACAGCAACCGGAGTATATGTCGCAGCCGTGTAACGCCTCTTTAGCTCTTGTCGCTGAGTCGATGCTCTCAAATGTATAGAATAGTTAAGGAAAAATCACTTTTAATAATAATATACATAAAATTTAAAATTACTTTGGACTAAAATTTCGAATATATATTTTAATAATTATGTAAAGCAAGCAACACGTTTTTAATATAGATGAACTTATTTCATAAAACACATTACAAAAGTTTTCCCATAAATTGAAATCGGAAGAATATGCAATTCAAATTCTAATAGTTAAGACATCGGAACATTGGACTGTCTCTCATTTCAGTTATACTAAGGGTGTGTTTACATTACGGTGCACTTTGTATTTTCGAGTTATATTTTAAATGAGTTACTTCTAGGCAGATACTGGCTAAAGCCGGGATAATTGCCAGGAATAAGAAGATTTTATATGAGTAACTTCTATGATATTAAAAAAATTAATAATTGTATGATTATTATTACATATAAATTTTATATGATATTAATATAGAAAATATCAATTGATAAAAAATCGCTAATCGCTATTTAAGTGACCGCTACCTTAAATCGCAGACGCGTCCTTAATTTCGGCAACTTTGACCGAATTCAAACAGAACTTTCCTTTAAAATAATTACGATGAAACTTCTTCAGCTCTTTGTAACAAATTTCTGAATAAACATTTAAAAAACATTCGTTAAATGAATTAAAAACTTTAAAATGAATTAACTGTGTCAAATGAAGATGTATTCTACTGACAAACATAATAATAAATCGCTATGTAATTTTTCATATAAAAAAAGAGAATAAAAAATAAATCAGAACGCTATGGTATAATCCAAGTGATAAATCATTAAGAACAAAAACGATTTAAATCTTAACACGACGAAAAAAATAAAACTATTTCACGTTACACTGAAATGTTTTAAATGAATGATGTATTGAGAACACGTGGCGGGGAGAATTACTGAGAGCGGTTAGAAGAATGATCGAATGAATAATATATATATATATATATATATATATATATATATATATATATATATATATATATATATATAAAATAATTATTTAAAATTAACATAACAATAATAATTTGAAAATAATATTATAACCCAAATTGGAATTAATTAGGTTAATTTATTTTTCTATATAGTAAGATTTAAAGGGAATTTGTTAATAATTCTATTAAAATACCGATGGTAATATTTTCAGTCATAAAAAATCCAATATAATATTAAAAAGCAGAGTCGTCTCATGTACGTAGAGTGTGTGTGTGTCAGTGTATATGTATGTGTGTGTGTGTGTGTATGTGTGTGTGTGTATGTGTGCGTGTGTGTGTTCTATATCAGCATCAAGGTCAACAGTCATCGACCCCCGAAACTAACAAAGCTCCTGAATGAATACATCTGTAACGATTTGTTCAATCAATTCTGAACAACACGTGCCAGTCAGTTGCTGTTACACTTTAAATATATTTTTCTGTAAAATCTATATTTATTTCATTGATACGGCGAATGTTGAATCATTATTAATTTGTTTTTCATTGCGATATTTTTTATATGACTGATGAATATTATACTTCTAATATATGTTGTAATTATATTTTTATTAAACCTAATCATAAAATCATTTGACCAATGTTAATATTCTTATTACTCTATCAATTACACATACTTTTATTTGCATTATTTTTTCCTATTTTTATATTTCCGATTGAATCCAATCATTCAAGAGATAATTATAGATGTGACGGCGACTGTCAAAATATTTAGTTTGAAACTATGATTTATATTTCTAAATAGAGAAAGAAATACTTGGAAGTGATATCGTAATTCCATCATAAACATTTCAATGAATGTGAATTTATAAATATAAATATATTTAATATACATATCATATTTCGAATATTTCGCGTTGAGTAAAAGCGTATGTAGCAAACGTGTGTTATTTAGTTTAAAACTATTAAAAATTTGTATACATACATACATACAGGCAAATAAATCTATCAATATATATTAAAATGTACATACGACACCTGATTCATCAACTAGTGCAATAAACTCTCTATCTTATCTTACACATACTCAAAACTATAAAAACTTGGAGCTATTTTAAAATCTTTTTCGCTCCAGTTAAAACGCAAACAAAATATTCTAAAACTACCCACTTGTCGTTAAAATCGTTGGACGTTTACGGCCGCAATAAAATAATGTAACATTTTAATACGAATGGAACTTTATCTATACATATATAAAGTTCATATTCCCGTAACTAGAATAATTAATATATACATATAAAGATTGACAAGTGTTTACAAAGCAATGATATCATATATATATTTAATTTATCGTGTGAGAAAATTATATTAAAAGTAAAAGATCTTTGGTGTAGGTAGTACCGAGATAATACATATATATAGGAGAATGGAATTAAATCTATTCATATCAAATATAATCCGCTTACAAAGCGACCCAACAATAACCACCTGTTGTTTAACATTGTGATATAAAAAATACATCTTCATATGAACTCAGTGCAATATCGACATTAATATTCATTACATAGAACACATTTTCCTTTAAATGATTGTGATTTTTCCTAATACATTAATATAAAAACTTCCATCAGACATTAGAGATTGTTTATTTATGTGCCATTTTTACTGTTAACGAGGTGGCACGCTGCGGTATTATAAAGTTGTGGTCTCAGTTGTGGCGATTTAATAAAATAAGATTTATCACGTATACAAAAGAAAAAAAGACGACGTGTGTTAAGATCTTGTGAAACTTCGTGTATGTTCTGAAGATATTAAGACTCTCGATAAATAAACACATCAAGATACATATATGCTTTCTTCAAAATATGTATTGTATTAAAAGTAGTATAGATAATTTTTTTAATTGTTATTTTGCATCAGCAACGCTAACACTAAGACCGCAGATATAAGAAGTGTTAAAAAGTATACAACTAGTTTTATGACTCACATCATCCCACGAAGAGGTTCAGATAAAACTATTCAGGTCGAATGAATGGGTTGAGGAAGGTGTTTACAATCATATACACACGTTGAGCACAAAGCTAAATTTCGTCGAATTGCCGTTAGCTTTTATAAAATATGGGACGAAATTTTTAACCAAATAAACGTATATGTATATTATAAGCAACCATCCTCTTTGATTTATTAAAGTAACCACTAATAATCCTACTAATATTATAATTGCGAAAGTTTGTGAGTGTGTGTGTATGTTTGTTACTTCTTCGCGCTCAAACGGCTGAACCGATTTTGATAAAATTTTGTATACAGGAAGCTGACGTCCAGGAATAACACATAGGCTACTTTACATCCCGGAAATCCGTGGGTAACACCGCGGGACGCAGCTAGTATTTTTATAAAGATATAAAGATCTGTAGTCTTGTATCGAGTCCTTTGCTCGTGAGCTCTGTACATTCGGTACGATGAGTCATTTTATAATCACATTGTTAGATTCTGTGAGGTATTAATCGTCATTGTGTATTAGTATCACACTTAAAACCTATTACTTATTTCACGAATTTGTAAGAATTCTTAAACTGTTCGAATATAATTATAATTTTTTAGTTAATTTATTCTTCCGAACCTAAGAACATGTATATTTTACTATCTGAGGTGTACAATGACGTCACTAGTACTATTATTTTTCCATCTACCCTCAACGTAATCTATTTAAAAGGATATTCAACCATCGCCTGTACGCCATTCTTCTTGAACACCACAATCCTCTGGACCTGTCCGTGGGGCGAGCTGATGGTGTGTATTACATCCTGGAACAAGGAATATATATATAAATACATATTTGTACAACTGTTTGTTTGTTACGCTATATCTATAATATATATGAAAAACAATATTGGTCACATAGAATGAGAGGTCCTTTTATAAGCATAGGGTATTTTGAATTGAAATTGAAAAAGATACACTACTTCTATATATAGGAAGTAAAATGTAGACAACTTTAAAAGAGTATCTTATAAAAATTTGGTATAAAAAAAGACATTTTGCACGTTTTTTATTCCTTACTATATTCGTGTTATTTGTCTTTTCCTTTTTCCTCATATAATATTTCTTCTACAACATATAGATCGCAACATATTACATATATTGATATACTTTATCACCTCTGTCTATACTCTATACGGTTCCGATACAACAACGGAACTGTCATTAAAACACAACAAGTTCAAATCCAGCATCCCGACCAAGTTTGTCTCAGTTAACTATCTCGAATACATTTAGTTATAAATTGTATAATAGTTATAGCCTTACAGTTTAACAACACTTTATTTACTTACTCTAAACTAAGAAACGTAATTCTGTCTGAATTGCATATTATTAGCATAAACTATTGTAATCTACTGCGAATTATGACGTCACCCACTCACTATTATAAAACCGCCTGCGCAAGCGCTATTTGGTCATTTTGACGGCGATATTTCAGACAGTGAGGTTGTGTAAGTGGTGATCGGCGTAATTTGCGGTGAGTCGTAATTATTCACATTTGCTGTTCGTTATTTAATTGTGTTATAGTGCTGATAGTTAATGGTTGTTTGTCATGTTAATTTTGATTATGAAAATTAGATTATAGAAGTAAATAATTTGATTTGTAAAGTTATTGTTTTTTTTTTAATCTACCTCCACTCAAGATTCTAAAATCAGAAGTGGGATTCACCTAAATCCACATATCATCTTTGTTCTAATAAAACGTTTTGATTATTTAAAATCAAACAACCGTTAAATATCAAAATGCCGCGTGTGTCACGTTCGCGTGAAAGTTCGGAGGAGACGCCACGTACGTAGTCGCCGTAAGGCAGGGCGTACCCGCAGCAAATCGCGTCGACACCACAAGCACTCTAAAACGCGTCACCACCACGGGCATTCTCGTTCGCGTTCCCGCCACTGTGACAAGTCGCGCTCTCACTCTCGTGACCGCGACAGTTCGATTAAGGTGACATTAGGGTCGATTGTGGCTAGGTTAAATGCTATTGAGGAAAATACCGCGAGTACATCCCAAACCCCGATACAGCGATCAAATCGTGAGAGCACACCTCAACGCTTTGACAGCACCCAGTCAGTGACGCAGGCACTTGCTGATGCAGTTCTTGCTGTAAATAAAGTAAACTCGCATAACTACTATGTGTCAAACTTTGATCCGGCTGTCAACAACTTTGAGGTGTGGTGCGATGAAGTTGAACGCGCTAGGGTATCTAATCGTTGGGAGGATTTAGAATGCTTATCGCGAGTTGCTCACTGTCTGAAAGGGGACGCCAAAATGTGGCTTAACGAGTGGTCGACGAACGATCGTTCATGGACAAATTTTAAAAAAGAATTTAAGTCTCTCTGCCCGCAAAAGATTGATTATGCTCAAATGCTATTCGACGCTATGAATATTACTTCGGATAATTTTCCGACATACGCGGAGTACGCTCGTCGTTCACTGTTGCGCTTACGTATCATTCCGGGCCTAAGCGAGGAACTAATAGTTCTAATCGTCATTCGTGGCATAACTGACGCGCAAGTTAAAGCTGCGGCTTCGAATGCAAACCTTACAACCGAGAATTTGGTTTCGTTCTTGGCTATCTATGTTAAACCAGGCCGCGGTAGAATAGACAATCATGCCTTATTTAGTACTACAACTAAAAAACGTATGAATACGGGCAGACTTGATACCAAATGTTACACATGCGGTCAAACGGGACACAAGAAAATTAACTGTTCCAAGAATCGTAAGGTATCTGAAAGTACTGTTAAAATCACTTGTTCATTTTGTAAAAAGTTCGGACATAAGGAAACCGATTGTTTTGCCAGAACTAGATCTGAGAGTCAAAACACAAATCAACGTAAGGTTAATTTATGTAGTGCATTTCCAAATAAATCGCGTAGTAACGACATCATTACCGCCGTAATACAAGGCATACCAGTGGATGTTTTAATAGACAGCGGTGCACTTAATGTATCCCTTATATCGGCAGATGTCTTAAAACATTTTTCTTGTTCACGTAAGCCGACCTACTGTATGTTAAAAGGGATTAGTGATAACGAAGTTGTTGCCCGCGAATTCGTGACGCTCACGATTGAGTTTAACAATATTGCACTTGACGTAGATTTTATGATTGTACCCGCATCGTGTATGTGTACACCCGTCATTATCGGGACCGACGTCCTCAACAGAGATGGCGTTACTTTTATTCGCACTAAAGATTCACAATACCTAACACATAGTCCTAAATTAATTCAACACGTTCAACCCGCCGAAAATAATAAACAAAATAAGATAAATACACCCCTTCTGGGCGAACATCTTCATTTCCTCATGGAAGTCATCAATGACTATAAACCGTTTCTTATATCCGGTACCGCGACCACCACGGTTAAGACAGGCAGCATGCACATTAATTTGACGAGTGACGTACCTATAGCATATCACCCCTACAGGTTATCTTATCAAGAGAAACTCAAAGTACGCGAGATAGTTAGGGATTTACTTGACAAAAAAATTATTAGAGAGTCTGATTCCGAGTACGCTAGCCCAATTATACTTGTTAAAAAGAAGGACGGTACCGATAGAATGTGCGTAGATTTTAGGGCACTCAACCGCATAACAATCAAAGACCGGTACCCACTTCCATTGATCGAAGACCACATAGATCGTTTAGGAGGCTCTAAGTATTTCACCAGTTTAGATATGGCATCGGGCTTCCATCAAATCCCTATTGATGAGACTTCTATACACAAAACCGGATTCGTTACACCCGAAGGTCATTACGAGTATCTTAAAATGCCATTTGGTCTATGCAATTCTCCAACGGTTTATCAGCGAATCATTAATAACACACTTAGAAAATTCATTGATTTGGGACAAGTACTCGTTTATATAGATGACGTGCTTATTCTAAGTATGACTATTGATGAGGGTATCAATCTGCTTCGGCAAGTCCTTAAAACTTTAACGGAGGCAGGGTTCTCGATCAACCTTCAGAAATGTGCTTTCCTTACCTCTGAAATAGAGTATTTAGGCAGGGTAATTTGTCATGGTCAGGTTAGACCGAGCCCTCGAAAAATCGAGGCATTGGTAAACTCTCCTACCCCGACTAATGTAAAACAGGTTCGTCAGTTTCTCGGCTTAGCTGGATATTTTCGTCGATATATTAAGGGTTATGCAACAAAGACTGCCAGCATCTCACGACTTACTAAAAAGGATGTTAAATTCGTGTGGGGGGACGAACAAGACAAAGTCCGCGATTACATCATTACCCAACTTACAAGCGAACCCATTTTATCTATTTTTGACCCAAGCTTGCCTACCGAGCTGCATACAGATGCAAGCAGCACCGGCTATGGGGCTGTGCTCATGCAAGAGCACTCTGACAATAGTAAACGTGTGGTAGCTTACTATAGTAAGGTTACTCAGGGGGCAGAAAGTAGGTACCACTCGTATGAATTGGAAACACTAGCGGTTGTCAGGGCACTGCAACATTTCCGGCACTATTTAATTGGGTTACAATTCAAAATAATAACCGATTGCAATGCTCTGAAGGCCACTGAGCGTAAAAAAGATCTACTCCCACGTGTTGCACGTTGGTGGATATACCTGCAAGATTTTAATTTTACCATTGCGTATCGAAAGGGGGTCATGATGGGTCACGCTGACTATTTAAGCAGGAATCCACCAACAGCGCGAGTACACCATATACAAATACCTCTGAACTGGGCCCAAATGGCTCAAACCGCTGATGATGAGTGCCAAGATCTCATTCAAAAGTTGAACGAGGGCGCTTTGGATTCGCGTCGCTATATATGTCAAAATGGTGTCTTATACTACCGTTACACACCAATAGGCGAAGAAGCGCGCTTGTTATGTTACATACCCAAAGGACACCGACTAAGCCTATTACGTGTTTTTCACGACGAGCATGACCATGTTGGAACGGACAAAACACTAGATCTCATTTTAAAACACTTCTGGTTTCCCGGACTCAAACAGTTTGTTCAAAAGTATGTTGCACACTGTTTAATTTGCATATCAAAAAAAACGAATCCCACGCGCTCCACAACAACCCATAACATCATGGGAAAAGCCCGATGTCCCTTTCAGCACGGTCCATGTTGACGTCCTAGGACCATTGCCGGAGTCTAACGGCTATAAATTTGTTCTAGTAGTGGTAGATTCGTTTACTAAGTTTTGCTTGTTGTACCCCATGTATAGACAAGACACTGATGAGCTCAAGCGAGTGTTTAATTCTGCCGTATCCTTGTTTGGTACGCCTAAACTATTAGTATGTGACCGTGGTCGCATGTTTGAGTCTTCCGGATTTGTGCGTTGGGTATCTGAACTTGGGTGCGATATCCATTACATAACGCCGGAGATGCATCATGCTAACGGGCAGGCTGAGCGGTATGTGCGAACCGTTCTCAACCTAATTCGAGTAGAGAGCCGAAACAATAATAAGAAATGGTCAGATGTAATTGCTAAAATTCAATTAGTATTAAATGTCACGAAACAAAAAACTACTCAATTTTCGGCACTCTATTTGTTGATTGGTACTAATGCGACCACTCCAGTAATTCGTGCGCTAGTCCGTGACATTGCCGTCGAAAATTCAAAGCCAAACCACGAAGCAATGCGTGAGATCGCCCGTAGTCGAGCGAGGTCACTTTTAAAACGGAATCAAGGGCAGCAGAATAATCACGTGAACCGTCATCGACACCCTCCCAGAGTATTTCAAGTGAATGACCAGGCGTTTGTCATAAAGAATTCCCAATCTACTGGCAAACTTGATTCGGGCATGAGAGGCCCTTACCGTGTTACCAAGGTTCTACCATGTGACCGTTATGAACTGAAGTTGTTATGCGGCGCCCGTGGTAAAACCACGCAAGCGGCTGCACAATACATGGTGCCATGGAAAGGAGAGTGGTGTCCCGAGAGTTGTACTGCATTTTTTGAAAGTGAGTTCCTAATGTTTATATGTTTCAGTGGCTTTCATACACATACTTACGGTGTGGTGAGAGAGATGTCGACTCATGCGAGTTGTATGGGTCAAGTGAAGTAAGGACTCGCTTTTGGTGTGCTGTGTTTCGCATAGACATGTATGCGAGAAGCAGCCTGGCAGACACATCGCTGTATGTGTATTAGGCTTCGGCCTGGCAGACACATCGCTGTATGTGTATTGGGCTTCGGCCTGGCAGACACATCGCTGTATGTGTATTGGGCTTCGGCCTGGCAGACACGTTGTTGTACGTGTATTGGGCTCCGGCCCGGCAGACACGTTGTTGTACGTGTATTGGGCTTCGGCCTGGCAGACACATCGCCGTATGTGTATAAGGCTTCGGCCTTGCAGACACGTTATTAACGTGTATAGGTTTTGAGAACGATTGAGTGTTGCAACACATATGATAGATGATGTATGCCGTTATGTGTGTAAATACGTGTGCTAGCAAAGAATTTAGTTACAAATAGCTTAATGAGTCTCATTGAACGGGGGCCTTGAAAGAGCGATGAATGAAAGTTTAGGCAATTTTAACTTGTGACCTAGCAACTAACCCTTGTTTCCCACCATCAGGCAATGACAATGAGGATGACGATGTTCAAGCTGGACCCTCCAACTCCGCGAGTATTCCTGATGATGACCATCAAACTGAACGTGCTGATCCCACTAATCCTGTGGGCATTGCTGACGAGAATGATCAGGCTGGACTGTCTGATCCTGCCAATCCACCTCTGGCTCCTCTGGAGATGCATCCGAGGACGGCGCATGATCAGGAGAGGCCGTATTAGCATAAACTATTGTAATCTACTGCGAATTATGACGTCACCCACTCACTATTATAAAACCGCCTGCGCAAGCGCTATTTGGTCATTTTGACGGCGATATTTCAGACAGTGAGGTTGTGTAAGTGGTGATCGGCGTAATTTGCGGTGAGTCGTAATTATTCACATTTGCTGTTCGTTATTTAATTGTGTTATAGTGCTGATAGTTAATGGTTGTTTGTCATGTTAATTTTGATTATGAAAATTAGATTATAGAAGTAAATAATTTGATTTGTAAAGTTATTGTTTTTTTTTAATCTACCTCCACTCAAGATTCTAAAAATATAATAATTATAAAATTTATTTTCTTTTCCCATCAAATTTAATCTAAAAAGTATTTCGACTATTTAAGATTATCAAAAAATTACGAAAATAAGTTCCCTTTAGTCATTTTGATATAGTTTAATTGTCACAGAAATTACTAAGGATTTTTAAATAATGAAAATTTACATTAAAATCACTAAGCGAACCTTATGAAAAGCGGTTATGGTGGGACATTAAACAGAAATTGGTCATAGCATCTTAAATACCAATTAAGACCAGTATTCTCCTAACATTATTAACTAAGTCACCAGCAAGATGCTCTTAGTCTGCCAGCCATTATGACCTCCCTAACGGAACAACTTACAAACTGTTAGAGGTCACGAAAATCTTCAAAGTTTAACTTTAACTGTCACGGACATCCAAGTTATTGTAAGCAGATTTATACTAGGACTTAGCATTATATAAAACCTCTAGAGAGATTTATTAATAATTTTGTTGATGGAAATAAAATTTAACAATCATAATAATTCTTCTTCCTAACAATTTCCCAGCTTTAACCAGGGTCTGCCTTCCTGCTTAAACTTCTCTACTTAGCACAGTCTTTGGCATAATTGTTCTACCGATTCTGATGAAAATTTCAAGTTGTATAATTAAGACAACAGAATAAAATTTAAGGTATGATTTATCAAATAATTTAGTTAAGTTTCACGACAAAGGTTATATTTTGTATGAAGTTACGTGACACAGTGTGTGAAAGAGTTGCCACTTAGTTCAATACCTTCTATATTTAAGTATTTATTCCAATCCAAAAGTACAGGCGGATAAAGTTGCGAGCAAAAGCTAGTAAATTTTTTTGACATTTTACCGTTCGCTTGATTTTAACATTTCATTTTCTTCGTGGATGCGACACGATTATTTTTTTACTCTGAGAAAGCACGGCTATGACGTTTCGATGAGATCACGACAAATAATGTTCCTTTCCAATTTTATATTTACAGGCTACATTTTAAACGAACTAGAAATGTTTAAATTTTCCACACATAACAAATGATTTAGGCTCGCCGAACAGAAACAGCTGTTTTCATTATATACCTTGTATTTAATGTAACACGCTACGCCCGGTCTAAATTGAACACGTGACGTCATCTAACGGACCATAGGAACAAACGAGTCGGTTTTATCCGGTTCGAACCGGTTACAAGCCGGTTCAAACTAGATTGCACTGGTAATACGATGGTGACGGTAGTTGTAAGACATAACTTAGTAATTGTATTGTTCTAGCTACGTTTTGTTATTAGATAGTAGAAATTACTGCAGTCGTAAACTGAATTCGTTCCTATTTTATATTAGATTGCTCTTTTTTAGTCTAGAAATATTCCCTCATATTCTATTGTTATGGATTCCGAGTTTTCTTAACTTTTATGAACATGTTATGTTATTGGTTTTAGTTGAGGTCTTATAAGCATCGATATTGGAAACAATAATTTCAATTGTATCCATAAATAAATAGTTTTTGTTAAACTTAAAACAATATCGATACTACATAGTAAAAAGCGTATTGAGAACTGAATCATAGCAAAACAATAGAAAAAGATTTACCATTGTTATATCAACGGGGACATATTTTTTACTAACCATATTGTGTAAATGACTGAAATGACTTTAGAAACTATTCTCGTTTAATTTCAGTTAACGTGTATATTTTTCAGTTGATATAATTTCCTTATCATTAAATGCTACTATTCCATATATAAGATTTTTCACTAATTTTCATTTTATATCTAATTAATTAATTATAGATATAATTAGCATTGTTTAAATGGCTAACATTTTTTGTTGGTATAAATTACATTAAAGTTTTTGTTGCTCTCATATCAAAACATTTTCAACTATTAAATCCCGTATCAAATTTAATATCACAAGTTGAAATATATATTTTTAACTTACATAACTACTCGACATGAAAGTTGAAACACTCAAAAGTACTTACCTAAATAATAAAACACACGCAAACTTTTGATTTTAATAAAAAATAGGTCTATGAAATTTTTTTACCGATATACAACAAAGTATCTACTTGTAAGGTTTTATATATGCGTTATATAATATTAAATTTTACTATTTAACATATAATTGGTACATCTATGAACAGACCAATTCTCTCTCCAATAATGTGGCTTCTGTTTAGCATTTACAAATTCAAATGTATTGCGCATTTAGGATCGACTATTTAGGTTTGAATATCAATTAATCATTTGTTTTTATACAAGTTCTCCATCGATACATATTTTTAAAAACAATACAGGACTTAAAACATCGAATGATTACTAGATCGTGACCTAAATAGTTCAAACAATAAAAATATGAATAATAAAGCTACTTAAAAAGAAAAACAATAACTTTTTGCATAAATAGCTTAAGTTTGGAGATTGCTAGCTCCAAAACAAACCTGTTGAAACTCTAAAAGAGGTGAATTAAAAGAAGATAAATTAAACTAAATTTAAATGAATTTAATTCAGACCAAAAACGATGTACTTACTTGAAACAAAACAATAAAATTAATTAAAAAAAAGCAAACAACCGAAAAATCATAACTTTATGTATGACGTCTAATACATGTGTTGTAACTTGTATTATATTAATCAACCCTGACAATAGAGAGGCGATTTTAGTTGCACAAATAGAATGACGTAATGGAAGGCTCTCATCACAAAGATTGAGTGGAGCACTAGAAATACCTTGTACTGATCACTCTAAACAAGTTATTTATAAACCACCAAAGATATTACTGCAGGTTAAATACAGCTGTATTAATAACAACTTTAAAATATACTGTAAAAAATATTATACCTATAAAGAGTTATTAATTTCTTGGTGTAAAAATAACCATTTCTGTATTTATTAATTGATTTTAAAGTATACATTCTTTAATTATAGATTTCAAAACATTTTTTAGTTATCAACCCAATTTATTTTATATCGAAATTGCTTATACAGTATGCATATAAAATAGACTTATTAATTTACAACATTGCATTGGAAATACTTTTTATTTTTAACGTGTGATGAGTTTATTTTATTTATAACGAATGAATGTAATAAAAAGGACATACAAAATAAAAGTAAAAAACTTAAGCCAATTTACCCAACTCGTACGTACTCGTAAGCCATTTCTGTCTAAAATAATCAAAATAAAGTACAGTACGTTTACAACAAGTTTGCATTGACTACATACGAAACGTTTTCCGTATCTCATTTAATAATCTAAAGGGGGCAAAGGGCAAAGAGGTAGTACCGTCGCCCATATACAACCAACCGCAACATATTATTTGCAATTTACCACCCTTGATTAGGGAAGAGGAAAAGGAAAAAGTGGGAAACGAAGGGAAAAGGGAAGGGGTAGGAAAGGGTGGGAATAGGGAAAGGGCAACCGGCTCTCTCACTCATCAAACGAAACGCAGCCACTAAAGGCTACTTCATGCCGATCTTCTGTGAGAGGGTTCTTCCTCGGTCGAGCCAGCCCATGTTCGAGCTGAAGTAACTTGACTGCAACTAGGCTCTACCACCTTGAAATGTGGGAAGTGTGGAAAGATTTATGAATGAAAAATTATCACTCTGTATTTAGTATGACGATGGCAACTTATGGTAAGCATAACATTGCGTCCAATTTCAATTGTAACTCCTAAACTAATTGATCTAACTATGACCTGAGTTTCCTAGAACCAATATTTAAAATAGCAACAATCACATAAACTACAATTGATATAACCCATTACTATTTGTAATCCAACTGACTAACTCACTGAACTTAATTGACTGACTAAGTTATGCTGGCGTTTGAAATCTTTAGGGTATTTGGTTAAGCACTGAAACTTTGCTTTATTGAATTGAATATACAGTGTATGAATTATATTTAGGTATATGGAGTAGGTAAACGTGAATGATACATTTTGAACACTGAGTGTTTGATATCTTATTTACATTTTGAAATAAGATAATTTACATAAGTCAATATAAGGCTGATTATGTATATTGGTTATTTTATAATGAAGGATTTTTCACAAAATTTTAGGTTTTTGTTTATTTAAAGTTAGTTTTGAAGAATATTTAGTATTAGTGAAACGTGTATTTATCAATCACTCAGTTCCCTTTTTTAATAAACATTATATATAATATGTATTTATTGTATACACAACTAACTGTTCATAAGGATAATATAAAATTTTAGGGAGAAAAGAGGACATTTACTAAGTTATCCATGTTTTATTAAGCTGCGTTTTAAATATAACTATTTTACATCAAACTTTTATTTGATGTTGGTATTAGGCTCATGGAGAATATAATAGAGTGTTAAAATAATAAAGTATATAATAATGTCTGTGTCGCGTAACTTTACAGAAAATACAAGATTTGGAGAAAAAAATATGAAAATCCAGGAGTTGAAAACTGTACACTTTATCTCGACTTCTTATAAATAATTTGTTCTATACTTTGATAATGTTTAAGAATCAGTTATCACTCCTTTCAAACTCGAGAAACCTGTTTTGCTTAGGATTTGCCGATTTACATATAATTTAATTAAAACTTAAAGATATTAAAATTAGAAAGGCATATAATTTTCTTTTATTGTTACACTTCTCCTTCTACCTGGCAATTTCCCAGCTATAGCCAGGGTCTGCCTTACATGTTATGAATAGTTTTTTGGTTATTTGTTTTTACGACCGGCCGCCTGCCTGACATCAACCCTCTTTTGGGAATCAACATTAATCAGTGATGTCTAAATACTCTTAGAAAGTACATATGATTCGGAAAAATCACATTGGTACTTGCCCGGGCCAGGATCGAACCCGCGCTCTCGGCGACGAGAGGCCGCGAGGCGGGCCCTTTAACCACTGAGCCACCGTTTTATTGTTACACTATAAGTAACTATTATTTACAATCATATATTTTCAATATAAACTCAGTGTTACATATCAATATATTAGCATTCTAAATCACAGAAGAGTAAATAAAATAAATATAAAAAGAGAAATCAATCAAACGCGGTTGAATATTAAATAAACGGAAGTATTTCAATGTTGTTTGATATTGGGGGAAATTAGAAAAGAAAATACAAATTGACGAAAATAAATATAAACAAGTCTTGTACATCTGAGACGATATGAGATCAAAGAACACGCACAGAAACTTGGAGTACGGACGGAGTAAACATTGTTCAATGAGAATATTATATATTGTAACATAAAATATATAAATATTAGAATTTTTACATACTAGATATGAACTTGCGACCTAAGTGATAACGCATTTAAGTCGTTCTGTAAATTGAGCTATAGTGCTCTTAAAGAAATTCTTTATCAACATATTCTACTATTATTACACCATATTTAGATTCTATATTTAATATTGAGAATTAAAATAAATATATTTAAAATAATATTTATTTGCTGACGGTATATTTATTAGGAGCTCGCGAACAGCTTCACTGCCAAAAAATTACATTTTAATCTCGGATTATAATTAAAATATTTAACGTGATTCTGAATAGATTTATTTCTGTAGTTTTATAACTGTGACATTATTCCAAGTCTAATTTGAATGTTTCAATTCTACGTACATATGTTATAAATGTGTTTAAAATTTTTCATTCATAAATTTTGTGAATAAAACATGTGTATGTTGAAACTCCAACGAATTTTTTATTAACTTATATATTGGTGTATATAGATAGCATTATAACTTTATATGTCGTAAAATCCCCTAGCGGGCTTGAGCATACTTTTTATTAAATTAAAAGCTTTGAAATTCAATTGTCAAGAATTTAATTCCTAATATAAAATTAATATCTACATTATTATCAGTTTATAATTTTGTAATCGCAAGATAACTTTGGGCAAGCGTGGTGATCAATGCTCTTCTCCGTGTGAGAAGATGCCTTTTATTCATATGAGGACTCCGATAGGCTGATGATGATGACGATTATTATCAATACAAAATCATATGTGTACATTTGTGACGCACTAATATTTATACCAAAGGAATGTTAACTTAATTGAAAAATATTAAGTATGCATTACATTTTAAATAGAATATACGATGATTGTACCGGCGATATAACACATATAAATGTGAAAGATTTCATAAAAGAACCAATTATAAACTTAAACAACGTATTATTAAATCCACAAACAAATCCTACACAATAATAGTAAAGTCCACTTAACGTAAAATATTCCAAGTATCCAAGATAATTTTCTTCGTCGGCCTTTCTTCCTCCTACCTTTTAATAATTCAACGTAATTCGGTCCGTACTTTTCAATTTACTTGAATTTTTCAACAAACGAAAATGAAAACTCGACTAACACTAAATGTTATATCAGAAGGTGAAAATAGGATTTATGATTACTTGATATTATTCATTACAAGATTTTGTCGTTCTGATTTTTTTATTAATTTTACTAATATCTGAAACACCTTTATATTTTATAGAAGTTGTATTGTATATTTTGTCATTGTTAACATTTAACTAATTATATTTTTTTTAATAATAAACTTACTTAAGTATGAAATATATTGAAAATTATTAAAACTAACGCTTTGGGGGTATCAAAAAGTATATACTATGATTACTTTCTTGCCAAGCGATGGCTATATATGAAATTTGAAAATCATTTACTAAATTGTTACAAACAGAATATTATTTAAATGCAACAAAGTAGAACACGATTATTTCATTATAATAGAAGAAAAACGAACAAAGCTTGTCTAATAAAATGTAAGAAAACGGAAATATATCCCCGCTGTATGAGACTCAACAGTTTTAATTAAACACAAATGTCGACTGCATTATACAGGGTGTTGTTTACGTGCTAGATAAATTAAATTAAAACATGAAAATAATTTGAACACTATATCACCGGCTGACTCAAATAAAACTTGCCCCTTTTTTTAATATGTTAACGTGTTTAACGATGCTGGAAAATGGTTAAAATTTTAAACTTTGAAATGCACAAGGTCGTTAAATTAATTAATAATGGAATGTTTAATGAGATCACAACGGTTAATGGTCTATATTAATCGTATTATAATTGTACATATTGAATTTTTATAATTATACTGATTTAATTTTTATAATTTATATCAAAGGTTCATTTAAATATTAAAGAGACGAAATTAAGTTTGTTTTAATTTAAGACTTTTATTCTTCTAGTACTTTTTGTAAAATCGCATCTTTAAAAAATCTTAAAGTTTTAAAAATTTTCTATTTTATAGAAATGAAATAAAAACTCATAGGAATTACAGAGCCGTAACAAAGTCTTCGAAATTTTAAGATGTTTTCAGTTCAATTCATAACATCAACATATTTTAATTGATAATTTCTTCCTAAAGAAAGAAAATTCAGCTTTTATGTCGCCAATAATAACATATCAGAATATATATATTTTCAATAGAATTACTATTAATTAATATTTCATTTAGGGGCGAATAATACCTCAAGTGTTCTAAAATAACAGTTTTATACATATAATACGTATTTTATAAAAGAAACACAGTTTAAGAAGCAATCAATACCTAGTTATAGAATACACGGGCGTCATTGTTGATATAGAACGAGGAACGAATATGAGAGCGGTCCCGGGGGATATGGCTAGTGGGTTCAGAGATAGAAATATTTAAACATTTTATATTTTGTTATACTACGAGTTCTAGTTTCACCTTACAATGACACTATTAATGTTTACTTAAAATTGAAAACACGAAATCAACTCAGTTCAATTGATTTTGTAATCGAAGCCATTTTTTAAATAGTTCTAATATATAAAAATATAAAATATCAATAAAAATTTGATCGAAAGTGTAATTTAGTTATACATAAAATTATACGTTTAAATTATATAGATTTTTTTTTTTTATTTAAGACCACGATAATATGTATTACAAATTTCCAATGAAATTTTGTTATTAAGTCTGGCTAAAGATCATTGAGTATGTAATTATTATATAAATAAAATAATACTGATATTACAATATTAAAACAACAATTCCACAACAAAACTAACTTGTTATAAATATTAACGAAATGTAAAGTGAATTTTTCGAATCGAGTAAAAGTAATAAATCAATACAATTGTGATATGTTCATGCTAACGTCGCGTGCTGTTTATTCCTGAGTGATATATGAGCCACAATAGAATAAAAAAGTACTCGGTAACTATCGTCTGTTTTACAAACGATACGGGAAAGAATAAATTACGATTTATTCATACGGAATTATATTAAAGTTGATGAAATCGATTCAAAATTATATCTCAGTTTGTAAATATTGATACAAGTGCTTCAAAGAGTCGAGAGTTCGTTAAAAATTTAATGAAAAACATCAAAATAATTTAAATATCAAAGTAGTAACAGAATTATTTAAGATTTATAAGGAATATTAAATATTACGTAGTTCATGTTGTTTTAGGAGTGATTTTCATATTTTTTTCGTATTAAAATGAGTACGGCATGATTTTATTAACAATCAATTAGCAAATGTACAGACGTTGACAAAAATCGATTGATACATAGATATCTAAAATTTTCGCGAATACATATTTAAGTGAAACTAAATTTTTCGGATACAACGCGTTTATTATTATTTTATATCTACATGAACCCCACGTTTTGACGACAAGATCTACATGCAAAACTATACCAAAAACTTAGTTTCATTCTTTTAATATTTTTCATAATTTGAAAATCATCTTAAAGTCGTAACATTTAATATTAACAAAGCAATTCAATTATTTCCCCTCAATTTATCTATTACCACAGTAATATTTGTAACCGATTACAAGATATTATCCGAATATATTTCTAAGACATAAAAAAACACTCATAATATCAACAATATAAAAAATCCCTTCACAAAACCTTAGCCATCCCAAACGTAATAAATAAAGAACAAACATCGTTTTCATACTTAAAGATTCTCATAGGAATTAAAGCTAACCTTCTCGTAACATAAATATTAAATGTATGTATTATGAAGGACTCTGTCCAAACAGAGCATGAGTCATTTAAAATTCAAATTCATCAAACTGACACATGTTTATATTCATTCGTAGACTTGTTGATGACATCTCATTCATAAAACATATTCCATCTGGTCATAGCTGACTTTGATTATAATAACTTCATTATAAAAACAAAATATTATTATAATATTTATAATAATATGAAAAATACTTTCATTTTTACTGTATGTCATAACTTCGAACTTGTATAAAAATTCTATGAACACTATGTCTGATAAAATTTAGTAAAAACAGGATTAATTAACTTATAATGTATTACCTTTGAAGTTAAACAAATCTCAACTGAAAATTAGTACGAAAACAAACAATTTCTAATTATAAAATCATATACAATAAATTATTTTTATAGTATAAGTATCAATAATAATTAAAAGATACATAGTTATACCTTTAAATATAACGCAACAGTTGATCCAACAATACAAAACATTAGACACTGAAAAAGCACTCGTATGTATGTATGGAAATAGATTAAAGTCTGGATAATATCTCAAGAGGTCAAAGAGGTTGCTCCGATAAAAGATAGTCTTAGTACATGGAAAGGTGACTCATGACGAGAAAACGATCACATAAGATTACTGATAAATGATAATAATGATAATATTACAGAAAGATACAAAACAATGTCTCAAAACTAATAATGTTAGGTCTAAGATTTGTTTTCATTAAGTTTATATTGAGACATTAAGTAAATTCTTATTTATAAATCTTTAATAAAAATGCATCCTTCAATGTATGTAAAGTCACAGCTCAACGTCTATGCATTTTTTACTTCAGCACTATGGGACAGAATAATAAAATATCTGCGTGTTCAATACGATATCTTTATATATGAAAGAGAGTCGTGTTAGTTACAGTATTTATAACTCAAGAACGACTGTATGGATATGGTTGAAACTTGGTGGAGAGATAGCTTAGAACAAGGAGACGAACATAGGATACTTTTGAATTCTTTCGCCCAAAAAAATTATATTAAAATCCAAAACCTGTTTATTTACTGACTCTTAATCTTAACAGTTCATCTGGTCATTTATGCAATTCTAATTAATTAACTAACGCCGACAAAGCTGCGGGTATAAGCTAGTATTTTAATATTACTTTTAAATATATACTTGCTTGTTGATAAAACATATATATATGTCTATATTTAAATTCAAACATCCGCCATAAAACACAGATATAGCGAAAAAAAAAAGGAAAGTAAAATCAAAAGAAAGGTATTAAATCACCTCGCCGTTGGGGAGGCAGGTCATCATGAGAAGGGTGCTTGTCTGTAGTGGCAGGGATTATCCAAACTCCTGGCAGAACCGCTGTGTACATTGAGGGTGTGAATACAATAAAACGAAATGACTTTACGCACTTATAATACATATATATAATGTACGAATATTAGAAAAAATATACATACATTTAAATTAATCATTAATTACAAAAAAATATACACTATTATTGTAAGATAGTCATTCGCTCTCAAACTTACTGGAGTACTGTTGAAAAATTTGAATGTGAAAAGTTAACGTAGACTGAAATAGAAAATGTAGTTGAAAAATAGCAAAAATATATCAAACCACGTGTTAAACTACAAATAAGTAATTCAGAAAATACTATACATATATAAAATAATATAAATTTTTAAATAAATCAGAAAAATTCAGATACTTTTCGTTTCTTTTTTCGATAACCAATATATAATTTTGCAACATAAAATTCAAAAGCTTAAAATTTATAAAAAACATTTATAGCCATGTACTATTCATGATGTCGTAAAAATACAAAAACAAACTAAAAAAATGTCCACTAACATTTGTATAACATTCTGAAACATGAAATTTGCTTTCATCATACAATAAAACTAAATAAAAGAGACATTAATTTCCATGAAACGCAAAGAAGTAGATTACTATTAAGAGAACAAATGCTAGTAACTAAATTAAATAATAAATTGCACACAACTAAAGTAGGAAATTCAATTGAATTGTTTTAATACCATTTGACGCTGATGATTCGATTTCATTAAACGGGCCAACACTTTCAGCCTGTATATACATCATTAATTTTCATTATTCCGCTCCAATTATAATGAAAAATACTTGTTATAGCTTAAAACGAAAATCTTATTCAATGGACTTACATTTACGTATTCAATGGACTTTCATTCCTTTAATGTAAGCTATACATATTAATTAAATTGAAGTGTCTTTTTATACTTTATACTATTGAAATAGCCGTTTCTTACTACATGTATTTATATTATATACGGTACATAAATGCACCATACTAACAATTTTTTCCATTACTTTGTGTGTCTGTCTGTTTGTTCCGGCTAATCTCTCAAATGGCTTGACCAATTTTGACGAAACGGGACGGGGCAGGCAGTTGAAGTAATAAGGAGTAACTTAGGCTACTTTTTATCCCGATCCAAAAGTTAAGTGTTATCCCAGCGAGTGGGAGGATACACTTATTTATGCATGCGGTGCTTAAACTTTTTAAAGTTTTTACCTTTTTTTGATTATTAGTTTTAGTTTACGTAAACAGAGTCGCAGGCAAGAGCTATTATAATACAAAGTTTTAATACAAGCGTCAATAAATCATGTTATTAATGAGAACAATTATATTATACACTAAAAAATAATTTCTGAGCTAATGTTTTAATTAAAATTGATATAGAAATTACAGAACGAAAAAGTAAATGAACCGCTATGTACTGAAGCTTGCTCACAAAACATATGTTCATGTTTTTTTTATTATATATGTATATTCAATAATTCAGCTCAATATTGCCTTACTAACAACATGATAACAACACAGAAGCTACAGAAGTATAGCTAGCTACATTTGTACATAAAATACAATGTAACAATAGGTTTAAGTTGGTAACGTGTGCTCGTACAAGTTTCAATGAGGGATATAGTTAGTGCGGATGTATGGAGGGTCGCTTGCTTCCGTATGCAACAGTTGACTGTGCAATTGACAATTACGTTTTGAACTTGACCGAGAAACTATTGATTGAAACTAGGCTAAAACTATGTACAGATATATAGGTCACATTATATAATACATACATTGTAAGGAAATTAATGGAATTTTATAAAATTTATATCTTTTCTTTCTATGTGAAAGGTACAATAAACTAATCACTTAATTAAGAAAGTCAATGGCCGGTAATGTTGAGTCAATTACAATAGTATTAAGAGTACGAAAACATAATTAGTATGTCTAAAATCATCAAACGAAAACTTTAGAGAATTATGAAAAAGAATTTCTCGAGTGTTATTAATCATCAGATGCTTCGATGACGTCGAGTCACGAGTTGATACGTTCAGAACAGAAATAGAAATGTTACACATACATCACACACGGCAATTTAAACTCTATAATGAAGTATATTAAGTCGAATTCAGATCTATCATACATATAGATTCCATACGACAAGATTTTTCTGATTTGGACAGTCAATACTTTCGAGTTGACCGTATTCATGGTACGACAAAGTTTTGTTATTATTTGTACGCGATATGAATATCTTTGATACTGAGAATGTTCATCCCTACTAATATTATAAATGCGAAAGTAACTCTGTGTTTCTGTCTGTACGCTTTCACGCCTAAACCACTGAACTGATATTAATGAAATTTGGTACAGATATAGAGTTGACCTTGAGAAAGAACATAGGATAGTTTTTATCCCAGACTTTTGAAAGGTTCTCTTGGAAACGCGATGTAACCGAACTCCACGCGGGCGAAGCTGCGGGCGGAAAGCTAGTTTTAAATAATTCTAATGTTATTGGCAGATCTACATACTATTGTGATTGTTTCAGCATTCATTCTTTCTTTCTGAATTCTTCAAGATGTCTTTCGTCATCAACTCGTTACTTTAACGAGGCTAAGACTCAATGTGTAAGCGATCTTAAAATACCTGACGTCGTAATATGGTTTCCCTTTACGAAGATAATACTTCGTAGAATGTTGAATTATCAGCACAAATGTACTTTTAGTAAGAGGAATATGTATTATAAGGAGGCTAGAATAAGTAAGTAGTCTACTAAACATAAACTTAATCTTGTAATAATAAAAAAAAATTACAGAAGAATTTTTTTGAAGCTTTTTTTGTATATAAAAGTGATGTATAGTATGTACGTACAAATGTATCTTTAAAGAAAATATATTTAAAGAGATATTTGTTTTTCGATCCAATTTATTAACCCACTTCAAAAAAGGAAGGAATTCTTAATTTGGCCTTTTTATATTCCAAAATCAAATCAATTACATGGTATTTAACTATTTAATTAAATTGAATTTTATTCAGGTTTAAATATTACGAAACATGTTTCATCCGTGAAGTAACTAATTAATTAACTATTATATATAAGTTTATAACTAACAGTATATAAAATGTTGTATAGTTATTATGTTTCAACTAACATATTTAATGGCTTCTTATCTCGTATACTAAAACGATCACATTTAACCTTCAACGTCAATTCTAACAGTAGCTTTAATTTTAATCATCATTTTTATAATAAAATAAAAACTATATTTTATACGAAAATATAAAAATAAATTTAAAGTGGCCACTAAATTAGCAAAATTAATAAACCACGGAGCTCATTCAGGGGAGGGATGGTCGTAATTAATTATAACAATTAAACTTAATTACGTAATTAGTTAGTAATTAAAAATGTGCCAAGAAACGTTCGCAATTAGACCTGACGTATATATGACGGGTTATTACTTATGTTCAAGAAAATTAGACGAAGAAATTGACGGCTAGTATAAAAAAACATAATTTAATATTCAAACACAGTCGCGGTATAAACGTAGACAGGTCTTCAAAGCTGAGGGCCATAATTCAGTAAGGGTCAACCGCAGGACTCCAAAATAGGGGGTAATTAAATATTAGGAGGACGGTAGACGGCACTCTTGCGGCAACCCTAAAACGATCTTAAATTTTTAATAGCTATGACTAAGTGAAAATATTAACATGTTTATGATCAAACTGGCTTTGAGGATACACACATTAATAAATAATACGTTGACTTATTAATGTTCAGGAAAAATAGCAGAAAGTCTTTTTCTTTATT
Organism: Danaus chrysippus; assembly: GCA_916720795.1. Lineage (NCBI taxonomy): Eukaryota > Metazoa > Arthropoda > Insecta > Lepidoptera > Nymphalidae > Danaus > Danaus chrysippus. The sequence continues at coordinate 1,046,697 of CAKASE010000068.1, forward strand.
TTTATTCCTTCATCGTCATCATTATCAGTCTATCAGAAACCATTGCTGAGCAACGGCCTCTTCTCACATTGACAAGTTTTGAGCATTAATCACCACGCTTGCTCAAGACGGGTTGGTGATATCAAAATTATAATTAGAAATTATAAGTCAAGGTTTCGTCACGATGTTTTCCTTTATCTGTCAGTGGTATCTAACTCTTATAAAGTACATATGACTCGGAAAAATCACATTGGTACTTGCCAAGATCGAACGCGCGCCCTCATGCATGAGAGGAGGATCTTTAACCACTAGGCCATCACGACTTGATACACTTATTTATACGCGGCTTAATGTAAAGTGAAGGAAAAATATCAGAAGATATAGTTCATTATTTTTTATTTATAAACTTTCTACAAGTACCAAGCTATTTACCCTAATCTGTTGAACATATTTTTTTTTCATATATTTCTCATTCATTACAACATAAGAGTTTAAGCGCCATTTAGTAATTTATATTACCGTCCCGGGGCACGATTACCGGGGATTACTCCCGAGCGTTTTTAGCATAAAGAGCGAAAAGCTGTGAACTGGTCGCTTTAAATTACTTCCGCTGTACGAGTTCACAATGAATGCATTTTTATATTATATAATGAGATTTATGAATACCTATTTTTTTAAGTGACATAATTTATTTTTACTTAAATGAAATATCATCTTGTAAGTAATTAATGTACGTACATGTATATTTACATTTTGCAAATATGAATAAAAGTTATTAATTTTTGTATTTATTTGAAACTGTTTCTCGTGATTTTTATTTAGATTAAGTTAGGATTAAACATACTGTACATGTAGTAGTTATTAGTATTATATGTTAATTGATATAATTAATTAAAATAAATCAATAGTCTTTGGAAAGACTGTTCATAAAACCGATTTTGATGCAACTCTATTTGTAAGTAATTAAAGCGATGACAAAACAGTGTAAAGCAAACAATTCCATTGGAACTCAATCCATGTAATATTATATGTATCCACTAACTAAACCAACGAAACGGCTGTACATTTTTAATATCATCGAAAGACCTTTGAACCTCAAATAGCGGTCATAAATAAACCAGCGATATCGGAATTACAGACATTTGTACGTGAAATGAACACTCGAAATGTTAGCAGATTTTGTTTCATGAAATGTGAGAACTAACACTTACTAAAAAAGTGTTCATATATATACAGGGTGACTGGTGAATTACTATCAATATTTAAGGAGCATACTCGGTACATGATTCTCATTCGAATTATGTAAAAAAATAGGTACTTAATTTTTGCCAAAATTTCCGTATAAATAAATAAAGTGTTGATACGTTCCAAGTGTTCCAAGTGTGGACGCGTGCGGCGGCGTGCTGATACAACAACACGCCGCAACACGCGTATATGTGAGTGTGTGTGTATACCTAATCTGTAGGGTGTTCACACGATGCGTAATTAATTACATAACTTTTGGTTAACTTTACTTAGAAGTTTAGTAATATTTATGTTATATTAATTTTTATTTTGTCATATATGATCGTCAAATATCACGTCCTCAAATATCGATAGTAATTCACCAGTCACCCTGTATATGATTTGTTATTGGAGTTTATTAACCCTTAAAAAGGTGGGTTTATTAGTGTGATATGATATATGTTTGTTTGTCTGTATCGTCGTAGTTAGCTCACGGATCAACCCATTTCGATGTGGTTTTTTTTTTCATTTGAAAGTCAGCTTCTGTGGGTGATTCTTAGCTATGTTTAATTATTCCCTCTCATTTAATGTAAAATTAATATATTTTTTAATGATATGATTTTTTTATTTTTATTAAATTCTTTTTGATATAAAATAATATTTCAAGTGTCTATTAAATAGTAATATTATTATTAGGTATATGAAGAACTAAAATTCAAATTGCTAATGTGGACTGTAAAATTCTTGCTCATGTTAATTTTATACATATAAACTAGCTTTACTTATGACTCCGTCCGCCTGAATATCAGAGTTGCACTCAAACAGTTAAAACATTAAACCATACATTGAGCAAACTATGCAGGTTTTTCATTTTAAATAACCTAGATACCAATGCCATCTGCCGGGCTAATTTGTGATTCTGAATCAACTAAAGCGGTTCAGCAATTTTAGAGAAGATAGTTGACACACATACAGAAAAATTATATATATAAAGTTACGTAGGGGTGTCTTAAACCTACACCTGGGTCACAAGTCCCAGGCACTGTTGAAGCTCCTCTCTCTACAACGATGGACCCGACACACGCACCGTGAATACATTGAATGCTAAGAGGTTTCGTCTTTACATATGTACAATGTACATACATATATTTCGCATACATAAAACTACATTATTATTAGAGACGTTTAAATACATTTCCATTAGTATATTATGAATGTCAAAGTTATTCCGAGCTCGTCGTTGATACCACAATACTTTGTGAATTACAAACGAGGCGGCGGAACAAAAACTGCTGGAAATAGACGAAGTTGAGATACGATTTGAAAACGGCTTTGGCTGTGAGAACTACATACTTTACAAGGTTGTACGGTGAAATGACTTGCAGTGAAAAATTAACTCGGTGGGAACTAACACGTTATATGTGGATTTGGTTTGATGTACTTACATTAAGAGAGAATGATGATTAAATTAAATCTTGTACTATTCTAATTTAATTTTTATAAACCCAATTCCAAATTTTAAAGAAACTTAATAGAAAAGAAGACTTTAACAAATCGAATAAAACTACATTCAGATACGATTTAAATGAATTAAAATAATTTCATAATTAAGTGACAGTAAATATGTACAATTTTATAATTACAACGAATATAATTAATTTGATAAATTACTGATATACGCATCAGAGTGATAATAAAATTTGTTAATACTAATTAACTTTATTTATAAAAAAAACAATTTAGTACTTAGCCAAAATACATTCGCTTGGTATTGAAAAAAAATCTGCAATAAAAGCAGTATGAATAACTCCTAGTTACATCTATCAATCAATGTAAGTCCCTAAATCGATATAGCTATTCCAAAAGATAAATATATATATGTATATACGAGTATATTATACGTACCCTATATGTACATCGATAAACCAGTAAGTAAAAAACCAGTTGTATTTAAAATTAAAATTAAACAATCTAAATCAATTTATTTATATAGATATAAGCCACAAGTACCACTGTATTGCCTACATCGTTACTCGTGTAGAATGTTTCATAAGATAGAACAGATCAAAGAGCAATCAAACATCGTCTAAATATACAAGCACGGCATCCGGAAACGTCCGTACAGCGATCGATAGTTGGCGTAAGGACAGAACACTTTTTGCTCCAACATGCATGATACACCGATTGTTATAAAACCGTGTGGTGCAAGTCAAGAGCGATTTGTATATAAACTCGATATACATTATATATAGTAGGTTTATATATACAAACAGACGATTGTAATTTTGCAGATAAAGAATATCCATATGATTTTAGAGAGAAAGAAACAAAGAAGAATAAATCTCGCAAAAATCTTAGATCTCATTAAACAAAGGAGAACTCTTATTGCAAGAAATTAAAAAACAGCAATATGAAATGATAATACGAGGGAAAATATGCGAGTGAAATGAGATAATATGGTTTTATTTACAATAGAAGATGAATTTTCATTCAACCAACGAAGCTCGTTCTGAGGCGGCACAAAAAAATATAAGTTTAACTTTAAAACATTACTGAATGCTCTGAAAATAAAATTAACTAGATTTTATGTATAAGGAAAGGACGAAATAAGATCTTATAATAAAACTTATTTCATTGAGTTATATCAGATTTGTAATTTAGGATAAAAGATCACTAACAATAATATTCAAGAATATTAATATTTTTTTCTCAGTTCCTCTATCTTAAGGGTTTCTGGTAGAGATCTCTTTTAAGAGATAAATTATCCTTTGTACATCACGTTTCCTGTATAATAATGTAACTACTACTTTTGGTACATAAATAAATTTAAAAAAATGATTCACTTCTCATTTATATTAGTCTGAATGAATGCTTCCGCTTCTCCTATAATCTTAGACCATACTCTCTCCGCTTCAAAAATAACATCGGCCATTTAATTGTGTGCTATTTGAGTGCACATCGATTGTACGTAGCTTAGTATAAATTAACCGGTCAATATTAAACGTGCTCCCCATCCAATGTATTCTTAGACGTTGGATCTGTTTTATTTTATTGGCTGGCAATTTATTATTTTTTTTCTAACACGTAATTTATTTCTAGTTATAATTGCCAACACTTGGTAACTATCAACATCAAATATTTCATGTGTAATCGGTTACCGCTTTTATTATTTAAACGTTTTTCATATCATTCTTAAAACATTTATTTAAATAAACATGCATTATATGTAAAAACAAATGAATATACTCCAATTGAAAATGAGAGTAAAAATCTCTGTAAATTCAAAGACAATAGAACATATTTTTCATCCTAGCCTCGTTTATAATTAATGATTGGTAAGTGAAACATTCTCTCAGAGTGCCATTATTCTTAACGGCTGTATTTATTGCTGATGATGTTGGAATGTAAATAACGAGCTTAGGTGTGAATCACTGGGTAGCTGGCTCGTTATAACATATTATTTTGAACATTTTAAACACTATTTTTTAAATCAACATCCATTTTTCACGATAATTTTCTAGTGATATATTAAAGAATTCAAACTAATAACATTGCAATGTTACAAATTACATTATATAGTATGATTGAACGACGAAATAAAAACGCTAATTAAGTTTTTAGTGATTGCAGCATCATCAAAGTGACCCGATGTTAGTGACATTCACAAGACACTAATGCGACTATTCGTCTTATGAACGTGAGGTGTCAGACACTAGGAGACACTAAAAGACACTTGAAGTATGTTACAAATAGAATCACTCATTGGTATGGCGTTGAATTAATATCAGTCTTTGTGGGTTTTATGTATTAAATGTACACCTAGAAAATATTATCTGAGTAAACTCTGTTATTATATAAAAGGAACATGCACTTTTTTTGCTACTTTAAATAGGTTGGTATTTTTAATATATAAGTAAGACAAAGGAATATTTTGTATGTAATATAAAGAAACTAACACATACTTTATTTAATAGTCATTAGGAAGCGAGTCCCAGAGGATAGCAACATTCAAATACATTACAAAATAAACAAGCATGTTATGCAACGCCACACCAGAGAGCATTACACACTCACGCCTCGCGCTGTGGGCTGTGGCAGTTGTTCTTACAATGTTTGGTACAAGTTTAACTTTCTTAAGTTATTTTTATAAATTAATATCATTGATTAAACGTATGACAAATAAGAGAATAGCTTATTTTATATTGAAACTAATGCTAGTAGTAAATAATTTGTGATTTGAGTCTCGCTATGCTTTAAAACGTGTTGAAGAAGAGAGTATGCCAAAACTTATTAGCACTATGTCTACATAAATAAAATCCATAAATACTATGAGCCTATAAAATATACAATTTATCATACTACTAATCAAGCTTCAGCAGTGAATTAGACATAAGTTAGACAAAATCTTTCTTAATAAAAGCGACGTCTTTGATAATTTTATATGATATATAAAAATAATATTGTTAATTTTATTACAGCAATAACATTTGTTAGTGTGTAATCATGTGTTACAAGCAGTATAACTCTCGCCATATAGAAACTCGTAGATTCTTTGTCATAAAAAAATATATTAATTAGTAATTAATAACATTAAAGAAATATCCTTGAATGCTATATTTAAATCCTTCATTTCTTATAAAAAATCTAATAATCGATAACATACAATTCAGTCAAAAACTCAACCAGTCTTAAAGTTATTAATTTTTAATATATATTGTTTCTCAAGTCGTCCAACGCAGCCTGTAATATGTACCACACGTTTTCAACTTTGACATGGGTATGCGTTGTGCTGGCCAAGCACCCAGATCGCATTTCATTGCATGTAGGTCTGTTACTACGTGTTCCGTATACACTGAACATTAACTAGCGCATACTCCTATCAAGTCGTTGTTTTGCTTAAAACTGGGCTTTTGTAACAAACAAATGAAAATAATACTTTGAAATGAAAACTATTACGGCATCCGACAAAACCACGCTTTGTTTAATTGTATTAGAAACTTTCGTTTGAATTATTTTAAAAAACCACCTTTCCGTTGTAATAATAATATTTAATTTATAAAATAAAATAGTTTAAACTTACATATATTTTTGGTTTATATGATATAATTTTTAAAACGAATCCTTCCGTGATAATAATAATAAACACTGAGGTCACTGACCGGTGTGAGTGCAATATTTGCCCCATTATTAGATATATAAATAGTATAAACTAAAAATAATAATATGAACAATATTTTTATTATTCTTCTACCTGGCAATTTTCTCAGCATTAACCAGGGTCTGCCATCGAACCCGCGTCCTAGGCCATACCTGATTTGAACAATAGTTTTTAATATCTTCTATATATATAAAAATGGATTGCTGTTCCTTAGTCTCGCTAAAACTCGAGAACAGCTGAACGGATTTATCTTATCTTAGTCTTGAAATGTTCGTGGAGGTTCAGGGAAGGTATAAAAGCTGAAAAAAATTGATTTTTTACTGGGAAAACCATAAAAACAGCCCTTTTCTATTTCCCATACAAACGTTTTTTTGACATTAGATTTGACAACTAACTAATATGTCAATCATTCTGTCGCACTTCAAAACACGGTAATTTATGGCTTACAGGTAAACTCCAAAAATATAAATAAAAAAACGTAATAAATATTTATTGATTATAGGGCGATACGAAGTTCGCCAGGTCTTCTAGTAAGTAATAAAATATTTGAAGCAGTATAACAGCGTGTTATATATGTTTTTTGTTCACACAAGCCGGTGATATATCTCGAGAGCTGGTAGATGTAATCAGACCACAGCCAGATTGATTGATGATGCTCCCGTCGCTACTCAGAGCTCCTTAACACTCCATTGTCCGTTATCTGATATAGGATTTTATGTGTTAAATACTTTAAAAGATCACAATTAATTATGTGACGCTATCTTGTTAATTTATTAAAGAACTAAGTGCGAAGTAATGTGACCGAAGCGGATAATGCTGTTTTATTATTTAAAAGCAAAGAAATGTTATTCGAAAAGAGAGTATTACTAATTAATACAATGCTTTATACATAATAAACATTTGAAAGATTACGTTTTAGTGATTAATTGCGAAATTTGAAACAAGTGCGCATATTTTTGATCATATAACTGCTAAATTCCTTCGATAATATTCTTTTATTAGGTCAGAATCTATTTTCATATATATTAATCGTATTATATCATACAAATACTAACTATTATTGTTATTAAGACATCGTAACAGATAGGATCTCATTCTCTAATATTTCAGTAGAATAAGGTATAAATGTCTAAGCATAAATCTATCTGAGATCGTGATTTGTGAGATCGATGGGTTATTTATATTGTAATCCGTGACCGGAGCCCTAATAGGGGGTATCCCTTCGCCCCCCACCCCCCACATCCGGTAACTTCGACAGCCATTAATACTTGTCTGCGTCCGTGTATGAAATGACCAAATTAATGATCGTATTATGACGCTTTAACTAATATATCTTAGGGTATTTAAAAGGAGATATTAAACTTACCTCGACTCTATTTAATTTATAATAATAGTGTATTACAGCTTACGAAAACATTACTGATATTTTATTTAATACATAATTGGTTTGATTCAATCTAAACTTTATTTCACATTGGTACGTGCCAGGTTTCGATTTTGATGTCATTGAAGTTGACTGATTTTGAGTAAATTTTTCCGAATCATATGTACTTTCTAAGAATATTTAAACACCACTGACTGATGTAGGAAAACATCGTGAGGAAACCTGGACTTATAATTGCAAATTATAAGTTGAAATCATCCACCCGTCTTGAGCAAGCGTGGCGAATTATGCACTAATCTTTTCGATGTGAGAATAGACCCTTTGCTCAGCAGTGGGCTCTGATAGGCTGATGATGATGAAACTTTATTTTCCTATTCTTCAAACCAATTTATTTTCATGTTTAATATCTAAAAACTATTGTTTAATTTCTTATCCTCTTAAATAAACGTGTATTCTGATAATGTTTTAAGTTAACGGATCATCGGTTCGTATGAAATCCATCAAACAAATCACTGAATTTCAGTCTGGGTTCACAATATATGTGACCATTGTTGAGGAACATATTCGAAGAATTATACGACACACTTATAACATGAAAGCGAATGTTTTCATACTCTTGGAAATATATGGTACTCTTTAATTATATAAGATACGGTTTACTGACAGATAGGAACGTTAGGAAACTTATTTATACGTATATTATAATAAGAATTACATTTTAAAACTTATAACCTTCACCTAAGACTACATGATTGCCCCGATGTTAGGATAACAAAATTCCATAGCTTGTCTTGTCTTATCAGGAATCTTCTGGTTCACACGGCCAGGTGTTCGTACCGCGCAGTTAGCAGCGTCACTCGTTATATGATATTTTATCTATACAATGATGTTAACCCGGCGATGTTTGTTAAATTTTTAAACTTTCAATTACATAACACTTTTATCAACAAAAAATTATATGGAATACGAAACTTTACAGTCACATAACTAAAATATTATATACAATACAAACAATTATATTGTAAATAATATAAAATAATATCAATAAATGTACTTTTTTTTATCGCTTTAAATCTTTTAAAAAACATCGGGAGTATGTAGTTTTTACAATAATAAAATACTCGTAGTAAAATTCTAAAAACATTAACGAAATTTTGTTATTTAAAAAATGTTCAGTTGATGAAATGTTTGACCTAATTTGACCGCATTAACCTGTGAAATGCAAGCCAAGCTCCCAATCGTTGTTATCCGAGAGGTCTCAATGAATGTAAGGAAGGTCTGATGAAGATTTATAACACTTACCTTACATCGGATCCGTTTTCACGACGCTGGCATTTTGATACCGACTTCATAGAAAGTAAGTTCTGATGTCTACTATGTTATAAACCGATTTATAAGAAGCACATTATGTATGAATTAATATATTTTTACTGAGAAATTGAAAGACATTTATAAAATAGAACTGGCTATTGTTGAAACAAAAATTCATATTTATTTTAATGAAACAATATTAGGTGTTATGACTAACGAACGATATATTTTCTTTTACTGTCTATACCTACTACAATATAATAACTAATTATTATCAGAAGATTTTTAATATTGAGACGAAAAAAATTATTGTATAAAATGTGAGGGAACGTTTGAAATGTTCAAAACCGATGATATTAATTTATTCGCGAGATTAAAGGAGTCCATAGACGTCTGAATTTATAGATAAGAGTCGTCAACAAGATAAGTGCTTTATTGGATTTTCAAGTTTCTACAATGTGTTCGTATCCATTCAGAGGTTTTTTCCTTTTCGCACATAAATTACTGATTAATTTATATGAGAATTTTACAGAAGTAATTTACTGTTGATAAAAATAAAAACATTTAATCAACGGTTTATCTATTAATATAAGGTACAATCACAAAGATTTTAGGTATTATGTCACATCTTAATAAACTAATAAGCAAGATTTTACCTACATACCTAATAGAAAATTATTTATTATGAAAATTTTTGTTAAGATAAAACAATAAAACTATGAACGAATATCTTTAAAACCACACCCAAGTTTTTGTCACAATTTTTGTGAGCAGACCACAATTATACATATATGTGTATATGTATGTATCAAACAGATAGTATGTGTCATTTAACATCAGACAAATTTCCTTTTAGCGGAAACGGAACAAAAAATGTAGGCGGAGATACGTGACGTCAGGCTAGCCTTCAAACACGTAACGTATTAACAACGTGACCGCCACGTGAACCCAACGTAGAACGTTTAGACCACAACAATAAACAAATATTAAATACAAAGATGAAGGTTACAGTGAAAAGCGAAACCAAAAACGATATTCATTGATTACTTGTAAACATAGTTAACTTCAAAACAAATTATGTTCGAAATACACAATATACCAAATAGAAAACAATATATTTCGACTACCTTTTTATACAGAAAACTATATTCTTTTATTAATACATGAATTTATTATGTACTTATATTATTCATGTCAGTTTCAATGTATCAACTGTAGTCATATATAAATAGTACACAACACATCAGCACGTATATAAAGGGATAACGCTTCCAAGACGTATCTAAGATCAAAGGACATATTAACCACTCCCGAGGGAAATCACCAATTCAACATTTTCTTTTTATCAAGGGTGATATAGTAATCCCGTATTAGTGAGAGATACCTAACGTTAAGCAACTCTAGTACGAGTCGAGTATAAGATGGGTGACCGTATTAGTTATAATATCTAATTCAAGTTCGAATTATGTTCATGCTTTAGAGTTTATTTATAGTGTCGCTATAACCGTCCGTTTTCTTGACATTTACAGTGCAATAATCTTACCTCTGATACAATGTATGTGAGATGTGATCATTAAATACTAGTAAATAAATGCCAACGTTTGTGAGGATGCATTGATGTTCTAAATCGATTTTGATGATCATTTTTAGTAACGCGACACACACGATAGATGTCGCTAACGGCTACTAATCATATCTATAGTTTCAAAATACTTTATACATTCTTCTCTAAACCCAACTTCAAACTCCACACAAACCATTGTAGTTTAATCAAATAATGAGACGTAAGACTCGCGAGTATTCATTTAAAATCAATGTAATATTTTTCGGATTATACTACGCGTATTTTATTATTTTAAAAACGACATACTTCCGATGTTTCGATTTTTTTTTTCGGGAATCGCGATCACGGACAAAAATATTACTTTCATTTAGTTTAATCAAAGAAAAAGGTTAATACAATTTATATTAAATAATATGAAATTAAAATCGGTAACAAAACTGAGACAGACTCACTTTTATTGTATTCTAGACCCACTTTGGGCGCTAAGGAATAATAGTCCAATTAATACTGTACCGTATAAGTATTGCTTATTAAATCAAATTTCCTTAGAATAAAATATTAGATGTTAATTTAATCTAAGAAAATTAAATGTGCCTGTTTTATATGAAGAAACTTGTGAACATGAAAAACGTTTTGTCGACTATTTACAATATTATTTGCACAAATATATACTGTATTTCATATAATTTAAATTGTTGTAAATGACAGTAAGGTAGGCTGAAATGGTTGCATGCACAACTTTAGCTGACATAAGTGGGCTATTTCATAAACATTTGAGTCGCTCTTGAATAATACACTAGATTAACTTCGAAATGGACTTGCATCCCATTTAAAGTTCAACCGTTGTGAAGTAATGAGATAATTTCATTTTTATATTCTCCTACTATTTCCCTTTGCAATATATTTTTAATGATAACCGTCAAAAATATACTTCGTAATAATAAAAAACTAACACGTTTTAAACTCGATACTAGTACTTTAAAGTGGATTAGTCAAATGAGAATAGAAAAAAGGCATCAAGTTAAAGTAAAACTAAACTAACTACGTAATCCAAAGCTGGCTATCTGTGTTCGGAACTACGAAGCATTAGAACTGTAAGCTGACAAAGTTTCCCTAGGACTTAAGATAAACATCGAAAATGTCCTAGAATATTTTTAAATACAAAGTCTCGTATTTTTATGTGCAAGTAGGGAAATAAATTTATTATTACACTGAATGACGTTAAACTATGACAACATGTTGTCTGTTTCTTAGAAAACACATTATATTATATGTATTATAAAAAACAAAGATTTTTATAAAAAAAATAACATCACATGGTATTGCTAAAGAAATGCTTTAATACATTCATATACTTTAAAATATCAATATTTTCAAGAATCAGCCGAAAAATAATACTAGAAATGAATTTGTATTTCAACATCATATAATATATACTTAAACTTAAAAGAAAAACGTCAAATATTATAAAATTATTACAGCCATAAACATTTCAAAACATCCGTTGAAAATCCCAAGTGATTTGCACATTTCGCTTCAATAGTCCCAACACAGTCGAGCCGGGATATTCGTCGGACGCTTGGCAACCGCGGCCTGATAAATAACATAAATCAGAATGGCCTAGCACCTTAAGATACTTGCTATCTCCAAGAATCTAAGCTATAATACTAATCTTATATTTGACGCTTTTTGGCTAAGGCAGCTTGTTATGAAGTAAGCCGTTGTGATATATGAATTGAAATACTATATATGTATATAGGTTAATACTTAGTGCAATGGTCTCAGTGAGAATCTATATAATTATTTTATTAGTTAAAAGAAAATAATATAATCATCATCATCAACCTATCAGAGCCCACTGCTGAGCAAAGACCTCTTCTCACTTGGAGAAGGTTTGAGTGTTAATCACCACGCTTGCTCAAGACGGTTTGGTAATTTCAAACTTATAATTTGACATTATAAGTCGAAGTTTCCTCACGATATTTTCCTTAACCATCTGTCAGTGGTGTCTAAATACTATTTAAAAAGTACATATGAATTGAAAAAATCACATTGGTACTTGGTTTCAAACCAGCTCCCTCATGCACTGGAGGCAGAACTTTAAACTCTAGGCAACCACGATTTTAGAAAAAAAATTGATATCATATATAAATATGATATTATTTTTACTACAGTATAAAGCTATTTGAAATCACGATCTTCGGGATCAGACTTCCTTCAGTATGTTGTCTGTCAACAGCTTCGTCTCAACGCCGGTAGAATCACTAAGTAATCCGGTTTTAGAAATCTCACCTTCACAACCAGACTTCAAGAGATATCGATGATATAGAAATACGGATTTACCAGCGGTTCTGACGTAACAAGCACACGTATGAAACATATAATTTTAGTGTCCTCCGAATGGCACTTTAAAAGAAACGGTTTTCTTATAATAAAAAACAAGATAATAAACTTTTATGACTTAAGAAAATAAAAACTATTACTTTGTACGATCCTATGAAAACTAACAATATAGCTCTATGGTATAGCTTGTGATTATTGTTCCACTTCAGGTTAACAAATAAAAATATATTCACTATTTCGATATGTATGTAGATTCTATCATAGATTGCTTCAGAGCATCTGTGTAATGTTGCATTGAGAGCCAGTTTTAACATATCAATATCACAGGGAGATAACGACGGGAACTTTAAATATTGACAGATATTTACATATCAGAGTATATTTATTTGAAGCTATACGAGATATTACTGAACTCATCTGTGACAGCTTATTACAATAACGCTTGTATTTATCGATCGCAATTCTTTCGAAGATCTAACAATATGCAAAATATTATACTTAAAATTCAAATTGATTTCGTTGAAAAAAATACGATCAAAACAAAAAAAATATCAAATCAATTGTAAGGCAAAAAAGCTATTAATGAAAAACTCCCTCACTCACGATATCAACGATACAAATTCCACTCTTCTTTATTCATCTCGTCTCAACCTAACATGAGATCGTTTGTAACAATCTACACAGCATCTGAACTATCGACTCGACTTAAGATGGTTTATCTGTTGCAGTTGAGATGAAACATACTTAAAGTCACATGTACCAGTTACATACATATATAGCCACCACTCAACTTCATAAATAGTCTTATAATTTAAATGAATAATATTTTGCACTAAGAAGTATGAGTTTCTTTTGAAAATTATTTTTACAAACATATCCCATATTTAAAGACTTAACAAGTATGTAGTATAGTGGAACAATTTGAAGGCTGGCAAATAATATTATAATCAAAATTGATTTATTTCATATAATTCTAAAGTATTATTACTAAAATAATAGTAAAGTAAAATATACCTATGAAGCTTTATCCTCGCCAGAACATACGAATCTGTTTAAAATATACTGTGGAAAGTCCGCTTGATTTATGTAAAAGATAACAAGTAACAAGTAACCAATCTAAATAAACACGTTTCATGATTTAACAAATATTGACTCTTTCAGTTATAGCCTTAAAAATAGGTAATACTGTGACATTTTTGAAACAAGTTTGCTCGAGACGCGATTTCAGTTTTATAAGAATGAAAGATAGGGAGGAAGACATAGTATGATAAATTTAGTATATGTGATATAATTCAGGTTTTGACAATAATTGATTTAGCTTATTACAGAGAATAAATCAAATAAAATTAGTCGATAAATGGTGAATTTCAAAATCCCTACTAATATTATAAATGCGAAAGTAACTCTGTCTGTCTGTCTGTTACGAGTTCACGCCTGAACTAAACTGATTTTAACGAAATTTGCTACAGAGATAGGGTTGACTTTGAGAAAGAACATAGGATAGTTTTTATACAAGACTTTGGAAAAGTTTTCTTGGAAACGTAATATAACCGAACTCGCGGGCGAAGTCGCGGTCGGGAAGCTAGTGTATAATATAATGTCAATTTATATAAATTTAGTTTGTAATAGTAACTTAAATGAAATACGCTTACTGCTTATAATTAAAACTAAATGTAAATATTTATACGAACAAAATAATATTGATCGTTCACTTCAAACTTAACAAACAGTCGCTTGTATGTAATTATTTAACATACGAACATACTAACTATTTGAGTTTATTTTATTTAATGATAGATGTTGAGCGTTTTATTAATAAGCAACTTTCGGTGGGTGATGGAAAGTTGAGTTTTGTTTGCACCACACTTGTGATAAATTTTGATTCAAAATTTTATATATATTATATTATTAGTTAAGGATTACCTTTAATATGACAGTGTAATTATTTCATTAAAGTTCTTTCATTACGTGTCACAACTTGATTTACGTATTTCTCATAAAATTTACAGTATGAAAACCATTCAGACACAACGTGTAATCAAAAATGTTAATCAAGATACATTTTGTATTAAAAAAATCATTGTTACAATTTGTATCGAAATCTGATGTAATAAGGAATATATGTACTTTAAGAATATTCATACCATAAAATGTCAAGACACTGTCTTTGATACTAGCACTATCGGCTAATTTAAATTAAAAACTTACTTAGTAATCAGGTTGATGCAGAAATTAGAAGTGCACTTACCTAGAAAAAAAAGGAACTAATTAAATTTTCATGTATTTTTTTATGATTTTTCTTAAAATTAATAAGTTTTTTCCTTAGCTATATAAAAAAAATACCTTATTATGTGAAAAATATTGCAATACAAACTGCACGATACAAACAAGAGATTTAATTAGAGCAACACATCGTTAAGTAGCTCGAGATACAAAAGGAGACATGAGTTTATTAAAATAACAACCTTAATACACGCGACTCAAGATTCATTTCACTGTAAACCCTAACCTCAATCCGATTACATTCAATGAATTTCAAGATTTTGCTTAATTCTCATACCTCTTTATATATTACGTACATATTAATTAGGACTTTTAAATCACATTTTCTCAGTATTATAAATTCAGCATTACAAAGAACAACAAGTTACTCAAATGAACAAATACATATAATAATAAACGCCCACAATACTGAAACATTCATATTGTTTGAAAAATAATTGCATGCTGTTCGGATTCCACTTATTTTTAACACAAAAACTTCAGCTTTGATTCAAATAAACGATATTTTCTGTTTATAATTTAAATAAGATTCGTTTGATACATAAAAATTATTTAATATTCATATGTAATAACTAGCCAGCGATGTCCAAATTCATTGCCATTTTGCCAAACATTAATAATTGTATCAGCACAGTACAATTACTATCTGAGAGTGCCACACAGAATTTTAATTAACCCGTCCTTCATGTAACACGGTTCGTTCGTTTCGTTATTGTAAAAGCGTGCAATATTCCGCCACACCGGCGTTTGGCGATATGTTAAAAATAACTGATATTTTCATACAAAGGAAATGATTATTTTTTTATAAATAAAAGTAAACCGTATAAAGCAAATTTTTTGCTATATTGAAAACTTATTACGGTTCAATTAACATCGATATTGGAACATTCAAAAACAATATAAAGAGTACAATTTTATAACATTGAAGCTATATTTAAAGGTAATCAAAAATCATTGAAATATTATAACGTATACAACAGATGAACGATTTCAAAATTCACTGCAGTGGCAGCCTTTATAGATGTTTACCACGACATCTGCAGAACGAAAACCATAAACAAAATACATCCATTGAAATATGGAAATATTCAATATAAATGCATGTTGAATAAATCAATCAAGCAATATTATTATCATAATAATATGAAGTTAGTTATAATTTTACATTACCATTGGTTCCAATTATCCATACATAAAATTTCATTACATACGATAACAATTATTAATTTGAGGAAAGATATATTTAAATTTATACACATAAAAGAAAATTGTATTAGTTACACTATTTATAACTCAAGAACGGCTGTAGTGATATGGTTGAAATTTAGTGGGCAGATAGCTTCGAACCACGAGACGGACATAGGATATTTAATTTTCTTCGATCGAAAAAGAAAAACATACATAATAAATTCTAATTACTGGTTATTTATGTCCTCTACGGGGGGGAATAGAGTCAATCAGTCAGCTCTACACATATTACTAATTCCGAAATTAAGACAGACAAAGTCGCGGGCAAAAAACAGTTAACAATAAAAACATCTATCGTCATATCATATACATATATAAATTATAAAAGTATTACACAAAGAACAAACAGAATGCTCAACCCCAATGACTCTCGTATTACTTTTGTTTACATAAAATATTATTTAAGAGCAATATACAAATAATATAATGATCACAGGAGCGCTTCGGGTGCAGGCTTTTGATTTATAAAGGCTTTTCTGCTATGTTGAGGTGAAAATTTGATCCAGTTACACATATGAATACACGAACGACTTCTAAAAAGACTTCTCGTGATTTATGAAATATGCTTAGCTTATTTACTCTACGAACGAATGTGTTTTAGAAACACGGTATGAATGAAAGAATTCATGCCTTACAAACATACTGTAGGACTCTTCATTATATAGAAATAACAAATATTTAAGATTTGGATTTTTAAAAGAAACTACTTTAACGAATTTCACTCTAATACTCGTATTAAATTTTTCATATCATGTAACAGATATCACGGTTACTGCGATGTAATCGATATATTGTACTAAACCGAAAATACAGTTTTATTTCAATGTACCAATATAATATTCTTTTAAAATTTGATTCGGTAGAGAGAGGAGCTTGGACTGTGGAGGTGAACGTTTATATAGCGATAGGAGCTTCTTAAACCTACACCTGGGTCGCAAGTCACAGGCACTGTTGAAGCTCCTCTCACTACAACGATGGACCCGACACACGCACCGTGAATACATTGAATGATGAGAGGTTTCATCTCTTAAAATTCTAACAAATGAACAATATGTTTATGGTATATTTATCCTAAACTTTTAATCAACATTATCTTGAAATCACCTTCATATATAACCAACACGAAATTAATTCGCGGAAAGAAAACTCATCATATATATACGACAATGAAGCGATCAAAAGTTAGCAGCCGTCCAGATAAAAGTGACATCGGTCGTGAGTAACTAATTAAGCCATTAGTCTAATCTAAAGCATGGTTTAATCTGCATACTGGTGTACTAATGGGATATTAATGTTGTACGGAACAACCTCAATAGGTTATCATTATGGCTGTGTGGTTACTGATTGTTGTTTGTTGACAGTCTCCCTAACTGACATATAAATGATATTTATACATCGTTTTAGCGACGCCTAATATACTATATTTATTTGTTTTTCAGCTTGTATATCGATAGCACCTATGTATAAGGGCCAATGTGCAAAATATCAATTTTTCAGTAGAGACGTTTTAAATTTATTTCAATGTATCTTTTACATATGACAACAACTGATGCTTTTGAAACTTTGGATAGAAACTATGAAATACATGTACGTACGGCTAAAGTGTATATTAGAAAATATATAATAAAAATTTTGTCGACACGAGAAGGATTCGACTGTAACTACGGTATATCTATATAGGGTATATATCTACAATAAAAAATGTCTTGTAAAATGATATATTATTAGTTCAGTACCAGCACTTTAAAGTTCAGTATGAAGTATCTATAAATTGTTAATAAACAGGTTTCTGTACTATTAGGCTTTCAAAAAAAGACCTTATACTAATTGCGATTTGGTTCAATTCATATTGAATCATTAAAATTGATTCTTCATATATAAATAGTTTAATTAGCAGTACTTACTTAATATTATACAGAAACTATGTATATATATTATTTTATATATCAAGTAATAACATTGTAAAGTAATGAGAAAACTTTATCTTTATGTAATATTATGATAGTTCTGAACACTTACTTGTATTTTTACTCTTATAAAAGTTTATTCTAATTGAAACTAAGGAGTTCTGCGGCATTCTCTCTCCGCTTTCCTGAGATTATATTTTTAATAAAAAATATAAGCCTTTATCAAGGAAACGTTCAAAAGAAAAATATTACAAAATTCATTTTGACATAGTTTCCATTAAATTGTCATTTGTTGTGTGAATTTGTTAGTAGCAACAAAATTAAGGTACATTTGTTTTTAAGGTGATACAAAACATGTGCTATTGAAACACATGTCTGAATAATATAATATTTAACATACTGTAATTGTTTATAGATTACTTTGTCGATGGATGTTAATTTGTGAGTTTATAATGCAAATATCTTTACATATATATATATATAGACGAGACGAAACTTCTGAGCATTCAATGTATTCACGGTGCGTGTGTCGGGTCCATCGTTGTAGTGAGAGGAGCTTCAACAGTGACTGGGACTTGTGACCCACGTGTAGGTTTAAGGGGCTCCTATCTAACGCGCGTTAAACGCTCACCTCCACTGTCCAAGCTCCTCTCCCTACCTAACCAAATTTGAAAAGAACCTACTAGGTCTGCCTTCGACGTTCGTTCCAAGAATATATATGAATAATATATACTACATTTTATGTGACAAGGTATATATTTCATTAAGTCAATAATTCCAAAGAAGAAGACAGTATAGTAATATTAATAAAAAAGATAGTTGCTACTTTAAATCTCTTCTAGTAACAAAGTTATTAAAATTATTAAGTAATCATGTTATTAACACATGTGAACATTTGTTAGTTGTTTTAACGAAAGTTATTACAGCTGAATCTTGTTTCCATCAAATACAAATTGCACATCTGGTAATTATATGGAGCGGAAACGATATTAGCGAGCCACGTTTACACACACACACACACATAGACAACAACACACACACACACACGTATCTACATACATACATACATGTATCTACATTATATTGTAAGTATTTCCTATATTATATCATATAATTAAATAAAATTGGGTAATGTAATTAAAAACAATATTTTTTCTCGACTTCCTCGTGAGTCGACATTTAACAATTTTTTTTTTTTTTGTTATAATCAAGAGACAAGAAGTAATGGTTTATTTCAGTAAAACTTTTCAATTTGCCAGTTTTTGCTTTACTTAGTAATAGACAGTAATAAACATATAAACCTATATTTTCTACGTTAATAACATATAGTAAGATAAATCTGAATTTTCAATATATTATATAATTATTTTTATTTCAAGCTCGTGGATAATGATTTCTATAACTCCATTTACATGAAATAAAATCCGTATCACAATAAGTTTTTTTCAAATCTTCATAAAGTTATTCACAGCCATAAAACATTTCTCTTGTAATAATCACCATCTTATGAATACAAATTGAAATACAATCTCGGTTAAATCTGACGACGATGAAAATCATTTCAGTGACTAAGAGGAAGTATATAAAAACTTTTCATCACACACAACAACCCGCAGCATCTTAATTACATTATGGAAGAAAGAAAAAAACTTCCAAATTTTTTTTGCGCCGCTGAAACTTTTCCCTTTAAAAAAGATTAAGTGACAAAAGCGTTACAAACACTCAGCCAACAAAAAGTCGCCATTAAGTCGGTGAGTCGTTTGAAAAGGTTGCCGACAAAGGCGTAGACCGCATCTCGTTAAAATTTGCATCGCTGCCACTTTATTTATTTATTATATTTTTAATCAAATATTCTAGGATTTAAGCGGCCGTGACGAAACTTAACGAGTGTTTTGTATCTTATTATAACATCTTTAGAGAACAGAAATATATTTACTTAGAAATTCTCTACATACATACAAACGATTGCATTAAACATGAACTATTTTAATTAAATCATTTCTATGAAGCAATGTAATAAATATTTTCATCTTAATTCTTTTAAATCAAAACTAATTGCATTACTGGGTTCAACATTGTAATTCTAATAAAAATTTTCTTTAAAAAAACAAAGACTTTTAACATTAATTTTATTTCAAGATAGACTATATTTCATACATTTTACAAAGCTTTAGAGATATCAAATAAAAAACATATTTAAAACCTCATGTTTTCAAATTCAGTGAGTGACACTTAATGTATACGAGAGTAACCTTCTCGCTAATTGCACAAAGTGCTCCCTCCTATTCCGTAAGTATCTTTAACATTAGGACCCCTGATTTTCGTTTGTCCGTAAATAGACGATGTAAAAAGTTAAAGAGCTTTGAGAGAAATTTACTTTATTGTCTAACATTTTAACTCAAACATTTAGATTACAAAAATCTTACAAGTTTTTCTAGAAATATCGTTCCTTTGAATATATTTTAAAACATCTTAAATAAAGTTAAAAGAAGTTCTGTGTAATATGAGAATGACCACTTATTTTTCCTGGTCACGCCTTAGCTTATGAAAGGCTTTACAATTTTCATTCACCTTTTTTTAATGTTTTCCAATAAATACTTCGTAGAAGACTCTTACATAAAAAAATTAGTAAAAACTTTGATACTTTTATATAAATTAACAACTTCACTATAAACTTTTTAAATGTCAGTTGTTTGAGTTGTTTAACAGCTGTTAGACAGTTGTTTCGACAGATCACACCTATTAAATATCGTTTACAAATATAACATAATTCTTTAGTAATTAATTATTAAGTTTCATATATATTGTTAGCTTGGACATATCTACAATGTACAATATTCAAGCCAACCAATTATATAAGAGATTATAAACGTGAATATAAAATTAAGAGAGAAATTAGTGTCTATTTAATAAGTAAGACGGTAAAGATTGTATCGTTAGTCAGTTACTATGTATAGCAGTAGGAACACTTCCCCGAAAACTTTCTCGTTGTAAAATTTAAAATTAGATAACGAACTGTGAAAATCCAAACAATAACGAATAATAATTATTTAAATAAGTAAACTACATAATTTTATATTAACTGTAAGATTTCTCTTATATGTACACTCTTACTGAAAGCGTTCTATACTTTTCATTTCATTCTCAAATAACTATCACGCGATTATTTTATTTCACACTAGCTTTCCGCCCGCAGCTTTGCCCGCGTGTAGTTCGGTTATATCGCGTTTCCAAGAGAACCTTTCAGAAGTCTGGGATAAAAACTATCCTATGTTCTTTCTCAAGGTCACCTCTATCTCTGTACCAAATTTCATTAAAATCAGTTCAGTGGTTTAGGCGTGAAAGCGTAAAAGACGGACAGACAGACAGACAGACAGACAGACAAACAGACAGAGTTACTTTCCCATTTATTATATTAGTTGGGATCGAAACTTTACAATATAGATTTTGTTAAAGTTTCCTTTGTCTAATTAAAAATTGAACAGAATTTTTCACTTAATTTTCTATCGCTCAAACCTACTGTACACAATTCTTAGAGTGACTGTCGGTTAATTTTTTTTTTTGAGATGCAAATTTCCATGGAGCATGGAATAATTAAATTTTTTCGATTGGCACTTGGTCGTTTTAGTGAGAGAAATTTTGAATGAGTTTCCTTTGTGGCACGCTTCCTTTTGAAAATGTGGGAAATATGAGATTGTATCATATTCAGACATGTGAAGAAAAGGGTCTTTAATATATCAACATAAGAAAAACTGTTATATATACAATATAAGTTATTTTTTATTATAAAACTAATAATGATAAAAAAGATCTATTAGAAAATATTTCATATTAATTTGAGAGAAGATATTAATTGGCTGGATTGAAACAGACAAAATAGTTGCTAGTAATTATAATTTAATTAAAAGTTAATTAAGATTTAAGATCCACTTATTCTTTTAAGAAATAATCAGAAAAAAATTATATTAAATATTTATTAAGATATTACAACACAATATATATTGAAACGTTGCCTGTAAGTTTGAGATAAAAGTATTTCTCATACTGAGTTTATTTTATTTTTCAGTACTATAGTACAGTTCCAGTTTTATAAAAAGATGTCAAAAAACTTCAGTTTATTTAAATAAAATATATGTATTGCATATTTCAAGTGATTTCACATTTCTGAATTATTCATCATATGAATAATGATCTATTCTATTCTGGATGCTGTGCAGAACATATTTCTAACCAATCGGTGCCATTCAGAATTGCACACAAGGTGCGAAGGATATTACGTCATCGATCCCACCGGAACCTAGCCACCTACAATAGCTTATGATCAATTGCAGACCCGCTCACACCGAGAACTGATGATGGAAATGTTGAGGTCACCAAATATATTATATACATTATATATATTACGTCACAATTTAAACTCGACTTGAAACTACGACGATTATATTAAACTTTAAATTTAACCGAGAATTAGTTTTATGAGTATGAAAAACAAACTTTGACATACATATCTTCTATATATACATATAAAAGAAAGTTTTGTTAGTTACACTATTTATAATTCAAGAAAGGCTGTAAAGATATAGTTGGAAATTGGTGGGGAGATAGATTAGAACCAGGAAACGAACATAGGATATTTAATTCTGTTCGATCGAAAAAGAAAAGAACTTAATAAATTCCAATATCTAGTTATTTATGAATAAGTAAGATAAATAGAGGTAGTCCGGTCAGCTATACATATATTACTAAATCCCGAAATAAAGTCAGACGAAATCGCGGTCAAAAACTAGTGCTTTATAAATCATGAATAGCAATAAGCCTACCAAGTTTATATATTAAATTCACGCTGAACTCTGTCAGCGTCACACATAATGTTGTGAGAGGGACCTCCACAAACAAACACATTTCTCCATCAAGTGTATTTGCATATGCAATGAATACCCTCAACACATTACCTCCAGATTGACGTTGCATTAGAGACAGCTCGTTACAGGAAACGCTACTCTGTACAATACTAGTTTTTGCCCGCGACTTCGTTTGCTTTATTTTCAAGATTAGAAATGTATAACTGAACGGACGAACTCTATACCACTTTAAAGACAGTAGATAAGCAGATTTTGGATTTTATAATTTTTTTTTCGATTGCATGAAAAGTATTCTGTAATTTTTCTGTACTTAAGCTATCTCTTCACAAATTTTCAACCATATATATATAGATACAGCCGTTCTTGATTTAGAAATAGTGTAATCACGACCTTATTTTATCTATAAAAATAGATTTAAATTATTTATACATAATTCTGTATAAACAATCAAGTACAAAGAAACTAATTAGTTCCAATATAATTAAAACCACCTTAACTTTTTAAATAACACAAATATAATATATTGAATATAAATTGATAACTATAATAATTTTTTTTTTATATTATGTATCGCATTTAAATTTTCCCCAACGCGGTTATAATTCCCGATGATACTTAAGTTTGAATCGCGCCGCAAATCACTAATTGGGTTAGTGTAACTGATAAGTAGGTTACAAGCCGGCTGTCTGCTTTGATAACAATAATCTATTATTATAAAGTCTAGATATAATACAAAGCTATTGAATATAACATTAACATAAGTATTTTTGATAGTAAATTACAAATCTGATCGTATTTTTATATAGAAACTAGCTTTCCGTCCGCAGCTTCGTCCGCGTGGAGTTCGGTTATATCGCGTTTCCAAGAGAACCTTTCAAAAGTCTGGTATAAAAACTACCCTGTTCTTCCTCAAGGTCAACTCTATGTCTGTACCAAATTTCATTAAAATCAGTTCAGTGGCTTAGGCGAGAAAGCGTAACAGACAGACAGACAGAGTTACTTTTATAATATTAGTAGGGATTCAACTTCAAATATTTCGCCATCGGTAGTAAATTTATTAATTTAATTAAAATCATTTCATAATGTCAAATAACATCAAAAACAATTGAACAATAACAATACATCCTGAGACAGAAGAGATTAATTTGATACCAATGGGGATTATTCAAATCCATAAAGATTAAGTTAATATTATGTATTCATCACAGCCTTTGGGGATGTTACAGAGGTAGCATTACGACTTTCAATGTTTATAAAGGTTTCAGATTATTTCATTTAAATTGTAATATTAAATAAAACTACATAGTATTAGACAGAGTTTACTTAGAACAAGAATTCGTATTAAATTTAATATTAAATAATCTCATTTGCCGTTAGGCTGTTCGTGGTATAAAACTTTGAGTCAAGTCATTCCAACTTACGTAATACCGTCTTCACACGTCGACGAACTACGGAGTTCTGAACTGCATTTTCAATGACGTTAGGGGTAATGTAGCCGGTCGCTGAAGTTTATACGATTTATTACATTAATTACTTTTAAATTAAACTATTACTTTTAGGATTATACTACGCGACTTTATTTTTATCAAAAACTACATACTCGCGAAGTTTCGGTTACTTTTCAGCAAGCGTGATCACGGGCAGACGAGATGTGAATGTCCGTGCTTGTCGGGATGTCGGGAGTAAAATAATAGTTTCATTTAAATGAATAAAACTCTCGAAAATCTTAGATTTCATTACATTAGTTACGCTGCATTGGTGATATCTTCTATATATATAAAAATGGATTGCTGTTCCTTAGTCTCGCTAAAACTCGAGAACAGCTGAACGGATTTATCTTATCTTAGTCTTGAAATGTTCGTGGAGGTTCAGGGAAGGTATAAAAGCTGAAAAAAATTGATTCATTACTGGGAAAACCATAAAAACAGCCATTTTCTACGTTTTGTTTGACATTAGATTTGACAACTAACTAATATGTCAATCATTCTGACGCAGTTCAAAACACGGAGATTTATGGCTTTAATAGGTAAACTCCAAAAATATAAATAAAAAAACGTAATAAATATTTCTTGATTATAGGGCGATACGAAGTTCGCCAGGTCTTCTAGTAGGTAATAAAACTTACGATGAAAAGTATGACTATTATGTATGTAGATGTTAGGGTAGTAGTATATTTGATATCTCCCAAACAACATACGTTATAATCCGTTCAATCTGTATCGATACTCCATGTATCATAGTAAACTTGATCAGCATAAATTGAACGTACTTCAGTCATGATGATATATGTATAGCCTATATACGCAGTTAACGGATACATAAATTATTAACGTTAGGTTCCGACGTGCGAACTTACCGTCATGTAGATAATACTAAGGAACAGCTACTGGTGGTAATTTATAAGATAAGATAACAGAAAATTAATATTATTATAAGAAAATAATATAAAATTATATGAGTTTAGAACAGAAGTCAATCTAAGAATATATCTAGAACTAGAATCTTAGGCATTTCAAAATAGATAAAAATATTAAAAGTAATAAAATTCGCCAATTTGTTAGAGAACTTGTCTCAATTACGTATTTATAATAAATCTTAAAAGTACAAGTCGTTTGTTAACAAGCATACAAATTAATATCGCGAGCATAAAATCTAATACATACATGATTTTTTAATATAAATCGTTATAAATGTTGAACATTCTGCAATATACGTAATAAAAGCGAAATCTATCAAGATTATTGCTTCGTAACGTATATTTTGCTGTAGAGGCGTGACCTATAACAATAATAGGTAAATGCAACATGTGCCTGGCGTCATATGCAGCGATAACACGACCATTACAACGAAGCAGTAATGGGATATCGTGAAATAGAAATACATACTTGTGTTATAAAAGTTTTATGTTGATTATAAACTATATATAAAGAAACAATCACAAGACGAGGTTTTCTAAATCTTTGAAGTTTTAAACAATTTTGTTCCCTCTAAGTGAATCAAGTTCAACTTTTTTACGAATTTTATTAAATATTTGAAGCGAATATACGAATTTTGATACAATTTTTATAATGAACTTTGTGATTTTGTTTTTCAGATCGAAAAGTGATACTTGTAAAATTTATGCCGTATAATTCAGGAAGCGGTTAATATAATTAATATGGTTGAATTTAAAGTCTTTTAAGAGTGTCCCTTATTTTATTTTTTATCAAAGGAGAGACTCTAAATATATGTTTACTTTACAAAACATATTTTATGAAATGAGGTCTAAAATTTGAAAATATATAAAAGATTAAATTAAATTATAAATGTATATTAAACGATACTATTCAATTTATAGTTTACGTACATTATAAAAGCCTATTTATATTTAAAATCATTAATAGACACCATTAAGCTTTAAAATTTAGACTCCTCGCTAATGTTTGTATCCTGTAGAGAAAATGCGTTTCCATTGTAAAGAGTAAAAATGTCTGAAAGACGTGACAATACAAAAAGTATTTAAAGAAAGGGTTCCTTAAAAGAATTAGTTAGTATTCCTTTGTTTTATTAATACTTATGCTCACTTAGTATAAAGAAAGATATATCTTTAGCGTAAGAAAGTATGAAAAATAATAAAAAAATACACATTCATTGACAGCCGATTTGACACAAGAAAATGGTATTACAAAATTTATAATTTTTCCATAATAAACAACAGCAATGCACAAAGAATATTGCAATTTAAAAATTCTATATAACATTTCGTTCAAGCTAAATAATTTGTAAAGACCGATAATACTCGTACAATGGGTAACATGAACAGCTCACGAACCAAAAGATATTAATGACATAGCTAATAAATAAAAGCCTTTGTGTACATCTCAGATACGAATGGAGCCATTGTTAACTAAACAATTAGACGTTATAAATTCGTTGAAATAAACATTCTTACAAATGGGTTTTTTAAAATTTTACTCTTTTTCATTGTTAAAAATGTGACATCATGAATGTACTCATGATGTCACATGATTAAGTTATCCTAGAGTGTACATAAAATTGTTTTTCATAGAGAAAAACATATTACTGTTTATATAAACAGTAAAAGCCATACATTAATAATGGAACTACATTATTTGTGTTAAAGGTTCCAGACTTATAATAATGAATATATTTAATTTTAAATTTAGTTTATTCGAAAGGCTTACGATTTTAAGTTGATGTTTTTCTACCTGACAATTTCCCAGCTTTAGCCAGGGTCTACCTTATATGTTGTTAATAGTTTTGGTTCATTGTTTTTACGACCGGCCGCCTGCCTGACATCAACGCTCTTTGGGAATGCATTAATTAAGTTGATATTATTATATATAAAATGGAAATGTATCAATAAATTCGCTCGACATATTATTATTATGGCTGAATCTATCAAAACGTTATCAATTCTAAAATAATATATTATAGGAGTGCTTTTTATACCCATAGGTATCACCTCACTGTTTGTATTGGACGACTTTCTATTTTATATCTGAAATAATAGTCTTCATTGAAATATATATTATTTTAATCATATTTTAGTTATATTTCTTTATAAATACGAATACTAAAGTTCAAGTTTAGACATACAAAAGTCGATAACTTAAAAAAACCTATATTGCTTTAGGACATAAAACTGTTATGAAAGACACTTATTTACTGAGATTATAAACTTGATCTCAACACATGTTTGATAAGAAGAGACAAAAATTAAGGCAAGAAATTCGAACCTAAATTGTAAGTTAGATTAAACAAACCAAAGAGATGATTATAAATAAATAAAAGACGTATAGTATCTATCTATATCAAATGCTAGATGTAGATGTATGTATGTTTGGTATGTTTTCCTTACATTTCGTTAAATCCCGTATTCGGGACGGAGTTGAGGCTAGTGTTTTATTTATTATTCACAACGACCCTAAATGGTCCACAATTCATTTCTATTCCAGCGTTCACGTATCTCACTCCTAATGCTTTCAACTTTTAATAACCCACTCGGAATAATTTTTAAATTATACTAACTTTAGCGGGGTTTTTGTAAATTAATAAATAGTTTTAATATTATAAAAAGGATGTGTCCGTATTAATTATAAGTTTGGATTTATTGTTAAAGTTATTTTTAAATACATAATCTAATAAGCACTATGTATAAACGATGAGATTAAATGGTTATATTATTATATATAAGTAATAAAACATTAATATATAATATACACATAACTCATCTTAGATAATCAAAATTTCGTTCCAATTTAATGTATAGAGTAAATTAAAAAAAATATATTACTATTGTGCATGATTATTTGGTTACGCTTGGATTAATTTCGTGATTCAGATTTGAATACTATCACATACGTATCCAAGAAAAACAACAAAATATACAAACGTACAACTACAACGAAGGATTTATAAGACATAGATTTAAAAGAGATATTCTCATTAAAGATTCAAAATAAAATTGATAGTATGAAATACAGACCATTATCACTGTTTCTGTAAGTAACCGAAACGTCGGGAGTATGTATATGGTTTTAAAAATAATAAAATATGCGAAGTAATCTGAAAATATTCGTTTCATTTAAATATCATTGAGAGGAATATTCGTTTAGATACTATTTTTATTTCAATACATTAATAATATATATATGCAATATCAGTTAGGCCCTATGGTAAACCAAGCATCTAAAATTTTCAAAGTATCCATAACATTTATTATTATATTTTGACTTTGTTTAATATAAAATTTAACTTCAATTATGATACTAACTTCTAAACGATGCCCAAACAGAAGTTCGTGTAAGAATTGAAGTATCCTTCCGAGTAATTATCAAGTTTGTAATTACTTAAATGGTTTTGAGGATTGAACGTTTACATGCGGACCGAAAATTTCGAAATAATTCACATTATTCCTTAAAATTAATAATTAAATTTATTTACGATCTAAGTGCATTCACCTTTTTGATAGTTCAGTGATTTTTAAAATAATAATCATAACTAAAGGAATGGACTATTCAATGTAGCGAAACGCGGAACAGTATGGATGGACGGAAACGATCCGCTCACAAATGGGACTCAATCGTTCAAATAAAAGAATGAATGAATGAACGAAACGAATCGAACGAACGAATACAAAGGTACGTATAACAGCTGGCTTGAATTGAGCTTAGATTGATTAGATTCATTGATATTAAATGAAATAATTCAAAATGTTTCATTAACAAAGATATATTCTCCGATACATGAATATTTGAAATATTTTAATATACAAAATGTTCTGTAAATTAATAACAATTACTAATATTATTTAACAAGTTCTTGCGGTAACCGTGTTTGATCAGAAACAGACATTTTCAAGTGCCTAATACAAAATATATCATTACCTATAGTAATTTAAATCGATATTATTATGAATTATATAATAATCATGATACTGTTAAAAAATATAACTAAAGTAGTAATATATCGTGAATATAATGCTTTGTCTTGTTTAGCTCGCTGGCGGACGCATTTGTCTTTTTATAAACACAAATCATAGTTTCAGAAATCACGATATATGTTGTACTTAGACGGAGATAAGAACAAGACAGTGGCTTTTAAATAAAATGAACAAATAACTTTTTATATATTTCGATGAGATATGTCTCAAGTTTGAAAAAGTCAGTGGTGGCCTAGTGGTTAAAAGGCCCGCCTCTAATGCATGAGGGCGCTGGTTCGGTCCTGGCAAATACCAATGTGATTTTTCCGAGTCATATGTACTTTCTAAGAGTATTTAGACATCACTGATTAATGTATTCCCAAAGAGGGTTGATGTCAGGCAGGCGTCCGGTCGTAAAAACAATTAGCCACAAAACTATTCACAACATGTAAGGCAGACCCTGGCTAAAGCTGGGAAATTGCCAAGTTTGAATATACCTAATATTTATATCATTTCACCAAAATTAGAGTATTTTTTTAGAAAATCTTATAATAATGCTGATTAAAATAACGCTTATCATTTGATATATACGAGCGGTGCTAGAATAAAAAATCTGTCAATTAGGCTCCCTCCAGAGTAAGAAATCAAACAAATTAATCGGCGTGACATTTATTTAATCATCGCCTTATCTCCTGTTCGCCACCTACGGCAACCCATCAAAGTCACGTTAGCGTTTCTTAAGTGTAATATAATTTCTTTATTATTTACATTCAACTATTTATTACTATGTATTTCTTTCAGGAGAAGCAGTAGTATATGTATAGCATATTTAATTTATATTTCATGATGTATAAAGTATAAAAGATACAAAATTTTCAGACACAAATAAATCGATCTTTGTTAAATATTTAATCTTTATTTTTGGTTCAAGAAATTGATGAATTTATAGACATATCCATTTACATAACTCTCATTATATATAAACTTATATATAAAGATTTCGCTAAACTACTTAATCTAAATAATATACCTAGTGTTTGATTAGTATAAATAGCTCTTATTAAATTTAACAACATATCAATTTACTTTCACATTTACTGTAAACTAAGAATTTCTAATGTCAGTGGGTTAAAGATAAGAAATTAGACTTAAATAACACAACGAAATAATGTATGGAGGTGTAAAATATTCAATGTGTGCTGGAAAACAGTGTACAGCTACTTATTTATTGATCACTTGAAGTATTGACTGCGGTGAAAAGTAGTGTACGGTGTGTTCATTATTGAAATCAATATACTTACATTTTAGAAGCTCATACAACTTACTTATATACGAATAAATAACAAAAATCTTTACGTTCATTACTTCCAAAATATATTACATTCATATATTTTATAACAATTAAATTTCAACCTTATTTAATTTAAATAAAATCCAATTTGACTTAAATTCATTACTAGTCCTTAATAAAAAAAATGTTCCAATTACTTTATATATTTATAAAATCAAATCATTTGTTTCGTAACGCCTCTCCGAAATGACACTATGACATTAAAATCTGATTCATCTTACAATCAACACCTACCGTCGAGCGACATTTAATTACCAACTAAACAGAGACGCATTTATCATAATATAGTTCAAAGAATATACATGTTAATTAGTTAAAGAAAACAAAATGAGATCAAGATTTTCGCGAGTATTATTCATTTAATTGAAACTAACATTTCACATCTCGTCTGCCCGTGATCACGGTTGCTGAAAAGTAACCGAAACGTCGGGAGTATGTAGTTTTTATCAAAAATAAAGTCACGTAGTATATCCGAAAAATATTAGTTTCATTTAAATGGAATATAATAACAAAGAAAATGTTAAGTTTCTTTTATAGATAACATTAATATATTAAAGCAAAGTATATACATATACTGATTTATCGACTAATTAATTTAGTAACTATAATAGAAAGGCTAGAAGATCACCTATGAATAGTTTTCATTTTCCAGAGAAAAATCTATTGAAATATAGAAGAGACCCTATTTTTAAATATTAAACGAAGTTATCTGTTCTAATGGAAAGAAAATAGATTGAAATGAAAGGAAAGGTTGGTATAAAAACCTATTTTAGGAGACGAGAAAAGTCGCTTCATGATAAATAATAATTAATTAATTTGTTAATATTATTAAGGACAATAGAACAGATTTATAATAACTTCAATAACATAATAAATAAAATATAAATAAGTAAAAATTAAATTTATTTTATTTTAAAAGGATTTTTTCATACAAGTTGAGTAACTATTCTTTCCTGTAATACACATTGAATTTTTATCTTGATTTTATTGCTTTCAATCTCTATTATACGTTACGTAAGTAAAATATATTTTTTTAATATAAACAAAAATATTTTTAATAACTTTGAAACAGTACATCGTCATTGAAAACATGATTTCAAATACATAGGCTTAAAAGATATATCATACATAAATTCTCATGACACCGTTTCTAAAATTCCCATGACATATACATGACAAACATCATATGTAAGCCGCAGCGAGATCCTCACAGCTAAATATAAACTAACCGCATACTTTGGCACTTAGATGTTTCTTAAAATAATTCATCTCAACAAAAGGCTGGACAGGAGAACGTCGATATAATTATATACATTGATCAAGAGACCGGCATTTGGCAGTTGGTCCGATGGAGTGACTCATTGTAATCAACACTTAAACATAGACAGAAGAACTATTACAACATACAGAAATATATGTAGAACAACTTCGAAAACAAATTAAAATAAATCAATACTTATAGTTCGTGAATATTAAAAATTTATCGCTAAGGAGTTTCGAACTAAACTTTATAACAATAGGAAAACTTTTGAGTTTACTAATTGAATTCGATAAATGGAAAACGATTTATGAAATGTACTGACGATGCTTTAGTAGGGATTTAAGAAAATATTTATTAATCTAGACTTACTCTAGAATATTGTCAAGACATCCATAATGCAATATAAAGGCATTCCAGACGCACGTTTATCGTATGTCACGCTACATAAATTCGTTGAGTGTGAAGCGCCACAAGCCCAGACGAGTCTATTCGTGTCAAGTAATTATAAGGGCGAGACTATCGGACGTGGGAGATGAATTTGGATCCATTGTTCAAACAGCGACGACCAATTGATTAATTATTCGATTAACCTACGACTATTGACATTTTATAAACTAATTTTTAAATATTATTAAATGTATGTATGTATGACATAATGGGATGTATATAAGACTTTCGCGAGTATTCATCTAAATGAAACTAATATTTTTCGAATTGTAATGCGCATATTTTATCATTGTAAAACCTACACAATCCCGATATTTTGGTTACTTTTCAGGAAAGATGATCACAGTTAATTATATGACCTAATATAATAATTGTAACCTAATTTTCAAACTATAATAAACTGCACATGATCATTGAATTTAAAGAAAAATATTTGTTAAGCTCAAAAGTTACAATAACTTAAATACTTAGTATAACAATGTTCTTCAGAGATATCTGTTTTCATATAAGATTAATGATTTCATGATCGTCATCATAATCTCACTCATCATCTAATAAATAAAAGAGTATCACGGGTCCAAAGTAAGAACTTATTAAAAAATCCATTTTAATATGACAGTACAAATAACAATATTATTATCATAAGTGTTTTATTTCTATACGAACTGCATTCACTAACAAATCAATTTGCTCCAAAATTGATAGCTTATCTTAAAAGAAGTATCATGATTTGATCATAGTGTAGAGTAGAATGAAAAAGCATTCACTTATATTAAATTGGTGAGATATTCTACACGATTGCTTAAAGACAGTTACAATTGAGTCGTATAGAATCAAAGGCGGCAATCTGCACATTTTATCAAAATAAAGATTTTTATATGGACACACAGGAAATTTAAAATAACGTTACGTACTTAATTTACTTTATAACAAAAACGACTATCTCGGAGTGAAATCCCTTTTGAAAATCAGGTTTAGCATCAAATTCGGCAATCTTCAACAGCATAAGAATCAAACCCGGCATTCTAACTCATTCCACCAATCACAAGCGTCCGTGTGGTCACGTGACCTAATGACGTCTGTATGAAGTTTCTAACGAATTTGTGTCCGTGTTTTTATTGAATTATTTTATTTATTGTGATTACTGTTATAAAATAAATGTATAAATTGAATCATGGATGTACATTCTAAGCCTGTAATAAATATGTTTGCCCGGAAACGACAGAGAAACTCAGAAAAATGGAAACAAAACTTGGCGAATAAACTCAAGTAAAATGTATAGGGCTGTCACGTCACGACTAAGACAAAGTGTATTCTATGTTTTTTAACCCTAACAAAAGATGAGTGTTATAAAGTTGACCACTGTACTATGTGTATATGTGTGAATGGATTTTCATGCGGTTCTTTTAATATTCCTGGACAAAATCTGAAAAAAAAGTTACACAGTTTTAAATTATAATTGTCAGCCCTTTTTTAAAAGACGCGACAGGATTATAGCTTCTCTTTATTGGGTGAAGGATTTTTAAAATTTCAATATATTCTGCTTGTTTCTGGTTATAGTTTTGGTTTAATCAGTCCCTGAAAGAGTCTGCACGCATAACACAAAATGGCTTAAATGTGCTACTTGTGCTGTGTTGTTGTGCATCCGTGTAGTTTCATTATCACCACTTGATTTATTCAAATAAAATCCTTAAAAAAACTTTATAAATTTTTTTATATCCTTTTTGACAACCCTGAACGAGTTAATTTTTTTGGTAAGTTTCATAAACGGCAATCTCGACATAAGTTGGTATCAAATACGGCATTCTCAAATGTTTGGTTTCAAATCCGGCATTCTGCAAAATTCTTTTCTAAATTTCTTCAAATTGTTATTTTTATAGTACACAATGAGAGTTTAATATTAAGCGCATCAATACTTACATCACTTAAAATAAAGTTACGTAATATCATTTTTGAAACGGACGACACAAACCGAAAATTTTCAATTCTCTGATTTCAGTCTAAGTGTAGATTGCCGCCTTTGATCCTATACGACTCAATTAGTCTTTCAAAGTTTATAGAATATATTGTATATAAATTCATAATATTGTATTGAAATCAATAATAATAAAAATATTTGATATAAACCTTATCATATAAGGACATCTGAATGTCAATGAAAATGAGAAAAACCATGTGATAATGTATGAAAAATGTATTAAATTTCATGACTATAATATATAGTAAATTCATAATATATAAACGTAATGTCCTCTACGGAGCCACCAAGTATATTAACGAGGTAATATTTTTCCATTCCCACCTTATCGTACTATCGCGATAGTGAAAAACGAAGTAAATTTCCGTCCAACGCGTCGCTTCGACACTACTCAGTTTTAGATACTGTTCCTAGCCAACGGATATTTAAAAGTTGTGTTACTGATACTTCAAATAATATTATTTGGTGAAAAAATATATATTAAGGTATATAAATATAATTAATTTTATCGATACAAAAACTTAAACTACTTTCGCTACCAGTTTCAGAACACTAGCTTTAATATATTATTTCTAAAAAATAATTCACGTATGTATATGTATACTACCAAAGGTGCTTACACAATTTTCTACCGAAGTTTTCAAAAGAAAGAAAATAATGACAACAAATGAACATTAATTTTTTATAGAGGCAAAATATATAAAACATTATGTTGAGTTATGCATTTTTAATAAATATTACATTAAAACTATCAATCGATTTGTGTACCCGTTATATAATAAATACAATCTTAATTATTATTATAATATAAAATTGAAATGAAATGTTCAATTAAATTTTTGAGGAAAAGTTGTTGAATCTCAATTCTGTTTGAAACTTCCAACACCAAGCTCAATTTATATAAAACGAAAAAATATCAAAAAGCGGGCATAGAACCTCCTAACCCACGAAATAAACCATTTTAATAGTTTAACGAAAGCTAAACTTTATGTCTATAATTTTAATTTAAGTGTTTGCTGGATATATCATACTTTTAATAAAACAAATGTATTGTTTTTCTCAACAAGATTAATGTGCAAGTCGAACTAAATCGTTCCGCATACAACACAATGTATTAAAATGTAGAACAATTAAAATAACACTAACGCTGCATGTTGCTGTTATAAGATCGTTTACCGACAATAAAATAAGAGGTGGCTGTGATGCATCAACAAACAAACATCTGAATATCTCACGAGTCATACATCTGGCTGACATCCAGATAAATACACACACGATATATAACCTTAATACATTACTTATAAAGTCGTTAATCAAATGCAAATCACATTACGAGATTCTGATATCAAACTATTCCCGGTGTTAAATTCGCGTGATGTGAAAGTGAATCTTATTATAATTGCAACTTTATATTAAATCATGTGTAATTTCTTGTATGGTCATAAAATTCAAAATTGCATGAAATAAATGTAAAGTATAATATATTAGGCGCGTTGTTCCACAATGGCCCGCTACTCGCTAGGTAGTTATTGATTGGTGCTATTTCTGATAACTAATGATACATTGACACAGCGGTCGCGATGGACTCGCGTAAATACTTTATTTGATTTATACATATATATGATAACTATTATATTGATTTGATATTAAATATCTTATACTTTTATTAATAATTACCTATAACGTAGTAAATATATCGTTTTTTTATGTTGAATCTGTAGAATAATAAAGTCTTAATACACTCTATGTTTTGTAATTTCTTTTAGACATATTATACAAATTAAATATTTGTTAGAATAACCCATAATATTTTAATTCTCAAATAAAGCTTTATAATAAATATAGAAGCTAATTATAAAGCAAATTTAAAGTTTTAGCGATCAATTGAAATTTTTGTATGTTTTAATTAAATTAGATTATTTTTAAGACATTATTTATTTCTGAAACAGCAGTATTATTGTAACTATAAGTACCTTATCTTATTGTAATTTTACACACAATAACCACTAAATTTGTGTATTACTTCTTTTATATACATATAAATAAAATTGCATTCTGTCTCTGCTCCACAAGGAGATGTGTTCGAGATAGTTATCAAGGCAACGAACAACCTCTAGACTCCAAGATACTGTGGATTTTATTTTCACTTGAGAATAAAAAGAATATTAACCAGAAGAATTTATATAACTAAGTAAACTTACATATGGAGTCATATAAAATAACTATAATGGAACTTTTATATATTATGTACTTATATAAAGTGATGAAGTTGTTTCTAGAACATAATGTTACATATACAGGGTGACTGGTGAATTACTATCAATATTTAAGGAGAATACTCGGTACATGATTCTCATTCGAATTATGTAAAAAAAATAGGCACTTAATTTTTGACAAAATTTCCGTATAAATAAGTAAAGTGTTGACACGTTCCAAGTGTTCAAGTGTGGACGCGTGCGGCGGCGTGCTGATACAACACTACGTCACGACACGCGTATGTGTGAGTGTCAGTGTATACCTAATCTGTAGGGTGTTCACACGATGCGTAATTAATTACATAACTTTTGGTTAACTTTACTTAGAAGTTTATTAATATTTATGTTATATTAATTTTTATTTCGTCATATATGATCGTCAAATATCACGTCCTCAAATATCGATAGTAATTCACCAGTCACCCTGTATATGTATATCTCTATGTTTATACTATGTAAGATATCCTTTATCTTTTATTGGAGAGCCATTACAAGATTGAACAGTATCAAAGTCTGCTAATTCGTTGGTAGTGTGTGGGACATGTTACTAAGAAATAGCGGAATATGTTACTCTTCGTCTCATAAAAACAACAAAAAAATGTAAGATTTAAATATATCGAGTAATATTTATTACTTTAACATATCATTAATATTTTATTAGAAGCTTGTTTAAGTAATATTTATTAATATGAATATTGTTATTTAACATTTTAGTAATAACTTCATTATTAACTCTCGCAAATAACATATTAAAAGTAATACAAACAAAATAAAAAATAGAAAATATCTAATAAATAAACTGACTACAGCTTAAAATATAATACACATCTTAAAAACATAATGTATATCTTATAATTTATGTCCGATAAGCATTTATTTAAAACATCTCCCTACCCACCCCCTACTCCATTCGGTATAAAAGCATACATCGTGTACAACGTAATCCTATTTTGTTTCTCAAGTAATAGCAACAACTGTAAACGAACCAGAACGTTTTTAATAAAACAAATTGAACTCTGTTTTCAGCTGGACGACGGAACGAGATGTGAATGTTAAAAGAACTATTAAATAGATAAAGATCAGTAGTATTAGATAGTGACGATAATTAAATTAATGAAATAAACTTAAGTCTTTAAGTTCTGTTAAAGAACACTAATCAAAGGATTTCTAGTTTAAAAAGAAGCAACAAAATACCTTTACTTTAGTAATATGTACATGTATTTCTTTTTACATTTATTTAAAAACCAATTGAATTAATTTTTAATATTTATTAAATCAGATTTCAATAAATATCTCAAAATAGCAGACAAAGAGCACTTTAGTAAGATTTTAAGGAATATAAATGAATATTTAAAACTAATTAATACACTCGATTTATTTAGACTAAATGCTATAACAAAAAAATTGATTATTGATTAGTCTTTTTTATTTATGTTATTTTCATTAATTGATATGCTACTTATATAGCAATTAAGTTAATTAGGCAAATTAAGGTAATTTCTGAAGCCCTATCAAGCGGTCCCTTCAACCTCTTAGGTACCATGGAGATATAAAACACGAAACCATTACATAAACAATACTCATACATCAATGATTTATTTGTATCTTTCTTTTATCTTTTTGTTCAAAAGAAAAGAAAAAACACGCGAAAATTTATCATAAAAAGCAAAAGATATCTTTTATTAATTTAATTCATTCTATACAATGTTTGTTGTTTTAATTATTTTCCAGACGAGAAATATAAAAGTTTTTATAGAACCTTATATATAAATTTTGCAAGTAAATTGTATAAACAACAAAGTGGGCAGATGATAAAATCGTTAAGTTGAGTGGGAGGAACAATTTCGTTAGGTCAGCTCAAATGGGAACTAAATATAACTGGCTCCTTCAAATAACTTAATGTTGTATTACTGATGTAACATTTAACGAAGAAACCTATCAATTAATACTATTTTTGTTTTATGAATAAAATTAAATCTTACAGACATTATTATTTTCTACATTTAATTTTCAATGCAAATTTTCCAACCGCATAAGAAGAAAATTGTGAAGTAAGTTACCTTACTTAGCTATATATAAAACTGATTCTATCTATT
The DNA here is from genome assembly GCA_916720795.1 of Danaus chrysippus. Lineage (NCBI taxonomy): Eukaryota > Metazoa > Arthropoda > Insecta > Lepidoptera > Nymphalidae > Danaus > Danaus chrysippus. The sequence goes on from CAKASE010000068.1 coordinate 1,085,772, forward strand.
TTTTGCTATAAAATGACACAAAATAAAATATATGCTTTTAATTTAAACTTTTAAAAGATGAGTCTTTTAAAAGTATAGTAAAATTCTTCTCTACTGAACTATAAACTAAATATAGGTACATGTGAAAATATTGTCTTAGGTAAAATTTGTGTCTCTTTCACGAAAAATCTGACGAGCAGATTTTGATGATACTTTCAGTAATATAGATTCGACATCAGAACAAGTTATAGGCTCTGTACAAACCATGGTTTTTTTTAAATGACCAGGTTTAACATACATTGTAACCGTTATACATATTTTATACGAAGTTATGTTAAACATATAACAGATGGCGCTGCCGACTATTTGTATAAGCAGTTTCCGAAGTCCATGTTCAAAACCTAGTACATTATATCTACTAGCGCGAGTATTAGTATAGTATCAAACGGGTAACTGAAAGTCGTAAAGTAAACGTTGACGAGTTATATAAGCTAAACTATTTACTATTTAGTGGTATACTTGACGCATAAGGTTTACGTTGACGACAGTTACACATATAAGCTAAACTATTTAGTGGTATACTTAACGATTAAGAAATAATAATAATATTTACTAATAAACTTAGAACTATACTTGTGTTAGATAGTAAATACACTAAATATGAGAGAATAGTCATTACTGGAAAAATAGTTGTTAATTTTTACTGTAAGTAATATTTTAAGTATAGACAAATTTACAACATTAATCAAAGCACCAGTGGGTAGAGTTAAAACGAGATATATATAATCTTTTAAAGCGTACAAGATTATCATTATTAAAGTGAATCCATACAGAAATCTGTAACATAAACCCGTATAAAATTCTCAAACGATTAATCTAGCAACTGATCCAGCGATCGGTCGCCCGACTGATCTAGCTTCGTCTAAGATCATTTCTCAAGTAAGACGCTGTATAATTTTTCACAGGTCTGTCCAGTGGAGATAAGGCTGTTTACTGGTTCCGAGGTTCGTGTTATGAAACTTTAATATGTATATAATTAATATATGACAAGCTGCTGCGAAGACTTTAATAAATAACATTTTAGATGAAAAGAAATTAATATATCTACAAAGATATCAATCTTTTAATATTACAATGAAAATAAAAATCCTACTAATCCTACTAATATTATAATTGCGGAAATTTGTGAGTGTGTGTGTGTATGTTTGTTACTTCTTCACGCTCAAACGGCTGAACCGATTTTGATAAAATTTTGTATACAGGAAGCTGACATCCTGGAATAACACATAGGCTACTTTACATCCCGGAAATCCGCGGGTAATACCGCGGGGCGCAGCTAGTATTCTTATAAAAATAGCTTGTTAATTTTACTTTTCTATTAGTTTTTATGTTTAAAACATATGCTAATTCCTTACTCTTTGAAGTTGAGTGAAATTGGGTACATGTGATTTTTCATTCTGTTAGTACAGACGCCCCTCGTCTAATAAAGCAATGTTCTAGCCTAGCGTGCTCTAGACACAGGATATACGGAATTACTAAATATATCTACTATTAGCTATGAACTTAGAAAATTACACATAATAATATTTATTATAATAGCCTTTTTTAAGTCTTTATGATTCTTTAATAATGAAATCAGCAACAATTTCCAAGATAAAACGAACATTAGAACATAATATTTTACCGGGGGACCCAAAAAGAGATTCTAAATCTTATAAATAACTTTTAAATTCAATTGACTTTCTTTTGGTGGAGAGCTGTACGAGCGATTTCAAGGAATAAAATCGTAGAGTTTCAGAAAACTTGTAATATTTCAGACATAACAAAATTTAGCCACATGACGTTTTCAAAGGAAATTATATTTATTATTTCGATGTATTTCCTTTATGACTACTAACAAAAATATTTGTTGGTATTATTGCCATTATCAAAAAATATATATATAAAAAACAGTAAAAAGAGTATCCCATATTGAATAATTACCCTTATTACAAACCAATTCCCATTACAGCTTTAATAAGATCACATACAGGCCAACACAAACACACACACACCGTTACCATCATACTGACAGTAATGTAGTTGGGGCCGCTAATGTAACATCAACTATTCATACGTCACTTAACCCAAAACATTGCGTTCAGGTTTGGGGGCAATTAACGTGATAACTGCGGTTAATCAACTTTAAAAGGATGGACTGTATTAATGTATGGACATATATATATATATACAGGGTGACTGGTGAATTACTATCGATACTTGAGGACGTGATATTTGACGATCATATATGACAAAATAAAAATTAATATAACATAAATATTAATAAACTTCTAACTAAAGTTAAACAAAAGTTATGTAATTAATTACGCATCGTGTGAACACCCTACAGATTAGGTATACACACTTACTCACACACACGCGGCGGGGGCGTGGTTTTGTATCAGCACGCCGCCGCACGCGTCCACACTTGGAACACTTGGAACGTGTCAACACTTTATTTATTTATACGGAAATTTGGTCAAAAATTAAGTGACTATTTTTTTTACATAACTCGAATGAGAATCATGTACCGAGTATTCTCCTTAAATATTGATAGTAATTCACCAGTCACCCTGTATATACAGGGTGACTGGTGAATTACTATCAATATTTTTATTTTGTCATATATGATCGTCAAATATCACGTCCTCAAATATCGATAGTAATTCACCAGTCACCCTGTATATATATATGTACATATATATATACTACATGCGTAAGTATTTGTCTGAACTCGTACTAAAAGGCTGGACCTATTTCAATGAATATTTTTGTATACATTTGAATGAAGACCCAGAGTGATTATATTCACCAAATAATTTCGGCAGGTACTCTCATATAATAAAAGCAAATAAACTACATATTATATAGATAAATAAAGTCACATTCCAAAACTATAAATACATATATAATGGATATTTTTATATAGAATTATTGTTAAAATACAAGCACTTCAATTCACATACAAAAACAGAAACCAACGTAATGTTAAAACTCGTTAAATCCGTATATTTTATTATAACAAATTAGTTCTGTGAAACTGGAACAATGGAGATAAGAGAAAACACAAAAATAAAATATTTATATCAAAATATAACAATATATCATACATTCAAGTTATTTATATCACTGAATGAGAAGGAACTGCTATTTGAAATGAATTAAATATTATTATTATAGATACTGAAATCAATTTTGAAAAACTATTTAACATAGATATGATCTTATGTAAATTTTATTAATGTTTTTTGTCTTTATAAAGTTTATGTTAATAACATAATCAATATATAAAAGTGTATAAGTCTTTTAATCTTACTTATTCATTGATATTTTCTATGTCTATTTCGATATAACTTCTAAAGTAGTTATAGCTAGTATAAGCCTTTCACGAACATAGGACTTCTTATAATACTAATCTTCGCATCATTTCGTGTACTATAAACTATCATCAAAAAAGTTAGAAATAGGTATGTGTATATTTTAAATAATTTTCTTTTGATATATTTTCATATAATATTTTGTGTCATAGTAACAAGAACGAGTGTTAAAAATATTAGCCGTCTCTAGAGTGTGAAGATGCAACTAACGTAATCTTTATACCAGAACAAACTTCTTATGTACATTAGGAAGTAGTTTTCACACCATTCCTATATACATATGTATATATTTGATGGCATAAGATGAAAATCTTTATATATAATACCTATATTTGTTGAGTCTGATCGCTGAAGAATAATATCAAATTGGTACTATATCTTAGGAGATATTTGAAGAATATAACAACACCATACTTAAAATTTAAATGGTTGGTATTTGTTAGACTGTTGTAATTGAAATAAAGGTTTCAGACAAGCAGCGAGAGGTACTTCAACTAGATAAAAATAACGATCAAAATCTATTCAAGTAATACTTAATCACCGATCGTAAAAATAACTCTGTAATAACGATTGTAGTAGATTATTTTACTTACATATTTTCTTTAAACATACAGCTATAAATCATACAATCAGGAAACTTACCTGTAAAAAATAAACATAAAATATTAGAACAAAAGAAATATATTACAAAATTTCCATACACTTGTAAAATTTCGAAAGAATCTTCGAGCGTAAAAATTCTCATTCAATTATAATAACAAACAATAAATTAAAACAAAATAACGAGCAACCTTACAGGCCCAATCAAAATAACGACATTAATTACGTAAAACCAGGAAAACTAGTTACATGCTACATCATAATTACGACCTTATTTATATACTAAATAAAGTTTAATTCAATCAAAACTCGATCATAGGATTACAAAGTTAGAATAACGTATTTGATATACTCTAATGCTATGTGCATAAAGTTGAATTTAATTCATGCAATACATAGTATAGGAACATGTGGGAAGACACGCCAGTGAAAGTTTCGCACTAACATATACAAAAACCCCGTCTGACGTATGGCCTAATTCATAAGAGAACATTATTTTTGCAAAACATACATTTATACCACAATTTATAAAACAATCTCGTTATTTTAAAATCAATAAAAACTGTTTAGATTTACAAGCGGAACAAAAATATACGAAATATACAACCTAACTCTCTTTCGACATTCGGTTAAACAATTGCCAGTCGTAATATTCACATTAATAATTAAATAACCGCTACCTCTTATGAATTAAACCTCATTTCCCCGTCACTGATAATCGCAGCGAGTCTATATATTTTTTGCCTTATGTTAAACGTATATCGAACGTAACCGCGCTAGTTACTTCATACAGGAAAAAATTGGTTCAACATTACAGAATACTGTGAGGTTTGAAACACTGATTGTGTTACGCGACTTTGCTCGCATTTATTTTCATAATGATCAAATTAAGGTATGTCTATCAAAATATCTTTGTAACTGTATCCTGTATAATATTAAAACATTAATACATTCATACATACATACATATATACATCTACACATACGAAGGCTGCAAATTATGTACCAACATTTTATCACAATGTTTCATATCCTTTTAACCAATCAAATTGTATTAACTTACTGACTGACTTCTGTACATACTCTTAATGACTTTTAAATAAAAATTGAATACACTTATCCCTACTAATATTATAAATGCGAAAGTAACTCTGTCTGTCTGTCTGTCTGTCTGTCTGTCTGTCTGTCTGCTACGCTTTCACGCCTAAACCACTGAACTGATTTTAATGAAATTCGGTACAGAGATAGAGTTGACCTTGAGAAAGAACATAGGATAGTTTTTATCCCAGACTTTTGAAAGGTTCTCTTGGAAACGCGATATAACCGAACTCCACGCGGCGAAGCTGCGGGCGGAAAGCTAGTATTCAAATAAATGATTCAATATATTTAAGTCAGTGGTGGCCTAGTGGTTAAAAGGCCCGCCTTTCATGCATTAGGGCTCGGGTTCGATCCTGGCAAGTACCAAAGTGATTTTTCCGAGTCATACGTACTTTCTAAGAGTATTTAGATACCACTGATTAATGCATTTCCAAAGAGGGTTGATGTCAGGCATGCGGCCGATCGTAAAAACAATTAGCCAAAACTATGCACAACATGTAAGGCAGACCAGAAATGATTAAATATATTTGGGATGAAATTATTGTTTTCATCAAATTTAAAACTATGATACAGACGTAAAACTATAAGCATGAATATATGCACGTATACAAAGTGAAAGTTTCTAGTAGCGAGCGGAAAGTGGCAGAGAAAATTTATGATATCCTGATGAAGAACCACTTCATCAGCCCGAATACCTTCAGAACTTGGCATCCGTTAAAGTAATAAACTATATATGTACATAAATACTTACAATATTTATGTGGTCTTTCTTACAAGTCTGTACATACTACTTTCATCAATAATTACTTATGAATTGTAGAATTCAATGAGGTATATAAATATTTTTCATACAATTGTTACTCACACATTCATTAAATTTATCATAACCATATACTATATATAAATATATATAGTACTAGAAGACCCTGCGAACTTCGTATCGCCCTATAATCAAGAAATATCTGTTGCGTTTCTGTTGTTGTCAAGAAATATCTTTTAAATTATAAATTAATTAAAAAAACATTGTCCAGCGAACAAAATTGTGAATCTAAACCATTCCCAGACCCCCTTGAACACACACAAAAAATTTCATCAAAATCGGTCCGGTCGTTTGAGAGAAGTTTAGTGACATACACACTCACAGAAGAATTATATGTATAAAGATATGATACATTAAATACATTAGTAAGAATAAAAATAAAGAGAATTATATATTATTTTCATAGATATAAAAAATAAAAAATAGAAGAATATAAAAAATCCCATCTTAGTAAAGTAACGTAAGATGTAACCTTTGTCCCCATTAACTCCGAGGTCATGTTCTTAGTACATAGACGAATAAACGCTGGCTGCATTTTCTCTTCTACTTACAATTCTTATTCCCTTAATTATATAAACCCGTTTGTATCGAGATAAATCAAAGATTATAGTAGTATCTATATACGGAATCATAAAACTACATAAAATATCAAAATAAAGATGTATTTACAACATCTTCAATTAGTTTTCTACTGTTTTCTTAAAAAACAAGGCGGAGGCAAAGTTTGCTATATGTATATATGTATGTATAATGCTTCTATCAAATAAGTGAATTCGATTTTAACTGAATAACGTTAATAAACAATATTTAACTAAAATAATATATTTACAAGTTCTTTTAAGGTCAGAATATAACAGAACTTTTTCATCTAAATCCATAATAAAATAGCCTCCAAAATCATAAATTTTTCTTATGTTGTTTTACATACTTTTACAATTTGAAATTGGTTGAATTCTGTCTTTAATAAAAGTACGTATTGATATTTTTTCTCATATAATTGAGATTTATGTGCGAACTTTAGTTGATCATAAATACAAATTAATTACCAACTTTCTTAACTAAATAATATGTATCAGAAATCAATATTTTCCCAAATGGGTACTTAGAAAGTTTTGTTCACTACAACACATACTAGATAGTATACCAATTTATAAATTCGATATTTTTTTGTCTTTTCACACTGAGGTGTAATTACGATTGATTTATAATTAAAATATTGTCCCAAAACTAATAATTTCAGATACATTTTAACAAATGGAAATAAAATAAAACTAAGATTGTTTGATATTCTACGCGTATTTTATTATTTTTAACTAACTAAACTATATACTCCAGACGTTTCGGTTACTTTGACACAACCGTGATCACTTTGATCGGGACTATGTAGTTTTTAAAAATAATAAAATGCACGTAGTAAATCCAAAAATATTAGTTTCATATAAATGAATACACACGAAAGTCTTACATCTCATAAAATTTAATATTATCAAAGTTAAACAAACATACATACATACATGATATATTTCCTCACGAACAAATCCTGCAATAACCGTAAACAATCCAAAGTCCTCCGTTGACCGACGCCGTTTAAAATGGAAGTATTCAAAGTTATAAAACAAAAGTGGGACAGTATTCAAGAAGTTGAAACATCTCCGGCTCTCGCAGACTCCGAGAGATATTCAACTTTCAAACTCATCGAATACAATACGTTTGACTTTAAAACATTTCATACTTATATAATTACGGATAGTTGAATAGTTATACAGAACAGACAAAAATATATCGCGTATATATGGAAAGATTTGTGAAAAACTTTTCAGTAACTTAGCTTGTACCTCAGAATACATATAAAGTCACGCATCACAAGCCATATAGATTAGTTAGTTACCATATTTTAATTAAACATCATTAATTTCACTCTGAAGGCAATTCCAAAAACCATTAGTTACGAAGACACGGGCACAAACTAGTATTCATACATATGCATATAAGAAATGCTTTAATTTCATTACATTAGTAAAACACAGTAAGTATTAAACAAACTTTTTCCGTCGTTACAATAATAATTTCAACTCAAAGTAACAACTGAAGCGATATATAATAATAAAGCCTACTTCAGTAACATCATTAATGTCAAATTTCTCTTAACAGAATAAAAAAATCAATTTCCCTCCGCCGGGAACAAGTTACCCAAGTCTTATCGTTATCTGAGGCAGTAACCCCGAGCGTTAAACACGAAATATTACAGCAGAGAGATGTTTAAAACGTGAAATTATGTATCAATAAAATATATATTTCATGAGGTTTGAGATCAACAAAAAATTCACTTAGCCTTAATCAAATTCAATCCCTGTATTTATCTTTTATATAGGCAAAGCGATTTCATTTAATATGAAAAGATTATCCTGAAAATCGAAACTAAATTTTAAAATTTGTTTTATTTTTTGGACTTATAATAATATTATAATCGTATGAATCATATATCTATCTTATCATTTTTATTATACAGGTTAATATTGGTACAATGACTTGGTACAATAAAATTACGCAACATAATTTTATCAGTGTTTAACAAACTGTCATATATATATGTAGTATGTAGCAGTCATACTGACTGTTTTACTGTTAGAATGCAAACCAATATTCTTTTTGAGAGAAATCAAAACATATGTATGTTTCAATATATTTAATACAATAGAAATTTATGAAACTATTCTACAACCAATATATTTGTTACACAATTTACAAAACCTAGAATAGAAATAAAACAAAGAACATGTTATTGATTCATCAACTTCAAATATCATACTGTCTTATAACAAGTTGCTCAAGACTTTTGTTTTATAAGTTCAACATAATAACTTTATGAATCCAGTAGACTATACAAGTTGAAAGTACAAAATGTTTCATTACTTTAAATGGGGGCTCATTTGAAAAATATGTTTGATAAAAAGACACGAACACGATGTTAACACTAAAAAATGTAATCTTCGGAAGTTGAAAAAAACAGAATTGCTTTTTCGCCGAGGGGATACTTGTTACTGAATACTTTATTTACCGGAAGGCGCTAATACTGCTCGGCTGTTCAGAATGAGGGAATCAAAGGAAATCTTTACAAAGATCTGAAAAACACTCCTTTATTCGACTGTAAAAGAAGCCTTTCATGTACCTGTTATGTACATTAAGACAGAATATTTTATAAATTACTAGTTTTTACACGTGACTTCATCTGAGTTGATTTCAGAATTACAAATGTATAGTTGAGTGTTCCTCTTTAAAGACAGTAGATAAGAAGATTTTAGATTTGATCAACTTATTTTTTTCTTTTTAAATCACATGAAATGAATGCTATGTCCTTTTCCGTGTTCTAAGCTATCTCTCCACCAATTTCCAACCATATCGCTACAGCCGTTCTTGAGTTATAAATAGTGTAACTAACATGAATTTCTTAAATATATATATAAAGATCTCACGTAACTTCCATAACATGGATCAAGTTTTGTTTATTCGTTAAAAAGTAATCTTTTGTAAAGTAAATCAAATATTCATTCTGTATTTGATTATTGTTTATGAATGTCTAACAATATGATGTATATTATTAGATAGATCTCAATTTACATACAACAAACAACTCGTTCTCAACGGTACAGAGCAATTTCTTTCAGACAACCTCATTAAAGTTAAGAAAATGCTGACGATGGAATTTAAAAAGTTGATGCAAAATATAAAATGCTATTACAACATTATCATATTCTTTATTATGAAAAATTGCAAAGACATAGATAAAAAAAGATTCAATATATATATTCTTCTTCTTCTACCTGGCAATTTCCCAGCTATAGCCAGGGTCTGCCTTACTTGTTGTGAATAGGTTTTGGCTAATTGTTTTTACGACCGGCCGCCTGCCTGACATCAACCCTCTTTTGGGAATGCATTAATTAGTGATGTCTAAATACTATTAAAGAATACATATGACTCGGAAAAATCACATTGGTACTTGCCCGGGCCAGGATCGAACCCGTGTCCTCGTGCATGAGAGGCTGGCCCTTTAACCACGAGGCCACCACTGACTATCCATTCAATATATTTATATATATATATATTCAATATATATATTCTTGTTATATAATAAATAGAATCCAATACTGACTGAGGATATCAAATATTAAGAGACCACCAAAATTTTAACAGATATCATAAAGTTGGTGATAAATAAATAATTTAAGAAAATAAATTTTCATATCAATGCAGATTATTTCCATAAACTATATATAACACAGCGTTTAAATAATGATTTATTGTTTGTTTTCATTTCGCTTACATAATAAATATTACATTAATTGAAAATTTACAGGTATAGAAGTGATTTATGTATGATGACTTGTACAACTTTCAGTTAAGTCAGTGCCGGCCTAGTGGTTAAAAGGCCCGCCTCTCACGCATAAGAGCGCGGGTTCGATCTTGGCAAGTATCAATATGATTTTTCCGAGTCATATGTACTTTATAAGAGTATTTAGACATCACTGATTAATGCATTCCCAAAGAGGGTTGATGTTACAGGCGGCCGGTCGTAAAAACAATTAGCCAAAACTATTAAAAACATGTAAGATGTAAGGAAGACCCTGGCTAAAGCTGGGAAATTGCCAGGTAGTAGACTTGTAAGACTTTATATTATAAAATATGATATGTATGATTTGTATTAACAAAGTAACATTTAGCTCCGATCAAGTTCATTTCTGTTAAACCTTTTTGTAATGTACTCATTATATCTCTCACAGGACGTTATAAGGGAAGGATCCTCACTTTATATGCTCATAAACATATAACTTTATGGACTTTATATTGTGTTAAGGGGAGAAACGAAGAGAAAAATATTCATAAGTAGAAATAAAAAAGATACTATTTTAATTGTTAATTAGCGAACGTTCATATTAATGAAAATGTAGCAAAACTACTGCTATATAAAATTATGAAATATTGTGTTCAACAGCAATAATATTCACTTCCAGATAAGGTAAAATAAGATATTATTGTAATATCAAATAAATTTAATATAAAAAATGAAATCACTACAATTGATATGATTGAATGCTTTTAAAAATATACAAATTATTTTTTATTCCGTCCCAAATAACAAAATTTCATTTCAAAACAGAGCCATGTTTACTCTCTCGTATTTTAAAATGAATTTCAATGAACAAATTTAAAAGTAAATAATGGTCAGGTCTTTTTTTTACTTTCCGACATGACCACAATTTAATTGAAACAAGCCGCCGGTGAAATTTGTAGCAACAAAAAAGGTCACTCCGGTATGACGATGAGTTTGTCAGTGCTCGTACTATGAAAAAACGTTTTGAGGTATACGGCGTTTTTTTCTTCATTTATTTCAAAAACACGAATATGGCATTTATTACGTGTAGACTAATCATGGTTTTTTTTATGAACCTTATTTTTTAATCGACTTTAATACATTTGATTAGAAAACTTTTCATGCTTTGAAGACCAATAACCCACGTATAAATTTAAATTTTATTTTATACCTACTGGTTAGAAAAATGTCTCAATATTTTTTCTCTATTATCAAAGGATAGTTTTATATTACATAATATATTAATGAACATAATTTCCTCATTGATTTTCACCATTTTCAGCTCGTGCTGGCACGAGGATAGCGTGTTCGGTGCTAATAACGATAATTTGTATTTTTTGATAATCCATATGCGGTAAGAAATGATAATTACTTAAATAACTATACTTTTTTCTTCCCGCAATCGGTTAAAAATATTATTATATCGATATTTAATGAAACTTTTAGATTACCGAATTTATTAACACCAATTTTTTTTAGTTAAATATTTATCATTTAAATCGCTTAAAACAATACAATTCTCATATATATGTAGATTCATATTCAAATAAATTCTATTCATACCTTTATAAACGATAATGGCATAGTATCATAATGTGTACTGATGATAAAAAAGATTTTTCTATTGTTATTCCGTTTATTAAAGATGAATAAATGGGAATTGGGTTAAGTCTGATTATCCTATACAGAACATGTATAGGATGAGTTTATTTTGAATTCAATAGTAGATATTATTGAGCACGACGAAGCTATACAAAATTACACCTACTCGATTTTACTATTCCACAAACATTTGTAGCACTTAACCCAACTTATTTTTACATAGGGGAATATTTGAAATACATTTTAAAAATGACAAGTAAAAAAACAAGATTTTCTTCTAATATTAAAATAAAATTAATTAAACGTCCCTGCTAATATTATTATAATGTTTTATATATATAGAAGAGTAATATTTATCCAAATTCATTAAGCAATATTTGGATATATCTAATAAATTTGGATTATTATTAAACTAACAAGAAACAAGACTCATAATAATGTATGAGATTCTAGGACGCCTATACAGAAAGACTAATAAAAACTATTGTTTATACCATCAATTGTTCACTTCATTCAGATATCGTTGTGTTATTTGATAGAAAAATATAAGACTCCAATGAACATTATGATATGATATTGACTGATAAAGATTACTTTAAATAGAAAGTATCATAAACTAAAATGAGCAATACAGAAATAGCTTTAAATAAAAAAAAAACAACTGAAATAATATGCATACATACGTAAATATAATAAAATTGAAATCACAGAAGAATTATTTTATTTTAATGATAGATTAATTCAATTCAAATAATAAACACTAATAATGCCTTCAACAAATAAGACTGTGTTCATTATTGAAGACAAAAGAAGTAATACTCACAAAGGGTGTGATCGAAGTATTACAGAGGAGTTTTGTAACAAATAGATTTACACACACAGAGCTCATCAAAGGCGGAATCTATTGTCCTTTAAGTTACCAACGACAAGTGACGATGATTCACAAAGTTACAACTTTACATTGATTTATATATCTGAGGCTATGGGTTCACTTATCAACAGGTTATTCACTTGTTAACATATATATGAAAAATACATTTATTTCTAATTTGACTAAGGAGTAAAGTATAGAAATAGCGTTAGTATTCCTGACTTTATAAGTTTATTTTCTTAATCTTAATTTGTTATTTCGATATTATAAATCTTCAAGAGATTCGACAAAAATCTTCTCATAATACATCCTACAATTAATAATTAGGATTTACGTTTCTTTATTTCTTAATATCAGTCATTAGTTAATAATAATTACATATAATCAGATGCTTTTTATTTAGCCGTGATGAAATCTTTTTAAAACAAAGCCAATTTCTGGTCATTATAAACCATTTGTTTGACTATACTAATATTAATTAAAACTGCTATAATTAAAGTACGTCCCACGTCAATACATTTTCATACATGCCCATATATTAACATCTCTCAAAGTTAAGTAAGCCGATGGTAACAGTTAGTAATTCGTCTAAAACCTCTAGCTCGGAATCAATTCCATCCGCCAGTCGTTTAGATAACTCGATCAGTTAACTTTACTAGGTCGGGTGCCACTTATAACATATACATAACATATGTAGGTCATTTATAACATGTAAATACGAAAAACTTTTATATAAAAAGTTTTTAAGGGAACATAATTCTAGTTTAATTCGTTTCGTCCTAGTAACATTTGACATTATTCCAATTTGTAAGTGGAGCTTCGGTTTCAAGGTTTCAGTAAATTAAAGTTATTTTTCTTCTTTTATGATAATGCTACTGTCTATGACCCAAATAATATTTGAAATAATTACTCATTATTACAGTATTTTATAATTTAATAATCGTTCGATATATTGTATTATTTTTATAATACAACCGATTATTTGTTAATAAGGACAATAATTTAATAAAATATGAATCGACATATGTAATAACATGAATATTTGTTTAAATATGTTAAATATGTAATATGTATGTATGGTCTGGTGTAAATTTTTGCATTCGATATTGATTGAACTATTATTATTTTTAAATATATTTTCTGATATGAAAAATTCTTCTCAGATTTTACAAAACATCTCGAGCAAAACTTACTTAACAATCAAATAAACGACTAAATCGGACGTTTCATACAACTTTGAAGAGATATGTTTTGTGAGGCGAATAAGGAATTTGAATTATGTGACATGTATTCAAAATATTAAAAATTTATCCTTTTAATATTATATCTAAAACCAGGGCTCTGATAACAAAATAGAGATTAGGCTGTGATCACACCTACACGACCTGAATGAAATATATCAGTATATATACACATGCATACATGTATTACCGACAGTAGCTTCTAAATAACAAACCAACTAATCCTACAGCCCATGCATTATATACACGCCCTTATTTCCCTCGGGATGAAAAAAAGATATAAAAAAATCCTTGCCTCACTTCTGATTACGTCCGATGAGTGATGTCGGGAATGAGTAATTTGTACCTACATCTACAACACTAGTTATTTATTATTATGTACTATTCACTTGAATGATGGAAACAAACAGTTACTAATTTAAAATCACACAAAGATGATGATATCTAAGTTTTTCGCGAGTATTCATTTAAATGAGACTATTATTTTCGGCTTTACTTGATTTTATATTAGTTTCATTCACACAAAGATATCACCATTTAATATTAAAGAAGAAATTTTTTTTTTATATGAAGCCTTTTTTGTGACTTTACCTTACCTTACTTAACCTGACTTGACTTACCTCTACATAAACTACGCTATGAAAACTCCACAAAACAATTCCTAAAGCCTTTCAGATTGTTCCAATGTATTGGAGTGTTGACTTAAAAATATTGTGTTACTTTAATAATTAATCATAATAATATGGAGTATAAAGTTAATTGAATGTAACATATGATCCCTACTCTACAAGTCTACGCGATATAAATTAACGTATCTTTTGATACGATCATTATAAGTTTTTGGAAATTATAACGAAGTAATAATTTTAAGGGTCTAAATAAACTTTAAAAGTTGATGGGGAAAGTATTAAAATTCTTAGAAGTTAGTCAACGTGATGTGAAAGTATTAATGTACCACCACGTTTTTCCTACTAGCATGTAGCTAAGTTTCTTTATTTACTGATAAGGAGGATTTCAATGAACTAACGGAAAATCTTTAGAACTGAAGAAGAATCAGAATTTCCATGATATTTGACAGTTAACGTTGATAAAAGTTATTTTGAGGATTTTGATTAATTTAAACTTGATTGTTAAGTAACCGAACGGGGGGTAAATTAGTTAAAAAAAAAATTTCATTCAAAAGTCGATCCGAAATTATTTTTCTTGTATTTTTAAGTATTTCTTAATATTTTTGAATACCAGAAACTGCAGATCTGCAGATAATAATAAAAAATAATAATATACAGTTTTAAAATACATACTTATGATTTCCAAATGTCGTAAATCGTCTAAAAAATGACATCATTAGCTCTAAAAATAATCAGGAACCTTCTCTATACACTGTTCTGGTTCTAAGAAAATTAACAGACCTTAACCAATTCCATGGCTATATATACAGGGCGTATAATTTGTTTACATTTATCTCAATTAGTCTCATCATAGCAACGTTTCGAACATCTATCTGTTATAATCACGTCACCCTGTATACATTACGTCATTAATTCATATTTCCGTCAATATTAAGTTGCATGGAGCGCTATCAAAAGTTATTCGCCAGCGTTAATTATTCGGCAGGGGGCGCCAGAGAAACGTCGACATTATGGTGTCTCGTAATTAATAGCTCACCTCTAACGAGATAGAAGCTAGTTTGAGATTACAACCGAACTTGCGACCTGTCTACATACATGTTAAACATTTGATAAGTTTATTAAGCATTATAGTAAGTATTATATGTAGTATAATACAATTTATTTAAGATCTTCATAACACACTATATACTATCCTAATTCTGCTGAAAGACTAGTTAAAAAGAGACTTAGCAGTTGCTTTTCTAGCAATTTGTTTTTATTCTTTGGTTGTACATATTTAAAAAGAACTAAAAGTATTATTCAACTTTTTATTCTGAACGAAATATTGAAACAAACCACAGATAGGTAATTTATGTATGAGTCTCTTTACTTTTATGATAACGATCATAAATCAATAGATATAATACATTTATAAGGAATATATATATATGAGAACATTGTTCAGAACAAACACACGTACATACAGAATATGTTGTAAGCAAACAGAATAATCTGATATGTAATCGGTGACAGATGCTTGCTAAAAGTAAACAATACAACAACATACATAATAATATTATTATATATGTTATGTACGCGCTACATAATATGAAGACATAATTGAATGGATTTGTATGGGTTAAATATCATATAACGAGTGACGCTGCTGACTCCGCGGAACGAACACCAAGCCGTGTGAACCAGAAGATTCCTGATACCACACAAGCTATGGAATGGTATTGTTATCCTAACATCGGGACAATCACGTAGTCTTAGGTATAGGTTATAAGTATTAATATGTAATTCGTATTTTAATATACATATAAGCATGTTTCGTAGTTTTCCTGGAACCTCCGGTTTCCACACTACGTAATTTATATATTTGTATAGGTATAATAATTATTAAGTATGACAAAAAAGTTAATAATAATATATCAACAATATAGTCAAGATTGATAGAATGTATGTTTAAGTAACCCGAAGTAAATTAAATCTAAAGTTATTGAAAATGTCTATTATCAAATAAATTATTATATTGGATGAAATAAATATATGTTAGTGAATAGTTATCATGTATTTTATTGCATAAATATTTTATAAACTAAGTATTAATTTAAACGTTTCAAACTGCACTAGAAATAATGACGAAAGTAAAATCGTTTATAAACAACTCAACTTCATTTAAAGTCATGATAACTTTTATTTCACTGTCGTTTTTGAACACTTCAAAGTTTCGCAGCTATATTTATCAAATAAAATCATAAATGAAACAAAGAAAAAAATAATTTTATAACATAATTATAACAGTGCGAAGGTAAAACATATGAAGTCGCTAAACCAGACATATTTAAATTATCTTATGTAAATACAACCCTTATTTGCATTAAAAAATTGCCAAAAAAAATTCAAAACATTTCTGTCTACTCAGATCTAATGCCATCAACGAAACAAGACTTGTTCTCTGTACCTTTTTTTATACCAAAAATAAAAAAATCCTTATCAATATAATTTGAAATAACAAATAAAAAGAAAAAAAATTAAAGAACAAATATTACATAATGGCTTTAAAATGTCAGTTTTATTAATAAGTGTATATAAAACGAAACAATAAAGATTGTAATCAAAAAAAATCATTTTCAAACAACGGAACAAAAAAAATATCAAAACAAAAGAGTGTCAGCTATTAACCTAAATATAGCTATACCTCTCACCCTAATTTAAGAGACCAATTTAACACGCCGACGAAATCGTCTTCAGACAATACCTTTATGATAATTTTTCTTTTCTTGAAAATAAAAAATATATATAATTCCTTATGAATTGTTCGTCATCATTTGAAACGTTTAATTAATGTAAAATATGGAAGATGAAAAAGTATATTATTGAATGGAAAATCATTGAACAAAATCTTATAAATATTTTGAGATCTAAGATTTTCGCGAGTATTCATTTAAATGAAACTAATATTATCGGATTTACTAGGCTCTTTTTATTTTTATAAACTACACACTCCCGACGTTTCGGTTACTTTACAGCAACCGTGATCATGGGCCGACGAAATCTAGTCCGTCGAAAAACATTAGTTTCATTTAAATGTAAATATTCATTGGATTTTGTAAATTACCTTACAGTTGCAAACTAAACTGGTCAAGCTATCTATCTTGTTGAGGAAATTGGTAGCATTAAACTATGTACGTTTCAGTGTCTTTCGTACAACGAGTAAGGTACAGAGGTATTAATTGAAGTAGACTCGAGCCATGGTAATGTATTTACCACAGACGTTTTGGTTGCACGACAGGCACGTCTGTTAGACGCATTCATTGTCAAAAACATTTCAGAATAACTCACAACTACAGAATGATCTCCTTAGTAAAGCCTACTGTAAGAATAAGAACATGATATACATTTAAAACTAAAATCGACTGTATAAAAGAATTCGCAATATCCTTACTGGTGTATAAAATTAAAAATATCATAGTTTCGAAATGTAGGTATCATAAAAAACAAAGTCAAACACGATAAAGAATTCCCTATAGACATCTATTAACCCATAATATATATGGCACATAAGTTTCTCCTGGTCTCTAGGTAGAACATGAAAAGATTTCCTTCATTCCCTCGGGACATGGAACAAGGAAAAGCAAAGATAACGCATGCATGCAGGAGCCTGGAAAAGATACGTATTGAATCACCTCAACTTGATAGATGTAGAACCATTATACGAGTAAATCTACAAAACGAATTCAGTCTCATCTACTTGGAACGTATTTTAAATAAAAAATTCAAATTATTCTTTATGAAATTCGACCTTGTTAAAGTTTGTTCCGGCACGTCAATCAAAGACGATGGAAAAAATATATAATTTTTATTAATATTCACCTTCATTTTTCTTTATTCATCGATGACAGCGTCTTGATTATGCTAAATCTGGATTACACTAAGATGAAAAACAATATTTATTATATTAAGATTATTTCTCTTTATAAAACTTCAACGTAGCTATCACAGAGCTCAGTTATTTCCACATATGAACCAGTTTCCTTCAAAATTACATTCAAAAGCATTTCCAAGGAAATTTTCTGGAGAATACTTGGTAAGTAATATGCATACGAATTGGTCCAAAGATGCCAACGTTGGTGGCATCAAGGAACGCTGGGCCAACCAGTAATTTGCATGCATCGCTAGGAAACATGTTTTCTTGAGCCCCTCTATCTATCTTAGATTCGCCAAGTCGGCTGTAAATTAACAGGGCGTGGTGTCAGGTTAACGATTTAGTTAATTATTTGGTTACTTTCTCACTTCGTTAACTGTTAAACTGTTCGTTTTATAGTATGTAAAAGTTTGTGAACATTCGACCAGTTTACTACTACAATGTATGAAAGTTTTAAAAATATACGTAAGAGAAACCTTATTGAAGTTCAACAGGAGCATGTAATAGCTTTATATTTGAAGATCAAATATTACTTTAACGTATCCAATATTATTTAAGTAATATTTATAACTGTTTGTCAAGTTAAATCGGAACAGGCTAACCAGTGTTCGTACGACATTTAGTTGAAGCAAATATTTAGTTTTCCTCTCGGCGAGTGTGTCCGGAAAACTAATTATTAAATTTATTTGTAGGTACATTTAATTCAAATTTGCTTCAACACCTTGGAATGAAGTCACTGCTAAGAGAATCATTTAAACAGATATTTATTTGTAAGACAATTATGATATCTCCTGCAAGAAAGATATTTCATCGAAAGTAATGAATAGTATTTTGGTGTTTTAATTAAACGGAATAAGGGAACATTACGGGCGTTTATACTTAATAAACTTATATTACTGTGATTAGGAATTATTATTAATAAATGTATCGAAAAAATTACATTCAGTTATAACCAAAACCTTTTTTTTATAATATAATTTATTAACATTATTAAAATCTTACAATAACCATATTAATATTTCGAAGATTCAATTCCGTTAGCAACAATAACACAGCACAAAGATAAAGTCTCTATTATTTTTATTCCAATATAGTGATGAAATTCTTAGTAAAATAAGAGTAGAGAGAGGTCCATCAAATCGCTATAACAGCGACCACACACAATCATCTAATATTAACAAAGTTAAGTCTAACGTAAATCTACGACATTGTTCTGATAAATCTCCTTACATCCCTGATAAGGAGAATTCCGTATACTTCACGTATTAATGGAATTATTTATTTTTAACGTCTCAGTAACAAGATTCTATGTTAATTAATTAACCTACATAAACAGTTAATAATGATTTGATTATAAAAACTGAATTATACAATGATTTTATCTTTATTAACGTTTAACCAATTAAAGTTATAGCAATAGGTATGTAGGATCTAAGATAATAATATAGATCAGTTATTTTGTATAAACATTTTCCTTATATGAAATATTATTACAAGTTACCCCAGAACCGAGTCAGTTATTAAACTGTATATATTACTTTTATTTACAAAGAAAATCTTAATTTACTCTCAGTTCCGTTGCAACCTCTGGCCAACATACATAGCTTAATAATATTTAATACTAGAAGACCTGGCGAACTTCGTATCGCCCTATAATCAAGAAATATCTATTACGTTTTTTTATTTATATTTTTGTAGTTTACCTGTAAGCATTAAAACTCCGTGTTTTAAAGTGCGACAGAATGATTGACATGTTAGTTAGTTGTCAAATCTAATGTCAAAAAAAACGTTTGTATGGGAGATAGAAAAGGGCTGTTTTTATGGTTTTCCCAGTATTGAATCAATTTTTTTCAGCTTTTATACCTTCCCTGAACCTCTACGAACATTTAAAGACCAAGATAAGATAAATCCGTTCAGCTGTTCTCGAGTTTTAGCGAGACTAAGGAACAGCAATCCATTTTTATATATATAGAAGATAGAAGATAAAAAAAACAAACTTGATTTACTTATCAAATAGAATACTATGTATAGTATGAATTATTTAAATAAAACTTTTAATATATTTAACAAACTAAATTCAATACGTCTACCACAGAACATTCAATTGGGCCGTGTTCACGCAACCACGCTTTGGAACACACGCAAATTAAAATTACAGACGGATTATAAAAGGCTTTGAATACTAATTTTGAGAAGCGAAATTCAGGTTCAGTTAGGTATTAAATTTGATGTCTAGATTTAAAAGAGAATATAATTTTATACATTTGAAAACACGCAAACTATTTAACATTGTAGGATAGGTTATAGTAATTAGATTGTGTTATACTTATTGGAAAATTACCACAAAAAATCGATAAAACAAGAGTGATAGTAGTATTCACATTAATAAATGTATTCTCACCTTAAAATATATAAAAGACTAGAAGACCTGGCGAACTTCGTATCGCCCTATAATCAAGAAATATCTATTACGTTTTTTTATTTAAATTTTTGGAGTTTACCTGTAAGCCATAAATATCCGTGTTTTGAAGTGCGACAGAATGATTGACATATTAGTTACTTGTCAAATCGAATGTCAAAAAAATACTTTTGTATGGGAAATAGAAAAGGGCTGTTTTTATGGTTTTCCCAGTAATGAATCAATTTTTTTCAGCTTTTATACCTTCCCTGAACCTCCACGAACATTTCAAGACTAAGATAAAATAAATCCGTTCTGCTGTTCTCGAGTTTTAGCGAGACTAAGGAACAGCAATCCATTTTTATATATATACTAGTTTTTGCCCGCGACTTCGTCCGCGTTAGTTTCGTCATTAGTAATATATGTATAGCTGACCAGGCGAACTCTATTCCGTCTTAGAGGCCATAAATAATCAGGTTTTTCCTGTTTCAATCAAACAATGATTGACATATTAGTTAGTTGTCAAATCTAATGTCAAAAAAAGCGTTTGTATGGGAAATAGAAAAGGGCTGTTTTTAGGGTTTTCCCGGCAATTATTCCAATTTTTCTCACCTTTTATACCTTCCCTGAACCTCCACGAACATTTCAAGACTAAGATAAGACAAATCCGTTCTGCTGTTCTCGAGTTTTAGCGAGACTAAGGAACAGCAATCCATTTTTATATATATAGAAGACTAGAAGACCTGGCGAACTTCGTATCGCCCTATAATCAAGAAATATCTATTACGTTTTTTTATTTATATTTTTGGAGTTTACCTGTAAGCCATTAATCTCCGTGTTTTGAAGTGCGACAGAATGATTGACATATTAGTTAGTTGTCAAATCTAATGTCAAAAAAAACGTTTGTATGTGAAACAGAAAAGGGCTGCTTTCAAGGTTTTCCCAGTAATGAATCAATTTTTTTCAGCTTTTATACCTTCCCTGAACCTCTACGAACATTTCAAGACTAAGATAAGATAAATCCGTTCAGCTGTTCTCGAGTTTTAGCGAGACTAAGGAACAGCAATCCATTTTTATATATATAGAAGATAGAAGATAGAAGACTATATAGTATATACCCATCAGACCATAATAATTGCTTAAATATAAAACTCTGATTTAATTAATTTAATATATATTTTTACTAGCTATAAACTAAATTTATAGCGACCTGGAATCATATTTTTCCGTATTATTTGATTACTATTTTAGGCTCCGGAGAAGAAATATTTTTTATTTCATTACAGGCTCTAATTAAATCACTAAAAGGTTACTTTGGCTTCCATATTAGCAGCAATTAATGGAAATTTAAATGACTAATGGAAGGTTATTAACAAAATTAATATACAAAAAAATAACTATAAGAAAAATTCCATACTAAATATCTTTTAAGTTATCGTGTTATGGGCAATCATTCATTTATTACAATCATGACTTAATGAATCATTTAAATGATTGTTGAAAATAAATAAAAAAAGGATTCCGGTTGATTTCCTCACAGGATATCCGGGGGGCTATTAATGTTAATTCAAATACGACGTGGCTTGATAACAGAGGCCGCTTACGATATGATAAGATCTGCTGTCGGGAAATACGAAATAGATTCGTTATATAGTGATAATAATGATTCAACAGGTTTTATAAAATATACTGTTTCTATAAAGTAGAGAAGATGTATAAAATAACTACTAAAAGATTTGGGCCTGTCCAGAAGTAATATCAATTCATTTTTGGAAAGTACTTCGAATGCAGCCCCAGTAGGTTCTTTTAAAATTTGGTTAAGTAGAGAGAGGAGCTTGGACGGTGGAGGCGAGCGTTTAACGCGCGTTAGATAGGGTCCCTTAAACCTACACGTGGCTCACAAGTCCCAGTCACTGTTGAAGCTCCTCTCACTACAACGATGGACCCGACACCCGCACCGTGAATAAATGGAATGATGAGAGGTTTCGTCTTTATAATATCAACTAATTAATCAATTAAGAAATAGAATGTGACATTGTCATTCAAAAGATATAAGAAAATATTTAAAACACTAGGTAGAATATATCATAATCCAGACAATTTTTACGAATTAAAGTATCAGTTTTACATTGTTTAATGTTAAAAACATGATGATACGAATAATTATAATGGAACCTTATACTACAATTGATACAATAAATATGTTAAAAAATATTCATTGTATTATAGTATTATTAAAAAGAGAGTAAATTATATATTAACAATGAAAGAAACTTTAAATTTACATCATCAATGTTTCATACTTTAATAAGTAATAAAATCAAGGACAACAAATTATATTTTATATTGTAAAATAAAAATTTATATTGTGTATTTTCAGTTATAAATGAAGGTAATAAAGGCACGATATTTTAATATTAAAAATCTATCACTGACAGTTTTATTACTTTTATAATGATTAGAAAAATATTTATTAAAATGACACCCAAATTATAAACATATAAAAGATTTGATTACATTTATTATAATGAGGGTTAGATTTTAATGAAGAGTAACACGTCAATTTAAAAAAAAATCTCCATTCTCAAAATTTAATTTATTCCATCATATTAAACAAACAAAATAGCTGCGAACAAAAAATATAATTCCAAATGTTTCAGATGGTAACGAGTTCATAATCGACTTTCAGCATCTAATTTCCTCGTTATATAAAACTGTATATAAACAAGGTTCGGAGTAAAAAGCACAAGACAAATGACTCCGAAGTCACCCTTGACAAGTCAAACACGAGTAACCCGCGGTGACCTTCCTACAGACGTGAATAATTCAACTCGAAGCTGATTCAACAAGTGACTCCCTTTTCATATAAACAAATCACAATTATAACTATGAAACTATGTATTTTGAGAGAACTATATATACACACTTACATACATACGTATATATTAATCTTACAATCATTGAATTAATTTTGATCGCTGAATTTGTTCTCACAAAATTTTACAGTCTTTTTTATTTTACATTAGTTTTCACCCGTGACTTCGTTTGTGTTATTTTGAGAATTAGAAATGTATATCTGACCGGGCGAACTCTATTCCTCCTTAAAGACAGCAGATACGATGATTTCGGATTTGATTAACTTATTTTTTATTCTTTTTCAATCGAATAAAAAGTATCCTATGTCCTTTCTATGTTCTAAGCTCTCCCTTTACCATTTTTTGATTTATAGATATTAAATAGTATAACTAACACGACTACATTTTATATATAAAGATAAATCTTACAATCATTCAATAATTTTAATCGCTGAATTCGCTCTCATAAAATTCTTTAGTCATTTCTAGCATAAATCTTCATCTATTTAACATGTTCTTATGGTATGCATTTTTTATAAACAAAAAACATAACTGTATGAACGAGACTACACACATGCCTTTAAGTGCAATATTAAATAATATAACACCGTACTCAAAGTACCCACAAGATATTAATGTCAAAGGAATGATAGATGTGACCCGTAACTTACTTTAATAGTTATAAAGTTAAACAAAATTTTACAATGAAATTATTCTAGCGTTAAATTTATTATAACAATAGAAATTTTATAAAATATTTCTGAGAACACGTAATGTTTGGAATAATTAAAACGAAGTATCGGTTACAATAATATATTACATAGTTTAAGTAGGAAGACAGACCCTGGGTAAAGCTGGGAAATTGCCAGAAAGAAGAAGAATTTATTACATAAAACCTTCCAACGATTTTTTTTTTATATATACATTTTTATAATTTCTCATTATATCGTTTCCTTTTTATCTTATTTTCGTTTCAGTGACTTTAATGAACTGTAAACTTTGTACTTGACCTTTAAGAGCAATGACGGATTACAAAACTCGAGCAAGAATGAAGTTAAATGAAGTAGTTCACTTCGGTTGATACGCAATAATCTACACTGAAAATAACCATCACTGCAAATAGTTGAAATTTCAAAGAAAAATAGATAAAAGTTTATATAGAAAATATTATAAATTAAACTAATTTTTCATTATTTACTACATAAACTAGACGTTTCGGTTCCTTTACAGCAACCGTGATCACGGACAGACGAGATATAAGTGTCTGTTAAGTAGTTACAAAATAAAACAAAAGCTTAGCATCTGAGAAACTTAGTTTCATTGATTAATTCCACGCGAAAATCTTTAACATCATCGAATAAATAATTACGTATATTAATTGAAAAACAGTATTATATACGCAATAGAATTAATTAAATGTTAGACTACAGTTAACAATCCATCTTCCAAACAAATTATATCATAGATTACTATCCCTACTAATATTATAAATGCGAAAGTAACTCTGTCTGTTACGCTTTCACGCCTAAACCACTGAACTGATTTTAATGAAATTTGGTACAGATATACAGTTGACCTTGAGAAAGAACATAGGATAGTTTTTATCTCAGACTTTTGAAAGGTTCTCTTGGAAACGCGATATAACCGAACTCCACGCGGTCGAAGCTGCGGGCGGAAAGCTAGTACTAATATATTTATCATTTAAAAAGAAACAAGTGTAATATTAATATATGTTCACATATAAAACAAACATCACAACAAATTATTCAAGAGTCCCACACAATACTATTTCCCGTGATTCAAACTAGTGGCCACCTCAACTTGTCCAAGTTTAAAGATTTAAAAGCCGACTTTGATATATCACAGTTTGTAACTAAGAGGACGGTCAACCGCAATGGGGACGAACAGACGGAAAATACGGAGACTATATTATTATAGTGTAATCGAAATTAAACAATACTTAACACTTGATAACGCAGGGTCTAAACGAAAAGTTAAACAGATTATGATGCAATTCGTTGTTCAGATAATCAGAGCGACAGAAAAACTTAGTTGTGAATGATATAACTGATACTACATCTAAGTGTACAAAAAAAGCAATGGTATAAATTATGAAAATAACTGTATATTAGTCATGTTTCAAAAAAAAAATTTATATAATCAGTATGTAATGTTGACTTGAAATATATAAAGTTTAATTCAAATAATATTTTTCAATACTTGTAATATATTATTCAACAACCAGAGGTTTTTCTTCAGATATATCTTCGGTCCGGTGATCTCATGAATAAGGACAATGTTATTTTTATATACACATAAAAAATTATACATACATACATTTGTATATATTAGATTGTAGTACAAACTTTCATGTTATTAATTATGCCTTTAATATTTTAAAATTGTATGTTATTTCGTGTATTACCTTTCCTATCTTTAACTATTTGGTGCGGCTATAGAATAGCAATAATTTTAGTGACACGTAAGTCAAGTCAGGGTACAGAGCATAATATATAGTTCTTATACATTGTCATAATCCCTAGTTCATTTAGTGACATCATTCATCAACTCATGTCACCCTATTCGTTTCAAAACCTTTCACGTTTTCAACCTGAAGTACTATAATAAGAATTTAAAAAAAATCAAACTTTAATGAGATCTAAGATTTTCCCGAGTCTTATTCATTTAAATGAAACTATTACATATTTTTCGTAAATACCACGCGTGATTTATTTTTGTAAAAAACTACATACTTAAGACGTTTCGGTTACTTTTCAGCAACCGTGATCACGGACAGACGATATGTGAATGTCTAATGTCTAACTTTGTCCATATATTCTTGGAAATCAAATACATATATTTACTATTAAACTACTAATTCAAAATACATTAAAAATCTCTATAGATCCATTATTTAAATAAAATTCTCTTAAACATAATATGAATACATGAAGCGATGTTATTTTGTAATCCTTCAGATTGTATTTATTGATTCAAAACGAGCCTCCAATACTACGTGGGATTCAATTCACCGTGAGTACTGTGACGGTCACTTGATTAAAGCAACAAAATTTCATTAATAAAATATATAAAAACGACTGTGGAGATAGTTTTCAGTTAAAATTGTTTAAATACTTTATTTATCAACATACATATATATGGATTATTTCTTCACAAATAAATTCATCGTATCATATATTTTTGACAAAATAATACGAGCAAGGTTTCATAATAAGTTTTTCAACTCGAGCCTTAATCACACCTTTACATATATATTATATATTATACATATATAAAAATGGATTACTGTTCCTTAGTCTCGCTAAAACTCGAGAACGGCTGAACCAATTTGGCTAATTTTAGTCTTGAAATACTCCTGGAAGTCCAGGGAAGGTTTAAAAGGTGAGTAAAATTGGAATAATTGCCGGAAAAACCCTAAAAACAGCTCTTTTCTATTTCCGGTATAAACGTTTTTTTTACATTAGATTTGACAACTAACTAATATGTCAATCATTCTGTTTGATTGAAACAGGAAAAACCTGATTATTTATGGCCTCTAAGACGAAATAGAGTTCACTTGGTACTTACCTACATATATTACTCTTGACCAAACTAACGCGGACGAAGTCGCGGGCAAAAACTAGTATATATTAACTAGTATATATATTTAAATAAAACAACATGTTTTCTAATCAGTAGTGCTAATAGCTACGATCGTAGCACTAGCTACGACTTCTACGGCGTCTACGAATCCGTAGACGATGTTTATACCAATATATAACATATAAATATATATTTTTAATATTATTACAATATCTTTTTACTGAAAACATAAATGTATATACTGTTTGTTACCGATACAATAAGTTTCAGTCCTTTTGCCTTTCTCTATTCCAGCTGAACTCATAATGACTAGACAAATTTTGATTGGACTTCCATCTACAGATAGTGAAATAGCTTAATAATCTTTATTACAAGCAACTTTTAACTAAACAATTCTAATTTGTTCTATAACTATAATTAATAAGACAAAATATAACTACACCACGCGGGTAATATAACGGTCATATGCAAGTAATATATGTATGTATAAAGTTACCAGGTATATTTCTTGAGGATATTCCTCGTATTACTTCATTCCTCATTCCTGATCTATCAAAAGTCATCCCATCTCCTCGCCGGACCCTTGTCAGATAAATTAAACTCTAAGTGTCCATGACAATTCGATTAACAGTCAAGTGGTGGAAAGTGAATTTTGTTTTTAAATCGTATGTACCTACTTTCTATGAGTATGTATTTAGAAATCACTGATTAATGCATTCCCAAAGAGGGTTGATATCAGGCAGGCGGCCGGTCATAATAACAATTAGCCAAAACTATTCACAATATATAAGGCTGACCTTGGCTATAGCTGGGAAATTGTCAGGTAGAAGAAGAAGATTTTACATATCATGTCTATATTATTCAAGTTAAAAAATAAATGAACATCGCCGCGGTAAATTCGTTGTATGGATAATCATATAACGAGTGACGCTGCTGACTCCACGGAACGAACACCAAGCGTGTGAACCAGAAGATTCCTGATACACACAAGCTATGGAATGGTATTGCTATCATAACATCGGGGTAATCATGTAGTCTTAGATATAGGTTATAAGTTGTGATATATAATTCTTATTATAATACACATAAAACAGAGTTTTGTTATTTCCTGGAACTTTCGGTTACCACCCTATATAATTACCTATAAAAAATCAATAGTTTACATTCATTAAAGAACAAAATCAAACATTAAATTTCCAAGTGACAATACGAATCTATACAAATTTTAAACTATCGAAATTAGTGAGATTTGTAACGCCACTAAACAGCTTTGTAACCGGCGGAGTGCTTACAGAAAGATATTAAAAAACCACAACCAAAAATCCCTTAAAACTTTATTATTCCCAACACTAATTCGACCTAAATCTCCGTACTTAAAACATAAGTCGTTTTAATTTGCGGAGGGAATGAGGGAAATCCTCTTAGAACAGAGTAAGTATATTTAGGTGAATCGTTTGTTTACGCACCTGATGTTTTATTCACGAGATACGGTGGAACAAACTCACACTATCGACAAACTGTTGGCTTTTATACATATTATAATAATATGGAATTAATATTATTGACACTTGCATGGAAAGTGGAAACATACAAAAATATATATTATGAAGAAAAGTATTATTCGGGTATAGTATTTTCATAGACTTAAATAATATTTTAACGTTGAAATATGTTATAGAACAACGTCGTGGTGTCCTAGTGGTCAAAAGATCACATCTCGTGCATGAGGGTGCGGGTTCGAAACTGGCAAGTACCAATGTGATTTTTCCGAGTAATATGTACTTTCTAAGAGTATTTAGACACCACTGACGATGAAGGAAAAGTTCGTGAGGAAACCTGGACTTATAATTTCTCAATTATAAGTTTGAAATCACCAACTCGTCTTGAGCAAGCGTAGTTATTAATGCTCAAACCTTCTCCATGTGAGAAGAGGCCTTTGCTCAGCAGTGGGCTCTGATAGGCTGATGATGATGGTAGAATGACGTTTTAGTACATATATTACATATACATACATATTATATATAGAATATATTCAACTTTACTATAAATAAAAACCTTTCAACTACATAAATTATGTTAAACAAAATAATTCCAAATCATTTATAATTTATATAGGCATCATACTTAAACTTTGAACCGAGGGTAATTAACATGAAGCAAAACAATTAATATTAGACAACGGAGTTATTCAATTTTGGTATTCATAAATTAGGTAATTTACAATTTTGTAGAACTTTCTGAACGTTTAATTACAAACCAGGGTTTGGCTACAACGATATATAATTAAAAATTAAAAATAAAATAAAAATAAATATGTGTATATATATAATTCGATTGGTCCTATGTATAAGGGCCCATGTAGCGATTCAGCTATTTTCATGTTTTTGCTTTAAACACTTCCTAATACTGCATTCTACAACATCCATTAAAAAATGTGTATTTGTTGGTGGAAAGACTTAATTTTTATTGCAGTAAAAAGGCATAAGTAACACATTTTCTTAACATATAAGAGCTTATATACATTAATTAAAAAACTAATAGGTTTACAAAAAAGTTTATCAACCTTAAACGACATACATGTATGTCATAGTTGCTATGCAAAGTTTCAAATGCATCAGTTGTCCCATGTAAAAGATACATTGAAATCAAGCTTAAAACTATTCTACTGAAAAATTTACATTTCCCACACTGGACCTTATACATAGGAGCCATCGATATATCAAATAATTGTATAGGTATTGTAGTAAAAGATTATAATCATTTAGATAAAGAACGTCCTTGGGTACGAAAATAGATATCATATATATAGTCAACAAATATTATTGTAACGCA
This sequence comes from Danaus chrysippus, assembly GCA_916720795.1. Lineage (NCBI taxonomy): Eukaryota > Metazoa > Arthropoda > Insecta > Lepidoptera > Nymphalidae > Danaus > Danaus chrysippus. Next base: position 1,115,995 of record CAKASE010000068.1, read on the forward strand.
TGAGATAATTTCTAATATTATCCTCTATTAATTAGTAGAAGGAAATTAAAAGATCACGACGATGTCCACAAGCCCTTACATCAATGTTACAATGTCCATATCAAAATCAATCTTTTCCTTATAATAAGTTCAGTCATACATGTTAAATCTATTTTCTTTGTTACAAAGCCCAAACGTTTTCGTTGGAGATTTTTATCTTTATTCAATATACTGAAAGGTATCAAAATGAAGGATAATACAAATTATCTTTACATTAAAATCTATATTAATATCTTTGTAACAAATACTTTTGAACTCACTAATCTTACAAGCATTGTACCTTTGCGATATATTAAAAACATTTGCTCTATTCATCTATCTACATACATAAAAGAAAGTAGTGTTATTTACACTATAACTCAAGAACGGCTGTAGGGATATGGTTGAAAATTAGTGGGAAGATAGCTTAGAACCAGGAGACGGACATAGGATATTAAATTCTGTTCGATCGACAAAAAAAAAACTTAATAAATTCAAATATCTAATTATTTATGTCCTCTAGGTTCGAATAGAATTATCTATGCATACTTCTTCTACCTGGCAATTTTCACAACATGTAAGGCAGACCCTGGTCTGCCTTACATGTTGTGAATAGTTTTGGCTAATTGTTTTTACGACTTGAAGCCTGCCTGACATCAACCTTCTTTGGGAAAACATTAATCAGTGATGTCTAAATACTCTTAGAAAATACGTATGACCCGGATAAATCACATTGGTACTTGCCAGGATCGAACCCGCGCCCTCGTGCATGTGAGGCGGACTTTTAACCACTAGGCCACCACTGACTTATAGGGTTATCTATACATACATTATACTAATTCCCAAATCAACGCAGACAAAGTGACGTGCAAAAACTAGTACATAATAATTCAAATATCTCATTAAATACATCCACATTAAAATCAAACCGTTACCATAACAACGAGTTACCTACAACGGGAGCATAAGAACACGTGACTCGAATATTAATGACGCGAGATTTGATTTTAATTAATTTAACAATTAGTTAACAATTAATAGTGTCAACATGCTGTTAATTTGACGCGTGTCGTCTAGATACTGATTACATTACATAAATATTTAATGACGATCACATGTTTAGATTTGGTTAAATACAGGATCGTGCGACCGTCTCTCGTGATGCTAAAATGATTAAGAATATATGAAAAGAGTACGAAACTAAACTAATGGAAATATATTTAAAGGAAAGCAACTTGAGGACGATTTTTAATTCTATAATATTTTGTATCCTTATAGTAAGTCGAGACTTATTTCAACATTAATTGACAAAACATAATGATAATAGTAATATGAAAACAATTACATTACTTCAGTCTTTTATACATATAACAGTAAATTTTTTATAGCTTATTTTAATTATTATTTTGTTTCATTGCAAATTTCTTGTACAATGACAAGCTCCCAGAAGAATCATAGCAAAAACAGTTCAATAGTTTATCTACAGAATGTAAATAAAAAAACAGAAATTCTCTGAACATAAAATGTTAATACAATTGTCATATAATTTAGCTTATATATTATTTAAAATTAAAGTCGATATAAATATAAGTGTTCGTAAATGTTTACAGAACATCCTGTGATTTCAATCAAACACTTGAACTAAACACAGGAGCGTGACTTGAATTATAAACGAGCTTATTGAGAAAATATTAAAGCTGACGGTAACGATATTACAATGTTGACATCATCTACATACGTATACTGTAAAAATATCTTTAAGGTTTCCTCACTATATATAAGATACTTACAACACATATAAACTTTATATCATATCAAAATTTAATTCATTTCAGATAAATTATATCATCTATACAAGGTGACTGGTGAATTACTATCGATACTTGAGGACGTGATATGTGACGATCATATATGACAAAATAAAAATTAATATAACATAAATATTAATAAACTTCTGAGTAAAGTTAACCAAAAGTTATGTAATTAATTACGCATCGTGTGAACACCCTACAGATTAGGTATACACACACACACACACACACACGCGTCGGCGGCGTAGTGTTGTATCAGCACGCCGCCGCACGCGTCCACACTTGGAACACTTGAAACGTGTCCACCCTTTATTTATTTATACGGAAATTTGATCAAAAATTAAGTACCTATTTTTTTACATAATTCGAATGAGAATCATGTACCGAGAATGCTCCGTAAATATTGATAGTAATTCACCAGTCACCCTGTATATATGAAAATGAATTGCTGTTCGTTAGTCTCACTAAAACTCGAGAACGGCTGAACGGATTTATCTTATCTTTGTCTTGAAATGTTCGTGGAGGTTCAGGGAAGGTTTAAAAGCTGAAAAAAATTGAATCATTTCCGGGCAAACCCTAAAACCAGCTCTTTTCTATTTCCCATACAAACGTTTTTTTGACATTAGATTTGACAACTAACTAATATGTCAATCATTCTGTCGCACTTGAGAATACGGAGTTCTATGGCTTAAAGGTAAACTCCAAAAAATAAGTAAAAATTATTTATTTATCGATTGAGGCAGTACGAGGTCTGCCGGGTCAGCTATTATATATATATAAGTATGTACATTGTGTTAAATGAAAAACAAAAACACTACGCATTCATTGTCATTTAACAATCATATTGGTACGCGTGAAGCACTTCAGAGTACTCGGTGTGATAAAATTGAACTGAATCGTTTTGTATAAGGGTTGATACTCCTATGCAGTTGGACCGCAATGAAATGGCTTTTAAATGGATAAACCGTATCAAAATCGGTTGATTCGTTTGAGAGCTACAATGCCACAGACAAACATACAGACATCGATTCCACACTTATAGCACTACCCTTTTGGCGTGGTAGTTTAAAATAACTACAAAAGTAAGTTAATCGAAATGACTCTCAATCCACCGACTCTTTCCAAGGCCATATCTAATAACAATATATTTATTACTGACTGGCTTTCTGGCCGCAGCTTCGCCCGCGTGGAGTTCGGTTATATCGCGTTTCCGAGAGAACCTTTCAAAAGTCTGGGATAAAAACTATCCCATGTTCTTTCTCAAGGACAACACAATATCTATACCAAATTTCATTAAAATCAGTTCAGTGGTTTAGGCGTGAAAGCGTAACAGACAGACAGAGTTACTTTCGCATTTATAATATTAGTAGGGATGACGTCACTCCTACTAATACATTAATTCTTTCAGCAAACCTTTAACGTAGGTACATTCTAATACTGCTGCAACATATAAAGTCAGTGAATTTATTTTCTTTGTAAGCCTCGGTTATATATTTCAACATTTTTACTGGGGGTCTATCGGTCCATTAAGTTGTGATGTGTCTTGAACCTATTTTATAGTACATTTTATTACTGTTTTATCCCCAATGTTCTCTAAGGGTCCGTATCTAAATCTGAATCTTTCAGTTTATTTTATAAACTCTGTAAAATCTATCCGAGCTATAAAATAATATATAATAAATTCGAAAGGTAATTCTATTGCAAGTTTTAAGCGAGGAGAGCTGTAAGCTAACAGAATTCTTTTATGTTTAATGTAGTGGCAATTCAAAAGATTTTCAGGCTATATGCTTGCGGCAAAGTAATTTTACTGTTATAAATATAATATATATTATAGCTCAGTATATAATATAATTCATTATGTTCGTGAGAAGGTGAAAACTTTCAGTATGGTACAGTTAAATTAAATCCGAGCCAATTATCAAGATACCCGCAGACAATTTCGCTTCAAAATTTTAGTTAGGAGCTAAACAAAGTTTGAACAGAAAGATTTTAAAGTTAACTGGTCGTATTCGCTGGAGTATATGGGAATTATATTAAATTAATATATTTAGAGTAAAATAAAAATGTGTGACCATTAAAGAATATAGGAAAAGTACTATCAACAAAGTATCTGGGTTATCAAATTAATTTAAATCAGAAAAGATGTTAAGAAATTTAACGTCTTTTGCTTCATTAGATCCAAGCTATTGTACTATAAAATAGAAAAGTGTTTATACCTGAAATTCAGTAATAGATTTATTACGTATATATTTAGTATAAGTTTTTTTTAATAATTATATTGTTTACTTTCTTCCACGAGTGTACATGTAAGTGTTTATGTGTAATACAAATTCCCTTTCAATACATAACATCCGATATTTCTTTACATTAATCCACAAGTAAACATCAAATCGTAATCTACCCTCAGTTTGCTTTGAACTGCTAATCAAATATTTGCCATCTCACTCCCACGCAACTGATACGTGCTCACATGAGAGGGACGGAGATTGATTTCAAATAATTTATTATTAAACCTAAAGTAAATACAAATTCTATTAATTTTTCTATACAAAAAATATCCTTACATCATATTCCTTTTCGTTGGTTTGTGTGTGTAAGCTACAAATATTTGTATATACATACGACTTCACAAAATTTTGGAACTAATATTAGAACTATAGCAAATAAATAAAAATTCAAATAGCATTAATCGTGAAAATAAAACCAATATATCAGTGTTGAAGACATTTCTTAATAAATTCATATACTTTTTGAATTATTATATTTTTCAAAATGAAAATATAACATAAAATTTCATCCTATATTTTCTAATTGAACTTTTAATTCTTTTATAATAAACGAATAATAAATAAAACGATTTCTAACATTTGCTTCACGACCGTGGGTTCAAAGCATCCAAACATATGTTACAGTATAAATGTAATTTAAAACGTTCTGCATTACACTAACCACTTTTATTCGCTTCACAAATCGTTCAAATATAAAACATATCTTATGTATTTAACTTAAGATACATATTCGATTGTCTTCTATCAGCTGATCTCAATATACTAAAGCTATGATTTTCTATGCATTTTCTTGTTGGTGAACTGAATTGTTGAATCTATTGCTACTTACGTGTTTAAACGAAACTTTATTTTAAACAAATTATTTTCAGTGTTTTTTAATATAAGTCTGACTTTATAATTTTTAACGTATTTTATAAAAAATATTTTTCTACTAACAACTATTTTTTGGAAGCATTCGATAATTAGAATAAATAAATATTACAGTACCAAAATTTTTGATGTATTCAATATAAGCAAATACAAATGTTCTTAAATAATCTACTTTGTACAATGTATGTAAGTAATTTGTAAATTCCAAGGGGCCCTAATTCAATAATGTCCCTTTATAAGTTTATAAGGAACCCTTCTCGTATAATTTACAGTCAAGGGCCATGAGTCAGGGTTATCACATATATTTTTATTATATATTTCTTATTATAAATAATATACGGTAAAGTATAAAACTTGAATTTAATATTATATTTTTTTTTAACAAATAAATTTAAATTATTAATTTAAGTCGTCAACGTAAAAGACGAACTATTTTAGATAATAAAATTATTTTACCCATACAAAATATCGGAATAATAATTCCAATTAATTAATTTAAAATATTAAATTCCGCTGACAGCCCTATCAATAATTTATCGACGTACAACCGTACTAGAAGCATTTTTATTGAATACAATACGAAAAACGAATTTACCTTCCAATTTATAACATCACACAATTAAAAAACAAAAAATATATAAAGACAAACACAACTGAGGTAACTTTGAAAAATGAATCACGAAAAAATACAAAAAATTTAAACAAATGAAAACATGAAAACAAATCGAGTCAATGTTTAGTCGATGTTGAAAATCACATGAATATACCGACAATATTCCACGCGGTAAACAATGTACCATCAAATATGTAAATATGATAGGAAAAAATATAAAACCGTACAACAGCTCCGTACGACCGTTAGATGTTAAATATTTTTATAATGCCCGAATGGATTTCGTTGAATAATGCAACTGGATTTATGAGAAATTCAGTTTGAAATCAAAACTTGTATGAATAAATATAATTCAATGATTATTAATATAAAAATTACCGTAATATTTCTTTAGCCTCTATATTTATTTGAAACATTGATTGATCTGTTATCTGTGTGTTTTTGCTTAACACCATTTTTGTTTTCTCACATTGAAAAAAGTTTTCCGTTTCTCATACAAAAATAAACTATGATAATACATAATATTTGATGATTTGTGAATGCTATACTGAAAAAATACATAAAAAAATTCAGTAGTACTTTCCCAAGAAAGCTATAAATTTATTTCATCTCACAGCCTTCAGTCGGTGGTTAAATGTCGAAAGTATATACGTATGATAAAAACTTTAGTTACCCTTCCGTACTCGAACAACTTAACTGATTGTAATAAATTTGAACTCAATTTTATCAGGTAGGCGGATGAAAAGGGCGAGTGGAAACTTATATATAATAAAAACCAGCTAGGTTCGACTCGGTCGCGTGTACTAATGGTTCTGTATCATTATTTAAAAAAATCATATTTATTGTGTAAATGTATCCTTAATTTTAATTTAATTTTGATCTCTATTATTTGTTGTTATAGTGGCAACGAAAATTCATAATCAGTGAAGACGATGTCACGGTATACAAGATAAGACGAATATACAAGTATACAAGATAAGACGTGGTGGCAGAAGAATAGACTGAAAGAGTCTACTCTAGAAAGATTGAGAGCGGGCTCTCAGCAATAGAAACAGATTTTACTTTATAGTTACTGAACCCTAAAAATAATAACTCACAAAAATCCGAGTAATGTAAATTTTTGCTATGTAAATGGATAGATTACATTTATTTCTACTTAACACAAACCACTGAAATTATTTCAATAAATCTTCAGACATTGCACCTATGTAAATGACGTAAGTGAAGTCTATAAGAACATTCAATTTGAGTAACACAGTCACTGTATGTTCCTGTTACACTGAACATATCATCTCATGTAGTATAAAATTAAACATGTCATATAAACTTTTAATAGATCATAAACCACGAAAACCGACGCGCGTTATCATTAAAGAGCAATTTAACACGCCGCCAACGACGGAGCCGGGCTGACGGCGCACAGGCGGGACGAGATGTTAGTTAAAAATTTTACATTATTGAATTACACGTTACAGACATCAAAAGACTTTGAAAATTATTTAGAACATCGACTATCGTATGACGCGAGCCATTAAAAGGATCGCGGGGACATAAGCTTTGTACACACGATGTATCGATTATATAGTTTTAATTAAAATACATGAAGTTTACTTTACATTACACAAAGTAATAAAAATATGCCATATCTAAATTATATCGTGAATCAGCTGTTGTCACTTATTTTTATTTTATTAGTTACAAAAATAAAGTACGAAATATTTTCAAAAATATCGATATATCAACATTGCAATGTATCGATGATTTATTGCCAAACAATACATTCGAGGAGGTCAAATAACAAATAATAATAATAATACAGACAAAAAAAAATACACAAATGGCGGCCACCGGTTCATTTTGTGTCACATCTGACAGCTGTCAAAACGTTTGACATACGACGTCCGGAATCGAGCGGTCCGAACAATAGATAATTATAGAGAAATAGATCATCGTGACAGTAAACAGAAATAGATGGAATGCGCGCTAATTTATAGAAAAATACATCAATCTACTGTAATGTTCTAAGACCTTCATAAACATTATTTATTAATATAACTGAACGCATTGCTGAGTTTTTAATTACAAATAATTAGTCAAAAGTATTATTCTTTGTCAATTCATTGTTGCTTTTAATGACAATAACTTAAGACAGCACCCAAATGTTTGTTCATTTACAAAAACTTTACAGACAATAGAGTACATAAAGCTCGGAATATAAAATGTTTGAACTAAATAAATGACTTCTCACAGTAGTAATTTCTCCTACAAAGACCACAATATAACAGCATTCAGAGTCTACGTATCGCCTAACAACCGACAATTAAACAGGGACTTAGAGAGATGTCGAGTAATAAAAACTTTAATTTAGTTGAATATACTAATAAAATATCGTAAGTCATAGCCAAATTAGAATTTTCTCCTAAATAAATGTTAAACATAAGAAACCAAGTTTTTGGTTGTTGATTCTGAAATAACTTTCCTTTTATGTCGATAAATTCAATTTGACTATTTCAATCATTCTTTACCTGCTAAGGTACTCCTAAAAATACCCGAGTCTTTTCATGCTGAATAAATGAATTGCTTACCTGGAACAAATATATACACAATTTAATATATATATATATATGTTTTTGTTATAATTACATACAGAACTAAAAACATATATATGTAAAGATTATGCATAATTTTATCTAATAATTAATACATAGGTACGTTTAATGTATGCACAATATAATTTCAATATGTGTAATTAATTGAGTCTGAATTATTAATATATAAGATAAACAACGTCTTTGAATCTTTAATATTGATATCTGAAGTGAATTATATATTAGTTGACGAGTACATTATGTATATTGATATGGATGCATTCAATTACATAGCTATAGCTATATAGCTTTTATATACATATATCGATGAGCCTATATATAAGGGCTAATGTAGCAATTTAACCATTTCCATGTTTTTGCTTTAAACACTTCATAATACTGCATTCTACAACATCCATTTAAAATAATGAATATTTTTTGGTGGAAAGACTTAGTTTTTATTGCAGTTAAAAGGCATAAGTAACATACTTTGTAAAATATAAGGGCTTATATACATTATTTAAAAAACTAGTAGGTTTACAAAAGAGTTTATCAAGCTGAAATAACGTACATGTCATAGTTGCTATGCAAAGTTCCAAAGTCATCAATTGTCCCATGTACAAGATACATTGAAATCAAACTTAAAACGGCTCTACTGAAAAATTGTCATTTTGTACATTGGCCCTTATACATAGGAGCCATCGATATATTACATAATTGTATATTATAGTAAAAGATATAACCTTTTAGATAAAGATGAGGTTCTTTAGTAAGAAAATAAATATCATAGTATATAGGTATAATAAATGTAAGGTAGCTATGAACATCATGAATTGAAGAGTTTATTTTAAGACTTGCTCCACGCTCTCATTAACATACGGCCTTCGGAATATTGGATTAGTGTCTACTGAGAAAGGGTACATTACACCTATTAAAGGCACATGGAATACACTGTTTAAACTATTACACTTTAGTTATGCTTATAATGACTTAAGAATTAAGTTTCGTACCGCCAAGATTCAGCAATATTAAGTTTTTCTGCAATGAAAACGTATGTAAATACATTATTTAGTAAGTATATTTAGTAAGTTCATAACCTTGGTGTTCAAAATATTTAAACATACTTTAAGGTGAACCTAAAAAACTGAGGGGAAAATATCAATCAACTTATAAAGTGGATTTAGAATTTCATGAAAGGGAATCACAAGGTCTGCGTCAGTTTTATCTTTTGTGAGAAGTTGCTTCCATCCCGCATAACCCAAAAATAAGTTGAAGTAAAGACAAATTCATATGAACTCTTAGGAGAGATTATATATATATAAGAATTTTCTCAAATTATTATAGAGATAGAAAGATGAACATTAATAAGTACATGTAAAATTTCACACAAATCAGTTAGTTATTTAGTCGATTTGATTATAATAAATAAAAACTTTAGCATTTATAATACTAGTATTTGCCAGCGACTTCATCTGCGTTAGTTTCAGAAATAGAAATTTCTAATTGACTGAGCGAACTCTGATCCTCAATAAAGACAGAAAATAAGAAGCTTTTGGATTTTATCCACACATTTTTTTATATCCTAATGATTCTTAATAAGTATCCTTTGTCATTTCCCTTGTTCTTAACTATCTCTCCACCAATTTTCATCCAAACCCGTACAGCCGTTCTTGAGTTATGAGTAGTGTAACTAACACGACTTTCTTTTATATATATAACAAAAACGTAAATATTATAGATATATTTTGTATGGGTTATATTTTTCTAGTTGTAATTAATATTTAAAATTAGTAACAAGCAAATCTATATAGATTACATGCAACATATGCACAACCCTAACGTTTCATTTACATGATTAATGAACTAGGTTTAAAATGTCAGTATACAGAAACACTTATACTTAATTATATAGAATTTTTGACGTTGAAAATTAACTACAGTGACTTGTTATACGTAAAAATAATTTACAGAATGTGAAACATTATTGAGAATACAGAAATAAATACATTTCTTATTTCTTCGAGAACAAAATCGTAAATAAAAATTAAAAACTGTTTAAAGAAATTAACTGAAAAGTTTTCCTGAGAATGTATATAAATAAACTCGATAACTGTTTTAATGAATCCCTATCAATTTGTATCAAAGAAATTTTATATAAATTTGTTCAATTAAATTCGCTGTAATAATCGAATAAATATATAGCGGTTAGAGTTACATATACAGGGTGACTGGTGAATTACTATCGATATTTGAGGACGTGATATTTGACGATCATATATGACAAAATAAAAATTAATATAACATAAATATTAATAAACTTCTAAGTAAAGTTAACCAAAAGTTATGTAATTAATTACGCATCGTATGAACACCCTACAGATTAGGTATACACACACACACACACACACACACACACACTCGCGCGCGGCGGCTTGTTGTTGTATCAGCACGCCGCCGCACGCGTCTACACTTGGAACACTTGGAACGTGTACACACTTTATTTATTTATACGGAAATTTGGTCAAAAATTAAGTACCTATTTTTTTTACATAATTCGAATGAGAATCATGTACCAAGTATGCTCCTTAAATATTGATAGTAATTCACCAGTCACCCTGTATATTTTCTTTTTCTACATAGTCTCTTACATCAATACATTTATTTATTTAAACGTCGTCTATCCCTAAGATTCTTTTACTTGCTGGATTTTGAGCAACAATACAGAAATTCAGCCTATAATACTATCTATAGTCTTCAAATACTTGATTACCAATACTTTTGTATCACCTCTCGTACATGCAAGACTCGGTGAGTCTATCAAGTCCATATGAGCTCATAAAACTGCCATCCATGTACACCATCATTAACATATTAACGTGTCCCCGCGTCAGACCGGCTTTGGAATTACAGTTCCCATTAAAGTTTACACATTACAGTAATCTCGTTTAGTATATATGCTGCTTGGATATTAAGAAGATATACTAAAATAGACAATGAAAACAGCTTAAAGTAGTCTTGAGATTTAAAGTAAAACTATCTATTGGATTTTAATAACAATAAATAGCTTTTCTAAGAAATAAAATTTTATTGAAATGTAATAATATTTTTCACATAAAATTCCTTATATAAGAATTTATTCATTTACTTTATCAATACGATTAAAAATATCAACCAAGCAGATATTTAGAAAGAAATATATAACATACATTCATATTGATATTAGAAAAAAACCTATATAAAATATATAATAATATCATTAATATTACTCGTTAACATAGTATAATAATATATATATAACAATAGCACCTGTAACGTTATCAAATGGTTTAATTTAAGTCTCACTTATTTGTTAGTCGGCCGAGTTCTAATTGCTTTCTTCCAATTCTCCCTGATAATGGCATCACTTAGCACAAGTTATACGCGAATAAAAACATAATGCACACTTGCATTATAATTTATTTCATTGTTTTACGTATTAATAGACAATTGCAGTATTTTAGATTTAAAGCACTTAATATCTATCGATATATTGACAATTAGTTATTTATTGGAAAATTTTAAGAGATAATTCAAGAAAGATGGATTACAAATCTTACAAAAAATAATAACTAGGAGAAAATACAAATTCGTCGTCATCCATACATAATCATCATCATCATAATCAATAAAAAAGGTGGTGGTGACCTAGTGGTTAAAGACCCGCCTCTTGTGCATGAAAGCGCGGATTCGAAACCTGGCAAGTACCTATGTTATTTTTCCAAATCATATGTACTTTCTAAGACCATCCATACTTAATACACTACAATAATTTTAAGAACTTAATGCCTATTTTGTAATTCAAATTCCGCTACCGCTTATGACTTAACAACTTCATTATTCAGGCCGTTACCGGCGGTTTCCTTGTCACTGTTTTATCCTCCGCTTTAATTAAACCCATTTCTTTGGCGCAACTGAAATTTTTCTTACAATTCACTTCAATTACGCAAAAGTTATAAATAAAATCAATTAAAATTAATAATTGAAACCTTTGAATAATTTTAATATATTAATAAAACGTATCTAGTAATTCAAAGTATATTTTTATAACCGCGTCATTTACAGCTTCCGTTAATCTCGCGGTTTAATAACCGTCTTTACTATCAATTTCATTAATAAACATCTTGTATCAATTATAATAAAATTTTATAGACCACTGATATTCATAATGTTTTACTCTAAAACATTTTAAATTAAACTAAACACATTATATTGAATCAAAAACGTAGAATATATATACACGTGATAGCTCAATTGCTACGGCGGCGGTAGATCGAACCAGTCGCGGGTTCAAATAACCTTCAATGATTTGACGAAAGGGTGAAGCTAACGTAATTGAGTCAGTATTATCGTCTGGTTGATCTCAACGTTGATGGACTGATTTTTAATTAATCTCCAAAATAACTAGACCGATACAAAGCAGTGGCCGTTAAATAAGAACAGTAATTGATTGAACATTATCTTTATATACTATGTATATAAGTTCCATCCAAATCTGCGATGACTAAGAGATTCAAAGTATTGATGATTCTCTAGTATTGAAAATTTAATTACTAATAATCAACATACATACAACTAAAAAGTTCTTTGAAAAAATTACTTATTTAAAAAAAAGTGTTTTTTTCTTTTCATTTAACTATCTTATTTCTTAGACAAAAATGTTAAGTTAATTTAAGGAACTTATACAATACTTCGAAGGGTCCACTATAAACAGTATAGAAGAATTTATTTTCAATACAATCATTCTTTTCTTACAACTGTAACTTCCATCATTCGACTTTAACACTCCTGCTAAAATCCTGCGAATCCTGGCTACAATACATGAACTTCAACCTGGTTGTAAATCAAAAAAATTGATTGTTTGTAAAGTTGGTTTACGATCGAGATGTTTACGTGATAACGTCTTATTGGTGATATAAGTTTTTGGGAAGTAAAACCGGGAGAAAATCTCCATTCGTTTGTATGCCGCTAGAGTGAGAGAGACGGAAGATCGGTCCACTCACTCGAACGCTATGCCTGCCTCCGCTCGTGAGGATTCCGCGTGACAAGTTTCACGGAATGACTGGCAGCGCTCAAGATGAGACGGGAGATCGGTCCGTCTCTCTCTCGTTATACCTGCGATCGCGCTCGTGAGGTTTTGGTGTGACACAAGTTTCTGAACATGTCACCCGACTAAAACGATTTTAAAGACGTTATCACGTCAAAATTAACAAAAATTTTATATAATATATAAACCATGAAATTCGTGACATTTACCAATCATATGAATTACAGACATTATCATGTGAGTCTATACAACATAAAAATGTTTTTTTTAAGTAATACATAATCAAGGCAGTCTATACAATATATTTAATGAATTTTTAAATAATACGTCTGCAAATAAAAGGTATTACAATTTAAAAAAAGTAACTGACAAACCTTCGTATGTAACAAATAATATTTATTTAAAGAGATATAAAATTTAATGCGACACATGACCGCTAAGTCGTTGAGCCTCAATTACGTGGGATAAAATTACCAGAATACGGATAATGCGAACATTCGGCTTGTATCTCAAAAACGATGTCTGAAATTTGAATATTATATATACGGAACACATATACTAATGGGGGAATCTTGTTTTGAAGGCGACGATATGGCGAGTGTATTAAGCAAATTAGATAGTATAGGCGATAGTCTTTACTATGTTTCTTTATATGCTTAATGTTTATTTAGTAAAAAGGATTTTATACTAGCCTTAATAAATATTCAAAACATTCTTAATGTAAATTATACAAAATATATTTCATATTAATTCTTTTTAACATTCATTAACAATCTTAATAGTGTTAAGAATTTTATCTTATATTAATACAAAATCCATATAATTGTTTTAATATAATCTAAAGTCACGTGCCATCTATTTCTGTAATGTCTCTGTCGTCATTTCAAGTTGTCATTTCCTATCTACATTAAGTTTTCGTTTAACCCTTGGATTCTACGAAGACGTTAATTATAGACAAGTCATAATTAAGTGACGTGATCGATATTTTTTATATAATTTAATATATTTTGTTATATAAAACAGTATTATAAGAACCTAATAGTTATGTATGATAAACATTTTTCATCACTTAATATAAAAAAAACACACACATACAAACAGACTTATATGTTTCTATCTTTGGAAAGCTTATGAAATATTATTTTTCGTAGACATAAAATTTAATTAATTAATATATGTGTATCAAAATCATATATAGATGAACATATAGAGCTATCAGAACCTTAGATACATTCAGAACACAGAAGTGATTAACGCTCTCAAAGAATAAAACACAAAAGCATTAAATAATTGTTCAGTTAAACTCTATACCATTCCTCAATAAATGTACATTATAAACTATATTTAGATTAAACTAATTATTGTACATCAACATTCTAGCGGAGTGGGCGTTAGCTAAAACAGAAGTCAGTACGACTCACATAGATACAGTAAGGAATGGATTTGTTTTTATAAAACTAAATAGCTTTTGCCGCGGCTTCGTCCGCTTGGAATAGTTACTTCCGACAGATTTTTGGTTCTTCCCACATAGTTCCCGTTCTTGCGGGGTTTTCGGAATGGTCGAGTTCCCGTAGAATTTTCAGGATGAAACCTATGTTTTTTTAATTAATAATTAAGTACTCTTAACCAACAACATATTTATTTGTTTATATGAATAAAGATTAATATTATTATTTTAATACAACTTAATCAAATTATTTCGACAAAATTAGGTACCATAAAAACGGTTTTTGTGAGTTAATCTTAAAAGATAGACATATACTGTCGCGGACTGTTTTTTAGATCATTAGAAGAGCTATTATTCTTTAATACATATTTTTTGTGTATCTTGAACCGTTTTCACGGCGCACGCAACGGAAGGCTTCAAGGATGAAATAATTCCTCCCGTTTTTTACACATTTACCACCACTATATTTACCACTACACTTTGCTCCTATTGGTCGTAGTGTAATGTTATATAGCCTACAGCCTCCCTCGATAACTGGACTATCCAACACAAAAAGAATTATTCAATTCGAACCAGTAGTTTCGGAGATTAGCGCTTTCAAACAAACAAACAAACAAACAAACTCTTCAGCTTTATATAATATTAGTATAGATTAGCTCAGCGACTATTAGTCAGGATTTAAATTAACATAATGAAATATATTCTTCTTCATATTAATTGTATATTAAGTTTATTTATATCGAAAACCCCCATATAAAGTACTAGCTTTTGCCGCGACTCCGTCCGCGTGGAATAGTGACTTCCGGCAGATTTTTGGTTCTTCCCACATAGTTCCCTTTCTTGCGGGGTTTTCGGAATGGTCGAGTTCCCGTAGAGTTTTCAGGGTAAAACCTATGTCTTTTTTATTCACAATGAAGTACTCTTAACCAACAACATATTTATTTGTTTACTTGAATAAAGATTTTATAAAATTATTTCAACCAAATTAGGTACCATAAAAACGATTTTTTTGAGTTAGTTTGTCGCGAACTGTCTTTTAGATCATTAAAAGAGCTATTATTCTTTAATACATATTTTTTGTGTATCTTGAACCGTTTTCACGGCGCACGCAACGGAAGGCTTCAAAGATGAAATGATTTCTCCCGTTTTTTACACATTTCCCACTATATCTTTGCTCCTATTGGTCATAGCGTGATGTTATATAGCCCACAGCCTTCCTTGATAACTGGACTATAAAACACAAAAAGAATTATTCAATTCGAACCAGTAGTTTCGGAGATTAGCGCTTTCAAACAAACAAACAAACAAACAAACAAACAAACAAACAAACAAACTCTTCAGCTTTATAATATTAGTATAGATTAACAAACTGATGCATTTGATCAAACATTGGCCACCAACTTTATTTTGGTACATTAGAACCGAATCGTTTTCGTACGTAGAATGTTTTACTGCCCGTAAAACTATAGTACGCTTATCGTAATTACGATCACCTCTAGCGTCATAGAATTAATCTATTATAGTTTCAATCTATATATATATTAAGATTATTTTCCCATGAAGATGTTCCGGATGTTTCAATTAGCTACGCAACAGTTTCTTCATTCAATGTTAAAGCGTGGACCCGTGCCAATTGAATTGGTTATAAACCATTGTTTGTAAAACGAGTATTTTGTTACAGCTTTCTACAGAATAAACATTGATAAACGAATCGATTTAATTAGATTGAGAATATCAAATAGTTATTGTATTAATATTTTACCTAAGAGCTACACGTGCCTATAATAAACAAATTGTTTTTTAAATTTATCTAAGTAATAAAAATTATATTAAGTAAGCTGACATCTTATTTATCGTGAAGTACAATATATTTGCAAATATTTCATGTATAGTTACAGCAAAATAAAATTCGGGTACATTAGCGATAGAACCAACGAATATATTAATATCTACATTCAGCCACTTTTCTAATTGAGCTTACGTGTCCTTACTCCATGAATAACAATAACGTAGAATTAAATATTGTTATATTATATAACAAAAAAATAATTGTTGAACTAAATCCGGAATTAAAATTAACATAAAAATGAACAGGATTCGAACCTGGTACTTACGGAAAATTTCGTTAAAATTACTATAACATTGAAATTAGAAGATAACGTGCAAGCTGTCCAGTTTCGTACGTTTATGAATAAAACCAACGTATAATGAAGTCTAAGACATTCACGAGTATTCATTTAAATGAAACTAATATTTTCTGATTTAAATCTCGGTAATATGTATGTAGTTTAAAATAATAAACCACGCGTAGTACATCGTATAATATTAGTTTCATATATACCAAAATATATTATTAATTAATGAAGTTACATATAACAGCTGACCGATAAACAAAGTCAGCTAAGAGCCAGATATTCCCAAGACTATATGTAGTACAGTGTATTGCTTACCTTTAACGTAAGAGGCAATTTGTACGGCCTGTGGAGTGTAGATATCAGGATTGTAGGCTAGGGCTGGCTGTGACTTACATTTAATTAATATCGATGATAAAAAACTTCTTAGTGTATCAAATAAGATATAATTAATAATATTTTTGTATCAACATTATATAAAGCATTCACATTTTGTCTGCCCGTGATCACGGTTGCTGCAAAGTAATCAAAACGTCGGAAGTATGTATTATAGTTTAAAATAATAAAATACGCGTAGTAATCAGAAAAATATTAGTTTCATTAAAATGAATAGTTATAAGTCTTAGATCTGATTATTATATAAAAAAAACTGTTAATAACATGTCGAATAAAAGAAATTTATAAACATTATAATATATATAGTAACAATGTGTTACGTGTATGTAATATTGAATATATTTCAATGATAGTTAGCCGTGGATACAAAACAGTCATCCCAGCCTCCGTACAGCCGATCAGACGATATCTCGGTCGTAACACTCAAATTTAATCGATTATTAAAGCGTCTTACTGCCGGAGAGATAACAGGAATAGATACAATTACAATATACTCGAATGTTAAGTGCATTATAAGATGATATCACTCGTACTTATATATTATAGAAATAACCAATATATCGATTACTAGCTGACCCGGCAAACGTTGTATTGTCAAATAAAAAATACGGGTTGGTGAAAATAAAAATAAAAATGTTGGGTTGTATGTTGTCCGAAAATAATAAAAAAAATTAAGGGTGAATAACCCTTATGACTTAGGAGTATGAAAAATAGATGTTTGCCGATTTTCAGACAAACTAGATATTCACACAAAATTTCATGAGAATCAGTCCAGCCGTTTCGGATGTGTTCTCTGTCTAACACCGCGGCACGTGAATTTTATGTATAAGATTATACAAAAGAGATCGCCCGGTAAAGTTTAAATATACTAATAGTACCAGATACATTTCAACCGCATATAAATTAATATGTGACACAATCATAAGCTACACACCACAAACACAATAACTAACATAACGCCAGTAAGATAATCTCCGCTATAGGAATGTTTCAGATTAGTTAAGTTAGGATCACCGCAGTTAAATACTTTAGGCATGTACAACGCTCCGAACGCTATAAACGTGGGACCGACTCGTTAGATATTTAAGATCATAAGTCTTGGGCTTGCATTCATTATGAATACACTATACGGAAAGGGAGAGAGGAAGAAAGAAAAATAGAGAGAGAATAAAAGATTTACAAATGAATACACTCCTTGAAAATCTTATTAAGGAATAAGCTATTGTTAGAAATAATTTAGGCAGCACTTCCACTTATATGCTTATTGCTCCTCAACTCATAAAAGAATCCCCAGTCTAACACTTGTATCGTATTTATAATATTCAAAAGTGACATTTAGGTAAGGGTAGGTTATAATATTGGGAGCTAGTTCCTCTCATAAGAGTTATAATTAAATAATAAAACACTTAACATTATGTAAGACAAAGGCTCTAATTATAAATTGTAAAACCAATTGTTAACTAAATATTTGGACATTTAATTATTATTAACTAAATATAAATAACTTTAAGCTTAGAATTGTGATGTAGACAAATATTTAAATCATTATAAATAATTATTACTAAACATTATGTATTAAACAAGTATATATGAAGAAACTAATATAAAGTTTTAAATATTTAATATCAAAGTTAGCCTCTAGACACACGTAGTTGGTAACAACGAGCAAACAACTTTAGTCCCATCTTGGGTTCCATTTTGAAGAGCTCCAGATAACCCAGGGCGGATGTCCGCTTGGATAACAGCAAAGTATCGTTCAAAACGTAGCTTATCTATTGAAAATGTATGTGAAGTTTGATATTCAATCATATGTATATAACATTAAAACACATATTGTGTTGACGGCGTTCAGATATCTTCTTTGGTACAAGTATTAAATAAAGGTAGGTATGGTTTTATTAACAAAAATCAAGCCGAAATCTCCTTCATCTCGACCAATATCAAGAGCGACAAATAGCCGACCGATAAGGATAGGAGTGTCGTTCAAAACTTTAAAGAGAATATATTTTGAGTTTGCAGAAGCTTTTGTGCTGGATATCTTTTATATCTTGGAAAATATCGATAATGGATACACAGATTATGGATATAATACCACATGGCTGTTATAAAATGTTTTAAAACTTAAAAATTTCATTAAATTGACTTCAATTTCAATAAAAATCTTGTGCTTCAGTATGTAATCAATATATAATACTTATTTTTTTACTTTATACTAACATATCTATCAAGAACAACACTTAAAACTAATTTTTGATTAAGCCATAAACTATAAGTATTTTTACAAAGCACAAAACTTACAGCAATTAGGAATTCTTTTAGAACAATTTCATATAAATACAATAAAATAATCTTGATTGCCACAGAGCGGGATACAATGGAAGTTAAACAAAAGAACGCTAAACAGCCCCAAAGCCCGACTCAATTTTACAACAAGAACACTCAAACTTCCAACTTAGTGTCTATCGTATTTGTATTACAAATTCGATTCAATACTAATTTATTGTTTCCATATATTTTGATGAGCCTCTTCGGAAACTTTATTTTATATTATTTTACATCAGCTATTCAGTTTAAACAAAGTCTATTTAGCTCATTGTGTTCAAAAATCAGTCCTTTCAAAAAATACATCAACACACAAAGCGGCGCAAAATTATGAAAAAAGGTACAAGTTATATCGTACGCTTCGTCGGTTCAATTCCATAGCCAAGCTTACAAATAAATCACAATAGAATAACGCATAGATTAGCGACCCTTCCATTTACAGTGGGGTCTGTGAAAGCCTTGTTGTTGAGTTCCAAGGTTAAAGCCATTACAGTTACAAAATTTTAAGTAGATAATAACAACATATTGCTTCTACGAAATGCGAAGTATTCACATTACTCTAAGTGGTGTACACACATACGCATGTGTGGAGCCAATCTTTGGCATATTTATTGAAGTGGTTTTCAAAATAAAAACGGTATATCTATGATGGATTGCAGGAGCAATATGATAAGTGTAAAGCGTCAAGTTCCTTAAGTAACTAGGAAGAGCATAATTTGAGTATATGACAAATGTTTTCTTATACAACGTGTAACATAATTAACGCACACCCTGAAAGTAGTTTGATCAGAATCGGATACTGGATCGATTTTGATAGTTTTTTATGTAGGTCATTTTTTTTCTCAAATTTAGATAGAACTAAGTAAATTATAGTCACCCTACACACAGTCATTTAAACACTTCATAGAAACGAAAATTAATGGAAATGAAAATGGATCGTAAGTCAGGGTATTAAGATTTTTAAAATGAAATATTTAATTAGTAATCATCATTCAATTAAAGAAAACTGATACTTATTTCAAGGGTAAAATAGTATATAATAATAACTACGCACGCAACACCATAGCGACAACCGGCACACAGCAAGGTCACTACAGTGCATAAAAGAAAGCCGCGTAATACAAAAATTATTACTTTCTCCTTCTTTCTTTGGTTTAATAACATTACAATAGAGCGAGACGGCAGACTAATTCCAGGAATCAGAGTAATAAT
The DNA here is from genome assembly GCA_916720795.1 of Danaus chrysippus. Lineage (NCBI taxonomy): Eukaryota > Metazoa > Arthropoda > Insecta > Lepidoptera > Nymphalidae > Danaus > Danaus chrysippus. The sequence goes on from CAKASE010000068.1 coordinate 1,136,775, forward strand.
AACTAAACATCGAAGTCAACAAAATGTGTTTTGGGTAAGTTAGTCACGCCGCGTCCACCTTATCGAAAAGAGGTCAAGTGTAAAGTGCCAATAAAATCTTAGTCGCGCATTTCGCTGTGTCGTTTCGGTACACTAACATTCAATACATCAAGTACCTACGCACGTGTCCATTGACCTCCTAGATCAGCTGATTTGACGCGACTCGACTTTTTTTTGTGGGGGCGAATTAAATCGCTAGTTTATAACACAGAGATAACAAGTGCCGAGGAACTAAAAAATAAGATAATAACCGCCTCTGTAAAAGTGAAAAGTGACATTGCAGTATTATCTAAAATAAAACCACAATTGCGAAAACGGTAATTAAAGTGCATTGAACAAGGCGGTGGACATTTTGAAAATGTTTTAAAACGACAACGCCGTGCGAGTGCAAATTAAACTGTAAGTTTTTTTATGATCTTTAAATTATTGTAAATATTTTGATACACACCATTTAAACAGGCCGACTGTGTTTAACTTTGTCGTAGGTATTGTGGTGTCTAATCAAATCACGCGTTATCAGATGTTTAATAATTCTTATTTACAAATTTAATGTAACAAATCAGTAATTATAAAATATTGGCTTCACATTAAAAAGAAAATTTAATGTCAACAATCTAAAGCTTGAAAAGTGTGATGGAAAGAAAAATCATAATGTATGTAATTATTTCGTGTACTTATTATTACCTATTTCTTATTATTGTCGGACGGCACTCGGAGAGAGGGGCGCGGGCGCGGCGAGTACATTGTGTCTGTCTGTGTATGTGTGTGTGCAGCGGAGTGTCGCTGAATAGCGGACCATATTATTTGCACGAAATTGGGATAACTAATTTCACAAATAAAAAATGCAAACGCACATATAAATAATATTTGGTGTATGCATTGCGTTTATATCATTATATTCGCATTGGGGTATTTGAGGGTGTGCGTTAATTACGTTACACGTTGTATAAATTAAAATGAACCTAAATTTAGTTAAAAAACTGCGTCCTACATATTCCTAATGAGACATATATTTTAAAGATTGTGTACAGCAAAAATACTTTGCAAAAATTTAATGAGACAGTCTTTCAAACGCGGTGAATGTCGAAAAAAGAAAATGATAAGTAAATGCATGAATAAATATAATAAAAGTAAAATTACAAGTCATTCAAATTATGTATTAAATATGTCACTGAAAACTTTCGTTTCTACATATATTTATTACTACATATACATATACATAAACATTTTAAAATGTGACATTTTGTGATAGACATACAATGAATCATTCCAACATCGGTCCATCTCTATCAAACATGCTAGATACAATCCGATTTTAATTAGGAACTTAGTTTGTAATTCCATTAATCATCACTCTCTAGTACAGATTTGTACAAAATAATTCAAATTGATCATTATGATTGATTATACAATAAAATATTTAACAAACACGACCGACTCCCTCTCGAATATAAGTTGTTGAAATATTTTATAGTCACCCTACATGATTATTACTTTCCCATTGACAAATCGATACATCAGTCAACTGAGAACAGAACATCTTTCATTGACGTGTTGTACATTAAGTCAAACGAAAAAATAGGAAAATTCAGCATAATTTTTAACATAATAAAATAAAAATACAGGGTGACTGGTGCATTACTATCAATATTTAAGGAGAATACTCGGTACATGATTCTCATTCGAATTATGTAAAAAAAATTGGTACTTAATTTTTGACCAAATTTCCGTATAAATAAATAAAGCGTGGATACGTTCCAAGTGTTCCAAGTGTGGACGCCGCCGCACGCGTGTGTGTGTGTGTGTGTATACCTAATCTGTAGGGTGTTCATACGATGCGTAATTAATTACATAACTTTTGGTTAACTTTACTTAGAAGTTTATTAATAATTTATGTTATATTAATTTTTATTTTGTCATATATGATCGTCAAATATCACGTCCTCAAATATCGATAGTAATTCACCAGTCACCCTGTATAAACAATAAAATAAACCCTATAAATACATTGATTCAAACTGTTTATTAAGTTTTATTTTAGTTAAATAACAATACTAATGTTTTCTAAAATGTTAAACTATCTGTGTGCTCCCGCTGACGTCCTAAACAAAGGACAGACGTTAAACAAAGTTCTAAATTAGTTATGAGGCGGCTTGCGTGCTGGCTGGGACGCCTCCCTGGGAACTGGATGCCCAGGTTCTGGCGGAGGTGTACCACCAGCGTGCGCGAGAGCGATCCCGGGGAACGAGTCCGGACCGGGATCGGGTGGAAGGTTGGCGGCGCTCCGCGCTCGCCTTGCTATTTCGCCGGTGGAGGCGGAAGCTCTCTGAGCCAGTGGCCGGGTTGCGAACCGTGGAGGCTATTCGCCCGCTCCTCAAAGAGTGGGTGGACCGCCGACACGGTTCCTTGACCTTCCGGCTGGTGCAGATCCTCTCGGGGCATGGTTGCTTTGGGAGGTATCTGTGCCACATAGTCGGAAGAGAGCCGACCGCGGCGTGTCACCATTGCAGTTGCATGGATGACACCCCCGATCACACCTTGGCGGAGTGCCCTGCGTGGGCGATAGAGCGTCGCCAGCTCACCGCGGTGGTTGGCGCAGATCTCTCGTTGCCGGCAGTGGTTCAGGCCATGGTCGGTAGCGAGAGTGCCTGGGAGGCGGTGGTCCGGTTCAGCGAGTGCGTCATCTCGCGGAAAGAGGCCGCTGAACGAGCGCGGGAAGATGACCCCTCCTCGGCGCCCCTGCGTCGACGAAGGCTGGGTAGAAGGCAGCGGGCCTACGCTCGCCAAATGCCTCCCCAGTGAGAGGAGCCTCCGGGCGTTGGTGGGGAACCGGCGTCCGGGCAACATAGGCTGGAGTGAGAGTGGCGTGCTTGGCGTTCCCGGCACGCTGCTCTGGAGTCGGAGGGGAAGTGTGGTGAAGCCACTGTGACCCCTGCCGAAGACGGAGTCCATGGGACTCGTGCGTAGTGAGCGGAAGTATGGCTTGCCGTTCCCGCTCACTAGCCTACGCACAGCGCAGAGAACGCCGAGGAGTTTAGTGGGTGGAAATCCCACACGCCCCCGCCGTGTTTTCCCCCGCGGCGGGAAGTCTTTCAAAGATTCTCCTCGTTAAAAAAAAAAAAAAAAAAAAAAAAAAAAAAAAAAAAAAAAAAAAAAGTTCTAAATTTGTTATATAACTGACGTATGATATAAATCTGAAAGTCATTTAAATTCAGCGTACGTAAACACAAAATGTGTCACACAACATTAAAAAACTCCAGGGACTAGTTGAATTTTATTACATTTATTTGTAACTAGTGGGTAATAAAATAATAATATATTTTAAATGGTACGAGATTATATTTTTATGGAAAAATTCGTTTTGTCGGTTTAAAATAATCACATATATTTACTCCAATGAAAGAAAGCAGATTATTTAGTCATAAGTATATATCGCATATCAGAAAACATTTTTACTTATACCCAGTTCACTTTTTTTAATAAGTTTTCTTAGTAATATAAAAAATATTGAAAAACATTTCTGTGTTAACTGTAAACATAATAACATTTCTTGGTAAAGATTAGATTTTAAAATAACTTGTCATAATTTTCATTATTTAAATATGACAAATTCTATCCCTCTAAATGAGTTAAATGGAATTTGTCTAACGTATGCCAAAAGTTTTAGGAAATCTATTATAATTATAACTTATAACCTATACCTAAGTCTATATGATTTCTTCAATGTTAGGATATCAATGTCATTTCATTTCTTGTGTGGTGTCAGGAATCTTTTTGATCACTCGATCAGGTGTTTATTTCGCGGAGCTAACAGCATCACTCTTTATACGATATTTTATATATACAAAGGTATTGCCCCGGCGATGTTCATCTAATATTCAATGAAATAAAATTATTACGAGGAATAACATAAATATACTTTTAGTTCGAACTCACAAGAAAGAAAGGAATAAAGAAAAAAATATATGTTTAAAAAACGATCAAGCAATGTATGTACTTACTATCAACGTTTGAATTAAGATACATCTTGGGAGGCTGTATTCAATAGATTGTCCTAAATTCAAGAGCGGTCGTTAGGAAAATGTGTTGACAATATTACGATGAAGGAAACGAGCAAGTTTGCTTAATCTTTAGCCTGACTTTAGTATGTTAACTTTAGTTCGTTGTCGCGTTAACAGCGATGGATGTATCTTAATTACGCAATAAATTTGAAAACGACGACGTAATAACGCTCGTATTAACATAGTTAGCAGATGATTTTACTAAGTCATATGTCTTTATTATGAGGGGTGTAAATATAAGAAGTTTTCCTTTAATATTGTCACATAGAACTAACATATATCCGACAACACTGAGAATAAAATTCAAGTGTCGTAAATCAAACCCGTATGAAGTTGACGACAGTTTAACAAGCGTACATCGAGCAACAAGTTTGTCACGCACGGATATGTTAAATCATAATAGTATTGCTGCGAACACACAAAAAACTTATATACATCAGGCTGAACATTTCTAGATTAGATATTATCATTTGATAAATTCAATCAATAGATTCATATGGTTACGTTTGAAGCTAAATACACGTAAACTACATAAAGTTATAATCCTTTTAAATACATATTATTTACCCCGGTTTTGACTGCTAAGATTCTCTCTTTACCTTACACTAATCAACAAAAATATCTGCTGTCAAAACATTCTTTTGTTGAATGATTATAATAAATTTAAAGATAAAGAGTTGGAAAACGAAGCTATTCTCAAAAAAGATTCCTAAAAGATCGTAGAACAATGCACTGAAGAGAATTAGTGTTAGTTCACAAAGCAAACTTGTAATCTCTGAATGAAACTTGAGTTTGACACGAGGACAGTTTATGAGAGTTTTGAACACATCTCACTCACACACACGTAACTTCAAATTAAATTAGAAATCATTCACGCTGAAAATTCAGAAAACTGAATGCTATTCAAACTTTTGAGATTAGAGAAAAAGTCGCGTGTATATATTAGAATCTAATAAAGTTTAACATTTAATAAATATATACTATCACATATTTTTATAGAAGACTTGATATTCAGTTTCTTTTTCCTTTTATCTCACATTTTATAATATATTATAATTTTAATTAATATTAATTAAAATATATACATATTTTACGTCCCTTATATTCTCTGTCGTCCTTTTGTACTCTACCCGGGTGTAATCCATAAATATTTTTTGAGATATATCAAATGTGATTATCCTTTAAGAATAATAACTTACTAAACACATAAACTGAGTGTATATCATCTATTAGAATATAATGTAACTTTTGATATAAAAAATACATTATTTGATAACAGTGCATTTTATACTACTCATCTTTCTTCCGTATGGTAATAACTAATTATAACTAAGATGCTAAACGAAATATTTTTATATCCTAATAAAATAAACCCTAAAAAAATTCGATCGTATTTATTAGTGTAATTTTTAAATCAAACTAATTAATTTTAAAGGTATCAAATTATATTTGTTTAATAAATTTTATATAACAATATTAATAATATGTAGTTAATAAGCAACTAGTTTGAAACGGCGTCACGTTACAAAGCACGACCTAGTCCGTTCTTGAAACAATTAATTGGATTTTGTATAGTGTTTACTAAATTTAATAATTCAAAGGACTTAATTAAGCCCTTGTTTGAATTATTATACGAAATCAGAAATAGGACGCCTACTATACAAAATTATAGAATGATAAGGATTGATCTACATTGGGGTAATAAAAATTAAAGATATTTCTTATTAAATTATTCTATATGTAAGATAAGAATAAATACGGGATATTTATATCCTAATAAATAAAATCGCAATGACAACAATCAAAATGAAATATAAAGTTTTGCTACCACTAAAGAAAGTCAACTTATATCACTTATCGGCATTGACAAAGTTATAGTGCAGTACAAAAACCAATAAGACTTCACACATTGTCGGCTGACTTCCTGATTTTATCATTCATTCAGTGGCTTTACAAACTTCTGTACAGAATTTTTGTAAGACAGAATTTATCGAAACAATGTTAGATCAAACTTTTATAGACAAATCACTGGAACTATTATCATCGCAACTTAGAAAATATATTAGAAACTAGTTTTTGCCCGCGACTTCGTCCGCGTTTGGTCAAGAGTAATATATGTAGGTATAGCTGACCAGGCGAACTCTATTCCGTCTTAGAGGTCATAAATAATCAGGTTTTTCCTGTTTCAATCAAACAGAATGATTGACATATTAATTAGTTGTCAAATCTAATGTCAAAAAAAATTTTGGATGGGAAATAGAAAAGGTCTGTTTTTAGGGTTTTCCCCGCAATTATTCCAATTTTATTTTATTCCAGGAGTATGTCAAAACTAAAATTAGCCAAATCGGTTCAGCCGTTCTGGAGTTTTAGCGAGACTAAGGAACAGCAATCCATTTTTATAACATACATATACATATATAGAAGAAGAAGATTTATCAAGAATTCATTCGACACGAATAAAATATATATAATGAAATTCTGTTTTAGTAAACAGAGCGTTCTGTGTGTAATGACGCAGAGAAACTTAGCATTCAACAGGTCGACGATTGTTCTTTTTTCCCTTCCCTTATAAATTTTGCTGAGTTACACTGGCACATTGTGGAGGTGATGAGGGCGTTTATAGCTATTTACTAGTGACGGAATTTTTACAATAAATATATATTCGATGAAAGATTTTGATCATACAAATGATAATAGAAGGTTTGATTCAAGTTTTATATGTATATCGAGATAAAGGCTTTATTTTTTTTTTAAATTATGCATTTAAAAATTAAAATAGTATATATGTATTTCTCCTAATCAAATATGCATCTTCTAAGTGTATATTTCCTATATAACATTGTTTATTTCATCTTCATCTCAAGTCTGGACCCGTATTGTTCAAAGTTAAGCCACTTAGAATACTTCCAGTGCGTCAGAGCGGTCGATCAACTAATTACTTTTGTTTCCAAGTGCACTATTTCGTTCATAAATTATTGATTGCTTCTTAGTTTTTATTGGAGTTTAAAAGCTTTAACTTCGAAATAGTTAATGAAAATTCTAAGATGCTTTATTTAAAGGAGTTCTTCTAATACATATTCAAGTAATATAGTAATCAGTGGCGGCTGTACCTTAAGTGCACTCGTGCGCTGAACCACCAATTCAAAAGATTTAAAAATTACAAAATATTACTTCATCTTTATTTTTAAATTAACATTTTAATATTTATTTTATAAACATACAAAAACGTATAAACAATTAAATTTCCTTATTATGGTCAAAAAGTTTGAGCGCTTTACTAAACTCATATCGTGCGCTTAGGCGAGTGCACGAGGACTGCCAATACATCTTGTATGAGACACGAATTAATACGCCTGGCGCGTGAAACAAAAGATAGTTCATAGAAATGTACCGAGTAATGAGTCGGTTCTCGAGCGCCGCACGAGCGGCCGGAGATTACCGAGAGCACCCGATGTATGACGGATTGAGCCGTTTTTGACATTTCGTTATGTTTTGTTGCATTTTAGTAAAGTGCACCACCAGTTCTATTACCCACCAGCCGCCACTGATAGTAATTACAGCATAAATCAGAGATACGTATAAAAATAACACATCGAACATACCAAAAGTATAATACGCCAACAAGTCTCGTTAAAAGAAAACGTTATTAATATATATTATACTACGTGGTCACAATCGATTCAGAAGTACAAAACTCAATCTTCTCTTTAATAAATTCCAAGTAAAACTCTTAACAGGACCAATAAAACATTTTAACTCGAACTGAACACACTTACAAGTTTTATTGCTGTTGAAATCACGTACAGTGAGTCAAACTGAGAGAATACGTTTCATTTACTTTGTTAAATTAGCATTTGTTGACTCGAAAACTAATATTCGGAGAGTTTAAAATGTTTTAAGATTGTATGACCTTATTTTCGATTATACTAGGCTATAAACTAGAAGAATTCATGGTGGCTTAGTGGGTAAAGGCACGCCTCTCATGCATGAGGATGCGGGTTCAAAACCTGGCGAGCACCAATGTGATTTTTCTAAATCATATGTACTTTCTAAGAGTATTTAGACGCCACTGACAGACTGTGAAGGAAAACATAGTGAGGAAACCTGGACTTATAATTTCAAATTAAAAGTTTGAAATCGCCAACCCGTCTTGAGCAAGCGTGGTTATTAATGCTCAAACCTTCTCCATGTGAGAAGAGGCCTTTGCTCAGCAGTGGGCTCTGATAGGCTGATGATGATTGTTAGCTAAATATTCATTAATTATATTTTTTAACTTACCACAGTGATGGGATACGCTGGGTTTATGATAGTGTAGAGTAGAATGTGATTGGGTCGCGCCGGCAGCTCCCTCTTACGACGCGGTTCGCCTGACATGTAATTGTTGCCATTACTCTGTAACAAACAAATTAATATTAGCTTTTAATATAAAGAAGAGATACGAACAACTGATAGCTTTTAAAAATAGTAAATTTTACTTAAGTATATAGTATAACATACATATAGCATTTAGTTTAAATTTAAGATTAATTTTCAAGAGTATTTGAAGTAATTAGGTCAAGCCATCTAAGTTTTCGTTCTTACTATATACATGATAACTAGTTTTTATTCTCAACTATCCTTTCCTTTTGAACTTCCGCAAAGTGTATGAGGTGTGTTACAACGGAAAATATGTACCTACATACATACGTGTTATATATTCACACAAATTTCCGCATTTATATTATTAGTAGCACATAAATCAAAAGCTGTTCAGTACTGTAATTGAGAGATAAATTTACAATGTGAAACTATATTACATATTCGCTGAGGAGAAAACAAATTACAGATCAAGGTAGTTTAACGACGATGACTAAAACTTATAAAATAGTAGTCTAATCCTTAACATATTTATTTAAAAATAACTATAAAGAAATCGCAATTCATCAAAGTAAACGTGATAATTCAAAATCTTTTATTTGTCCTCGTAATATCAAAAAATAGACACACTATATTTTGGAAGATACATTTGTACATTGAAGAGAATAAACAAGCGAATTACAAAATTATTTAATGTTTTATCCTCGTTTAAATTCACTCAATTTAACAGGCCGTTTGGGTGACATTTAGAATTTATTAACGCGAAATCAAATAACCTTAAGTGAACCCAAAGTTATAAAAAGCCGATGAGACGCTGCAGTATAAAGTATTAAATTTATTTACGACTCAAACGTGCGACCGTGATCCATACACAGTGCTATAAAGCTTCGGCAATTACATTAAAAATATACTAAATTACTAACAAAACATACAAATATAGAGACGAAACCTCTCATCATTCAATGTATTCACGGTGCGTGTGTCGGGTCCATTTTTGTAGTGAGAGGAGCTTCAACAGTGACTGGGACTTGCGATCCAGGTGTAGGTTTAAGGGGCTACATTACAACAAAATTAACGTAATATAACTATGAACAGGCGTTACATACAAAGTGCTTATAAATACTCACACGTTCACTGAGCTATATATTAAAATCTACCGTCGCAATTAAACGTGCTAGTCTCATGGCAGATAAATCAGAATGGTAGTGTGAATACAGTGCACTTGTTAGAGAACTAACTGAACCATATGACGGGATATAAAGGACCCCATGGGTATTAGCTGATCGATTGAACATAATATACAAAAAAAAAAAGAATACAGTATAAGATAGAAATCATATAGTAAAAAAAAAATACAATAATGAAATCTAAGACTATCCTGTACACATTCACATCTCGTCTTTATGATAACGGTTGCTGTAAAGTAACCGAAATGTCGTTAGTATGTTGTTTTTGAGGAAAAAAAAGTCGCGTAGTATATCCGAATAATATTAGTTTCATTTAAACGAATACTCGCGAAAATTTTAGATCTTATAATTTTTTCAGAATTAGTAATAAATTAAACTCTAAATAATTCGATATGTATGTATATATTCTGACGACTATGCTGTCTGTTCATACATATCTGTATGCCAGGTAGCTACATCTCAACGTCATTTCACCCGGACGTGTGTGGTTGTCGGGGTCATATGTATGTATGTACGTAACCTGTGAACTGAAATGCAACGTACTGACAAATTTATTGGCACACGAATCGTGTCTAATTGACGACACGATTACGGGAAAATTTATGCAAAGACTTATGTTTTAATATTTTTTTCTGGAGAATAGAATTATTTTTAAATTGATATCAATTTTATTAAAAAATATATATGAAGTAGAAGCATATCGAAAAACTAATTTGGAAGCAAGTAACAATATCATTCTAAGACTTTCTTTAAAAACAAACGCATATTGATATAGAAACTATAGTAACAATATGAGCGCATACGTAGCGGTAATCACATATGTAGATCACAATAAAATAAAGCTTGTGATACACAAACAGATGTAATGGGATGCTGTGTATTCACCAGAGATAGCGAAAGACGAACTACTGAAACTACTGAACACGGGCGAAGCTGGGACAATAACATTAAAATATATCAACATCTATGTACGTCATTATTATGGAGATATTATTATTCTTATTATTTTATTAAATAATTTAAGATGAGACGAAATAATTGTAATAACTCAATAAAAACTTTTTATAACTGCTGTGATCTATAGTGAAATATCTATTGACTTAACGTGTGATCCAAAAACGCTTAAAAAAAAATCACTAAAACATAAAACCAAAAACAAAAACGCTTATAAAATAACTTTAGATTTTTTTAAATAATTTTAATAGTTTCTAGCTGTGTCTTTTTTGATACTAATTATTATATATTATGTATGTATTAATTCTGACAATGATTCAATGTTTATTAAGTCCTGTATATACTAAGTATTATAGTAAGTCTCTCAGTGCACGTTGAAGTTATCTCTGGCTCGTCATGTTTTTCCACAGAAATGCCCAATGTTTACAATTCGCTTTCAACAAATATTTAAAATATTCGTATTGGCTTTACATATTTCCATGAAGTGCAAAGTAAATATTTCTATAATATTTAGTATAATGGACTTCAATTTATTACTGTAATAATGATGTTTAAGCAAATTGGTGTTTAAAATCAGTAAATATATGACCAAAAACGTACCTCAGATATTAAATCTAAAATTTGTTGTATGGAATTTGTCAGTGTTAACTTTTAAGTCATTTAAGAGACAGAATTTTCTTTTTCATATAAATATAATCAAATAAAACTAAAAGAGATATTTTTGTTTATATACAACATACATAGCTCATTACTTTACAATAAAACAGCCAACCCATCCATGTAAGAAACCTAGCAGACGTAGCTTAACATTTTTTTACAGCTGATCCGTAAATTAACAAACAACCAAATGTACTAACGAGCTTATGTTACAATAAATGAATAGTCAATATAATAACAATTTATTTGGCAGTTTTGTAAATATATTCAAACTATAGGTAGGAATATCTCAAAGAGAAGCTTCCTTAAGACGCTTCCAATACCTTACTCGAATTTCTCACCCGACTTCGCAATCGCATTCAATCAATTCTATTCTCCATCCCCTATGAGTAAAGGTATATTTTTCTTTGGCGTTGTAATATTCTTCCTGGTTTATAAACGAGCGAATATCAACTTTAAACGTATGATGTTAAGGTAGTCTCTGTTTTGTTCATATTAAAATGGATTTCACAATAGATTTACCTTAAGGCTTCACACGAACTTTTAAACATACTAGGTATGAAGAGGGGGAAATTAAAACAGAGCATTGAAATCACATTTTAAGAAAAGAAAGAAAGAACGAATTCTATATAAAATAGTTGGTAGTTTCGTTAGATATTTAAAAAGTTTAGGACTTGTAAAACCATTAAATTATACTCTATACCAATTACAGACGAGAAAATTAGAAAAAAATTTCTACTTTTAATATTGTTTATATTTGAATATTCTCTTCTAATTAATGCATTAATCAGTGATGTCTAAATACTCTTAGAAAGTACATATGACTCGGAAAAATCACATTGGTACTTGCCAGAGCTAGGATCGAACCCGCGACCTCATGCACGAGTGGCGGGCCTTTTAACCACTAGGTCACCACTGACTTCTCATTTAAACATTGTTAAATTTTATATTGTATATAAGGTTCCTATATAATGAGAGTTTGTTCGAAGTTTGCTGAAGATCTGATACTTTAATACAGTGAGTTTAAAAGTTAAGACCTATTTAAAATTACCAACTTCTCCTTTTAACGGCCGCACTGTGAACTATATAGTTTATTTAACTGACAAACTGACATTATGACGTTTAATTACTATTACCATATGATTATTCAAATATTTTTGAAGTATTTTCTGTAACTGTCTATATTTGAAAACTAAAACGAATCGTTTTATTTTCGATAATAAATCGTGTTCACTTGGGGACACAGATGTTTTAAATAAATACCATTTTACAGTCAATGTATTTTCCGATGTGTAACTTGTACATGTGAAAATTTAATAAAAAGTCACTAGGTTTTTAAACGTGACATTGTTGCGAAAATACGAGCGTCCTTTCATATATATTTTATAGCTAAATATACTATATTTAAAAAAAAAAAATCTTCCCCAATAATTTATGTGCTTTAAATAAAATTAAAATGTAAGATGTCATTCAAAACAATAACATAGCTTATACATTCGCTTTATTACAACATATTTCAAGAGAATAGTAACTATCAAAAGTGCCTTATAATCTGAATGATATCATCATAAGAAAATGTATAGGAAAAACATTTAAAATAAAAAAAAATCTTTATATTATTGCTACCCTTATACAATAATACTGACTTACCATCAGATTAACAGCGAAAGGTCCCATTATGGTGTATAAGAACCAAACAAAATAATTATAAAAAGTATTTTATAAATACTACATATATAATGTTACCATTAAAGTTATTTTTATATACTTCTATATTTTATAAAACAATTCATCAACAAGTCTAATTCCCGAACACTATTGAATCGGTATGTCATAATGTAATAATTATAATGAAACAATTAAAATTTGTTTATTATTAAAGGTAGTTTTAGCATTACGATACTAAATACAATAAATTGTATTTTCAATAAAAATTACAGGACAAATCTTGAGCATTTCCTATCATACTCTGCTGTCCGATTAAAATTCCAAGTCTGGAACCGAAACTGACATAAAAGGATTATCATACAAAAATAAACTTTACTCAACGAAAATACGACGTAAAAAACATAAATGGATGAGATAAAAAATATATGGAACTACTACATACTGTTAAGTGAAACAAGTAAAAACTGGGTTCCAGTAGACGGAATAGGAACGAGCATTTTGTAAATGAGGCACCTGGTTAGTGTAACACGACTGATGATTGAATTAGTGAACGAGTGAATGAATGAATGAATGAATGAATGAATGAACGAATGAATGAATGAATGAAGGGGATGAGATTGAATGTACTTATTAGTAGATGTATATAATTAGCCCACTATGTTCGTCATTTTACCATCAAAGCACTGAAATAATTGTTTTCAATCAAGAAACAAAATATTTCTATGGAATAAACAAAAAAAATATTTCATAGAAAACGCTCAGTCATTTGAAGTTATTAAATAAAGTATATTAAAACAAAATAACATACAATACACATATAACAATGTATGTATGTATGTATGTCAGAATAGCCATGTTATTTTTATTTATGCTAACTTAAAATGGCTCGCATTGCAACAGCCGGCAATTGTTTTACATTTCAAATTACTAGAATGCAATTTGATGCCGCAATGAATGTCACTTTGAATGGAAATTGCATCATAAAAACCGACCAGAAAACGAAAACAGAACAAAAGTTACTGTCCATCCATAAGGAATATATCTGTCTTAAATTAAATGAAAATTTAAGGATAGAGAAAAATATATTGTAAAACTTAGTACATATATGTATATGGAATGAGTTACAATCGTCACAAACCAAGGACAGACAATAGAATTCCTTATATATTTTTTATACATTAACAAAATTTTACGACCTTTTTCTATAGTATTAAAAAAGTTTAAGTTTTCAACTTTTTATTATTACACTAATATATATATAGGAACAGACTTGCATATTATGAGATGTAAGATTTTCGCGAGTACTCATTTAAATGAAACTAATATTTTCGGATTTACTACGCGTTTTTTATTTTTGACTATAAACTACATACATACTTTCGTCTGCCCGTAATCACGGTTGCTGTAAAGTATCCGAAACGTCGGTAGTATATAGTTTAGTTTCATTTAGACTTGCATATTATTTTTTATCTTAATTATCTTTATTGAATGTTCTTAATTTTAATTTGTATTTAATATTTCTTAACATATCTTTCTAAAATTAACTATTGTCCAGTCATTACATGTACCCAAACTAATATAATGATTGAATTGAGTCATTTTATTTATATTAGAGCCGCTAACGATGTTATCGATGCAAATGTATTTTTAATGTACTGAATGAACACTAAAAACTACACGAAATAAACATTAATAGTAGCAAACTATTAATGTGCTTTTAAATGAAATAACAAAATAATAATTCAGTAATATTTTAGTAAGCTTAGAATGTACTTGATTAAAACTGTTCATACATAGTTTCATATATTTAATTTTAACTGAAACTATATATTTGTAATTATTATATATATTAATATGTGAAGCGAAAACTTTATATGTCCTTTTAAAGAGATTTTCGAACTGTTTAACTTTGAATTTAACACATTCATTGGGTATATAGAAAAGAAATTCCCTATTGTTGAATATAAAATGTATTAAAATTAAATATGACACACACACACACACACATATATGTATATATATATATATATATAATATGTTAATCCATGAAGATTCGTCAATGTGTGGAATGTCTAACATAAAGAGATTCCTATGCTACAAACTTCATATAATGGATTAATTATAATCAAGATTCTACCATATAGAATATCAAAAAAATTACAAATACTACGTTTATGATGTCACCATTTTTATATACACAAAATCCCTACTAATATTATAAATGCGAAAGTAACTCTGACTGTTTGTTACGCTTTCACGTCTAAACCACGGAACTTATTTTAATGAATTTTGGTACAGATATAGAGTTGACCTTGAGAAAGAACATAGGATATTTTTTAACCCAGACTTTTGAAAGGTTCTCTTGGAAACGCGATATATGCGAAAACCACGCGGGCGAAGCTACAGGCGGAAAGCTAGTGTTTTATAATTGTATGGGGTGTTTAACAGTAAGACGGATAAGAAATAAACTTAATCCCAAATAGGGTTGATGTCAGGCAGGCGGCCGGTCGTAAAAAACGAATAACCAAAACTATTCACAACATGTAAAGCAGACCCTGGCTATAGCTGGGAAATTGCCAGGAAGAAGAAGACGTTTAAGAAATAAAGCAATTCATTCATATTATTTATTGAGACTGAATTGACGGAATGTTTGTTTATAAAAAATCAAACAGCTTCTGCATACGTAATAAGATCGAGGGCTAAAAATACGAAACAAAATTAATTTTAAATCTCTTTTAAATCCTTTATTTCATTTCAATATAAATAGGAAATGTATATCAATGAAACATTTCGAATACCATTTTCATCACATCTTGTTTTTATGACTTTCAGAATATTAGTATTAATTACAACTGAGAATATTTATGAAATTAGTTATATAAATAAAGTAAGTCTTTCACATACAAAATACAGTCCGCATTTCGATGAAACTTTTCAGTGAAAATAACTAAGAAATCTGAATTATATGTATGTTAGTCTGTGTTGTTCTCAAGGAAGAACGTCAAAAGTTTGCCTATTGTATGACGTCACGTTATATATATATATATATATATATATATATATATATATATATATATATATATATATATATATATATAATATAGAGGCCGTTGCTAGATAGTTACAATTTTTTATATAGGCAAGAATCAGTAATTTATCTTTGTATTAAAATCTAAAGTTCACGCGGACGAAGTAGGAGGATGAAAGTAGTTTGTATCTAAACCAAGACCAAAACCATCTAAAGCATTTCACATATTAAAACAATTAGTGTTATTCTGGTTCTATTACAATTAAATTTTATTTGACATTTTTTTATTAATTAATTTACGATTTTTTTATTGATTATATTAGGTCTAATAAGTAATAAGTTTGAGTAACATGAATTTCTTTACTTATAATACTACAGTAACCTTTCGTATTAAATATAAAATTTGATATAAATAAATCCAAATCATCTTTTAACTCGAATAATCATTTTTAAAATAGATAATTACTTAGACCAGAGCATGTAATAAAAAATCTATTTACACCTTTAATGTATTCCATCAAACATAACTTGCCCAATTCAGTGATTCCTAAAACTCTTTCCTTTTCCTAGTTCAATAGTGTTTTAAGTGCAAAATGTTTTTTTAAATCTATTTTCTTACCTTGTCGGACCTATCGTAACATTCACGCTTCAAAGCTCTGAGAGCACTTGATACTAACAAAGACACTTTTATATATTTTTTATTCCTGGAAAAAACCAATGTTTTTAAATCAATTATTTCGTCAAATTTCGTCTTTATGATCACGGTTGCTGAAAAGTAACCGAAACGTCGGGAGTATGTAGTTTTTACAATAATAGAATACGCGTACATATTTAATCTGAAAAACATTAATTTCATTTTTAAAGTTTCCATATCATATGTCTTTGTAACAATTGATATGTAGTATTCTAGCTCTCTCTGACATCAAAACAAATAGGGGTCAATAAAGACCCGTCCAATTTGGTAGTGTTGACCGCGGGGCGGGGTACAAACGACCCCGCTATCGTAAGATGGTTAAAAGGACGGAAAATTGTACCCTTATCGAGTTTCCTTATTACTGTGATACGATTTGTTCTAAACGTCAATGTGGTAACTTTAACCCTTCATAAAGCTATGTCAGAATAAGCATTATCCCATTATAAAAATACTGAAATAATTCAAGCAAAACGTGGACAGACAACGCTAGAATTGTAGTGTATAAAGATAATGAAGTTTAACATTAATATATGTATAAAAAATATTCATTTTCATACACGTCCAGCTGGCAATCTTTCCAGTGACGGAGCACGCACGTAACTTTATTCCGTCTGATGAATTGCAATAAAGCAATGCAGTTGTGTAAAACGTAAATTTCAGTTCCGTTTATTCTCTACGGAATTGTCAGAAAAGCTTTTTACAGCTCATTTGTGTATTAAAAATGTGATTGTGTTTTATACTACATACATATGTGTATCACCTGAATCCGCTCGCTTACATTTTAATATTTACAAAATAAAATATTCTTATTATATTTTCCATAAGTTTCAATACCTACAATTCATAGTTATTTTCTACAGTATCGTACAACAAATAGACGTATACACTATCAACTGTTTAGTATATATTTTTCATACTACATATATCTAAACTGATGTTATTTAATTTACCCAACAACAATACCCATTAGTACGAGTGAGAACAAACATAGTCACTGATAGTTAAAAGTTTTTCATACATATATATTACTTTGTATTAAAGTTATATTATTATATATACACAAATAAACTGTCAATCCATTAAACACTGCGGTGAGTTTGTAAAGGGAAGTGAGTTTGGAGTGGATTGTGGCTAGGACGATTTAAATTGACCATCACTTTATAAATAATGTAACATTTTATTGTACTAACTTCACTGATTTATTGGCATATGATATATACTTCAATATTATATATAAAGAAGCTTAATAATATTAAAATCATATAATATATATTTCATAAAATAGTGAATAGAAAAAAAATATTTTCATTCACCACAAAATAACTAGATCTAAATGGATACAAAAATTTGCTTCTACTTATTTGGTTTTTATTTAATAGTTTATTAATATTGTTACATCATGATACTATTCGTTACTCGAAATATTGTAGACATAATACAAAATTTTCGGGACATTTAGAACACGATCGTTTGCAAGTCGTGTCGTAGGTCGTACGATATAAAAGACACCAGATTATCGGATAAGTTTGCCCAAGGAATAATCCGACTCGGGCTAATAAAACGTCAGTTTGAGATTTCATTGACGGTTCCAGATTGGCTCGGCTTATATCATGATTGAGAGCCTTTGAGGAGTTTTGGAATTATTTTTTTTTTCCGATGAGCGCGAAAGGTCGGATGAGTTTATTCCTTTCTTTAGAATAACAAACATATAAGACCTCTATCATATTTTATATTAAAATATATATAGATATATATAGCATTATTTCATATCATTATTACGACTTATATATTATATTGTTAATGTTATAAATGCCTAAGTTTTCGAGTTTTTGTTGCTCTTGACGGAACATCTGCTGAGGTGTTTTTAATTAAAACTTACAGTAATGAAACTCATTAAAAAAATACGTAAAATCCATTATTTATTCTCAAAAGTCGGTGTAGTTACCGCGGGAAGAAATAGTTATATTTAAATGAATACTCGAGAAAGTCTTAGTCTCATTAATAGTAACAATTATATTTTGCTTCAAATCAAATCGAATCAAAAAACACAGACGATAGAAATCGCTGTCTTATATTTAACATATCTTTTTAAAACAATTTATTTATGTCTTTGATAATTACGAACACCACGTGGACGAAATCACGCGCTAAAGCTAGTTCATCTATATAATATAAAACAATGATTAAATGAGAATAAAGTATAGAGTAAATGCGATGTCAAACAAGCGGAAAGTGGGTCCATCGAGCCGTTTTCTAAAATACTTATCCGCTCAGTTTCATGCCAATGAAACAAGATCTCAGGACACGAATCTATCCTGTCTTAAGGACGAAGGGCGTAACTGAATCTCTTGTTAGGTTGAGGTGGCGAATAAGCATTATCCGTGTACTATATATACTTAGATGAGGGTATTATTGTATCTTCTTCTACCTGGCAATTTCCCAGCTATAGCCAGGGTCTGCCTTATATGTTGTGAATAGTTTTAGCTTATTGTTTTTTTTTTTACGACAAGCCGCCTGCCTGACATCAACCCTCTTTTGGGAATGCATTAATCAGTGATGTCTAAATACTCTTAGAAAATACATATGACTCGGAAAAATCACATTGGTACTTGCCAGGATAGAACCCGCGCCCTCGTGCATGAGGCGGTCTTTTTAACCACTATGCCACCACTGACTTGAAGGTATTATTGTATGATATATAAAAATAATACGTATTTTAATTGATTAATAAGTCGAAAATATTCTTAGAACGTCTTGCTTTATTAGTATTACATATTTAGTAGTAATATAAAATATGTATTGAAAAATTACTTGTTATGAACTAAGGGTGAGAACAGATCAAGAAAACACTTTATTCTGAGGATGAAGATTTGAGACTCACGTGTGTAGGTAATTTTTTTATCGTTAGCTCAATATTTATATATTAATTATAGTACATACTTATAATAATTACATTATAATATGAAGTTTCATAAATGTTTAATTGTAACATTTCCTTATACTGAGGTCCCTACAAACTACTCTCCTGAGTTCAGATTTATAATTTTTTAAAGTTAATGCATACTTTATTTTAGTAAAAGTTGAGTTAACTTCCTTAAGCTCATAGCTTAGGTGAAAAATTTTAATACTAATGGAGACTAAAATCCAAAAGTACACAATATATTATGTTGCCCGAAGTATGTGAACATAAAATGTATTGTATCTTTTATAATATTAATATAAAGGGTAAATTATTTCGTCTAATATATCTGTGTATAAGAAAACGACATTGTTATTCCATTTGTATGTCGTTGTAAACATAAAATTCACTCCAACATACATACATTGGGTAACTTCACAAAAAGGATTCCACCAACCTTCCCTTGGGTCAAACATGGCTTTTCGATTCCAAGAAAATTCGGCAGTTTATCAGGAAAGGGAGAAAATAGAGTCAAACAATTACATGGATTTGTAGCAGCTATCTAAATCTTTCACGTAATATATGTAGGTATATCTATTGTATTTATATTTTAAAAGATATAGAACAAAGTTTATAAGATCTAAGATTTTTGCGACTATTAATTTAAATGACTTTATTTTTATTATTTTTTAAACTACATACTACCGACGTTTCGGTTTTTTTGCTTTGTTAACAAGTAACCGAAAAGTTCGTAGTTAAGAATAAAATAAAGCATAATAATCCGACAATATTAGTTTCATTTAATAGAACACCGTTCTTCAGAGATGTAGACAGAGTTTAAAAAGCGCATTTCAACAGTTATGACATTCGTAACTTTTCAAGAAGTCCCGACGTATAATAAAAAGTTTTGTCGCTATTGAATTTCTTTTATTATTTTATTTGACCAAGTATTGAGATAGTATCGTGTATATTCTTTCATATATATTAATTGTTATGACGTGACCGTTTGTTATATGAATGTACGTATGTTTCGTAAGTTGTTAAGATATTATCAAGTCTCTGCCTCAAGAGACCATAGTTTGAAGTACATCACGATCGATACAACTTCAGTTCATTGTTGCTCTCACGTTAAACCCCTTAAAGTTTTAATTGACTTCTAGTTGTATTCTTTTTTAGTTTTTCATATAAAATATTTTAAACTTTCGTGGTTCATTAATACTGAAATTTTCTCCATGTAAGAAGAGGCCTTTGCTCAGCAGCGGGATCTGATAGAATGATAATGATGATAAACTTTGGAAGTATGAAACGATGTTTTAAAAAAAACAATAATTTAATCTGTTATTTATATTTATCTTTATAAAAGTAAGAGAATTTAATAATTATTCTTTACAATATAAGTTTTCGAAATGAGACTGTATTTCCGTACTGTACGCGTGAAAATCTTTGTCTTGAGTTTTAATTAGAGATGACAAAGCGTATGGTGATGAAAAAGAATTCATTGAAATTCTAATAAAAGAGAGTGATGTATAACGTTTTTTTAGTACTTTTTATTTATATGTGATGAAAAGAAAAATCTCAAGACGTAGGCTTTTAAATTTCGTGTGAAATAATGATATCTAAGGCTTTCGCAAGTATTCATTCAAATTTACATCTCGTCTGCCCGTGATCTATTGCTGTAAAGGAGCCGAAATGTCGGGAGTATTTATTTTAAAATAATAATAAAAAAACCCGTAGCAAACCCGAAAACATTACGTTTGAAAAGTAAATTTTGTTTAAATAAAACTATCAACTAATTATTCAAAACATCTTAATCAAAAACTATAGATGTAAAATGCTCATTATATATTGTATACTAAACTAGATGTCTTCATTAAAGCTTACAATAATCCATACAAAGCAATAATTTGCTATGTGTCATCATTCTCGTATATAATCCGTCTTTAAGACGTTTGAGTCTCAAACCAATCTATATACGTATTATCTGTTAAGGAATCACTTACACAATTCAGTTTCTATATAAAAGAATATATTTCATTACTTAAGTTTCTTCAAACATTTAAGCACTTTCTCCGAGTTTAATTCCTCGAGTCAAATAGAGATGTCATCCGTAATTACTCGGTAGGAAATAGTTAAATCCTTTATCAGCATACATTTCTGAGCTGCTCTCGAACTTTTAATTATAAAACTGATGAGTTTACAATTCGCTTAGAAAACTACATAGTAATACATGTGGGGTGTATTTCAATTATGGATGGCTAGAAACTCATAAAATCTCTTCCCAACCTTCAGTATCCACAAAGCCGCACTCAACTTAGGTCTAACGATAATGACTCTCAAACGATTTCTAATTGCGAGAATTCTACTGATTGAACCGCAAGACTCAGCAGTTTTATACACCGAGTCACTGAAACATTTGGACCGGAACGGGTCATATGTTATACGGATTTTAATTTAGGAATATTAAACGGTTTTTAGAATGAAAAATCAAGTGCATAAAACTTGCTGAGAGGAAAGTGTACAATGTGATCTTAATGCATAACCATGGTTAGCAATATAAGATCTTTAACTTAAGATGAAGTTCCTGATATAATTACAGAACCTTTTTCATCTTAACAAATAAAACCCAATAATAGAAGGATCCACTAGACGTGTTATGATTTTCATATAGAGGAAAATATTTGAAACATATATCTCAAACTCGAGACTTCAGCGAAACGGCAAAATGAGTTGATTATTATAAATTAGGTCGTGTTGGATTTAGAAATTTATTACTGTAGCCTTAGAAAATATTACAAACATTATTTTTCAACCCTATTTTAGTATCAAACCGACTATATATAACTCATTTGACACATATCTAACAACTGAACTATAGGCTTAATATGCTAACAAAATATATTATTTACTGAAAAACAAAGAATTAAGAAAATAATTCCTTATATAAATATAAAATGATAATAAGGTATTATAATCGTGCTATCTATAATAATAAATAATCATGTTTTAGGTGATTTAGCTCAAACCAATATATTTCGTGTGACAGAGTCTATTCCATCGTTATTTTTCCCTCAATCTTCCTCTCCGCGTGTATTTGTTCGAGGGTCTCTCCATAATGAGGAGTGAGTGAAGAGTTCTTCAGACACCAATGAACTTTGAAATCATCATCGTGAACAGAGAGCTATGTTTTAGTGATAATAGACCAATTCTTACATTTGAGGTATAAACGTCGTTAGTATAGGAATCGATTAATTTCTTTCTATATTATATTTTTAAGGAAATGCCAATATGACTAATATATTAAAAAATATTTAATACTTAATGATATCTATGCTTTCGTATGTATTCATTTAAATTTTCATCTCGTTTTCCCGTTATCACGGTTGCTACAAAGAAATCGAAACGTCGGGAGATGTAGCTTAAAAAAAACTCATACATAGTATATCCGAAAACTTAAGTTTAATACTTTTTCACTTCTACATATAAAAAAACATTTTTCTCGCAATTTAATTTAATTAGAAATT
Source organism: Danaus chrysippus (assembly GCA_916720795.1). Taxonomy (NCBI): domain Eukaryota; kingdom Metazoa; phylum Arthropoda; class Insecta; order Lepidoptera; family Nymphalidae; genus Danaus; species Danaus chrysippus. The sequence continues at coordinate 1,159,839 of CAKASE010000068.1, forward strand.
AATCATGTCGTTCCTATGAAAACATTCCTTAAAATTACCTAATATAATATCATCGAATTCCAGTTTTTATGAAGTTTAAGTAAAATTCAATTCTTTCTTTAGAATCTTTAAGTTATTTATCTATAGTTTTCTTTGACATATAAACAACACTAACCAGTGTTTGTGTCAGGATTCCAATTAATTTATAATCAATTCGGTCTTGCAGACCTAAATAAAAGATTCAAATATATGGAGGTAGATTGTGTTTCAAGTACGATTGAAAAGAAAGTGCCGTTACCTCTAGTAGAAATATCTTATTTTAAATCCGACATATTTTAGTTACATTATAAATATTTCCGCAGTATCTTTTCAGGTTAAAATTAATTCTACATGAATATCTTTATGTTGGTACATTTGTATATTTAATGAATATTTTATGATTGCTCGCACGTCTCTGTAAGCTGGGTGTGCATCTTTATGCTGTATGTGAGAGACTGATAGTATTTAAAATTAAAATATAAATGATTCTCAACAGAAAAACTACCGCGGAGATATGTTATATAATTGAATGTATTAATATTAATAGTATATTTATATCCCTACTAATATTTTAAATGCGAAAGTAACTCTGTCTGTCTGTCTGTTACGTTTTCACGCCTAAACCACTGAACTGATTTTAATGAAATTTGGTACAGAGATAGAGTTGACCTTGAGAAAGAACATAGGGTAGTTTTTTTCTCAGACTTTTGAAAGGTTCTCTTGGAAACGCGATATAACCGAACTCCACGCGTGCGAAGCTGCGGGCGGAAAACTAGTGTAATATAAATGAATGTATTAATATTAAAATAATATTTACATATGATTATAAAATCAATAGTAAAATAACAGAACAAACAAACGTCAGCTTTAAGAAATTTAATAACGTAGTAGATGTGTTGGCATTTATTTTATTGCCCTTCAACTTGTCTACACTTTGGATATATTGAAAATACAATCCACGGTTGGATTTCTTGAATATTTGTCGCTACGAACCATTTGTTTACAATTAAATTATTTGACTAAATATTTTCTTTAATAATTATTAAATAAATACAGATCATAATTCTATGTAGACATCAATTTAATTATCTTTTAATATTTTAAACAGGAACAGAAAAACTATTTTCTACGTCCTAACTTCGTACAATTTTGGCAAAACAAACTTAAACATGACTTTTAGTTACTGAAAAAATACTTTTAATAAATCTACATGGACTTGTAAAGAACGAAACATAAGAAGAAATCTGTATACATGTGATAGAATACTGAGATATGAGAAATCTTCATTTTGGTACATCATTAAGACGGAATTAAAATCTAAAACTAGGCTGACTATATGACACACGTCTACAATATGCAAGCGGAGAGCGAGTACACGTTTTAAGACAGCTATTGTAAGATCTTTCATCACAGAAATTTAATATCACTTTTAGAAAACACGCCATTGTCCCGTATGCGTGGCGATCATGAAACTTGTTATATGAAAAATTCTGAATATATATTGAAGTCTTAAATACATATTTAGCATGTGTACATATATTCCGTGTACATTTAGATGGATAACCGTGTATATATTGTTGGCCATTTGTGTACAAATGTAGCTCGGTTTATATCCCTGTCTGTCATGCATGTCGGATTACAAAGCATTACAGAAAAACGTCAGTTTTTTACGACGTATGTTTTCACAAATCAGTATTCTTTACATTGAATTGATTGACGAAATGTTTAACACTGTTATATGAAGATAATTGGAATATTACCTTTAAGTATAAAAGTGGTATTGTCATACTAAGTTTGATTTAAGTAATAGATAAGAATAAATTATAATTTATATTTATCTGAAAATTAATTAATAACTTATGTGTTCTTTGAAAGAAATATTATGATCAATAAAATATATTATACTATGCAATTTATGTACACAATAAATGTATGTATGAAGAATTAGTACAAAGAATATTTATATATATAAGAACAAACAGACATCTCTACTCACTCCTTATAATAATAGTCACTTCCACGTGTGTATGTTTGCATCTGTTTTGTTTACTTGTAAATGTTTTATTACACAATTGTATTTACAATAAAAACATAAATAATATTGACGATGTATTGAATTTTGTTTAGCATTTTTTAGGGTTCCTTGTAATAAAATTAAAAACCGGAACCCGTGTAGAAAAAATTTTTATGCATCTGTTTATACCTTGTATCTAGAAATCGCGTAGTCGAAATTGCAACAAAGTATTACAAAGCTTTTTTTGAATGTGATTATAACTTTTATGTCATAAAAAACGTGTATTTCAATATTCTGATGGTAATCCAAATATAAACTTTAACTGTTTTCACGTAATTTTTCATGACCCTCAAATAACGCTTAATAAATAAAAAATTCTCAAGACTATTATTTTGTACGGAACCATCTACGTGCGAGTCTTATTCGTGCTTATCAAATTTCATCATATTTAAATCTTTGCTTAATTTATTACCTGATTAGTTACTGTTAAATAAATCATTACCTAACGTCTTCATATTCGTGAATATTTTTCTTCTCTGTCTATTCTATATTTACAGAGTGAGATATAAAACCTTTAAATATATATTTTATTGCAGTCCACGTGCAGGTTGTGGTGAGTGTTTGTTGTGTCACATCAGGAACTGTTTCCCAACAATCGACCAATTCGGTCCCTGAATATGTTGTTTTGTAAATATGAGACGGATCATTGCTAGTTGGTACAAACCTCACACCTAATATGTATACTAGCTTTCCGCCCGCAGCTTCGCCCGCGTGTAGTTCGGTTATATCGCGTTTCCGAAAGAACCTTTCAAAAGTCTGGGATAAAAACTATCCTGTGGTCTTTCTCAAGGTCAACTCTATGTCTGTACCAAATTTCATTAAAATCAGTTCAGTGGTTTAGGCGTGAAAGCGTAACAGACAGACAGACAGAGTTACTTTCGTATTTATAATATTATAGTAGGGATATACACATATATGTATGATCAATTAGACATTAATTAAATACTTTATTATATATAAAATAAATTTAATAATTAGTATGATTTGTATACAGAACCATTTTAATGATAACGTAATTACGTATTATTATTAATTATCACGAATATAATAACTAGAGTTAGAGTAATTTAATTTTTACTAATTAAGTAGGTATGTATAATAAAAATTACATTGTACTATGTTATTAGAAGAAAAAATCTATTGTCATCTTTATTAGAAGTAGAAAACTGTTTGTAACAAAGTTACATTAACTGTGACCTAAAAACTTTCAATCTACTGATAAGAACCCCTTGTTTCAATTAAACCTGAGTTCAGATCGATGACGTCACACTGCAATTCTGATGTCGCTAGTAAAATTTAATAGTCCACTAACGTACACTAACGACTTTATACACTCACAACAAAATACACCCTAATAACAACAAATTAGAGAACACATTCGCTTGCCATGTATGAGAATATGGAATACTATCGCAGACATGTACACTCCTGGGAGTTTTTATGCTCAACTGTACAAGAAGGTTTCTCGATATATGTAAGCGTATTTTTTAATTTCAACTTATCAATTCCTTGTAGAATATATGAGATACTTTGTAATTCGAGTCATATGAAACGACGAACAAATTAAATGTATTGAGTAAAAAAGTGAAAAATTATGTTGTTTGCGATTGTAAAAATACTGTAAAAATACAAGTTATTGGTACACAACTATTATTTTTTTAATTCAGGCTAAACCCGTCTTTCTTAACTTCGATAGTTTACCAGTAAATGTAAAGTAAAATATGACGTCATTGATACTAAAATTTCAATCTTTATCTATAATATATCGATTAACACTAGATTTGATTCCTATATAATAAAATAATACTCATTCGTTAATTCAGTCTGAAATACTATAATGAGAAGAAACGAAATTTTAGCATTCAATGTATTCACGGTGCGTGTGCCGGGTCTATCGTTGTAGTGAGAGGAGCTTCAACAGTGACTGGGACTTGTGACCCAGGTGTAGGTTTAATATATATAGAGAGACGAAACCTCTCATCATTCAATGTATTCACGGTGCGTGTGCCGGGTCTATCGTTGTAGTGAGAGGAGCTTCAACAGTGACTGGGACTTGCGACACAGGTGTAGGTTTAAGGGGCCCTATCTAACGCAAATATTAACAACACACAATATATTTTACCCGTGGTATCGTACAAGTTACAACCAATTGTCATTTTTTTAAATTTTAATTTCAACATTTGCATACCTATACAAAACCAAAAATGTGTTTTATGTAATTTAATATTTAAAACATAACCGATAATATTTAACATATGAATTTAAAACACACAATAATAGTTCATACTGGAAAACAATAACGACGTTTTTCCTATATACATTTAAGAAACACTGATCTATTCTTGCACTGTCGTTCCTATTATTAGATATACTTAAGAGAATTCCTAAGTTTTTTCGGTTAAATTCAAAATATAAATGAAAATTACTTTGAACACTAACATTTCTATAAAATTAGATAATAAATTTAATTATTATTATTCTTTATATATGAATATAAAACAATCCACAAACCAAATAGATTATAGTAGTAATTTTCAATATATCATTTCCATAGTAACTGTTATGAACCATATTTTTATAGAAACAATATAAATACATAACATCATCTGGCTTGGCTCCAATTTTGGTCAAAGTGCTTAATAAATAGGTTGAATTCTCCCGACGTATATTTGTTACCGCTAAGTGTTACACAAACTTGCCTTTAATATGTTATCATGTTTTATATGATGCTAATTTAACTGAGATGAAATTATACATTTACTTGTAATAAACTGATTATTAAATACTTCTGTTAATTATATCTTTAATTTTGTTATTTTATCATAATAAAAATGATTATTACATATAGTTTCTTTTTTTACAACATACACAATATATACTTAAAGAAATATATATATTTTTTATGATGAAATATATTATTTAACAGATTGAAATTAATTAATTTTTATGTAGATTCAACCACACCTCGAGAATATATTGATGAAATTTCAACAATTTAAATCGGTAGAAGAATAATAATTTTAAAAGAAAATCTACATATTTTATATAAAATTTTACAAATTATCAGTTTATATCAATTTATGTTCTTATGTGTTTCTTTGTTTAAACAATGTAGACGGCTGTGAGATAAGTTTCTTTGTAAATTTTTAAAGGCAAACGTTTTCACTCAGGAATTTAATATCGGCTTCGTGTTTAGGGGCGCTCTTAAAGCTATATCCTTCATACAATAGAGGCGTCCGTTGACTTGACAGAAACGTATGAGATAACAATGACCTTACTCCGGACGAGATGAGATTTATACGTACCTGAAAAAAAATAAACAACACAAATTAGATTATAAACTTATATGCAGTAGAGATTGCTTTTTCATAAGCAATATATATTAAAAGTCAGTGGTGGCCTAGTGGTTAAAAGGACCGCCTCTCATGCATGAGGGCGCGGGTTCGATTCTGGCAAGTCCCAATATGATTTTTACGAGTCATATGTACTTTCTAAGAGTATTTAGATATCACTGATTAATGCATTCCCAAAGAGGGTTGATGTCAGGCAGGCGGCCGGTCGTAAAAACAATTAGCTAAAACTATTCACAACATGTAAGGCAGACCCTGGCTAAAGCTGGGAAATTGCCAGGTAGAAGAAGAAGAATATATATAACTATCAAAAAGTTAACAAGACCTAACATAACCCGAAAAAACACTATGAATTTTGTTTATTTCAAAACCGCCATAGCTTATGGTAATAAAAAACCTGCAAACGGGAATCGAATTCGTGACACCACAGCTATAATAAAAAGAACATCAAACTAAAAGTACCAGGCTGGCATAAACACGAGCAAGTAGTTATGAACGAGTCACGCTACGGCTCTTCAAAACAATGAATAGACTTTATAAAGGGTTGTGAGTTACTATGGGAGCCATACATCTCATGATACCCTAGTATTCAGACCAGTGGTGCATTTAACAGATTAGTACATTTTTAATTAAACTTATTAACTTAATAATTATAAATTTCAAGATTAGTACATTTTTTAATAAAAGCCAAAAGTAATTTAGAAGTACATTAACATGATTTATATTTTTCAGCTGTTTTTTCATGGTTAACATCAGAAATTATTTTCTTTAATCATGCAAACCACACCATCTAATATAATAAATAAATCTTTTAAATCTTACTTAATCTGAATAATAAAAAACTCAATTTCGTTAAGCAAAAACAGACAAAAATAATTATATTTTTTTAATTAATGAAGGAAACCAATTTATTTTCCATCCATGTGGTATTAAGTCACAATTTCCCATGACCCAAAGGTAGTAATAATAATAATAAATTGTTCCTCACGTACACCAGAGGGCGCCGCTGTCTGTGGAGCTATGATTTGAAATTTATTGTTTAAATATTTTACAGTCTCATGTGGAATAAACTATCGAATTTATTGTAGACTTTTAGTATCCGGGACGACAGTTAGTGACCTAAATATTTTAATACTACCATATAATATATATACTATCAAATCACTATAAAAGATTCATCATAAATTCAAATAATTTACAACAATATATATAGTTTATTGTAGAATTTAAAAGCTATAAATTAATTAAAATATATCAACATATTTATCATATTATAATGAGACGAATCCTCTCATCATTCAATGTATTCACGGTGCGTGTGTCGGGTCCATCGTTGTAGTGAGAGGAGCTTCAACAGTGACTGGGACTTGTGACCCAGGTGTAGGTTTAATATATATAGAGAGACGAAACCTCTCATCATTCAATGTATTCACGGTGCGTGTGTCGGGTCCATCGTTGTAGTGAGAGGAGCTTCAACAGTGACTGGGACTTGTGACCCAGGTGTAGGTTTAATATATATAGAGAGACGAAACCTCTCATCATTCAATGTATCCACGGTGCGTGTGTCGGGTCCATCGTTGTAGTGAGAGGAGCTTCAACAGTGACTGGGACTTGTGACCCAGGTGTAGGTTTAATATATATAGAGAGACGAAACCTCTCATCATTCAATGTATTCACGGTGCGTGTGTCGGGTCCATCGTTGTAGTGAGAGGAGCTTCAACAGTGACTGGGACTTGTGACCCAGGTGTAGGTTTAAGGGACTACTATCTAACGCGCCTTAAACGCTCACCTCCACTGTCCAAGCTCCTCTCCCTACCAAATTTGAAATTTGAATCCAAATTTGAAAAGAACAGTAGTAGAAAAGACGAAAAGAACAATAGAAATATGTAGTTTATATAAAAATACGTATGCAAAGAAAATAATAACAAGAATAGCTTTCATTCAATATATATTCTATTTAATAGAGCATAATATTAGTTTGATCAGAAGTCAAACCTGAATCTGAAATTGGAAAACAAATTCCAACTTTTACTGAATTTTCAGATATATTCGCAAGTGATGAGAGACAGCGTTTTGAAATATAAATTATTAAATTTTCATTTGAAACAAAATATATTGATAACTTCTATAATATTTATAAATATTAAAAATAATATAACAGAAACGAAACGAATTCGTTGGGTATTTTTTGTAATTAATATGTTTTATATTAGATCTACTTTATACCATTATTTTGACTTATGCAATTTAAATAAGGTACTGAGGTCTAAGATTTTCGAGAGCATTGACGTAAATGAAACTAATATTTACACGATTTTTATTTTTATCAAAAACTACATACTACAAACGTTTCAGTTACTTTACAGCAACCATGATCACGGACAGACGAGATGAATAAGGTAAATTAAATTTAATATAAATCGCTTCATCTCATAACAAACACCACAACCTAAAAGATATAGCACAGAACTTTAAAGTTCTATCGAAACACAAGTCTGTAAGGTTTTGTTCAATTCGCAGGTTTAATTAATTAAAAGCCATGAGATTTCCATTTAAAGCCGGTCCGATGCATTGATAGTTCCAATACAGATTCCATTCCAATCTACCTATTGTGAATATAGTTTGATTAAAATTTTAATTCCCTGAACGAAATACTAGTTACGTATATACAAGTTTCTGCACGCGACTTCGTCCATGTGAACATTATAGTTGCTTTCTGAGAGAGATGCGTAAAGTGTACATGAAATGTCTAAAGGGTTATAACCTATGTTGTAGGCTTTACTTTTTAAATAACCTTAATTTCGACTGCAGCGACATCTGACGGCTTAATTTATGAACCTAAGCTATATGGTGCGACAACCAAAGGCCTACAAAAATTTCTTCAAATCGGTCCAGCCGTTTAAAAGTTAAATGACATAGATATAGAAAAGTTTTTAAAAATGTTAAGCGATTTAAAATAATTTTTCAGTCATGAATTAATCCAATAATAGTATCGTCGCATTCGTAAAGAATTGGTAAAACAATATTAGGTTAAGAGAAGTTATTTTTTTATTCTTTGATTATTTTATTTTTTAATTAAACATCAAGAACTTATTTTATTGAATAGTATTTCAATATTTCTAAAATATAATATAGATGCTGAATTCATGTAGAATAACCAATAATGACGTCATTTCATGAGGTCTATAAAAAATCCTTAAAAAACGTTTTTAAACACCACATCCTACTAATATTAAAATTGCGAAAGTTTATGAGTGTGTGTGTATGTTTGTTACTTCTTCACGCTCAAACGGCTGAATCAATTTTGATAAAATTTTGTATACAGGAAGCTGACGTCCAGGAATAACACATAGGCTAATTTACATCCCGGAAATCCGCGGGTAACACCGCGGGGCGCAGCTAGTGTAATATAATATTAAAACAAAAATCGAGAGAAAATATCGAATATATACTCGTATAGTATAAAATAAGTATTGAGTGATTAAAGTAAGAACTTATATGTACTATTCGTTTTAATTAAATGACAATAAATATCACTACTTCACCATTATCAAAGATTTTGATTTATACAAAAACAAACAGTAACATCTAATAATAGGGTCTAAAATAGATCGTATATGTCTATATGAATGGAACCTTCGTAATTTATAGTTAGTATTAAAACATATAGGTATTGATTATATTTAAATGCTACGTGAACGTCTTAGCATTTGAAACAACATACTTTATATGTCAATGATGTTAAGGGCTAAAGGTCAAGGAATATAATTGATTTAAAGGATTTATACAACATAAACCATTGAAGAATATACATTATCGCTCATCTTCTACCTAGCAATTTCCGAGCTTAAGCCAGGGTCTGCCTTACATGTTGTGAATAGTTTTGGCTAACTGTTTTTACGACAAGCCTGACATCAACCCCTCTTTTGGGAATGCTCAATGCATTAATCAGTGACGTCTAAATACTCTTACAAAGTACATATGACTCGGAAAAATCACATTGGTACTTGCCAGGGCCAGGATCGAACCCGCGCCCTCATGCACGAGAGACGGGCCTTTTAACCACTAGGCCACCACTGACACACTATTACTCATATAAAAGTATAATGAAAATTTTTATATTTATTTATAAACGTCAAGTTGACTGTAGAAAGCTTTGCGTCACAAGAGAGATTCATAGTCCAATAAACGGTTTAAGAAACGTCACGAAAATGTCTCTTAGTGTCATTTAATTAAAAAAGTAATACGTACATATATGTAAAAACAAATTAATATAATGTGATCTCTCAAATAACACAAACATATTAATAGATATACGATACAATAAAAATAAAGGTATGAAATATCGAGTAATATATACCGACAATTGTTACAAAAGATTATCCCTACTAATATTATGCGAAAGTAACTCTGTCTGTCTGTTACGCTTTCACGCCTAAACCATTGAACTGATTTTAATGAAATTCGGTACAGACATAGAGTTGACCTTGAGAAAGAACATAGGATAGTTTTTATGCCAGACTTTTGAAAGGTTCTCTTGCAAAAGCAATATAACCGAACTCCACGCGAGCGAAGCTGCAGGCGGAAAGCTAGTACTTTATATATATACAAGATATAAGACATTACTTGTACGGAATAAATAAAAAAAATATCCACATTCTTTAAGTATTAAATTATTTAATAACTCCACATTATCCGTTTCAACTTCAACAAATCCTCTTCATCTGTACCAATAATCATAATAGGTACACGAACAAGTTTCAACTTTCAATTGAACACTGATTTGTTTCAATACATTCAAATCTTCCAGTACAAAAAAATTTAGTAAAACACAATTGTTATCAAGCGAATCTGGAACATTACCGTATTCAATAAATTTCTGCGGAAGGAAACTATAATGACGTCACAAATAATAATGAAGTGATGACGTCATAATAAACTGTTATTTATATAATAACCGAGAATTTAACTGATATATATATTTGGAAAGATATATTAGTGAACAGATGAGAATTTAATCAACTGTTAATTTGGAAACTACTAGTTTTTGCCCGCCACTTGGTCCGCGTTATTTTCAGAATTAATAATATATAGCTGACCAGGCGAACTCTGTTTATCCTAAAAGGCAGTAAATAAGAAGTTTTTTATTTTTTAGTCGTATGAAAAGTATCCTATGTCCTTTTCCTTGTTCTCCACCAATTTCCATCCAAACCCGTACAGACATTCTTGAGTAATAAATAGTGTAACTAACACGACTTTATTTTATATATATATTAGATAAGTATATTAGAATAATTATAAACAGTTATATAAATCCTACCGTCTCATACAACTTAATAATAATTCTTATAAAACGCATATCTCACATCAGAGTTTATTGCTGCGCGTCTCAAAGGGATATGCCATTACAGTATCTCACTCAAACGACTCATTATATTAAACGTAAATTGAAATAAGCAATAATAATATAGTATTTACATTTAACTAAATCAATATCTTCTTCTTCTACCTGGCAATATCCCAGCTTTAGCCAGGGTCTGCCTTACATGTTGTGAATAGTTATGGCTAATTGTTTTTACGACCGGCCGCCTGCTTGACATCAACCCTCTTTGGGAATGCATTAATCAGTGATGTCTAAATCTCTTAGAAAGTACATATGACTTGGAAGTCGGAAAAATCACATTTGTAAGTGCCAGGATTGAACCCGCGCCCTCGTGCATGAGAAGAGGAGCTTTTAACCACTAGGCCACCACTGACAATATGAACTATTTCGAATGTCAAATATACAAATATTACAAGAATTAATGTATATTTAATGTAACTAAAAATAGTTTTACTAAATATTATTTAAACAACCAATAGCACGTGTAATCTTCGATGCTGCGAGTGTTAGCTCTCAATATAAAATCACATGATCTAATATAGGAGCGCAACGACCTCGACGGTAACTATTTACAATGTAATCGAATATAACCAATATAAAATGTTCAATATATTTAACCTGTAAGAAATGTTTAGCTAGACTTGAACCAGCTACTAATAGGAAAATACATCGGAAGCACTTTTCCATATAAGCTATAGGGGCCCCTACTTGAGCATATATTTTTATAATTCCTTATTAGTAATTTATAAGGACAAAATGCATTGAAATTATGTGATAATAAAATTTTGAAAATTTTATTTAGAAGCGATGTAGTTTTCAAGTCTAAGGGTAGCAGTTCCGAGAGGTTGAAATTAAATTCAATTGAAATTACTTCTATAATAATACTATAAAATTAAATCCTATATAAATACTATAATTTTATTTCTTTTATCGAAGATTAACGTGATATTTTTTAAGTAACTACGTATATTTTTACATATCATATTTGCAATATTATGTAGGTCCGTTTCAAATTGGATTAGGTAGAGAGAGGAGCTTGGACGGTGGAGGTGAGCGTTTAACGTGCGTTAGATAGGTGCCCCTTAAACCTACACCTGGGTCACAAGTCACAGTCACTGTTGAAGCTCCTCTCACTACAACGATGGACCCGACACACGCACCGTGAATACATTGAATGATGAGAGGTTTCGTCTCTCTATATATATTAAACCTACACCTGGGTCACAAGTCCCAGTCACTGTTGAAGCTCCTCTCACTACAACGATGGACCCGACACACGCACCGTGAATACATTGAATGATGAGAGGTTTCCTCTCTCTATATATATTAAACCTACACCTGGGTCACAAGTCCCAGTCACTGTTGAAGCTCCTCTCACTACAACGATGGACCCGACACACGCACCGTGAATACATTGAATGATGAGAGGTTTCGTCTCTCTATATATATTAAACCTACACCTGGGTCACAAGTCCCAGTCACTGTTGAAGCTCCTCTCACTACAACGATGGACCCGACACACGCACCGTGAATACATTGAATGATGAGAGGTTTCGTCTCTCTATATATATTAAACCTACACCTGGGTCACAAGTCCCAGTCACTGTTGAAGCTCCTCTCACTACAACGATGGACCCGACACACGCACCGTGAATACATTGAATGATGAGAGGTTTCCTCTCTCTATATATATTAAACCTACACCTGGGTCACAAGTCCCAGTCACTGTTGAAGCTCCTCTCACTACAACGATGGACCCGACACACGCACCGTGAATACATTGAATGATGAGAGGTTTCGTCTCTCTATATATATTAAACCTACACCTGGGTCACAAGTCCCAGTCACTGTTGAAGCTCCTCTCACTACAACGATGGACCCGACACACGCACCGTGAATACATTGAATGATGAGAGGTTTCGTCTCTCTATATATATTAAACCTACACCTGGGTCACAAGTCCCAGTCACTGTTGAAGCTCCTCTCACTACAACGATGGACCCGACACACGCACCGTGAATACATTGAATGATGAGAGGTTTCCTCTCTCTATATATATTAAACCTACACCTGGGTCACAAGTCCCAGTCACTGTTGAAGCTCCACTCACTACAACGATGGACCTGACACACGCACCGTGAATACATTGAATGATGAGAGGTTTCGTCTCTCTATATATATTAAACCTACACCTGGGTCACAAGTCCCAGTCACTGTTGAAGCTCCTCTCACTACAACGATGGACCTGACACACGCACCGTGAATACATTGAATGATGAGAGGTTTCGTCTCTCTATATATATTAAACCTACACCTGGGTCACAAGTCCCAGTCACTGTTGAAGCTCCTCTCACTACAACGATGGACCTGACACACGCACCGTGAATACATTGAATGATGAGAGGTTTCGTCTCTCTATATATATTAAACCTACACCTGGGTCACAAGTCCCAGTCACTGTTGAAGCTCCTCTCACTACAACGATGGACCCGACACACGCACCGTGAATACATTGAATGATGAGAAGTTTCGTCTCTGAATGCAATATTAACATCAAAGCTTTTTAATTCTTGATAGATTAAATGAGAACATAAATGTTTCTCAGTTACATATAAGATAAATGTAACGAAACCATAGTCAATATATACAGAGATATTATTTTAAATTTATTATAATATTATTACCAATAACGTCACAATTTAAATCTATTATATTATATAAAATGAGTATTTTACTTCAAAGTAATTCCACTGAAAGTGAAAACAAAGTCAAAGACATAATGATGAGATTAGTTATTTAGTACGTAATTGGCACTATACACGTCTTTGTACGTGTGCGTCATAATTTATTTCATGTATTTTCATAAAATTCCCGTTTACCAGCAATTTAGTGAGAATACGAATTGAGGATTAATGCCTGTCACATTACTGATAATTTAAACTTGACTTTAAAATGTAATAAAATATTTAAATTATGAAAAACAAAAAAGAAATAGGGATTAATTAAGACGATATTAAACAGTTTTATCAGTTGTTTATAAATGGAGGTTATTTCAATGTGACAGAATATTATTAACTTTTAATGTTTTTTTTCACTAACAATAGTCAATTTTTGTCGTGCTATTGTTTCAAACTTTTTTTGCAGTCTGGTTTATTGTCGACTAGTTTTTTTTTTAGTTGAAAAAATTACATTTACAAGAAACGTATACAATATAATCTCGAAATAGAAATAACATATTTATGTCATTTTCCATAATCATAAAAACAAATCAGTTTTGTATTTTTAGATGTCCAACCTACTATTCTAGTATGAGACAAAATATATAATATACATATAATAAGCAACATATTTAATTATACAAAACGCGAAGCGCTAATGAATTGGTTAAAAGACAGCAAAATCTTTCAAAAACTCAACAAGGTACGTTAAACCATAGAAAAATTATAACCAGTTCAACGGAACAATATATCAAACTCATCACTAAGGAATTTCTTCTGACAATTTGTTGAAAAGCGTTAAAGAAATACAAAAAAAAAAGAACGTTTTAAATATTTTCATCTAGCGTAAACGTGGGTAGAGCATTCATCTTTTCACCTGTACAGACGTATTATGACGAGGTATAATAAATTTAAAATAGAATTATCTCAAGCTTGTACATCTTTAGCTACTGATAATTTTATTCAAGCGTTAAATTTTAAACATCAGTTATAAATTAATGAACAATACCGATGATGCTAATATAACCTATACAGCTTGTATAAAGACAGTAATGTCTTAGAATCGCAATTAACAATATCACCTCAGCTGGCGTGGTTCCAGCGATGTAAAGAGTTGATTCACATGGATTATTCAGATCGGGAGCAATGTCGAGTGTTCGAATATGTATGTGCTGTTAAAATTCCTGTTATTAATAACATTGATTAATTCCATTTATATTATCGAAGCTCGACCCTCGCTGCTGTACGGTAGATCTGTGATCTTGCATTACTTGTTGCGTTTGTTATATTTAGTGATTAAACGATTCTGTACTTCGACTTAATTTGTACGAGAATTTTAATAGTTTATTTGTAATTAGCCTAATTAGCTTACGTAAACAATTCTCAGGCAACAGAAATTCGAGTTAATTTCGTCAACACAGATGAACAGAGAATAGATTTTTAAAATACTGAGATTTATTGTTCTTTGCAAATACAATTCAAGATTTTTCTTTCATCTTCATAAGTGTGACTTGTTATTATACAAAAAAAAATAATTTTAAATACATATTTTTATAAAACTTATGTAGTATGAATCTTTTCACCCACATCAGACATTATATATACCCACGTATGGACTATTATGGCATTAGCCAAAACATAGGAACCCAGTGGGATGTTCTGTGCATACTATTCATAGAGACAGCACCGCTTTCTATCAAAAGATTTTTCAATATACCTAATTAAGTTACGAAGGTCATTAAGAAAATTTTCCATCAATGTTTCGTGTACCGGCTACAATTAGCAGCACTAGTTTGAAAAGTCCATAAACACAGAAGGAAATAAGACTCTTGACAATGTAAATATTGGACTCAAGTTGTTGGACTAACGAATTCCGAGATAATAAACTTCTATAAATAAGATTAAAACCAGGTCCAGCAAAAAGAATTATCACTAAACTAGAGTATACTTATGGCCGAGTAGATATATATTTATATACATAGTATGGCCCCTGCCTTTCCACCAGTGCCTTATTCTTTCTTCTATAGCCAAATCGGCTTTTTGAGTCTTTTGTACAGTCTTTGTACATATAGGTTGGCTCAATGGCTTATTCCGCAAAAATAAATATAATCTTCTAGGCATTCTTTTGGAAAAAGAAAGACATCTCCTTCATGCCGTAGTACGGGAATGTTATAGAAGAAATAGATTTCACACACTCCGTATGCTTTAGTTACTTACTTTGGAATATTTAAAAAGGTTTTTATGTACCTAAAAGTAGTGCTGAGAATTTAACTTTATTCTAGAACTTTGGTATCAAAGTGTTTACTGGAAACCATCAATCAAGACCCATAATATTGACGAATACAAGGATATAACTGATTTTGATATATGTTACAAATTAGAAATATGTTATTTATGTGCAGTAAAGAAACGGTGTTTCTCTCTACACTTGCTGAATACCAATCGATAAGAAGAGAAAAGAACAGAACGAGACTTACGTCTGATGAATCTAGAATCATATCAACTTTAACCAATCACCAAAAGAATCGAATTTTACTTATCGACAAATAGGAACAGGTAGTTTCAGATTAATTAACCATAAAAACTTTAGGTAACTGAGTACAGTAATTCACATAGGGATTCTCATTGGCATTCCGCAAAGAAAATATTCATCTTAACATTTAGTACTATTCTAATGTGTGGGGAAAAACGTTAAAACCAAATAAATTTAGCCACGATGTAGGGTCCAACTCAGGGTAAAATTAAATCATAGACAATCTTATAGACGTTTAATGGTTCTATCAACCGACATGAGTATATATATTTCTAATTAAAATTTAAGCCTGGCTGACGAGGATATATAGTTGCTTTAAATATTTGCCACAAAAAAATAAAATTCATTTACAACAGCTACCGTATAAATGGGACTAGATAAAGCAAGAATTGCAAATAACAAACACCAGTACAGAGCAAACGGCAAACGATAATAATAAACTGCGGCGTTTGATTCAAGAGACCACAAGTCATTGAGGAAACTTTTGATGTTTGTCTGTTTACACGATCACATGACCGAGTGTACAGATATAGAACTGAGTTGAGAAACAATAAAACATATGTAATATTACATTATATACTAAATATAACAAATATATTATAAAGAGCGACTGTTAGTATGTATCACATATCAAAATAAGTTTTTAAATGTCTTCTAGCGCTATCTAGTTGACTCATACGCACAACTGATATGAATATAATCCATATTTATCATCATTATGTTAATTGTCAAATCAGTTCATAAAAAATATTCAAAACGGAACATACTTTTGATGTTTAAAACGATAACATCAAATATTACCATACATCAGAACGTTTTTCAACATATTAAAAAAACATTGCCATCCTACAAACTTCATAGTATGTATGTGATAAAAATTCATAGTTCATAACACAATCCGTGACGTCCTAAAGTCGAAAGCTAAAAGGCTCCACAGTAATCCCCGACCCGAAAGGCTAGCGGGCCGCTCATAAAACATGATACACATGTGTCCTTAATAAATACCACTGAATCCCGCATATTGCGAAACCTCTTTTAGAGGTCACTCGGTGTATTTTTTTACTGTTCATTCATTCCATTTATTGAACAAAGCCTTTAAGGATTAAAGTTTTACATCCAACATAGTTTTGTAATAAAATATATCTTCTTATTATTTGCTTTCAAGTTATTATTTCATACGGAATGATGTAAAGAATCTGTTGTAAAATAAAAGGAAATATATTTTTTATTAGTACTGGGATCGGAACCGATCCAAAAGTAAATTGGAGCACGGGCCGACGTCAAGTTTTTAGCCGTCTAGACGTTACAACTTTAGCCGGCTAAAGTTAGATTCAACCGGCTAGAATAAGTAATGAAGGATGCTATTGTTATCACAAATTAAAAGTTCCTAAGGCTAACCATATATAAGTATGTATATATACATATATCCTTATCATTTATGGAGTCAATAATCTCATCTACACATATTGAATTATTTAAAGGTTTTTATATATCAATATTTGCTTTCAATACGGATAAAAACTTCCTTGTTTCTTCTTATCCTTAAACTAAAAAAAAAATTAAGATTAATTGTTATATTGATTACGATTTATATTTTTATCTAAAGAATTGAAATTCTTACTAATATTTAAGACTTCTTATTACAAATAAAATATGAAAATAAGTTTGTTACCTTTAGTCTTAATGAACAAATAATATTATCTAAATGATTCATGTCAAATAAATCCATATATGTACTTTTATATATTCTAAAAACCTAACACGATTCTATAATTTTATATCATAGTAAAAGCTACACTGACGTCATAAATGCCTTTCATAGAGGAATGTGCGGGCGAAAATAGTACAACTGTTATCGTATAACCGGAATAAAACATATATGTATACAAGAAAATAAATATATACATATATTTTTGTAAAAGAAAAATGTAGTAAAAATATATAATATCACATTCATTAAAGTTTGAGCTAATTAAGTTTTACACTTTGCTCAGAGTAAGAAGAATTATCGCTGTCGCATGACAAGCTAAATAATCATTATTATATTACAGTGAAAAGAAAAACTTTTAATGCAACTATTATATACATAAAATACAATTAAGATTACGTACATCGTTGTTTAATTTAATGACCTTATTAATATTAAATCATGATTAAAGAAAACTAATTGTGCTTTGAATCCCTCCGCGCGGAAGAACTGAAACTACGTTATGTTGAAATGAAGACAGGAAGGGGTAGAAATTGATTTTTAAGTAATTTTCAGTGTTTCTTTAAGACAAACTCTAGTAACCTTATTTACAAGTCACAATTGATTCCCTCTCTCTTTTTATCCCTACCCCTCCGGAGCGTTAAACGTTTAACGCAACCTTGTTGCGAGTCACATAAGAAGTTTCACTTCGAAAATCTATAATGCATCAGAGAGGCAAACGTTTTCATTTTTATGACATACTTTGTAATACACATGACGTCATAGTTTCCGTTAAACACAACAAGGGCAATATATACATTTATATACACACACGCACACACATACATATATGTATATATTTCCTAACAGTTCCAATGTCGACACAGTTTTAGTAACGTAATACTATTCGCCAATATATCCAAAGATAGCTTCATATTTTGATACACATGTATATGACCTTTTATATTTATTTACATAGATTTAGTTATACGATCAAATATTCTATCTCGTGGTATTCGCTTAGTAATGGAATTCCATTTATCTAATGGCATTGCTATACTGTTTATTATTAAAATAAGTATAACTCAATATTATATAATAAACAAAGTAAATAACCTCTTATGAAAGAAGTATTCAAGAAAAAAGTACTTTACTTTAAATAATTAAATACTTAAAGTGATACAAAATAAAATCCACTATTTTGTATGTATAAAATTTTTTTAGTGCTTCCTTATACTGTTAAAACATTTGCTTTTTCTGACCCTTTTTAATATTTATCATATTTCCTATGATATAATGCATATGGTTACATACATGCATACATACATACATACAAACATAAAACATTACACCAATAACGATATTGATTTTCAATTCTTGGCAATCAAGAGTACCTTTAGTAGGAACTAGTGCCAATAACAAAAATATAACGAAATATACATATATATACATATAAATATATATCGATTGAATTAAAAAATCATTTATAAAAGCTAACAATTCATCAAATTAATTAGTCTCTTGACCTTATATTGGACCATAATTTTAAATTAAATCAATCGCAACTAATTTAATATCAAAAATAAATAAATAACAAATTCTTTTAAAATTTTCTTTAACTTAAATTGTTCTCAAATAAATTTGAACATACACACATAACAGATAAAATTACGTTAAATGATTAAAATTAACAGAATCAATTTATATTAAATACATAATAGATATCAATGGTACATCGAGAAGTGATTGACGTGGCATTAAATGCATCAGTTCGGCCACGGACGGGGCGCACTGGCATTACACCACACGGATATCGAATGATGCTTTTATCTCAAGCTGTAAGACATTATGTTCTAGTAAATGGATGTTAATTTATTTAAGACAGACACGTGAATATTAATTGACGGATATCTGATAGCGGACCGGGGAAAATCATTTGAATCAGAATTGTATATATAAATAATAAATATAAATAATATAATTTTTCAATACTCAAAGAATATATATGTAGGGAGTCATGAAAAACCTGCTCCTTTTGAAATAGGTATGCGTTTTTGTTTTCATATTCGTAAAAATATATAAGATTTAAAATTATATCCCTACTAATTTTATAAATGCGAAAGTAGCTCTGTCTGTCTGTCTGTTACGCTTTCACGCCTAAACCACTGAACTGATTTTAATGAAATTTTGGTACAGAGATAGAGTGGACCTTGAGAAAGAACATAGGATAGTTTTTATCCCAGACTTTTGAAAAGTTCTCTTGGAAACGCGATATAACCGAACTCCACGCGGGCGAAGCTGCGGGCGGTAAGCTAGTATGTCATACTTTTGTACTACTTGTCATATAAATAAACAATGATTTCACCTTGGTCTCGTGACAGCGAATAGTGGAGGAAACTAATTGTTACAGAATTTAGGATTAGATGCGGTTGTTGTACTATTTTGGGAGCGTTCTTTGATGATTTGTCCAAAAGCGACACAAAAAAACATGTAGTATGCTCTTGTTCTGTCACATGTTATTTAAAAGACACGATGTGGCTGGTATACTGAATTACAAAAATTCTAAATTATATTTTGATAAAAAAAATAGAAATAAAAAAATTAATAAGTACCTACCTAAGCAAAATATATAAATAAACAAAAAAAAATATGCGTTAAAGGTTACGATCTGACTGGGATCTACTGCAATATATATCCCAGACTTTATATAATATTAAATAAAATAAAACGTTTTTTAAGAAATAAATGATGCTGTAAAAACAACACAAAATTTAAAAAAATATGCTGTCGGTCATATGTACATACATTATTAAAATAAAAATCAATAAAAAGTATATATACAAACGTATCTAAAACTTAGTTTTTTCTTCTAAATAAAAAAAATACATAATACCTACCCTACATTTTTATTCCGATCTGTACCACACAAAAAAAATGACCCAATTAAAATAGAACTTCCATTAAAAACACGTAATGATATAATCTCGACAGTTTGATCCATCAATTTATACAAATAAAACTCGCCTATCACATGGGGATCGGCAATAAAATCAAAGCTTTTAAAAAGCAAAGCATTCGTGAATTGTTGTTAATAACGAGATACTCACATAAAATAGGTCATTATATAACAATAAAGACGGAACGCTTTTAAATACATAAATCGTATTGGGTAACATATGTATGTATGGGGCTGATACTGAAATAGTCTGTTACTTAACACCCGATATCGTGAGATATAGATGAGATTAGATGAGATGATAGCTAGGAATGTGGGATAGTTCCAGTATTTGATAAATATTCATCAACATATTAGTAATTAGGTTTTAAATTCCTTAATATTATAGTACATAGACTATTCGTTAACTTTACCAGTGTTCACAGGAAAACTAATTAATACTACGTTAGAATATGAAATATAATACCAATTACTAAAAACTTAAAAATTTAATCATATTCATAATTAAACGATGATTAATTCAGTATTTCGAACTAACATTTTCTTGTAAATAAAAAACTATACTAGCAAAAGATAATATAGTAATATATCTTAAAATAAATGTAAATTATACCAACATAAGTAATTTAAAATTAAATTGTCAAATATTTTTTAACTTAATTTCGACTATCATTTATGCATCAGATATTTACTTTACTAGCGAGCAATTGCGATATAAAATAAGAATTTTTCTATTAAAAATCAATAAAAAATATCGTAATACTCAATATCTTTAATTAATAATCAATAAATAAAGTTCCAAAGCGATATTAATATAAAAAATAAATAAAATACTTCCAATCCAATTCGTAAAGGGCGTAACATGTGGCGCGTTTTATTTCGGATCAACATACGCGCTCATTTGTCACCCTAATGGCACCGAGTGATGTCTGTCCGTCTGCGTCACGAGTTCATCGTGATCAGTAATTAAATAACATATCGGTTAAAACGAATAAAAACTAGATTTAACTTTAAATAATAGTATTTTAAGCATATTTGGTAAATGCAGGTCTTGATTACGATGTGCCTATATGATATAGAAAAATTCTAAATAAAATTCTATATATTAATTAAGTATATTTTATGAATGGTATTCGAATTTATTCACGAATGTGATATTATTAAAGAATATTACAAAAATAAAAAATATTGTTTTTTCCTCACATATCTTTTATAATGTAAATAAAAATAATTTATATTTATATTTGAATTCAGTTTTTTTTTTTCATGTTAACTCGGCCTTATTTCATTTAAATCAAACAATTCAGTAAGCCCATGTAAATTATGATTAAAAAAAACTTATACCTAAATCAAAGAAACTTTTACGATACTATTTTAACATGAGAGTTATATTTCTAAAATAAATTACTACATGTGGCAAGGTAGGTTGATTTCCTAACAAAGTTTTCCTAGTTTCGTCGGGAATCAAAATTGGGAAGTTCCGAAATTTAATTGAAACTTAACTACGGTCATTAATAAATTATTAATTTTACGTTATTTTAAGAACACTTAACAAGTATTGAAATTATATTTGAATATATACATTTGAATTATAATTGACCAAAACACTCTAAAACCAGATAATAATGTAGGTTTTGTCTCCACTCTTTATAATAAAATATTAATATATAATCAAATCTAGAATTCAATGTCATGTATTAATCATCTATTTGAGACTACACATATATTTACACATACATATGAGTCATAAATAGATGAAAATTTTCGTCTACTAGGATACAATAGTAAAAAATTTGAATAGGCTCGTCAGTTAGAGAATTATTTTTCTATGTATACAATTTTATTACCAATAAACAGTCCCATTGGGCGTATAATATATATCTAATTAGGTTAATCGCAATACTTTATTGTCACCGGAAGACATTAAACACGCGAGCAAATTTTTGACAGTTATGTAATATTTAGTAATTCTTCTACATATACATAAGAGATCTTAAAAAGCTACGTATTTTATATAATATAAGAAAATTCTTAAACACCTACAGACATTTTTTAAATTAATAAAATTTCTAATTTAGCTACAACACTCTGAAAAAGTTTAAAATTAACTGAAATTTTTTAAACGGGTGAGAAGTTTAAGCTCATAATTATATGTACATAATGAAAAATAACTTGATTTCATCAAAAATATTCCGTCGCTGAAACTCTATAATAATTTTAAATTATAAAATCATGTTAATGTAACATACATATTAATTAGTTAACTAAAATCATACTTTGTGTATTTGAAGGCTTTGTTGGGTGTTAATTGGTATTATAGAGATAATTGTTCGCCACATACAGGCTGTAGTGCTTTTAGAAATACTAAATACAATGTAACTAGAACATTTGTATTATAATAAAAGAATAATTTAAACTAACGTATGGATTAACAAGAATAACATTACAGTGAAAATATTAAAATGTATGAAAAATATTACTATATATGCTATGATGAAACGAAATTCATATGTGCATAGCATTAAGTGCGAATGAAAACTACCAACCCACAAAAATTACCTACGCTTTAATAGTCTAGAAACTACTATAGTATACGCGTAAAAACTTAATTAAGTAATCCATACGCTAGAATGACACCATTCTTGAAAATAATTGATATGCTCTAATAATGTAAAAAAATAAACGCAAATATAGATGAGAATCATCGCAAAGAAATTGGCTCTCTAATGAGAAGAATCGCATCAAAATCGGTCGATCCGTTTGAGAATTATGATTCCACAGACACACAGACATCGACGTCAAACTTACACCACTCCCCTTTTAAGGTAGGTCAATCATGTAGCTATAGCCTAATTAGACAATGACCTCCAATGACTTGACACATCAATAATAATTGTATTACAATGGAGTCAACCAAACCAAATTAATGATACAATACGAACATGTGGTTCCGTATCAAACGTATAACACAATATATTGACATTTGTATTACAATATGTCCAAATAAACCTGACCTTAACAAAATTAGTCATTATATTGTTGAAGTTATAAGTAACGATATTATTTCATAAATATTCAACCGATCAACTTCCTCTCAAATTACAATCCATTTAAATTTGATTGGCTACATGTGCGGTGTTCGACTGTTCACGATTTATATGAAAAAAATATGAATTGAAATGACAATGTAGATATGTAAAATATTAACCATATACGTGAATGGAAATTATTAAAAATAAATAACCTTTGACCTATATACAGATATGTTACATAATTTTATGTTTTGTTTAATAAAACTTCGAAATCACTTTGGTACAGCTAATCGAATGTAAATTCTTTAATAAATTAAAAATTATGCACTTAACTGTGTGAAAGCAATTAAGGTAATTGCCGTGCCAATTAACTTGCTCGGGTGGGGGTCAGATAGGATCGACGAATTCAGGCCAAGTGTGTAGAAGGTACATAGTTTTGTACCCTTATAGCATCACTATGGATTATGGAACCTTTTATAGTAAGTATATGATTGGAAGAACATACATTTTAGTGAGATACCAGAGCATGCGTCAAAACATAAAAAATTTGCTTACTTATAAAAAAAAGCAGTCCCATATATGTCATCTTATCATCATCATCGGCTTATCAGAGCCCACTGCTGAACAAGGCCTCTTCTCACATGGAGAAGGTTTGAGCATTAATCACCACGCTTGCTCAATACGGGTTGGCGATTTCAAACTTATAATTGTTTGAGCATTAATCTTATAAAACCTATAAATTGAAATTAAAAAATGGGTTTATGTTCAGTTTTCTACAACATGTTTTCCTTCACCATCAGTCAGTGGTGTCTAAATACTCTTAGAAAGTACATACGACTCGGAAAAAATCACATATGTACTTGCCAGTTTCGAACCCGCGCCTTCATGCATGAAAGGCGGACCTTTAACCTCTAAGTCATCACGTCTTTTTTTATAAATCATCTAAAAGATATCTAGCAACAATTTCAGTTTTCAATAATAGCCTTGGTATGTTTGTGTATGTATGAGTGCATATGTGTGTATGAGTGTATGTGTGTGTGTGCAAATATTTCCTACATTCATACGACATACACACACATACAAATAAGACGTCGCTAATTCCACTCGCTGACTAATCGAGCTTCACAAGATACCAAATTATAAATCATGATAACAGGCCATAAATGTCTCAGTGAAAGATGTATGGGGGACCTTCCACTAATTATTTACATTAAATATTATTGAAAGTGAATTATGTTAATTGAATACAAATTAATGAATAAAATACTTCAATGTATCAAATGTCAAAGTTATTACATTTTTTTTTCATACAAAGACCATTCATCGTTATAGTACTAAAAGATGTTATTTTCTTGATGAAATATTATTACTACTATAACTGATACTATTTATACTAGAAGTACTACTAGATATTATTGTTTTGTTTGCATACTTAATGAATAGAGACGAAATTATCTTTAATACATTTTATTATAATATACAAACATTAATAGAAAACAATATATTTATTTAAAACTGACATCGATCCCATTTATATCAATTTGATAGGTATTTTACCCAAATCGACAACCATATATGTAAATGTATTTACTTAGTACTTTCATATTTTTTAATTACCAATTACAATATAAAACAATACAAGTGAAATAAAATTGCTATTATAGATTAGAGGCTAGTTTTATCAATCAACTTTATGGCTATAGAAAATTTAGTTTGTAGACGAAATAAACGTATAAAAAGATATATTGTTAGAAGCAAAATAAGTGATAATGTAAACAGTTTAATGTACTCAGTAAAATGAATAAATTTTATTAATAATAATTGATAACTTATACTATTACAATAATATACTATTACAATTATAACATTACATAGGATAGTGTACAATATATAGTTTCATTTATATAAATAATAAAAAATCCAGTACAGTTATAAATAAATGCTACGGAAAATAAACAGGGTTTGGTGTCATCAATCAAAAAACAATGTCTGACAGACGAGTTGCGACACTCGACTGTATTCTTGATATTAGTTATAATTAGTATAGAATATAGATGATAGATTATAATTGGTATAGTTATAGAAAGACATATAGATAGATAGATATAACTCTAAGCAGCTTCCCACTTTAAGCCTTACATATCAATTTGTCAAAATAATCTCAATTCATTATCCTCAACACAAACTATATAACGATTAAGGTTTATAAAAATCTGTTTAGTAATTTTTCTAACTATATGTGATAGCAAAGGTATGGTAAGTTTGCAAGGGTTTTATGTCTTTCCACTAAAAATTAGAAATTCTTTAAGGAAAAGATTTATCAGCTTTTAAAGAGATGGACTTACCATCTTAGAGAGTTGGTAAAGACAAAAATACTCATTTCGAATTATAAATAAAACCATACATGAATATTAAAACAACTCCTCATTATATTTACAAAGAAAATGATAAACATCAAATGACTTTATTATCTTATTTATTAAAACATAATCATCAAAAATAAGACCAAATCATAATATTAAGATGCTTGTTCTTATATATTATTAAATATATTTTATTATTTAATTAATCTATATATAACTATTCGAAGAAACAAAATTCGTCTCGCTCTACAAAAGATTCTCTTTGAAAATAAATATATCTTCCGAGAATTGTTCTTAATAACATTTGTAAAACATCTGTCGTATTATTAATTATACATTATTATGAATATCTTCATAAAACGTGATTGAAACAAGAAACAAAGTCAAATGAATCACAGTAGTCTTATTACATACATGAGTGTTTGCTTTTCTTACGTATGTAAAATATTTAATTTATGAGACTACATTTGATAATTTCATTCCCAAATAGGCTTGATGTCAGGCAGGCGGCCGTTCGTAAAAACAATTAGCCAAAACTATTCACAACATGTAAGGCAGACACTGGCTAAAGCTGAGAAATTGCCAGGTAGAAGAAGAAAAAGAAGACTACAGTCGATAATTTCATTCTAATAATAGGATATGTATAAAATTAATTATAATTAACTAGTAGGTATGTCGCGTTAACTGTGAGAAGTAACATGTGGCTTATTTCTATAACTATACTATGGTAACACTCGTTAAAACACAGATATAGAAGAAATTGTTAAACATAATCGATTTTCAATAGAATCCCCAGAATTGGTGTACTTACGTTCAATTTATAAAATTAATAACAAACGTATATAATTTAGAGAAAAGAAACATGTCCTAAAAGCATCTTTCAAATACTATGTCAAGTTGTTTAATAAGAAAATAGCCGACTGATTATTTTGACTCTAGAATTGTGTATATATACATATACAATATATGAGAATTACTTTTTAGTTTACACACACTACCTTAAGTTACACACACATGAAAATAATACATCAATACGTGAAGATTCGTCAATGTGTGTGTTGTCACTAAACTTCAAACATAATGACCTTTTCTATTTTAATACTAGCTGACTTCGTACTGCCTCAATCAAGAAATAAATTATTTCTTAATTATATTTTTGGAGTTTACCTTTAAGCCATAAGTCTCCGTGTTCTGAAGTGCGACAGAATGAGTGACATATTAGTTAGTTGTCAAATCTAATGTCAAAAAACCCGTTTGTATGGGAAATAGAAAAGGGCTGTTTTTAGGATTTTTCCGGCAATTATTCCAATTTTTCTCACCTTTTAAACCTTCCCTGGACTTCCAGGAGTATTTCAAGACTAAAATTAGCCCAATCAGTTCAGCCGTTCTCGAGTTTTAGCGAGACTAAGGAACAGCAATCCATTTTTATATATATAGAAGAAGAAGATAAAAGATTAAACATGAAATAATCAATTACTCATTGTCAAATATCGACTAATCGAATCGAAAGTGTCTTTTAAATACACTAATATAGTTAAAACAGTTAACTGTCGTACCAAAGTTTACGTAAGATTTCATCTGAACATACGACACGGTACACATACTAAGGCGTAACGAACAGGGCGTAAATGACGTAATAAATCTATTGTCACGTGCGCACTGTAAAATAGACATAAATTATGACAAATATAAAACTATTAACCTACAATAGCATCAAAAGATATAACCATACGATCTACGATACAATATACATACTTTAAAACATCTGAGGACAGTGATTTATGACATAGAATTAAAACTATTATGAGATATAATAAATTTTAACATATGAAAGCAAATAGAGTTGCATTATATGGACGGTGCGTAAATCATCGAGTCATCAGGAAATATACATCTATATATATAAAAGAAAATCATGTTAGTTACACTATTTATAACTCAAGACGGTTGTATGGATATGGTTGAAAATTGGTGAAGAGATAGCTTAGAACAAGGAGACGAACATAGGATACTTAATTCTGTTCAATAGAAAAGAAACCAATATCTGCTTATTTATGACATCTAGTAGAATTCGCACGATCAGATATATTATCAATTCTGAAATTAACGCGGACGAAGTCACGGTTAAAAACTAGTATATAATATATGTCTACTATGATAGCGTTTTCTGAAACAGGTTTCAAAACTTGTGAAGTCTTCTTAAGTGTTTTTTTAAAGCAATTTTATTACGAACTAAATAGCTTCATTAATTTTTTATATATATGTAACTTAAATCGAATTTACGGTAGGGATTAATACTATTAATGTATATAAATAATAATTTAAGCCTAATTTATTGTATACAGTTATTACGGGGAACATTATTTATTGAAAGAGAAAACACATAATATTCTGCAAATAGTGCAGTACGAGATAACTTACGACTTAATCAAGACATTACTGAAAATAACACATTTAGCGCAATAGCGCAATATGAGATTACAAGATATTCAATAAACAAGCTGACGATACAGTAAACACAAAAATAATAAAAAATACACATAATCAGAGGATTTAACGAAAATAAAACGCGGGGGCAGAAATTAAAATTTTTATTAATATATAAAAACCAACATGATCCATTAAATTTATAGAAGCAAATTTAACGGACTATTAACTCTTTAATCCGATGCAGATTGTGAGGCGATGTTTCATTTTATATGTATATACATATGTGTATATATTTAAAACATGTCGCTAAAATTAAATGGATTACGTGTATATTTATAAACAGTGTGAATTGTACGTAACGTAATTATATACGTATGAGATACGGAATATATTTACGTTTAATAACAGCTTCGTATTATTTATTACAAAATGTCCTCTAGCTAATTTCATCAATGTAAACAAGGAGAGTTTTGTCTGTAATACAAAAAAAAGTAGCAAAGAAATAAATATATATATATATAACAATTATAGAAATGTATTGTTTCGTTATTGAATAAATCTTCATTAAATAATTAAAACATGATTAATTTACGAAGTATTATACATAGGTTTTCTTTACCCTCACTTAGTTCTATTACAGAGCTCATACTATTATGAAATTCTTATAGGTATTAACGGCAAAAAATATACAAATTAATTTAAAAATCATAACAAATATTAGTTATTGCCCGCGGCTTCACCCGAATTGAAATTAGGATTTAAATTCAGAGATAAATGTATGACGTGAGTTATATTAATGCATGTTTTAGTTATCTTACAGGGACATATGTAGTTTACAGAAACATACATACATCTATACATACAAACTTTCTCAATTTATAATATTAATATAATTACTTTTGTTGATCTTTTTTTCGACTGACTGTCATTAAACTCAGCATTCATAAATCCTTTCAAATCTATCTATTGTCAAATATTATTTTTTATTTTACGTAATTGTGTATTTATAACGACACTCAAAAGTAATGACATGATAATTTTTAATTCAAAATTATGTTCACGATGATTTACGCGCAAAGTATTTAACAGTATTGTTTTGTTATTTGTATTGTTAAAATAATGTATAATGTGTGTTAATTATTTAAATATTTTAATGTATTTTTATGGTAATATATTTTTATGGTAATCTAAACATATACGTAGATCGCTTAGGTTTAAATGTCTGAGCTAAACTAAGATGCTAAGATCATCAGTAAATAAGTATTTTGTAATACATAATCTCTATCCCAATTCCCAAATATTGTTCCATATATATAATAATTTATACCAGCAAATATTTTAACTACGCATATAAATTTTGTATCGTATATAAATATTTATTCAAGGAATCCATTCCGCACTAGCGAATCTATTCTACAGTCGTAAATTTAGTGTTATTTGAGTTCAGTAATACACTAAAATAATAACAAAAGCTTAGACGATTGATATTTTCAACGGTTCAAAGTTGGTAAAGTACCAACTGTTATTTGTGTAATTCTAAGAAATTATTATTCATATATATTAGTATATGACCCGGCAAATATTGTTTGGCCATATAAAAAATAGAGGTTGGTGATAAAATAATAAAAAAATTGGGTTATATGTATTTTTAATGCTACATTATAAAAAAATAAAAACAAAATATTTCGTACGATACTAAAACAAAATTAAGGATGAACAACCCTTATGACTACGGGGTACGAAAAATAGATGTTAGTCGATTGTCAGACCTATTCAATATGCTCACAAAAATTCATCAAAATCGGTCCAGCCATTTCGGAGGAATGCTCTGTCTAACACCGCGACACGAAAATTTTATATATAAGATTATTATTATTTATTTAAATCAATTCTATGTTATACAATAAAAATTGTATCCCTTTTACTAAACAAACATTTTGATCCCAAATCTTAATCTCTAAATGGTGAAAGTTTAAATTGAATTTAAATTAAGGGTTTCATTATTATAAAAGTGTTGAAACTTTTCGTTCAATAGCTTTATAAAGCAATGTAAAAATTGTATATTATAAAATTTAAATTATCTTTTAATACAGGTAAATCGTGTTAAATTTATTTATTAATATATTTATATATATAGATTTACAAAAGCTGATGTCAAAATATATTACGGTTTTAGTCATTATGATCGGGTTAAGGGAATTAGCAGTAATATATATAATACATATATATAGCCTATAAACATATAATAGAGCTAATCTTGATATAGTAGACTAATTAATATATAGTTATACTGTGGCGCCGCTTGAAAATAATATTAAAGTTTATCGCCAATATCTTAATAATTCGATGTTTTATTTTTGGTGATTTGTGATTTATGGTAATAAGTACATTATGTCATTTTTACTATATAGAATAGTATATATATATATATAATTAACGGCCGTAGAAAATATCACAATAAAATTAGATACCTACTTTAATTTAATACTTTAAATTGGAAGTATTATATTACGATGCTCATATACAGTTGAAACGAAATATAAAACAGTTCACATTATAAACTTTGTTTTCACTGTGACTTCACTCGCATAAAATATTTAATTATTTTACATCTCGGAAATATTCATTTTTGATTTGTCATGTTCTTAACTTCACAATATGCTAATATTGGTTACGTTACGGCGCACAGTTAAGGCGTAACGAACATACAAACACACTTTCGCTTCAACAATATTATACATGTAAAATAAATATTAACATAATTTTTCTGTATAATTTCAAAAGATATTTATTCTATACTTAGTAGGCAAACAAACTAGCGGCTACCTAGATAATATCCTATCTATGCTTCTAATAACTTATATAACTTTATGTAATCCATTAATTACGTGACTCAAAATTCCTATATATCATTTAAACATTTTTCACACCTAAATAATACATCTCAATGAGTGTCACAATAATTTTTTCCATTGTCATAGCTGTCAAAATATTTCAAAGCGTCCAATAGCTATGTATAATTTCTTGGCGTCGTTATAACCACGCCTCTTGAAGTCGCATGCGCATGACTCACTGACAAATTACTAGTATAGAAGCATTTCCACTAGACTGGCAGACACGACTGAAATAGCACACTCTAAATATGTCATTCAGGTGATGCAAAGAATCTTGATTGCTCTGACAGGGTATTAGAACACAATTAGTGAGAATCGTTCGTCTTAGTGGTGATAAAAAGTTAATCCTTGTAATTGAAACAAATCATTTGTTAGCTATTTTTTATCGTCTTCATTGTGTTCGTGGCGGTTTTTTGAATGTATTCTTTAGTGGACAAAATTTTTCGATTTTAACGTAAATAATTTCATAATTTAAAAGCATGTCTTTTCGTGTATAATACATTTAACTATTTTGATATTGTTCTAATAAAATCGTACTTAATAACACGTATGGACTATGTTATAAATCATTATATTATATTAAAGGAATTAAGATTTTATGTATACTATAATATGTATATGTATGTATATGTATATGGTTTCATTTAAAATGTTGCTTCACTTTAAATTTCTTTTACATGTAATATTAAACTCTATATTTGAATGTAGGGTTTTTCGGTTAAAAAAAATTTGGCTTGTGCATAAATTCAAATATATCGATAAATAGAATAAAAATTACGTCTCAACTACCAAAACTGAAATAGATTAAATGTTTTTAGGTCGTCACTTTAAGCGGTACACGGCAACTTAGCCCCTAAATTTCCGGTTATTAAAATAACGAATTTTTTTTCGTCACAAAGACATTGAATCCTTTTAAATATCTTATAAGAATTTATTTATATTAAAGAAAAAACACATATTAAATCTAGTTACGTGA
The DNA here is from genome assembly GCA_916720795.1 of Danaus chrysippus. NCBI lineage: Eukaryota > Metazoa > Arthropoda > Insecta > Lepidoptera > Nymphalidae > Danaus > Danaus chrysippus. Next base: position 1,192,252 of record CAKASE010000068.1, read on the forward strand.
TGTATATTATACGAATTTGTTTTCTTGTTTGATTATTATTTAAATATGCACAGTCCCTTGTATCTATAAATTTTATATACAACATCATATTAATATTTTAAATTATCACCGCCTTATCAACACGTCATACCTATCTTGTTTGTATTTTTTGCATTTCTATTATAAATTTATGCAAACATTCACTTATCGCTATCGGTTCGATGTAACGGTAAAAAGTTTAAATATAAACCTGTTTGAGCCGCATAAAATTGAAGATAAAATGATGTGAGTCAACAAAAATTCTTTATTTTAATACTAATTCCGTAATATTGATATTCATTATAAAATACGACTCGGAAACTTCGGAAGTAATCTTTAGACAACCCGGCATTGTTCGTTGGGTACAAAATTAGTAAATTTTCCCGCCGATAGCAGCTCTAATGATCGGCTATGTCAATCACTATAATTGACAGTCCGACATTTAGCTATTTTTGGTTTCTAAAGAAATGGAATCTAAAAAACAAGCTTAGCTGTGCGAAGCGTCACTTTAAAATTATTGTCAGTGTTGTCACCTGTCAATACAGTAACCTCAAACATCATATCAACAATAAAACGTGGATAGCATCACCAGATAGACGTTCGACATTCCATATCAATCGCTATTGTTTTCGTCACATAATGTTAAATCGGTATAAAACCAAACCGTATACGTATAGCAAAACATGACAGAGGATTCTGATAAAACACGGCCATTTTAATAGTTGTGTGTGTAGTGTTGAATAATAAATACATACCCGCTCTACCTCAAGATCGGTACTCGCGCATAGTCTTTTGCCTCCACCACCGTTGTATGCCATTGTACACCACAATACAAACACAAATCACACCGAAACGCGTTAAGCATAAATCGAACACGAATACACCTCCACGGTCAGAGGTTGGGAGCAGACTGAAAGAGTGAATGCCGAATGAATTCAAACACTCTGGAATGAACGAAGACCGACTCGGCGCGAAGGGTTCATCCATAGACAATGTTTTGATGTTTTCACTGTTGCTATGTTGGTAATGATATCAAAAATATTACTACACAATACCATAGAAAACAAAATATTAGTTTTTCTTATGAGTTTGTATTATAAAAGCCTTTTGAGAGCTTTTTATTCTTAAATAATAATATTTAATATGTAGGAATTAAAAGACTTACAATTCTATCAAATCTATTATTTTACTCTCTCGTATAACTATTCTTATATCTGTATTACAAACGATTCCTATTCAGACACTGTCAAATATAAAAGTGTTTTGTTGTCATAACACTTTATTCCTGACTCAAGTAACCTTAAATATTTTCTTATAAAAAAATAATTAAGATTTAAATAAATTATGTATTAAGTTTTATGAATCCTGTGTGTATGTGTGATTATATGTGAGCAACACTATCTAAAATATATTATGGATTAATGTTTTTTAATATATGAATACAATTCCGTGTTTCTAATTTATATATTTTTAAGTATGGTTGAGGAAGTTGAAATAAAGATAGAATATTTCGATACAAACGAAACCGACCCATTGAAGGAATACCAAAATCAAGAATCCAAAATAAATTACGTGTTACAAAACGACGAGGTAATTTATTTGATAATAAAATCATTTACCGGAAATCTGCAAGTATAAATGTATCTCATGCAAAACTGACTATAATTTTATGTAAAAATATAATGATCACCTGTAATTTTTTTTATTATTTTGAAATAGCTAGGTATGTACCTATATTTAAACATTGACAGATTTGAGACAATTATAAATTTGTGGAATAATGCTGATTAATGTGCTCATTTAATTCTAAATTTTTATTAAAGATTTGACTGACAATTATCAAGACTATCAGTCAGCTAACTGATGGGTTCATTTAAAATCTTTTTTTTTCTATTGCATGGGAAATGTTGCATGCACACTCTCTTTCTGGGAGAGAAAGAAAACAAGGAGAGTTATGTCAGACTCTCATCCCGAAAAGTACACAATACTAACTTAAACTCCACTAAACCACTCGCCACTGTTCTGCTAAGCCATAGGGTCTTTCAAAACACCATCAGCATCTCAAACAACTACTAAAAGCACTAAAAAAGTATTATAAAAACCTATTTATGTATTCTTAATACTATGGATATTCTTTGAATATTTTTTTTATATATTTTTTTGTTTATTTTAGAATTCTACAAAGCTGTCCTACATTCTGAAGGAAACATATGAAGATAATTTAAACACACAATTACAGCCGAGTACTAAATTTCAAGATGTAAGTAACAAAGTTTAATTGATATATGTGATATTTGTAGAATACTGTTGTTACAAGACAAATCCTAAAATTGGTATGTTTCATAATTTTGCAAAACAACCATTTAGATGAACATATTATTATATATTTTCAACCAAACCTCTTAAATCAATAATTTATATATGACAACCTGTACTGCTTTTAATTAGATTATAGCAGATAATGATTTATCAAATTGTTTTATTTTGACAATGATATAAAAATACACAAACAAAGTTGTAATAAACACATAATTATTTATAGATAAAAAAATATATTACAATATATGTAATACTTTAGGCAGACCCTGGCTAAAGCTGGGACATTGCCAGGAAGAAGATATGTAATACTTTTATTTAAATGAGATCTGGTTACTTTTTGATATAATAACCAATAACCAATGTAAACGAAGTTTAAAATATAAGCTGTATTTATAAATGTGTTATTTAAATAATTTTATGTTGCAGAAATCAAAAACAACATGGCAAAACTCAATAGACAGCAACGGTAGACTTCTTTGTAAATTTTGCGATTTAAAATATTCAACGACACAAACATTACGACATCACATAAAAATGAAGCATCCTAACTTGGAAAATACTCTTAAAAGATATATATTGAATAATAAACGAAATTGTAAACATATATGTCATATATGTAAAAAAAAATTCAGTAATGTCGACGAATTAAGGAAACATGTTAATTATAGTCATGCCATCGATATTATAGCATTGTCATGTATTTATTGCGATGCAACTTTCAATAGTAGCAATCAATTAACAGATCATATGTATTTGATACATAATAAAGTATGTAAAGTATTCACTTGTGATGTATGCGGTTATCGAACTATAAAGAAATCGCATTTCATTAAACACTCTACAACTCATGATACGGAAAAGAAAATTTCTTGTAAATATTGCGATTATATTACAAATAATTTATCAAATTTGAAAGTACATGAGCATATTCACACAAATAAAAAACCGTATATTTGTGATTATAATAACTGTAAGTATGAAAGTTCTTCCAGTTCGGGATTGAGAAGCCATCGTTTAAAACATTATCGGGAATCAAATATGTTATATTGTGATCAATGTAGCTATACAACAGTTTATAAGAATTCATTGAACAGACATTTAGATAGTCACAAAAGATCTAGTATAAGAGAACCATTATGAAAAAACATTTACTTATATATAATATTTATTTACATTAAACTAATATTTAACTATATAAATACATATTGTACTGCAATTTAGTTTCATTTATTCCATTTATGATAACAGATCTAAAACAGTGAAGCAACAACCATAAATTTCTTTTTTTTTTCATGTACTTAGTAATACTTTTTTGTTTTATTAATGTGGTGTAGGCTTGTGGCCATCTACATAGAAATTTCTAGTTGCTTTTGGTAATTTCAATTCCATTCCCTCCATTTCTTTTGTCAAAACAATTTGACAACCTGAAAATAATATCAAGAAAGAGTTTTTATATACAATATACTCTTCAACATAATGAATTAGAAAAAACTGGTTTTGGTAATGAAATAGTTTTAATTATTACAATTTTAAATCTATATACTAAATATTAATATATACTTATTAAGCAAGGCTATTTAAGAGTGATAATTTTTTTGATAATAATTGAAGTTAATGAACTTGTTTTGCTATCTCCTATAAAAACAGGTCAAATATTTACCTAGTCGTGAATTTTCCTTTAAAAATGGCGCCATATCTAATAAATCATCTTCTTTTTCTTCAGGTTCTGGTAGTGTATCTAAATATTTCTCGTGTACATACACATGACATGTTGTACATGCTAGCGATGCCTCACAAGCACCTGGCAATAAGCACCTTATTTTATACACAATAGTTTTAATATATTCAAAGCTTCTACAGTAATTATTTAGAATTATTTTTATATAATTTTTTCAATGCAAATGTCAATCAGTAAGAAAATTTTAAGATTTAAGTAAGTCTAATTATATACCAATATAACTTTATTTTTTGTTTACAAGTAGGAAGTGAATGGTTTAGCTTGTACATTAATTCAGAAGAAAGTTTAACTGTTAAGTAAGGAACATCTTCAAAATGTTCACTTAAAAGTGACAAAAATCATATTATAATTATATATAAAGTTATCACTTATCATATGTTTTTAAATAAACTTCCTCAATTTTTCATACTAGAATACATACCTTCCATTTCAATTCCATATCTATGTGCTAGATATAGCACATTGTCTCCAATTTTCCCTCTCACATTTGTTTTCTTTCCATCCTTATCAATATATACAACATTAACTCTGAGAAAAAATACATCACTTTAAAGAATATTCATATAAGATTTCAAAAAACGTATTTAAAAATAATAAATATTTCATACATGTGACAATTTAACTATAATGGGAGACCAGTCTAATTATGCTAACATATTGATACATAATTTAATGTTTAAACTAAACAGAATAGATATATATTTATTTAAATATTATTAACTCACACTTCGTCCTCCGATTTTGGATCTTGCCACTCATATTCTCCGTGCCTTAAACCTAAAAGATTATTGTTTACAATGAGAAACATATAATATTTAAATAACTTAAAAATAAAGATAACAAATCACCTGAGGTTATACTGAAAAATCTTTGTCGGGATAAAGGTAAAGCTTTAAAAGATCTCTTAGTACCATTTGATCGAAGAAATTTTAGAGTACGAAACATTTTTACAAATAACTAATAATAGTCATACTTAATCTAAACAATAAAATATATTTCGCGACTATTTTATTTTTAAGGTTAGGACCTAGCAATAACACAATCAACAATGAACTCTCTGTTAAACTTAAAGAAGTTAGAACTTCCTAGTGATAAGAAATTTAACATTGACATGTTATGACATTATCAATATTACATAAAACTATTTTATATACAATTTTGTAAAGCCATACTTTTATTTACCATATTTTTATATTTCTATGTTTAGATATAACGTTCTTGTATTTAATAATAATTTATATCTTTAATTATATCTATTCATGTGTTTTAAATTAATTGTCTAAATAAGTTATTGTAAAAAAAAACAGCAACACTTAATTATATGTCACACATTCTTAAATAACGTCTATAATCACAACCATATTGTCCATTTTTTATAATGATTTAAAATATAATAGTTATTGATTTTTTCATCAAATGGGTAAAGGCTATTATATGATTCCAATATGAATCTTATTTAATGTAATATTAATGAACTACGGCCATTGTATCTTATGTTGTGAATTTCGGTGATAGAATATACTTAAGGTAAGTTTTACGACCAAATGACGTGTATTTTGCAATATCACAAATATGAAGGACTCCGTTTTTGTCATCTCTATAGCGAATTTATAAAAAATCGCTATTATTGTGCTCAAGTCATTAGAAGCAAATAATTAGCGAAGTTGTTGACATTAGTGTATAACCATACATGTATATTTTTAAATATGTTATTCTAATTTCTTTTTGTTGTGGTTTAATATCTTATCTATTATTACTTATTAAAGATTGCCGGAAAATCGGCGTTTACTGTTATATAGAATGTTATAAGTTTTAATAATGTTTAGTATTACATTAAATTGTATATTTTCGTAGAAAATGTACAAATAAACCGACAAGAAATGTAATGCAACATTCTAATAAGAAAGTTAATCTAACTTGATGAAAGTAAACCACAGAGATTGCCTACCATTTTACTATTTACCATTGCCTAATTCCAATAATATTTTAATGCCTCTACATATATTTTATTACAAAATTATTATGAAATATTTCTTTTTAATTTCAGATTAGGCTAAGCTAAATAATGTCAATATTAGAAGATAGAGTTGATGTCAAAGACATCAAGGTTGAAAGGATCGAGGAAGATCGTAAAGATCCGACTACCTTCCTACCAGAAGAACCAATGACATATGAAATAAAAACTAAAAAGAAAAAAAGGAAAAAAATACAAGAAGATCCCTTTAAAGATATAGAAGAAAAGATACCGTTAACAACGGTAACCGTGTATGATCCGATTACAGAAGTTAATACAGAAACGATATTAGATCCAGAAGTCAATATAAAGGTTGAAAATATAGAAGTTGAATTAGATTTTAACGATGTGAGTTTGATATGAATTAATATGTAATAAAAATGAGAGAAAAATATTGAGCAAGTATGTTATGCTTATAGTGGCATTATTTGAACATTCAGTAGAATATAGAATAAATGTCTATATATTTAGCTTTGCCCACGTGACGTTCGGTTATATCCCGTTTCCAAGAGAACCTTTCAAAATTCTGGGATAAAAACTATAATATGTTCTCTCTCAAGGTCAACTTTGTCTGTATCAAATTTCATTAAAATCAGTTCAGTGGTTTAGGCGTGAAAGCGTAACAGACAGACAGATTGAGTTACTTTCACATTTATAATATTAGTAAGGATATACTTTATATGCAAAATGCATTATTGAACCATGTACAAAATTTTAACATTATCAAAAAATATATATCTTAATATATACTAAAAATAAAGAAATAGAAAATACTTAAAAAATAACAGTCTGGGAATTAATTCTCAACGAGAATTATATTGTATTGTAGTTAATTATGTTGATAGTGATTTATTGTGTTAATTATTAAAGTATTTTATTTTTCTATTTCAGTTTGCTAATGATAATGGTTTAATGGTAGAGGGACCTCAAAGTGAGGATAGTCAAGAGCCCGCTGTGAAAATTGAGGACCAAAATCACGAGGCCGTATTATTGACCTTCGAAAGTATAATCCACGACAAAAATGTTCTAGGATTTAGCCCAGCGACCGCGCCAGCGACGAATTACGTCTGCAAGATATGTCATCTAGTCTTTCAATCCCCAAAAACCCTTAGAATGCATCAGAAAAGAAAACACAAAGTGTTCCGCAAATCATTTAAGCATGTATGCGATTATTGCGGTATGTCCTATGAACAGAAGAACAGTCTAGTTGCTCATATTAAAAGGAAACATGGACCAAATTCTGTTCCCGACGATGGTGAAGAACGAACGTGTGACGTTTGTGCGCTAGTTTTCAAAGGCATGACGCGATTGAGAATGCATATGAGACGAAAACATGGCTCCTTTGAAGAATCCTTCAAACATGTCTGCCAGGAATGTGGACTTACGTACGACAAGTATAGAAGTCTCATCGTGCATATACAACGGAAACACACAAACGATAAAAAACCCGTAATGGATACGTGGTACAACTGCCCATTTTGTCCAAAAGTTTTCACGAAAAGGGAAACATACGCTAGACATGTCCAAAGAAAACACAGAATCAGCGACGAAGATGAAATGAAACACGAAAATCGTGATCTAGAAAATTATAAGAACGAAGCTACTGGGGAAGTTACTTGTAAAGAATGTCCATTAGTGTTTTCATCGATGACATTTCTGAAACTACACATGAGAAGGAAACACAACGCTTTGAAAGAAGACTTTAGATTAAAATGCAAGATATGTAACTTGTCTTACGACAAAATAGAAAGCTTAAAACGTCACATACGAAGGAAACACGATAAGAACTCATATTGTGACGTCTGCGATAAACAGTTTGAGAGTAGAGAAGTTTACCTCACTCACACGCACAAAAGGATAGTCCAAGAATGTACTGTTTGCAATTTAATATTCGCAACGCATCGCGGTCTCTGTAAACATTTACGGACTACCCACAAAGTGGAACTGCCCAAGACTGTGTTCTGTGATCTATGCAACGAAAGTTTCCACGACAAACGACAACTCAAACCTCATTATATGAAAGTACATTTAAAAGCTTCGTACACATGCATCTTCTGTAAGAAGATATTCAAAGCGAAAGAGAGTTATCGTCGACACGTACTTCTAAAGCATCCGGTTGACGAAAAAACATGTTCGCAGAAATGCGATCAATGCACAGAGAGTTTTGCTGACGAATTCGAATTATGCAAACATATTAACATGGCGCACAGACAGGAAAATTCCGAAATAGGCCCATTAACTTTGATAGACATCAAAAAAGAAGAAGTTGACATACCAGAAACCTTCCATTGCACAAAATGTTCTAACACATACAAAAACTGGAATGATTTAAAATCTCATTACGAACAGAGTCACATATCCGTGACAGAAACCCAGTGTCAAATATGCGGGGAATTGGTGCCGGGGAACGAATTACAGAAGCACATTAAAACTACCCACACAGACACATCAGTGAGATGCAAGTACTGCGAATTCGTTACAAACAATCGAGCTAGCATGACACAACATATGCTACGACATAAAAATGCTACCACAATACACTGTGATTACAACAATTGTAAATATAAAACTTTCTACGAGGGTGCAATGGAGAAACATAAGCGTAGGCATAGAGATCAGGGCGTTAAACTGCAATGTTCTCAATGTCCTTTCCAAACTATGGGCAAATATATATTGAAGTACCACGAGGAAGCTCATAGTACAGGCAAAAAACGATATTCTTGCGACCAATGTGATTACGCCACTATATTGCCGGCTAATCTAGTGCAGCACAGATACAAACATTCCTCGGAGAAAAGATTCAAGTGTGAAGTCTGCCCTTTCGCTACAAAGTACAATACGTCGTTGCGTTTCCACGTTAAAAAGAAACATTGTGATCTCCCGACATTCAGTTAATGTTAAAGTTTTTTAAAAATTTTAAAATATTTTTTGGTGTTATGTCTTTTTAAATTGATTTATTAAAAGTCTTTTACATTTTAATGTGTGTTACTTACACGCGTGTTTTAATTTTATTGCAAAATGTTCTGCTGACATCAACATATAAAAAAAATCGTCACAAAGTTTAAACAAGACTTAAGTCCTTAAATTTGATTTTTAATAGACCAAGTTATAAAATTTATAAAATTTTCATTTTATCTACACATTATTCTACTGTCTACAAACTTTTAACAAGAATGTTATTGAATACTGAAAACAGAATTAGGCATGTAAAACGATAATCTCCCAAAGTTTATTAACGAGATTTTAGTAATAATGAACTTAATATTTCATTAATAACAAATTTAGTTTTTTCAATAATTTTAACTGATACTGATCTAAAAATGGACAGTTATTTATTTTAAATACACTGTTTTCTACAGGCAAACACCCGGAAACTACAGATCTGCCAGGATCGAGATGCGGTCATCTTGATTTAGGTAAAAATCTGAATGCCAGTTTTCTCTTTACCATAGGATAAATTACGGTATAGTACGTAGTGACTTTGGGACAGAAAGCCATGTTTATCGCTTAAACCTATCCGGTTCTATGTTTGTGACCTGACTAGAGTACTTTAAGTTATCAATTCTACCTTAGCACGAGGACCTCACGAAGAAGGAAGTGTTGTTTTATTATTATTACTAGTTATAATTCACTTTTAATTCATTAATTATTATAAGATAAAACATTAATAACAATCTTGACCATTTTATACACATCTGGTAACTCCAAGCGACTGTCATTTGTCAAAATTTAATGTTGACAAGACATTAGATTTTTCTACACGCCCAAGCATCAACATTTATTTATTCGTTTACACCAATCGTTCGTCATATGTGCCAGAAGAGGATATAAAACGTGTGACTAATATTCGGGTAGTCTTGATATTCCACAAACGTTTTGTAAAGAAACATCGCGAAAACAAAGAAGAAAACTATATTTAAACTTCGTTATTACAAGACTTCATGACTAAAAACTGTTGTAAAAGTTTAAATTCCATTGTCATTTACAGTGGACGTATGTGGTAGTGTAAATTACAGTGGCGGAAGACCGATTTTGGTTTCAAAATGACCTTACTGAGTCTACCAGTACTTGTTATTGAAAATATATTCTCTTATTTAACTTACGATGAAATAGCTAAAAACAGATTGGTAAGTATAAATATACTTGACACAAACAAACAAACGTACGCGTCGATAGTGTTCTATAAATATTCATTCTAGAAGAGACGTTAACTAATGATAGTATATTACAAAGGCAAAACATAATTTATTGCTTCACAAATAATGAAATATAATACCATATACATAAAGTGCATGCATGTTGATTTATGTCTTGATGTATAAATATTATATTTCTTAACTGTATGCCTTATATTATATGAAGTTATATAATAATTGAAACAAAAGAATACTTTTTAAACACTTTGGTAACATTAAAAAAAAATATGGTATTTCGTAAATAATATTTATCTTAAATTTATTAATTTATCTAAGTTCAACAAAAAATCCCTATAATATTTTAGATCTCGATAATTTCTTATTTCTTTTCCTTTATATCAAGGTATCGAGAGCATTCAATGAAATATGTATGCGTCTGTTGAACCGAGGATTCCTCGTTATAGAAAGACGTCATGCATTAGCTCTGAAGAGTGTGAAAGCTCAACTGCCGAGAAGGGAATCAGAACGGAGGTAAAAATATACTGGATATACATATAATTAATATTTGTAACTATTACTTGTTGATCTATTCATATAGTTTTTATTATCTTTTTGTAATATATGTAATATTCAATTATATGTAAATCGGGTGAATTATATGTTTTATAAAATATTGTTTGTGTTATAACATATATATATAACAACATAAAACGATTCTAGGAGGTTCTGACCACAAATATCTCATAATAGATATGTGTCTTTTAACAGATATAGTATAAAGTATGATGATAACTACTATATGTTTCATGGTTAATATTACATCATCATAACAATATAATAGGAAATATGAATAAAATATATAACATATATGTTTAGTATACATGTGTATAATTGATAAAGTTATGTATTACGATGCATTATGTCACTATATATGTACTAATAGACACTCAAGGTAATTCTAGTATATTCTGTACAGTGTATATAGATTATAGAACATGCTAGAATAACAATCTCAAGTTTTAACATAAACAAATGATATATACATATGCACACACACATATATAGGTAGTGTTATAACATATTATAAATACATTTTTATATAATTTTTCCTCCAATACTTCTATATTCTAAAATAGTTTTAAATAGGAGATGGCACATTTATATAAAAAGTTTATAGGTATAGCTATTTGAATATATTACCTGTCACTTATTATATGTCTATATTTTTTATTATATTTTAATATATTTATTATAGATGCTGTTGATAATGTTCTACTTTTAGTTAGTGAAAAATAAAGAGTCTTCATAAATACAACTATTCTCAATTTAATAACCATAGTTAAACATTAACATCAGATATCAAGTAGAAGCTTTGAATCCATCAATATGTATTTAAATTTTGTCTACTTCTTAGTAAAATTTTGAAATGAAACTGCATATTAAATCTTTTTATGACTTAAATGTTAAACATTCTTTATCATCTGATTGAATTAGACATAAAAATAGAGGTCAAATAAAAAATACAGGAAAGTCAAATATTAGTGAAGTACTCTTCTGTACATTGCTAACGGATTTTCGTAGCCGATTATCGCATATTAAAATAAAATATGGTTTTTGCATTTGGGATAAATAGATAAACTTTTGAAAAATATAAAACGCGCCGAGTACACAACTTGGGGTGGCGTGGAAATGTGTGCATATCACTTATGAATTAAAATTTGACTTAGAATCGCGATATTTTGCCAACGGTAACTCCTAGGGAGAAAATTATAAGGACCATTATTGTAGAGAATTTTAAGGTCTACAACTTTGGTTTGAGATATTTTTTGATAAAACTTAACATTTTCGAAAAAAATCTAAAAAGCTTCAAAATTTGATCTTTGACCGTGATTAATTTTTGTAGCACACATAAGATCGATGAGGACTTATAAAAGTTTTTTGCAAATGTATACCTCAGCTTTCCACCAATATCAGATTTTCCGAGAATTTTTGTTATTTGACTATAGTCCGTTAGACATAAGCTGAGATTTGCATTTGTGTGTGACAGTAAAAGTAGAGTTAGACAAACAACTTTTAGAATTCAATTTTATTATATTAAATAGATACATAACGTAAGTGCGATAGCTATTCTAGATTAAAAATAAAATAAGCAAAACTTGTAAAAGGCTAGATGAAAATATTACGGAAAAAAATTATTAACCAATAATAATTTTGAAAAAACTATACGAATTCTTTTTCACTTGACATTGCGTTTTCAACATTTGAAGTTGCTACCAGTACAAAGGGTGAAGTGCGAAAGGAGCGGGGCGGAGTAAAAGCAGAATAAACCGGTTAAAAACTAGAAAAGAACGTTTCATTCAAAAATTTGACATCACACCTACACTATCCGTGTGCACTCACACAAATGCAAAGCTCAATTTTTATGTCTAAATTGACCGGATTAATAGCATCTTGTTTATTATTTGATTCTTAGATCAAATCATTTATACTTAATCGTTGGTCTAAAAAATTAAAAACAATTAAGGTTTGTTGTTTAAATAGTGAGATGAGTTCATTGACCTCTATCACTAATGGTTATATACTATACAGGTAAGCTGTAATGTGATTCCTACTTATAATGAAACTTGTGCAATAATGTAGATGTTCTTTGCACGATCATGCAAAATCCACCAAGATTTTGATGAACTGTCTTGTAGTTTAGACATTTAAATGAAACTAATATTTTTCGGATTATACAAAGCGACTTTATTTTTTTTAACTACATATTCCCGAAGTTTCGGCTACTTTTCAGCAACCGTGATCACGGGCAGACGAGATTCAACATCTCGGAAAAGTAGCCGAAACGAAAGCAAAAACTCTTAAATCTCACTGTAGTTCAGACTTCAGAATAACATATGGTCTATAATTTATCCCAAATTACAAAATCGGCGCGGACAAAGTGGGGGTTAAATACTAGTTAATATTTAATGATGATTTATCCTTTTTTCAGATATCACCCTCTGGCCCGACACTGTGATATACTCACATCAATAGAGACTCGTATATCGATGTTGAACATGACGTACTCCAAATTCATTGACATCGGAATATGTTGCTTTATACCGGGACGGGTAAATATGTATTTTGTATACGAATAGTATAGATTTATAACACACACACATTTATATAGGGTAAATGTGGGATAGTTGCCGCACTTTTTGAAATAGGCAAATAAGTGATAGAATATGAGTTTTCATAAAAATTTAATGATTGTGATGTGTTGTGTACTTATTAATGAAATACTTAATTAAAGTAATTTAACATTAATAGTTGTATTTTTTTTGGTACAAAAGAAATAAAAAAGTATTATAATCGGGGATAGATGCCTAAAGTGTGGGTTAGATGCCATAATGATGATTTGGCTTGTGGGATAGATGCCCTATGCAAATAATTAAAGATTATCTTAGATTTATTTATTTTTAATCAACAACTGTTACATTTTCATTTATAAGCATAATCATCTTTGGTTTAATATTGAAATTGAGATCAATTTTAGTATCTAATAATACAATATTAGTATAAACATTGAAAGTGGCAACTTCTGATACGTTTTAAATTTTAAATTTTTTCATTTTTTTCAAGGCGCAATTTTAATCGATTGCAAGGATTACAGTAATTACCGTACATGGTACAAGTTTCATGCAACCATTTTTTACACATGATGCACTGGATCCAGTCTGCCGTTGATTTTGTTTCCTCATAATTTTCAAAACATTCCAGACATTCATTTGACGAATTTTCATTAGAGTCCGACTCAGAAGAAGCGATTGCCTTTCGTTCACTGGCGTTTTTGGTTATCCGTTGCTTTTTCTCAACAGCACGAATGGGACGTTGAATCACATTGACACTTGAAGTTTCATTTATTTTTAATTTCTTAGCTCTCTTTACATTTTTCTGTTTTACGTCAACATGAGATTCATTTTCTTTGAAAGATTCATCAGAATCATTTGTACCAGATGAATCTGTCTCTTCGGAAGCTACTCTTGGCCTTCCTTGGACTTCCTCACGATTAAGTCCCTGCGCTCGAGCAAGGGACAGACCTTCAGCTTGCCGAACGCTAAGCGTAGGTTGGCGTTCTAAAAAGGACTTAAGCCAATGAGGTCCAGCTTTACCTGTCTCCTTATTAAATTTATGTTCGATCCCAAGCTTTTCAGCGAATTGAAACGCTAAACTTCGTACCGTATCTCGTGACACAGGAAACCCAGCCGCTTCTAGTTTTTGGATGTGTGCGACGAGGCGTTTTTCGTTATCGAAGTCTAGAGCGGGGTGTTTCCCTAGAAATAATCATAAAATCGATTAAACATTAATTAAGTTTCATTAAAAAATATTAAATTGACAAAGTACCTAAAGTAAGTTTCTTAGTATCTTGTTTCACGAAACGTCTTTTCAGGGTCCTGGCAGGAATTCCATAACGACGAGATATTTCATTCAAGCCGTGCTTATTCTGCCTCATTTCTTCAAAAGCTTCTCTTAGGGCATCTTCCGTCCATCCGGCTCGAGGGCTTGCCCCTACTTTGCGCACGTACTTGCGAGGCATTATCTACAATACCTATAAAAATCGATAAAAGTTTAATAGGGGATAGATGCCTCTAAGGGCATCTATACTCACAAAAAACTAGGCATCTATCCTTTTTCGGGGGGATAGACGCCGCTCAAAATATTTATTTACTTTAATGATAAAACATACGTAAATAATAAACAAAATCTTTTATTTAACACATCTACACTTAAATAAAACAAAAATATAAACACTTACCTCATAAAATCAAAAGTTTCGAGCCCATCAAAATTTCAGACAAACCAAATTCACGAATTAACTGCCGCAAAAAATGTTCGTTGTCTCATAACTCTCGACACGTCCGTTCCAGCTAAGTGCGTGGCACTGACCGAAGGACGGGCGGGGGTAGGGTTACGTTAAAACAAAACACAATGGATCTAATGTTTATACATGTCGCTACGTGTTTACTGAGGCAACTATCCCACTGAGGCATCTATCCCACATTTACTGTATACTAGCTGCGCCCCGCGGTGTTAACGCGGATTTCCGGGATTTCCGGGATTTCCGGGATGTAAAGTAGCCTATGTGTTATTCCTGGACGTCAGCTTCCTGTATACAAAATTTTATCAAAATCGGTTCAGCTGTTTGAGCGTCAAGAAGTAATAAACATACACACACACTCACAAACTTTCGCAATTATAATATTAGTAGGATGTGTATGTGTGTGTCCCAAAAATAAAAACGTTGATAACAAAATCTTCCATGATTCCAGTGAGAATGAAGCCATAGCTTAAAAAAATATAATGCTTAAAAAGAGGCCGTTTACTCAAATAATTGCCATATGTCAATTAGTGTCTCTGTTGTGACATGTATATTTTTAATAGCGAAATATGTCACAGATAAACATGAATTAAACATCCTATGTTTAAAACACAAACAAATAAGATTTTATTGATACTTAAATCTATTTATTTTGACAAGGAAAACAATTTTAATGTAATTTTCTATATTACCAGGTGATAGATGAAATAAAACGCGTCTTATCTATAGTAGAGGGTCCACAAACACCGCCGCGCGTACACGAAGTATTACAGGAATTGAGAGATATATCAAGTATGGCGATAGAACATTTCGATGATAAAATATCACCGGCTTTTAGGAAGAGGCTGCAAGAAGGTGTTACTTCACCAGCGCCAAGACCTGTACAGGGTAAGAAAATGGTTATAAAAGATGTATGGATTAACTATGTAGTGTTAGAAATAATTTGGGCACTTCCACTTAGTTAACTACTCCACAACTTGTAACCGAATCCCCAGTATAACACTCTAATTAAAAATTATAAAACAAATTGTTAAGTATTTGGACATTTAAATTACCGTACAGAAATATTATTAACATTAATTTACAATATTAAACCGAATATACAGATGACGCTAGTTGACTATCATAAGAATTCCCAATAAATATTAGAATATAAATAGCGTGAAGCTTAGAATTGTGAAGTAGACAAATATTTAAATCATTACAAATAATTATTACTAATACTAGATTTTGGGGGTATTTTGACTTTTTGCAGAGATGGGCTAGAAGTTAGGTTCAAGTATTGGGCCATCAATCTGTCCATTGAAATTTTGGAATGAAAGAATGACTATGAATAATGGATGGCAGAATTGGGGGGAAAAAATTACTTTTAGGGCCTATATATGTTAGAATTTGGGGAACAATGACCTTTTTGGGATTATATATGTTAGAATATAGTAATTGCGAAAGTTTGTGAGTGTGTGTGTATGTTTGTTACTTCTTCACGCTCAAACGGCTCAACCGATTTTGATAAAATTTTGTATATAGGAAGCTGACGTCCAGGAATAACACGTAGGATACTTTACATCCCGAAAATCCCGGTAACACCGCGGGGCGCAGCTAGTATGTTAGAATTTGGTGAAATCTTTACTAAAAACCTATGTATGTTAAAATTTGGGGAAAAAATGACTTGTAGGGCCTATGTATGTTAGAATTTGAGGTAGAATGACTTTTAGGGTGTGTATGTAAGAATATAAGGAAAAAAATGTCTTTTAAGGTCAATATATTTTATAATTTGTGAGAAAAAATGTTACTAATATTTTCCTAAGTATTGTAATCTATATATAATTTCCAGGTGTGATGTCACCTTTAGTTCTTCGTCAGGAGTTGGTTCATCTACGTCGGCGCTCGATCCTCAACGCAAAGCTCTCTTTATTCCTCGCTTCACAGTACAAGAATTTCCACAAACGAGTTAGTATTATAAATAATAGTTTTGTATAATACCATTATTCTTCTTCTATCTGGTAATTTTCTGGTTATAGCCAGGGTCTGCCTACCTATAATACCATTATTATAGGTTTATATTATTATTTACATATAAAGTTGAGGAAGGGCATAAATGATTTATTTTGAAATGTTATCTGTAGTAGGAAATTAATATAAAATGTATAGATATATATGTAATTGTTAAATAAAATTTATTTTCAATGAAGTATCAAGTAATCCTTATGGAAATGTTTGTTAAGTAATTATTTTATAATCTATAAAATACAATAACCTAGATTCTTTCATTAAATTATTATAAATATAGTAAAAGATATCAATAAACAAATAATTAGTATGTTATATAATAATAAAAAACTTACATCTTCATTTTGTAAAAAAACTATTTTTCTGTATACAGATATTTATACTATATCTCATTTAAATAAGGTTGTATTTCCATAGTTATAAAAAAATAATATTAATTGCTATTTTATTTCAGATGTTTGAGTACAAAAAAATTGCTTGGAGACAAAGACGCACTATAAGAGAATTATCAAGAAGACAACGAGATCAAGATAATGCTATAGGTATTATACCTACTAATATTATAAATGCGAAAGTAACTCTGTCTGTCTGTCTGTTACGCTTTCACGCCTAAACCACTGAACTGATTTTAATGAAATTTGGTACAGATATAGGGTTGACTTTGAGAAAGAACATAGGATAGTTTTTATGCCAGACTTTTGAAAGGTTCTCTTGGAAACGCGATATAACCGAACTCTACGCGGGCGAAGCTTCGGACGGAAAGCTAGTATATAATAAATATATAATTATTATATACATCATTAATTATATTTATGTCCAAAATATAGTAATATATAATAGTGCGTGGAAGAAGTGATAGTTTGTAATGTGGTACTAAAAATAGGAATTTTTTTTAAGGAATTTTTAGTGTTACTTTAAGATAAACTTTATTAACATTACTTACAAGTCACAATTGATTGGCCGCTTCTTTCGAGCGACACGCATCCCCTTTCTGTATTTTTTATCCCTTCCCCTAGGAGCGTTATAATTTAACGCAACCTTGTTGGAAGTTGCATATAAAGTTTCTCTGCAATAATGTATTTATACATAATATGTTATGATAAACTGACAAAAAAATCATGTTATTATGGTCATGATTACTTGTCTATAATGATATATTGTCAGGTTAAAATGTAAGTTTCAATCGTATATACGTGGCTTAAAGTTAATTGTTCTAAAATTTTTCGATTGGTATTTATTAAAGTATTATTATTTAATTTCAATACATTTTATATTCTGTAATATATAAATAAATTCAGTGCTGTGTACATCTATAATCGGTACACACATCAGTTAAGTGTTCAGTTTTAAATGTTTAGTTTTAAGTGCTTAATGTATGTACTGTCGATGTGCCGTTCAAATAAAAAAAGAATTATAACTCAATATACAGCTACTTATACAGGACAAAGTTCATACCTTAGTTATATAAAAATCCAGAACACAAGATAAAAAAAAAAAACAAAAAACGAACTCTAAATGAGAAACAAAACTATTTATACCTCAACTTGCTTTCCGCCAGCAGCCTCGCCCGCGTGGAGTTCGGTTATATTACGTTTCCAAGAGAACCTTTTAAAAGACTGGGATAAAAACTATCCTATGTTCTTTCTCAAGGTCAACTCTATCTCTGTACCAAATGTCATTAAAATCAGTTCACTGGTTTAGTCGTGAAAGCGTAACAAACAGACAGACAGAGTTACTTTCGCATTTATAATATTAGTAGGGATTTGCATTTCTTTCAAAATTTACATATACAAGTCATATCTTTAATGATAATAAAATACATTATTTAATAATATTTTAATATATTTTCAGCGGAACTGAAAAAACGTATAGAAGAGTGTGATATTAAATACAGTGAACTAACACACACCAATCAAGCTGTGGGAGGGAAAGTTATAGCAGGTTAAAGAAAACTATATATATATATATATATATATAATAATATTAATATTATATAAAAATTAAATAATATACAGGGTGACTGGTGAATTACTATCAATATTTAAGGAGCATACTCGGTACATGATTCTCATTCGAATTATGTAAAAAAATAGGTACTTAATTGTTCTGCCTTATTTGGACAATTATATGTTAAACTTTGATTTAACGGTTTATAATATTATTATTTTTATGTTTAATTTATCAAATACTGGCAAAGTCTACAAAAACATATACTCGTTTTCATTTCTACATCTATCTACCAGTAATAAGATGTAACGTTATCGCGAGCATTCAATTAAATGAAATTAATATTTTTCAAAAGTTTAGAATATGTGGTTTTTTCAAATTATAAAATACGATAAGTAATTCGAAAAATATTTCATTTATCTACTAATAGTTGCTTCACATTGTACTCATGAAATATATATATGTTATAATACTAACAATATTTTATAATACATATACATAATTCACCCGATTTAAATATAATTGAGTATGTTACATATTTTACAAAATGATAATAATAAAATCTATATGACCAGATCAACAAGTAATTGCTACAAATATTAATTATTTGTATATCCAGTATATATGTGTGTGTGTGTGTGTGTGTCCTTGTATTAATATGCTATTTTTCCAGCGTCGTCGTGTGATCGCTCCTCATCTCAGCCTCTCCGTCACTTCAGCAGTCAGATCAAACTGGACCTATCCGTGTTACCGATAGGGACCTCCAAAAGGAATACGAATAAACGTAAATTATAACTTTCTTATATATATACACATACACGAGAATCTTATATATAAGATACTAGCTGCGCCCCGCGGTGTTACGTTTTTTTCCGGGATATAAAGTAGCCTATGTGTTATTCCTACACGTCAGCTTACTGCATACAAAATTTTATCAAAATCGGTTCAGCCGTTGGATAGTGAAGAAGTAACAAACATACACACTCACAAAATTTCGCAATTATAATATTAGTAGGATATAAGAAAGTCATGTGAGTGATATAAGTGTACTTAAATTTCTATTCATACCCTTTATATACCATTTTTGGATATATTTATTTGGAATATGTACGTTATAAAAGAAGCAGAAGTCTTTATAATGAGATCTAAGATTTTCGCGAGTACTCATTTAAATGAAACTAATATTTTAGTAGTTGCTGAAAACTAGCCGAAACGTCGGGAGTATGTAGTTTGTAATCAAAAATAAAAACGAGAAGTAAAAGCCGAAAATATTAGTTTCATTCAGAAGTCTTTATACAGGGTGACTGGTGAATTACTATCGATATTTAAGGACGTGATATTTGACGATCATATATGACAAAATAAAAATTAATATAACATAAATATTAATAAACTTCTAAGTAAAGTTAACCAAAAGTTATGTAATTAATTACGCATCGTATGAACACCCTACAGATTAGGTATACACACACACACACTCGCGCGCGGCGGCGTGTTGTTGTATCAGCACGCCGCCGCACGCGTCCACACTTGGAACGTGTACACACTTTATTTATACGGAAATTTGGTCAAAAATTAAGTACCTATTTTTTTTACATAATTCGAACGAGAATTATGTACCGAGTATGCTCCTTAAATATTGATAGTAATTCACCAGTCACCCTGTATATAAAAGAAAGTTGTGTTAGTTACACTATTTATAACTCAAGAACAGCTGTACGGGTTTAGATGAAAATTGGTGGAGAGATAGATTAGAACATAGAAAGGATATAGTATACATTTCATGCGATTGAAAAAGAAATAATAATTAGTTGATCTAATCCAAAATCTTATCTACTGTCTTTAAGAAAAATAGAGTTTTCACGGTGTATACATTTCTAAATCTGTAACTAACTCAGACGGAATCGCGAGCAAAACCTAGTATAATATATCACCTAATTTATATATTGTTTTACAGTGTTGCCAAACATGAAGCCTCGAAAGCCCGTAATAAAATTCCCCAGTATATCTGAAGACACAGAAATGGAATCGAACCCGGGACCTTCGAGCCCAAAAACTAAAACACAATCAACACTCGCGAAAATAAGAGGCATTGCTAACGAGATACGCCATCTATCGAACTTATCAAAAAACTTCGATAGTAAATTAAAGCGCCCTCTAGCGGATGCAGAGGAAACTGATCCGAAGAAAATTAAAATTGATTAATTTTAGCTCATATTAAAATAATGCTCACACATTATTTGTTCATTTGTGTATTTTTTTGTTGATAATTGTCCATTAATAATGAATTTTTCGTTGATGAATATTTATCAGTGATTAGCCTCATTTATATCAAAATGCTCACATTATTTGTTCATTTGTGTATTTTTGTTGATAATTGTCCATTGATAATTCATTTATCAGTGATTATTATCCATTGATAATTGTTCATCACTGTTTTAATTCACATTAAGTATTAATAGTTGTTTGATGTGTTCATTTTATTTTAGTATCTAGGACAGTCTTTTAGTAGACTATTGTTTAGGATTTAATTATTATATTAAAATTGTTTATCTACAGTAGAATCTGTTTATAATAAGAATGAAAGGAAATTACAAAATTATATAAAGCGTTTTGTGATTTTTTATGTAAATACATATGTACTGATGTATTTTAATAGAGAAACATTATTAAGTATTTTCAATTTATATGTAATAAATATATAGTTCACACATATGTATGTGGTATATTTTTGAATTTTAATGTAAGCTATATGTACGTTTAGTTATTGAAATTCATTGAGATTGTCAGAATATCTTATGAAATTCTTTTGCGACAGATTATTTTCTCTGTATTATCTAATTCGCATATTATTGTACTTTTTTCTCGTAAATTCTTTTACATTTGAAATATTTTTTCTCAAAACTTATGATTAAATTAATACCTGTGTTTTAAGTCTCAATGAGACTTACTCAATGTGATTCAAAATAAAAGAAGTCATTCAAATCAAAAAACATTATAAGACATGTAAAGCGTGTTGGTCATATAACAAAATATACATTAAAAATGATCATAATAAGTGAAATAAAATAAACAATTGAAGTCTTTATATTCAATTATCACAAATTGTTTTATATGTAAAAAAATGATTTTTAATGACATGATATCCGGTTATTCAATATAAACAGATTCTACTATATAATGAAAATAAAATTATTATATTTAAATTTTATTTACTAATTAAATTCTCATGTCTACTAGGACTGTCAGTTATGTATGGTGTTGAAAGTGAATTTCTTTGATCTAGTTTTGGACAATTTTGATTGATTTGTATCAAAGAAATTTCACAATATGAGGCAGATTTATAATTATTAAGCTTACATGAAGCTAATGTGATCGCACCTAACTCGAGTTCTTCCTGAATATTTGCAATAATTGATGTGTATATCTTACATATTTTATAAAGCATATTTAAATTTATCCGCCTACAGATAAAGAGTTAACTATGTTGTGGCTGTTTTATTTATCAACCCATATTATGTTCATTTTTTTTTATGTAAAAAGTGGCAAACGAGTAAACGGCCTACTTGATGGTCAGTAGTGACCGTCGCCCATGGACATCGCAACATTTATGTTGCGGATGCTTTGTCATCTTTATTTGTAGAGGAAAAGGGAGGGGTGGGAACAAGGAAATAGCAGGAAAGGGAGGGAATAGGGAAAAGGTAACCGGCACTTTCACTCATCGGACGAAACGCAGCCATTAAAGACTACTTCACGCCGATCTTCTGTGAGAGGGTGGTACTTCCCCGGTAGAGCCAGCACATGTTCGAGCTGTAGTAACTTGGCTACAACTAGGCTCTACTACCTAAGTAAAAAACAAACAAAGTAAAAAACAACAAAGTTATTCGGTTTTGAATCAACGTAAGTTGTCAAATAAGTCCAATAAACTATTTTTATACATAAGAAACTTAATATTTAAAATAAATACAGTTAAACGTTACAATATAGGTTAAATTAACAAAAATATAGGGGACAATAATATTCTTTTTAATTTTTGAAGGAAAACTTCTTTGCGTACGCTTGACTGGGGGGGTATTTAGTTGAATGCGTTACGAAAAGTGTGAGGGAGATATAAGTTAGTACAAAATTAATATGTATACAACGTGTTACATAATTAACGCACACCCTGAAAGGAGTTTGTTCAGAATCGGTATCTGGATCGATTTTTATAGTTTTATATGTAGGTCATTTTTTTCTCAAATTTAGATAGAACTACAAATTTAGAGAGAATTAAATCGCTAGTTTATAAGTTTCGAGGAACTAAAAAATAAGATATTTTTAAAATAACATATTAGATTTGTAAAAGTGAAAAGTAACACTGCAGTATTATCTAAAATAAAACCACAATTGCGGAAACGGTGATAAAGGTGCATTGAACAAGGCGGTGGACATTTTGAAAATGTTTTAAAACGACAACGCCGTGCGAGTGCAAATTAAACTGTAAGTTTGTTTATGATCTTTAAATTATTGTAAATATTTTGATTCACACCATTTAAACACGCCGACTTTGTCGTAGGTATTGTGGTGTCTAATCACATCACGCGTTATCAGCTGTTTAATAATTCTTATTTACAAATTTAATTTAACAAATCAGTAATTATAAAATATTGGCTTCACATTAAAAAGAAAATTCAATGTCAACAATCTAAAGCTTGAAAAGTGTGATGGAAAGAAAAATCATAAATCATATGTTATTTCGTGTACTTATTATTACCTACTTATTATTGTCGGACGGCACTCGGAGAGAGGGGCGCGGGCGCGGCGAGTACATTGTGTCTGTCTGTGGGTGCGTGTGCAGCGGAGTGTTGGTGAATAGCTGACCATGGTATTTGCACGAAATTGGGATAACTAATTTGACAAATAAAAAATGCTAACGCACATATAAATAATATTTGGTGTATGCATTGCGTTTATATTATTATATTATAATTGGGGTGTTTGAGGGTGTGCGTTAATTACGTTACACGTTGTATACATATATGTCTGATTTATACATATAGGTATAAACATGTGCATATACATATTACATAAAGTGGGAGCGAAAGAAATTTACTTCAGTAATGTGGTCTGAAGTAGACTGGTTTTAATTTTTATTAAAAACTAGCTTTCCGCCCGCAGCTTCGCCGCGTGGAGTTCGGTTATATCGCGTTTCCAAGAGAACCTTTCAAAAGTCTGGGATAAAAACTATCCTATGTTCTTTCTCAAGGTCAACTCTATCTCTGTACCGAATTTCATTAAAATCAGTTCAGTGGTTTAGGCGTGAAAGCGTAGCAGACAGACAGACAGACAGACAGACAGAGTTACTTTCGCATTTATAATATTAGTAGGGATTAATTACGTTACACGTTGTATACATATATGTCTGATTTATACATATAGGTATAAACATGTGCATATACATATTACATAAAGTGGGAGCGAAAGAAATTTACTTCAGTAATGTGGTCTGAAGTAGACTGGTTTTAATTTTTATTAAAAACTAGCTTTCCGCCCGCAGCTTCGCCGCGTGGAGTTCGGTTATATCGCGTTTCCAAGAGAACCTTTCAAAAGTCTGGGATAAAAACTATCCTATGTTCTTTCTCAAGGTCAACTATATCTCTGTACCGAATTTCATTAAAATCAGTTCAGTGGTTTAGGCGTGAAAGCGTAGCAGACAGACAGACAGACAGACAGACAGAGTTACTTTCGCATTTATAATATTATAGTAGGGATAAATAGTAGGTATAAGAGTTGCCACGAATATTCGTCTTCTATTCGGACACTTTTTTTGTATTCGAAACATGAACAAGACACATCATATTACTCAACATTTGTATATACATATTATCAAATCACAATATTTTGATTAAATTTTTTCTTTATGGTTTTAGCATATCATGTAGCGTAATGTTATAACCCATGAATGTTACTCATATTGCTGATTTAGACCTCACAGGTCGTTGACATTACATTCCAGACATACTGCCAAATCAACTCCTTTTCTTTCTAACTTGACCCTGATCTTCAGTTCAATCCCAGCTTACGCAATATCACTTTTACCGAATTACCTCACTCCAATTAATTAATTAAATTGTTAATGAAATTAACAATTAGTTATGTGAATGAGTATATTCGTTTTTAAAAAGCCGAATCCTCGGTAAGTTCTAACAATGCAAAATACTCATTGCTTTGGCTTACAGCGTTCTAGAATATTCGGTATTCTGCCAAATCACTACTCGTGGCACCTCTAAATAATATACATACAATACACTTTCTCTTCCTATTACTAGACCAAAAACCCGAAAGCAGCGAAATCAGAAGACATAATAGATTCTGAGCTAAATTAATATCACTTCATTAGGCATTCGAGAAATTTTTAAATAATATCATAAGCTTACGTTGTGAAAGAAACAGATTCGCTAAAAATAATTAATAGCCAGTAGGGTCAATTTTGAGCAAACATTTTATTCTTCCAGCAAATATTAGAGGAATGCATTGAAAATTTGCAACATCATTGTAATTGAACGTCTAGGATTTCAAGGATAGGATAAATAGAGGTATTTTAAGTATAGTACCTTAACAAAAATTTCTATTACGTGAGAAAATGAGTTTTTATGATATTACTATTAATACTACTATTATAAGCTCATATTATAGTTAATTAGTAGCTGATTTAAGAAGATTCGGTTTTTATTAACGTAAAAGCTTTTTAATTTTTTAAGATTGACTGTGGCCTGTATACCATGGTTGTCAAGTCATCTTACTAATATTATAATTGCGAAAGTTTGTGAGTGTGTGTGTATGTTTGTTACTTCTTCACGCTCAAACGGCTGAACCGAATTCGACAAAATTTTGTATACAGGAAGCTGACGTCCAGGAATAACACATAGGCTACTTTACATCCCGGAAATCCGCGGGTAACACCGCGGGGCGCAGCTAGTAAGTCCATGAATTTGAAGTAATAGTTGATGGACATAAATCAAACTCAGGCATGAGTTTTTATATTCGTAATTTTATTTGTACATAAATTAAGCATTTCATAATTCTAGAGAGGTTTGTACATTTAATATAAAGTACATAATAATGATGAGTACCTAATTAATTATGTCATTATATTTCTTAAAAATAAAGCAATTATAGTTAGAGTATACACATGAGTGACAAGAAGCGTGAATTATCCTTTATACATTTTTGTGTGGTAGGTACTTTAAAAATTTTATCAGTGCAAATAAATACATATCATTCATACATTACCTATATTTAAAGTTAACAGTACAATTTAATAGAATATTTAAATTCGGTTGCGTATTGCACTTAACCCTTTAGTGATAACTGATTAGTCCAATTGAGATACAAATTACACAAGTCATAAAAATTGCACAGACCCACAATCGAAATTACCATCACACACTTTATGAAGAAAAAATATTAAAATATTATCCATAAGAATACATTATAATTATTTTTATTCCACATTTTTGTCAAGAAATATAATTAAATGACCATATTAATAATCAAAAAAATCGTTAAAAAAGTATCACATATATCGATTAATTAATTTTGGATAATAAATCCATAAATATGTTAATTTTATTTTATTTTAATGTGACTATCAAATTACAATTAAGGATATTACTTGCCCGGGTTCTACGTTGTAAATTTTATAACAGGAAACAAATAATAGTTGTTAAATGAAAGTAAGAGCTGTCATAATAATATTGACAAGTCTACATTGAATTTCCCTTTTACTGTCAAAAGTCATAAGTCATTATTTAGGATGAGTTTAAACTTTAAAACTTCAATTTATCTTAAAAATGTTAAATAATTTAACCAATTTAAAGAAAACTACATACTGTTATCTATCTTATATATAAAGTAGATCATTTGACATTTGTTAACGTATTCAAGAAAGTGAACTTTTTATTACGTCGCACTCATATAACACCAAATGAGCGAAATACCGCATTGTCAAAACTAAATATGCTTTCTACATAGTTTTCTCTTTTCGCACTTTGGCGGGATGGCTGATATATATATAGTAATACAACGTATTTTGTCATTTTGAAGAAAGGTTTCTCTGTGTTCAGTCCAGTAAGTTACAACAAGGAGGCTTAATTACAATATTCTAGTTACGAATTTATGTACGTCACTATAGACAGATAACTACTACAGAAATCGTATTCGTTACAATATAAAACCATTATAACTATCGTGCATTATCTACAAGTTAATATTGTTAATAAATATTATATTATTTCGTGTTTTATTTGTACTGCAACCTGATTTAATCTAGTTTTTCGTCAATTTGAAGGACATTTGTAATAATTATCGATCGTTAACGAGTTCAAATCTATTGTCAAGTATGAGATATACAATTGTATTTCATACTTTTAAGAAAAATATATAAAAAAATCATATACTTTCTAAGAGTATTTAGACATCACTGACAGATGAAGGAAAACATCGTGAGGAAACCTGGACTTATAATTACACAATTATAAGTTAGAAAACACCAACGCGTCTTGAGCGAGCGTGGTGATTAATGCTCAAACCTTCTCCATGTGAGAAGAGGGCTTTCAGCAGTGGGCTCTGATAGGCTGATGATGATGAGTTGATATATTAATGAGGTTTGTCATACGTTATATCAGCGTGATATCCGTCTGGGCCAGCGACGTAGTTTACTTGCTGCATTCTTCCATCAGGCAGCAATACGTGATATTGTCCTTTGGTTTTCAAGCCATTCTTTGACTCTCTATGTCCGTAGAAATTAGCTGTGTCGATATCTCTCACACGGTAACCGAATTCATAATTCGCAGCGTATTTTAACTGAAACGAAAAGGAATATAAAAATTATTTAATGTACTTTTTTTTCTATATATTTAGTTGCAAAATTTCATTTACATTGCCGTGTTTTTATTTAAATTTAACCGTAGTCATTGGTGTTACGTCAATTCATTTAAATATTATTATTATTTAGAAGACTGGTTTTCGTAAAAGAGGTCAAATTAAAAAATATGTATAGGATAAAGTCAAAATTAAAAACAAAAGATATTTTTTTAATTCATAATACCTATTTTAGTTTCGGAAAATAATATTGATGTGTACAGACTTGGTTAATTCTTTTGTTTTTATTTTTAGACCAAGTAATTTGTGGTTTAAATGAACTTTTCTGTTAAATACAAACGTTTTGTAACTAAATACGTTTCATAATTTGCAAGTATATCGACAGGATGGCTTAGAACTTTGTAATTATATACAGTATTATGCAATACCAACTTTCTGTAATAGTTGAAGATCCAAGTAAAATAGAAAGCACATTTTCTTGTAGTTCCAGTCACGATTCTGAGCTGAGACAAATTTATTTGATTCTTACGTCTTCCTATTTTAGTGTCTAGAATTAATTTGATTGTAAACTTTTTAGATAAAACGTTGCTAAGTATATATTTACATATATTAATATTATTTTCTGTTAAGAAAAGCTTTTTATCAGAAATTTTATGTGTATAACCTTAATAAATAGTAAAAAAAACGTTCCGTTTATGCACTTTATTCTTTTATTTTTACCCTACGGTCATAAAGTTAATATTAAATAATCATAACCTTATATGTATAGTATACAATAAAAAATAAATTATTTGCAAAGTATGATTAAAACAATACATATATATTCAAAACGCATTTTTATTTCAACGGTCTGAGTAATTTATTATATTTTTATGTATTTTGCAAACAAACAATGAGTATGGCAATAATTTCAAAACATGTTGTGGCCAAGTTACTAAACAATTGCTTCATTTCAGAACGCATAAGCCTACATATTGGTAAATAAATATATTATTATATTTTTAACAATGCCATGTTTAATAGTTTTATTGCTCTGAGCTCACGGTTAATAGAGTTTATTTTTATTATAATAACAAACTACGTCATTTCGTTCAGTTTTCAATTATTAATAGAACAGTCAACATTTATTGCGAACTTTTGACATTATTCTTATTTATTTATTTTTTTTTTCACATGCCAACCCAGATTTTTTAATGTCTTGTACATTATATGACTTAAATTAAGATCTTACATAAGTAATGATATAAAAAATGCACTTTTATTTCCGAAAATAAATTATTTATTACATAAGATTATCTTAACATTACAATAAATACTTTAAATATGTTTTAGTTTATTTATTAAACGTGAAATTTGTTTAGTTTATGTAAATTACTTCTGAGGTGCCTAAAGGGATTTCGTTTACGATATTTTCTTGGGTAGTAAGGTGTTTTCTTGGCTCTGTTTTCTTTAAGAAGTTGGTATACATCGAGATGTTCAATATTCAAATTGTGATGTCCTACTAATTCTTTTAATTGTGATTGTGTGAGCATGTAGACCGGTTCAATGACATTCGGGAATTGGTTTGTTAATGTAGGTACTTCTAATTTAGGGGGAATGAATGTTTGGGCTGTGCTGAATACTGATGTACCGTATATAGGAACACCATAAGAGGTAGCGGGAGGATTTCCATAGAGTTGAGATATGGGAGAACGACGAAAATTACGCGTTCTGGAAGGATAGACCTTTGGTTCGGATTGAGGGGGAAAATATGGTCTAGGATTGTCATAATCTGAACTAAAGTCATCATAATAGTCGTCATCGTAAAACGATTCGAGTTTTTGCTTTGATCGCTTCGAGTTTAACTGTTGGTAATCGTAGTCGTCATTATAGTCGGCAGCTTCACCGACGGGAAAGTCAGGGGACAGAAAAACGTTGAAATCACCGGCGCGTTGCTTGGTTAACGGATTTAACCTAATAAGGGATTCGGATGTGGGCGAGTCTGAGCAATTAGTTGCTGTGGATTTCGTTTTTTCGTCAGTGAAAAGGAATGGTGATGTGTCTAGTTTAGATCGCTTTTGACGTATGTGGATAGATATTGATAGTTTTTTCGGTATACTTACATCATCGTCGCCGTAAGCTGAAACTTCTGTTCCATCACCAGATAGATGTTGAACTCCAGTTGGTTGTGAATTAATCTTCAAATACTGTTCATTTTTGACGTCGTTCTTACCATAAGTTTGACCGTAATGCGATATTTGGTAAGTTGGGTCATTTGGATTATATTCTTCTTGTCTCGGTCCCGTTATTGTTTGACTGGCCACTTCTACTTTGTAGTAATCATTTCTCGTAGTAGTAACTTCGCTGG